>JAEIFI010000501.1:0-625000 GCA_018901815.1 Zaprionus lachaisei
AAATACAATTAATTTTGGTGTTTTTTATGTCATAAGGGTCCCCCTTTCAACATTTTCAAAAATTTTTAAGATGTAGAATTTAGTTGGGCTTTAATTTCGTTAACAAACTGTGCAAATATTTGCGAATTGTGTGGGTCGTTTCCCCTGCACGAGCTTTCACCACTTGCTACACAACATGCGGGCGCGCAAACAGCTGACTGGAAGTGAACTGCGAGCAGACTGGAACTGGAACTGGAACTGGCTGCGAGTCCTGCGGCGGGAAGACGAAGGTTCATTCCGATGGGCCGAAAGAAAAACAATTAGCGAGCACTGTCAGCTCCGCCTACAAGAGGGAAGCGCAGGCGTGTTCGTGCGTATGTGTGAGACTGTTTCTGTGTGTGTGTGCAAGAGTGTGTGTGCAGCAAGGCCACACCCACGCGGCCATGTTTGAATGAAATGACAAGCTGTCACACAGTGCAGAAACGAGAAAGTTGCTCAGCTCAGTTAGCGAAATGAAATGGGAATGGAACACGATACGAGGAGGCGACACGATGGAAATTCTACACCAGAAGGAACCCAGTATTAAAAATTTGGGTTACACACATTTTCAGCGGGGCCAACTAAATCAACTGCGCGTCGTCGTTGGCGTTTGTTGCTGCCGTTTTTGTTGTTCACTTAAGTAAGGTCATCGAAATGTCAAACGTTGCATTCATTCGATGCACACACACACATGCACACACTTGTTCATGCAGGCATGCACATGCAAAATGATAAACAGAGGACACGCACTCGCTTTGTCGCTCTTCACACGTCTCGCGTAACAAAGTGTTTGTCGCGCTGACATTGCTGCCCCTTGCCCCCATACCCCACGCCCCCTCTTGGTTGTTTTTGTTGTTTTAGGCCACACATCCAGCTGGGTGTTGGGCAAATTTGCAATTAATTTGCGGGCTTTGCCTGCGTCAGCGTCGCCATGACAAAATAAGTATACGATAGACGAAAACTTATTGATCGCACTGTGGTCTTACTATAAGAATTAGATTGCTCTCTCTATCTAGCTCGCTCTCTCTCTCTTGTTGACTCCCTCCTATTCCCCCTCTTTCTCTCCCTTTTGTACTCACTCACTCGCCATCTCTCTCTCCCTCTAACTCTCCCTTGCTTACTATTGCAGGAATGTGCTCCTCTTCTTCTTGCACATTTCAACACTTTCGGCGGCCATTTTGGCATTGTTGCTCCCGTATGCGCCTTAAAATTCCACCACTAGTGTGACATACACACACACATTCACACACACACAGTCACAGAAATTTCTCAATAGATTTTTACTGTTTTGTTTGTCGTTTGCCCTTTTCCATTCGCCTCCTCGCTGTCGTCGTCATTTTCTCATTTTCTCGTTTTGTCTTTTTTTGATTTCATACGCTCGACATCTCGCTCGAAAAGCATGCTATCTCTCTCCCACGTCAGCTTAATTTTCATTTTATTGATATTCTGTTTGTGCAGATTCCATTATGCTTTATTACGAGCATCGTCTGCGCTTCGTGCTTTATGTCCTTCTCATTGTCTTTTAAGTGTTGCGAATTGCCTCGAAAAACGACAAAAGCAAGAAGAATGGTGACTGCACTCGACTGTTAGGTACCCTGCACATCATTTAATTCACTTTATGTTTAAATGAACCGATGCTAGTAGGATTTGTTGACTTAATTTGCTGTTTTCAGCATCCTTGAATACTCTTATTTGGATAAAGCACCTTAAAATCTCTATTAAATATCTGTCTCTCTCTTTCTCTTATCTTTTCGTCTTATATCTCTCCATCTCTCTCTCTCCATCTTTATCTCAATGTTCTCTCTCTTTCTCTGACAACTTTCTTATGAATTTTCTTTAGCAACATGAACTTTATATACGTTCACAGATCTACCCAGCTTACCCTACAAACTTATCATACCTCCAATTCACACATTTTACTTATAATTTTACAGGGTATGGACAGCAATATCGAAACCAGAATGAAAGACAATTTCATATGCATTTACGTGTCGCTATGTAGAACACGTTCGAAATATTTCGGAACACGTTTTACGTTTCCCATTTCTCTTTCCGAGAATGGAAACGATTTTATAATATACAAAGCTAAAATTTGACATGGGATTCACATTATATGTGTGTGAATACTTCGAGGTTGGCATAGTAATGTCCTCTTCAAATTGCATTTAGGGAATTAACTTTAACTTAATTTTCATTTTCATTTTCATTGAAAAGTTCTTGATTTACTTTAGATTTATTTAGCGGGAAATTGATTCCCAGTTGTTATATGAATTGCAAACTATTTAAGAACTGTAAACGAGATTTGTAACTATATTTGAACTGTAAGCTTTTTTCTGAATACATTTGATTCCATAACTGTCTTACCTATTATTGTACAGTACCTTAAAGTTAATGCTCATATTCCCAGCACTCTTTAAGAACATTGAAGAGCTGCGAGCAGAGAGTGAAAACATCTTCAATTTACAGTCAAGAATCGCTGACTCGTGCAGCTTTAATCAAGCTAATGTAACGTGATATCGCAATACACTCTATATACTATGTAGCTGTACTATACAAATACGTTATATACATACACTGTACGCTCTAATGAAGACGCATCCTGCGCAAAACGCGCGTTGTGGGTGAAATTCAATTTCCCATAGCAAATTGCAGGCGCCTTTGCAACTCTTCAGCTTCATCTGCTGTGTGGGAGTGGTGAAGAGATGAGGGGGGCAGGGGAGGTGGTGGTAGGGGGTAAATGCTAACGAGCCACAGCTCATGTTACACCTGGGTATTTTTCTGGCTGCGACAGGTGCCAGCCACACTGACAGCCTTAACTTAAATATATCAAAGGGCAGAGGGCAGTGGGCCGAGGGTGGCGGGAGGCGGGTGAAGGCAAAAGACCTTGGGGCATTCAGACAGACAGTTCCAGTCAGATTGTGTACTGCAGAAATTGCCGAGTTTATAATGAAGATATACTGAGTGTGTAGCCTCATTAAAGTTGAGCTAGATTCACAATATAATTGTGTATTATACTCCACTCTTTTATAAGAACTTGGATAGTCACCGTGTAGATTAGATAAAATCTATCTATCCAAATACTTAAGTATGTTTATGAAGAGCAACATTTAAAGCCAAAATCACTAAAACTTTATCTTATTTCTCCAGTTGACTGTGTATACAACGTATACAAATTAAATAATCTTTTCAAATCTTTGAATCTCTCTTCCTCTCTTAGTTACTTACTTAATTATACCAAAAATAACCTTGATTATGCACTAATCACGCTTATCTTACTCCATTTATAGAAAGATACAGAAAGGCTCAGACTTAAATAAGATCTCTATCTACATATGCGCTACTCAAAGCACATATAGAGTATATCCCTTTTCAAGGTTAATATATGATATGTAGCAAAGTCATATCGACCTATATTTTGAATTTGAATTTATTGTTTCATCGATCACAGATTAGGGATTTTTAAAGTTTAATTCAAACCCCATTTCCTACAATACATGTTATACACAGTCACATAGTGTGATTATTTCAAACCACAATGTCAAGTAAATAAACTATGCTTAACTAGAATAACAACTGCGTAGGCCATGCACATCACATTCTATTTAACTGCCTTACAGGGTATGTTGACTTCTATCCCATAATCTCTTCCAATCTCTTGTCCATCCAATTAATTAACTGACTGTTCTGCAAAATCTTTTGCGCGCAATCAAGTTCAAAATCCAATGGCGTCGCATACTTTTTGCTTTCACTGTGAAAATCGCAGCAGGAGCTCCGTCGTCAGCCAGTGACGTTGTCAGGCACTGTCACATCAAGCGCACGTCGTCTACCGCCATCTCCCGCCGTGTCTGTCTATCTGGCTGTCAATATCAGCAGTCGGATCAACTTCAACATCAACATCAACATCAACAGGAACAGCAACGTGCAAATATTTTATGAAGTTTACAGTCTCTGCCAACATTGACGCACGGGCCGCGAGCCAGGAGCCACGAACCACGATTCGACCATAGTCGGAGCAATCCAATTAACTTCCTCAGGTGGGGGGATGGGTAGATTTCGGAACTAAGTTAAGGTTTTTGTTTTTGAGCCACAAACTCAGCGCATTGACAGCACGTATGTGGTTACAGTTGTTACCAAAAGTACAAGCACACAGACACATACACACCCACACACACATGCGCAGCATGAAGCAAGGTATAAAAGCATAAAAAATCGATAGATCGGAGGCATAACGAGGCAGGCGAAGGCGTTGTTACCTTGCCTTGCCTTGCCTTGGCCCAAGGCATTTTATAAGTGTGGCATTTGTTGTTGTTGCTGCTGGTGTTGGTGGTTGCGGCTGTGTTTGCGGCATGGCTCGTTTTGCTGTGCTTGCTGGGGTTGCATCTGCTGGTAGGGGGTGATACATTGGTGGGTTGAGGATGGTGTCTGCTTTACGGTTCGCCTGCCAGCGAGCAGATGCCCTGAACCCGTCATCTAATTACAAAAAGCCATACACGGCACTCGCATGCCAATATCAAAGAAGAGTTCACACCTTATCTTGCCCATTATGTATTGGTAGCAAAACTATCGTTTACATATATCGAACATTAAGTAATTTTTTTACGTCTAAATTTGAAATGAGTCAAAAGTATAATCAAAGTATAAAATTTTAATCTAAATTTCAGAAGACATCGAAAAATTGAGTAAGCAAAATATTGCATAGTTTTTGTGATACATTAGAAAATGCGTTGAGTTTGTATTTACTAGAGAGTGTCAAGGAGTTTTATATTTGTGTTTGTTTTGAATTTACTTTTTAGATTTTACAGATATATAGAATTCGTCTTCCAATTATAATTGTTAAGGTTATAAAGCAATTTGTATGAAAAATATTAAATTAGATCACCATAATAAACTCAAGAATGAAATTGTGTTATCCGATCTATTTCTGATACAAAACCGACTGTATAAAATAAAATTATAGTTGAGAATGATAAAGTATATACAAAATAAAACAAAAATAGCATTATAAAATTAAATGAAAGGTACAAATTGCAGTATTACTACCCTGAAATTCAATTCACAATTTTTTAACTTCCTTTTGCCATCATTATTTTTTAGTCAAGTAGCGCATTCACTCGTCGTTGTTATTCATCAGTACCTCCCTGTTCCGCCTGCCAACTGGCAAGAATACATTCATAATTGAAAATAAACAACGCGGCGAGTAAATTAAAATTGTAACGCAGTAAAGCGTTTTGAGGCTCTCTCTCTCTCCCTTGATTTTGTTTTTCCCTCTTTCCTCTATAAGGAGTTGAGTTTGTGTTTTGAAAATTCTCTTACTGCGACAGTTTTAATTGCGGAGCTCCTTGTCGCAGTGTAGAATGGCCAAGTGAGCTGGGGCCTGTCAACCCATGTCCCTAGGATAATTGGGATCTGGAAATGGGATCTCGTCGAGTCGCGACAATTAGCAGCGCATTTAATTCGAATTAGATTCAAGTGCGTTGTCAATGGCGAAAATAGCTGCTGACGTGCCCGGGTCGGGGCTATATATATACTATATATACCCCCATGTAACATATATATATATGCTATATATGGGGACTAACGAGCTGCCTTCTCTTGCGTGTCTTTTGTACATTTCTTTAGCGCTGCTTTCTGTTTCTGTTTTTGGCCGCCCACGCCGCGTCTTGGCCAGCAGCAGCCGCAGGTGGAGCTGCCGAGCAGCCCGACTGTGCCATATATAATTTTGCCGCTGTATACCGAGGTGTTGTGTGTGCCTTATACATTTTTAAGTCGCACACTCACAGGCACACTCGCACACCCGCTGTGGCCTGGCACACCTTGCGGTATGTCGTGGGGGGCGACAGGCGCGTTGTCCTCCTTTACCTTATCGATCGCCTTTGCCTGGCCTCGCGTCGTGGCACGGTGATTTTTCCTCTATTCCACCGGCTTTTCTTTTGGGCTAGAAAATAGTTTAAACAAAGATTTTCACCAACACGTAATTGCTGCGACGTGGGTAACATTTTCAACTGCTGCTGAGTGCATGCTCATGCAAGTTTGTGCAAGTTTGTGCAAGTCTCTCACGCACAGCGTAGGCCACAAGTAGAATTTGCATAGCTCTCCCACCCCACCACCACCTTCTGCATTACTTTGTTCCTGTCAGATACACATTAGCTGAGATACATAAATTATGCACTGGCTTTTTATATGATGTGCTCCATAAGCAGGTGCTCTATAAGCTGCCACAATGCGTGGCAACTTTACCCTTGGTTTGACTTCTAGCCGAGTTCTGTCGCGTCGCTGTTGACAGAACGAATAAACAAACTGCGAAAGTCGAATAAATATTTATTAGATTTTTGTGCCAGTTCCCAAGCAAACTCAACTGAGTCTAAGTAAACATGTGGTAAAACTTGGTGAAAAGTTGTTAAAAATCAATAGGAAAACTTTTTAAATCTTAAAATTTATGGAGAGGATTTGAAAGGTTTTTGGTTGACAATAATTTGTACTCAAGTTATAAATTGATCCATTAAAATATATACAACGATTTATAGGCAGATAAATAATAAATAATAAAATAAATAATGTATAGATATGTGAATCAACAAACATAAATCTTTAAATATAACATATAACAATATATGTGTATAGGCAAGTAAAATTATTGATAGATAGACATGTAGAAAGATAGATAGACAGATAGATGAGAGAGAGAAAAATCGAGGTAGAGATATACTAAACAAACGAATCAATTAATAAATTAGCTAACAAATTAAATTATTATAAGATATAAAGACTGATATACCTAGATAGATAAAGATAAAGAGCTGAAATAAATATTTTTATACCATCTCAAGGTTTTGCTTAATTGTGTCTGATTTAGCTACCCTCTCATATATGGCTTATTTATATTTTTAGCTTTCTCTCAGGGACAACATACTAATTTGTTTTTAAACAGCCAAAAAGTATGCTATGCTATTTATATAGATATTGATTAAAGACTGCTTAATGGCTCCCCCGCATATAAAAACAACAGCAAAGCTTTTTATAAATTCGGCACGAGGTCAGTTGTTTGTTTTCCAAAAAGAAAGCGTTATCATGGTGGAAAATTACAAAGTTTGACTTGATTGTTTTATTAAGCTTAAAACACATATTATTACTTTTGCATAATGCAATAATACCCAACAAACCGACAGCAAATACTTTGTGGAAACTCATATAACATTCATGAGATTTAAATTAAGAAGCAGCTTGAAATTATATAGGTAGAGTGGGATTATTTGATAGAACTGGAATATAATGAACAAATATAAAATGGAATATAATGAACAAATATAAAGTTAACACTATAAAGAGCTTTATTCATATGTATAAGTTCTCTTGGGATATGTATGCTAATGACAAGCTATGTATTTGAAAATAATAAAAAGAAAATGAATATTTCTTGCGAACCTTATGAAATTCGTAATTAATCATATTCGTCTATCTTCTGGGGAGTTAAAATATTTTGAAATGGCTTGAGTCGACTTTCTTGTGCGCTTAATTAAACAGTTTTCTCGCTGTTGACCTTTGCCACACGCTGAGGAACGCGCTGGAGCACCTTAATAAGGTATTTAATAAGTCACCCGACACACAGTGCGACATTTGAGCTGAAGAGAGCAAAAGTTAAATCTTGATAAATTGCGACAGACGTCCGACACGTGATAAATGACAATGGAACTGCCGAAATTGGTGACGAAATTGCAACAAAGAGGATAGAGAGACAGGCAGTAGGGCAAGAAGAAAAGAATAAAGTGATGTGGTGCGGAATTTGACAGCAGGGGGAGGTACGGGAACGACTGTAAGGCGCTACAAGACGGCGCCCATTTGTAGGCAATGAAGATATTAGATAACGGTCAATTGGGAGTGTGCATGTGTGTGGGTGTGTGTGTGTGGGGAAATTAAAAGAAAATTGGCATGCTGTCAAATTATTCGAATGTGCAAATTGATAAAGCGCAGCGCAAACAATCGTTAAATCAAGCGAACCTTACATAAGCGCCAAAAAGTATGCTACAAAAACCAAGAAGAAGAATGCACACAGAGGGTAATGGAAGAGGAAAAGGGGAGAGAGGAGGGTCATGGCTTGGGGGGCTAAGCATGTGCCTAGACAGGTGAAAATTGATTTTCGTTGCGAGCGCGAATAGAATTTTATTCAAATGTGCCCAACTGGGCAAGCTTAATGTGCATGGGAAAAGCGACGTCAGGAGGCGGACAGATGGACGTACAGCAGAACGGACTTGCGGACGCAGCCAACTTGGCAGACAGACGAGGAGCGTGCCAATTGGTTGACTGCTTGTAGCAGGCGCATGCGTCATATCCTGCGCCCCCATGGAAAGCTCTTCACAACGTCAACGACGACGACCCGGAGACGTGCTTGCTGGCTTGGCTCGGCTCGGCTTCCAGGCTGAATACTGACGAAGAAAATAACGGTATCGCCGTGCGAGTGCTCGCACAGCGCCAGACAGAAGTTACCTTTGCTCCTGCCCGGACGACGCAACGCACGCCGACAATTTTCTGCCGTCGTTGTCGTTGTCTGGCCTCGGCCTCCCACACACACAAACCAACTTGCCAGGCAGAAATTCTACAAAAATAGAAGTAAAAAAGAAGTCAAAAATTACAACAAATTATTAGTACAATTTTTAGAGAAACCAAACGAAACGCGAAAAACACAAAACAAATTTTCACTGCAACTTTTTTTCGGGCCAAGAGCGTGTGCGGTGTGCGGTGAGACACGGTAGAACGGTATACGCAATTCGGCGTGGACAAACGCGGTCAGTTAGTGTATAGTTTGTGTGTGTGTGTGCGAGTGTGCCTGTTTGCGTGCGAGTGTGAGTTGGGCTTTTACATAACTCAAGGCGTTGAACGATTTGGCCAATTTGCTCGATTCGCGCTCCACTTGAGCAACGTGAACGTGGCGTCCCAGGAAGGAAACAACAGCAGCGCCGCAGCGGGCAGCAGCAGCAGCAGCGGAGTCGGTGCGAGTGGTGCAAGTGGTGGACCCGAATCGGCCGCCCTGTTCTCCAAATTGCGTAGCTTCTCCATTGGCAGCGGGCCCAACTCGCCGCAGCGCGTTGTTTCCAATTTGCGCGGCTTTCTCACCCACCGCCTGAGCAACATCACACCGAGCGATACAGGTACATTTTCGCCAGAATTTTCTATATTTTCCTTTCATTTTCCTATGTCGAGTGCTTACATAACCTGAGAGAGAGGAGGCCCAGTTGCAAAATATATACATATAATTAAAATTAAACAACTTTTCGCATACAAACACAGTGAGTGCTGCAAGTGTTCCCACCCGCTGCCCCTCCCCCGTTTCTCTTGCTACAGTTTCTAGTGCTGCTCAACGTTGTCCTTTGGCAAACACTTACAAAGCAAACACACACACAAATACACGCAAACACACACATTCACATACACTCACTCACTCACGGGGCCACGAATAGAGACGAATTTGAATGAACGCTCATCCGCCTCGCACGGTGGAACGACGTGGAATGAAACAGTTGCAGTTCGTCAGCGGCATCAGCATGAACACTTCGCAAACTTATATGATGTAAGCGAATCGAACTTGTCGGAATTGTTGGGTATTTTCGATATTTCGATATTTTCGATATTTTCGATATTGTACAAGTTTCGCTACTGGTTAACTTGTAAAGTATTCAACACTTGATTGATATGAGATTAATACATTATATCGATATACTCTTTACTTTGCAAAAATTCTTAACTTTTGATTAATCAAATATTAATATGTTATTTCAAAATGCAAGCCAATCCTGTTCACCTTTTATAATATTGACTTTAATCAGATGAACAAAAAACATTGAAATATTTCAATTGATTAAAAAGTAAGCAATATTTTGATAAAAATATTAATAAATATGTGGAAATTTAAACATAGTTCTTCTTGGTCTGTAAACGATACGATTTGTTTATGATTGGTAAAATATTAGTATTCCTCTTATTTGGAGAGTTCCCCATCTTATTACCAATCACAGCTAAAACTATATTTCTTCGCCTAAAAATTTGTTTTAATAAATTATTTAATATCATATCAATTCACAACTTTCTTTTCCTTTAATTCCGTATAATTTACCTTAAATAGTTTTCTACAGTTTTTATCACTCATAGTTTGTATTTTATAAAAATTATTAAAATTGATATACGAGCATAACCTAAAAAGTTTTTTAAGAAAGAGCGAAAGTTTTCAGTTAAAGTTTAAAATAGTTGCTGTGATCAGTTCATAGTTCATTCTCCTGAATTCAAAAACATAATTTGAGCATAGAAAAGAATTCTGCAAAATTCTTATAATTCAAACGATACCTTAACGATGCCATAGTTAAATATTTCAAACCACAAAATATCGAAATTCCTTAGCTTATGACACGGCATGAGAAAGAGATTTTCTTTATTAGATTGCGGTCTCTAATTGAATCATTAAAAGCGTCGATTTCGCCAGTTCACAGGGTATAGAAGAGAGTGTGGGAAGGAGTGCGAATGAGAGGGAGGGAGAACTAGCGCTAGTTCGCCTGGTTCACCTGCCTCTGGAATTTCAACTCATCCTCCAACTACGGTGGCTGCTGCCTTGTCTGCTGCTGCTGCAGCATAATGAAGGCAATAAATATAAATTTCCCGGAACAAACACAGGAATACAAACAGGACGCGCTACTCCCACCAACTACCCCTCACTCCCCTCTCTCCCTCTCGCAGCATCGTCATTAGATTGTTTGCCTTGTTTGGGCATGTCGAGGCGTTTGTAACGCTGATGTGTTCATAGCGGTTGCTTGTCAAAACAAAAGGGGGGGACACGAACAACGCAATCTATAGAGGGGTGGCAATAGCAAAGACAAAGCAGAAGCAGAGATGGGGTAGCGGGGGGTGCAGGAAGGCAGCTCGTAATAAGCCAAACGAGAAACAAGTAACGCATTTGTCTTGATGCTGTCTGATAAAATCGCCCCACGTTTTGCCCAGCAGCAGTTCGAGGGTTGAAACAGGCGCAGGCAGGCAAGGCAGGAGGCCGGCGACAGCGGAGGAGGGGGGAAGCTGTGTCTGGGTGAGACATCGACATCAAAAGCCGTAAAACGGGGCGCTGATGGTGTCGTTGATTGGGAGGCATTTGTAACGCGGCAAATGTTAACATTTTTGGCTTAAAACTGGCCACATGATAAGGCCGAGGTTGGCCATTAATCAAGCCAGAGTTGCCACACAGCAACTAATTCAGTGCGGGTCAAGAGAAAATAGTGTAGCCCAGAGGAAATTTATTGAACGACGTTCAATTTGTAAGCCGAGCCAAGCTGAAGTAGCCCAGCGGGAGCAAAGAGAAGTCTATCATTCTTTTTTTATGAGAACTGAGAAAAGGTTCTCCTACTCTACATACTACTGGACCCTATCTATCTTCCTTTATTGCCCAACCAACCTGCCAAAGACAGTGAAAGGGCATCACTATCTTAGCTCTCCTCTATTTCCCTATACACTCCAAAGTACAACCCCCTTTCATCCCTCCCCACAGACATCTCTTTTCTTTATAGTCAGTGCTTCAATGGGCTCGGGAGGCGTGACCCAACTACCCATTTGCGCCTCTTGCGTGTGCTGCGTAGGCGCTCAGGGCAAGCCACGCCTACTTAATGTTTTGATTTATAGGCCAAGCCAAGATGCCCTCGAGCTCGAGGCTAGCACACTGTGTAGCGAAAATTGCCACAACATTTTCCTAACGGTTTTCCATAACACGCAACCCTCCCCGCCCCCCATGTTCTCTATATAGTACATACTCTTCACTTTTATGCTTGTTATGCTTGGCCTGAGCCGCAGCTTGTTTCGGATTTGGAGTCGGAACCAGAACCCGAGCCGCGTCATCCCGGGCTGCCTTAAAGCTAAGTGGCCGCGCATCCTTCGGGGGAATTGATAAAAGCCGTTTCAAGCTGCCTTTGCAACAACAATGGCACCAACAACAAAATGGGGATTGTTGCGCGGCTTTGACACGTCTCGTTGGGGGATTTTTTGATAATTCAACTGCCTCGAGGCATAACCTTTTTGTCTGCCCCTCGTTACAAAGCTTTGCAATTAAAAAGTGGCAAGCAAAACAACAACAACAACAACAGAAAGAGCACAAACAGCTTACTTAGCTAACCCAGTTGCAGAACTTACGCGACGCAGTGTAATCGATAGCGGGCTAAGCGCGAAAGACGCAACGAAAAGACAAAACCAACTTGAAAGTAAAGACGGACAGCAAGAGCGCAAAAAGAGGGTTAAGGCAAAAGTCGCTAAGGGCAACTGCTAATCGATCAGTCCCCTCCCTACTTCCTTCCATCTCCCCCTCTCTCCCTCTCTCACTCTTTCCCCTGCCCCTTTCCCACTGCTTGCTCAACTCATTAGAGAAAGCAAATTGCGCAAGTTCATTGTGGCACTTATCGATAAGTGCGCCTGAAATTAGGCAACATATTTATGGCACAGTGAGTGGCATTAGTATTTGCACGCCTTCACGCCCACACACACACACACGTGAAACGGGCAACTGCACAACCCTTCGCCACTTGAGCAAAGCAGCTTACAACACTTCAGGAGACTGAGGGCGGGGGTGGATTCTATCCCTGTGTCTGTGTACTTTTGTAACTAACTGTGTTTGTGTCTGTATGTGTTTGTGCGACACACACTTGTAAGGATTTGCGCTGTCTTTTATGCGAAGGTGCCAAACGGAGCTAATCATAAATATTATGATTGGATTTTTATTTTCGACGCGCAATAAAAAGTGTGTCTTGCCACTTTACACACACAATATATTACATAGTTAATGATATAAAAAGTAAAAGTTTACAACACATCGATTTCAAAGTTTTTTAAATATTCCAACTAATTTGTCCGTAATGTTTGTTAAGGGGCCAAATATAGATATTGAAAATACAGTCGGTATAGTATTAGAGATATATATATAGAAAATTATCATCATATAGAAAATATAGTTGATATAGAAAATATAATTGGTAAAGTATAAAAGATAGATGTAGAAAACATAATTGGTATAGAAATATACATAGTTTTTTATTGGCTTCAATAAATTCATACATTCAGTATATTCTTGTTGATTTCCTTGGAAAATATTTAGAAATCCTCTATTAAGTTCCTTTTATTTCAGAGAGTTAAAATACACATGGAAATTTCCAGTTTTACTGCGCTATAAATTTATCTTGTGGGATTTATAGCACCAACCTTAGCAACTTGTGAGTTTTGGGTTCAGTGTGCTGAAATATTCACGAGTTACCTCAGTGAAATGCAAAATAATATTTTACGCTGATTGCCCCATCAGACTGTCGACTGCGAAAAATGTTATTTCATTTTCAGCAAGGGGGGAATGAAAAATAAACATGAGCTCAGTTTTTTGTTGTTGCTGTAATCCCAACAGCTTTGCGGCAAATGGGCAAGTTCCCAGGGCAACAGTAAGGGCAGGAGGTAAACTGGGAGGGAAAATGTATGCGAGAAAAATCGCTGATCATCCCATGGTTCAATTTCAAGGTGATGCGAGGGATGTAAAATGATATGAAGAGAGAAGAATGTTAGAGACAACTTAAAGCTGCCGATGGAAACTATCTTCAAGGAGTCTGGTGAAATTGAGTCTCCATTTTCGGAGTGGTAAATCGAGTTGTCTGCGACGAGATTGAATTTCCACTTAGCTCTGCAAGGAATAAAGGCTCAAAAAGGGGCCGGGCGGGGGGGTGTAGACGAGCAGTAACTGCTACAATGATGAAGCTTTAACTATTTATGAAATTCGAAACCTTTTGGCCGTAAATGTTATATGAATGAGACCCAAAGAAAAGAAATGAGCAAGCAGGGCCAAACTAGTTATGAACGCTCCACTTGTTAATTGCGAACGGGCCAAAAGAAAAGCCAAAATGGTCCCTCCATTGCCCCCTGATAATGCGCCTTGTCCTGGGGCTATATTTAATGTGGACTCAACGTTATGAAAGGAAAACCAAGAGAAAGAAATACAAAACACGAACGCATTTTAGATGCGAGCTGGGAAATGAAAATGATTTGCGACTGAGAAATTCGTCAGCTGGGCAAAGCTGAAGCGGAATCGTTTTGCCAGTCAGCGTGGAAAAATCAATAAAATTATAAAGGCGTAAATATAAATTGGCGCTCTTTGATGAGACAGTGCAACGGTGTGTGTGAATGTGTGTTAATGTGTGTGTGAGGCTTTAATATTTTCTGGCCTCTCGTTAGTTTAACAAACATGTTCGTGCACGTTTCTGCACTTGACTCAATGCAAAGCAACCCCTCAAAGCACGGCGAGCAACCCCGGCGGGGGGTCAAGTACAGCCAGGCGACCCACCTGGTCTAGCTGGTCTGCTCCTGCTTCTTCTTCTTCCTCTTCGGCTTCTTGTTGAGCCCACAAAAAACCAAAATTAAAGTCGTTGCATGAAAAAATAACAGTGAAACTCTCACACACACACCCGCTACACACGCACACATACATACACGATAATTGACTCATGTGCTGGGGGGAGTGTATGCCCCGCCTACTTCACCGCCCGCTTTGATCAAGGCAGCCCAGGCCCGGCTGAGCCCCCCTCGAGGCACAGACACAACGACGACACGGAACATGCTCATGAAAATTTAATGATAAAACGAAATGTTTTTCCAACGAGGGAAGTTTGCCCAGCACATTCATACCCTGCACACGTCACGTTTTTATGCTCTTTCCCTCCCCCTCCACCCCTTCCATCTTTCAATGTTTGTTACGTGGGGTGGCTGGCAACAAGGTGGATAGACGCGAAATTAGATCAGCATTGATAGTCGGCCTGGGAGTGCGGCCAGTTGGGCCACATTCACCCGGTGATAAAGAAGACATGAGTTACGATGTGCCTCGCTTCAAAGAATTTAAGATACATTATGAATAAAGTGAATAAAGTATTGTTTAAAGTAAGGTTTAACATAACAAGTAGAAAATTCACTCGACTGTGGAATGAATTACTGAGCTTAGTAGTTATTCTTACTATTTATTTATTTATTACTGTATCAAACCAATTCTCGTATAGCATTTTAATTTATGAACCGATTTGATTATATTTGGAAACTTTATAGATAAAGTATCTATCTGCTATAGACTCTGATAACAAAACCATATCAACTCAACTGTATATGCAGGAAGGTAGCGAAGGGTGGAATTCTACTATACACATAGATTTTTTGTTACAGAATATAAAATAAATATATATCTTTATATTGTAACATATGACTAATTAATAAAGTATTTGTTACTAATATTTATTTGCAACATCATACCAAACTAATTTCCCTATTACCTCTTAATTTATGATCAGATTTTGATAATGAATTTATATACAAAGTATCTATCTAGATGCAAACCAATAGCTATTGTAGACTCTGATAACTTCTATAAAACTAAAGCAAACTTAAGTAACCATGCATTAGGGTAGCCGAAGGGAACGATTATACTCTAGTACTTTTGTTACAGAGTATAAAATATATATATATTATAAATGATATTATGTTTGAAGAACTGAATCACGAAATAAAATTTAAGAATATGCAAAAATAAAGCAAGCAATGAAAGAACAATTCAATTGCTTCCTTCCTCTTGGTACTGAGGGGGTTGCTGATGGGACTGGCTCTGCGTCGGGGACTGCGACAGGGACTGGTACTAGCCCTCGACTGGGCGCCCGATTGTTGCGTGCCGCTCAAGAGGTGCTCGACGCCAGGCCGAACTTGGTCGCATTGTTCCATTGTGCGAGTGCGGGCAAAGGCCACGAATATAAGAGCACCATATCGTAATTATATCAATGCGCAAGTTTGGAGTGCGGCCACGTGACTTTAAGGGTACTTCACGAAGCCCAGTATTGCTCCCCGACCCCAGTCTCCCCACTCTCTCTCTCTCTCTCTCCTTCTTTATAAGATTATCAAAGTATATGCATTATGTGAAAGCAATTAAACTGATTGGTTTGCCCCGCAGCAATATGAATATTTAAGACCTTAATTATAGAACCGAATTTGTTTTATGATTGAAATGTGTGTTATTTGTGCCGTTATTCCGGTTCTCTGTGCCCCCCCCCTAAATCGCTTGTGCTGTCTCTTTCTCTCCTTCACTCGTGATTATGTGAATACATATGCGACGCGCCTAACTAACGATACACCTCTTTGTTCGCCAGCAGCATCCTTTGCAACACAGAAACAACATTTCAATCATAGAACGAAAAGATCCCAAGGATCTTCAGATCAAAGAAAAACTAAAAAACATATCTCTAAAAGCTCGCAAGTCTCCCTAATGCCAATTTCAAATGAATAAAAAAAATAAAATAAAACTAAAACACTAACGAAATCTTGTTTCTGTGTCGTTAAAGGTTGTTCTATGGCATACCAACAACACCAACAACAACAACAACTACAACAGCTACACGAAATCATGTAAAAGACGAACAATCGTTATAGTCGATCGAACAGGAAACAGAAGCAGCTGGGGTCATGAAATTGCAGAGGATACAAAAACAAGAGAGAAAACCACGCTAAGTACAAAGCAGAGAAAGTGAGAAGGAAGATTAAGAAAAAAGCATAAAGGAAACCATAAAGAATTTCGACAAAATATCTAAGCTAAGAATTATATAGATCTATATAGCGAAAAGTAATAAAGGAGAAAGAAATATCTGATAACCAACATGGCCTCATTCCAAATACCGTTGATCAACCTGGAGCTGCGCGAGGTGAAGGAAATCGTGTGGGAGAAGATTCAGGAGCCAGTAAATCAGCGCCGGCTTATTCTGGTCATCGTCTCGATTGCCCTGTTGCTGGACAACATGCTGTACATGGTCATTGTGCCGATCATACCTGACTATCTACGAGAAATCGGCAGCTTTGATGACGGTCCGACGCCGCCGCCGTTGCGCGACAATGTGACAGGACGCATTATACCCGTGCATCATGATCATCACGGCCAGGACTCGGCCACGGGCATTCTTTTCGCCTCCAAGGCGATTGTGCAGCTGATGGTGAATCCCTTTTCGGGCGGACTGATTGACAAGATCGGCTACGATATTCCCATGATGATTGGTCTGACTATCATGTTCTTCTCGACGGCCGTCTTTGCCTGCGGCAACAGCTACAGCGTACTCTTCTTCGCACGCTCGCTGCAAGGTGCAGGCTCCGCATTCGCGGATACTTCGGGCCTGGCCATGATTGCGGATCGATTCACGGAGGAGAACGAGCGCTCGCAGGCGCTGGGAATTGCGCTGGCCTTTATCAGTTTCGGTTGTCTGGTAGCGCCTCCCTTCGGCGGTGCGCTTTATCAGTTCGCCGGCAAAGAGTTCCCGTTTCTTATATTGGCATTCGTCTGCCTGCTGGACGGCCTGATGCTGCTGCTGGTCATGAAGCCCTTCAAGGAGCAAATCAAGCAGAGCAAGGAGGTGCAGAATCAGGTAATCCCCATCTGGCGCCTTCTCATGGATCCCTACATCGCCGTTTGCGCTGGCGCCCTCACCATGTCCAATGTGGCACTGGCCTTCCTGGAGCCCACCATCTCGCTGTGGATGGAGGACAACATGACCACGGATAACTGGAAGATCGGCATGGTTTGGTTGCCCGCCTTCTTCCCACACGTGCTGGGCGTGGTCATTACGGTAAAAATGGCCCGCAAGTATCCGCAGCATCAGTGGCTCATGGCCGCCGGCGGTCTGGCACTGGAGGGTTTCTCCTGCTTCATCATACCCTTCTGCAGTGGCTACAAGATGCTCATGCTGCCCATCTGCGTCATCTGCTTTGGCATCGCACTCATCGACACCGCCCTGCTACCCACTCTGGGCTACCTGGTGGATGTGCGCTACGTCTCCGTGTACGGCAGCATCTACGCCATAGCGGACATATCGTACTCGATCGCCTATGCCGTCGGTCCGATCATCGCCGGCGGCGTGGTGGAGGCCATCGGCTTCACGGCGCTCAACTTCCTCATCGCCTTTTCGAATCTCGCCTATGTGCCTGTCCTGCGCAAGCTGCGCAACATCTACGACTTCAAGCCGTTCGAGAACGAGGCCAACATTCTGATGCAGGACCCGCCCAACAAAGAGTACCAGACCTATGTCATGCACGACCAGAAACCAGTCGAGGGCGAGCTGAAGAATCATCTGGAGTACGGGCAACAGTACCAGCCGGAGCAGGAGACCAATCTGGATGAGCAGCCATACGATCCGGGCTACCAGCAGGATCAGAGCTACCAGCCAGGCTACCAGGAACAGGGCGGTAGCTATGCCCAGCCCACGCAGCGTGTGGCAAATCCTTTCCAGCAGCAACAGCAGCAGCAGCAGCCGCAAAGCAGAGGACCTGCTCCACCAGCGAATCCCTTCAGACAAGGATTTTAAACTGTTGTCTACGCAAAACTACAATTTCGATTATTCATACGATTATTATAGCGATTATTCATACGATTATTATTGCGATTATTATGGCGATTATTACGATTATTTTTGATCTGTTAAGAATTCACGATCTACGTGTCGTGAGCTCATCTCTGGTGTTTACTGGCACATATCGTACATAGTTATATATCGTATATTGATTATATACCGTATATTATCTATTTATAGCAAGTGGTACGTACACTATAAACGCATCGCGCGCAGCCAAACACGTTCGAGCTGCTGCGATAGTTAATGCCCTGCACTCGTTTTGTATCATACACGATCGCAATTTACGTCTAGGACTAAACAAAGTTATCAAAACTCGAGCACAGTGGGCGCTCGTTAAGAGAGAATAGAAGCAAGAAAGGTATGACGAAAGTTAATATTGAAAATTCAAGAAAGAAAGAAACTTCAACAGTCAATCAAGATATTCAAGATTCTTTTTAATAAGTCAATTTTGAGAAATAATGCTACAAAATTAAGAATGAATGAAGAAAGAACTCACATAAAAATACTATTGAAATAACTTCAAGAAAACTCAAAAAGATTCTTTTAATATTTTTTATATAATATAATTTTCTATAGTGGTTCAAGTTTATAAAATCAAATCTATGTTTTAAAATATAAAATTCTTAGTTTTAAAGGGCCTTTGACAAAGTTAGTTTTAAAATCAAAAGAATGATTAGCAAATCGAATGAACCATGAGTTGAAATATCTCTTGCATTTTACTTCTTAACTCGAATCACTTAAGGAGCGCTCACTGTAGCGAGCTAAATTGATTTCCGGCACGGTCGCACGGCTTCGGCCCCGAACTCAACTAGAGAAACCAAAGCGTAGTCATAATTAGGAATTAGGTCGACCATACGAAGCAACAGCCGTATCCGAGCTATATTGCAAATATACATCTATCTATATATATACAAACAATATATATATATATATATACATATATATAAATACATATACAATTTAGTAGTAAGCGGGTCGACTAACCTTGGCCAACTGTGCGGTTGGTCTGTCGATTTATCAGGCAATGTCATCAATATCGCAGACATATCACAAGTTGCACAAATCGAAAACCCCTTCGGGTGTCATTGTGACAGACCTGCCCTAATGCACAGTAGGGCATGGCCAGTCGGGCTATATGATTTTAGATGATGGTTTTTATTGGGAGACGTTTCTGTTGATATTTTGAACAAAAGACACAACCAAGGTAACGATACATATCAGAGTCGCATGACTCGCCTGTTTAAATTACCAAAAGTGATATTAACTATTGCTATTAGTACACACACATATATAGTATATACCAAACCGTATATCGCATCATATCCAGTTAGCTCGTAATATATATACATTAAACGTTTACAATGAAAACATGTTTGCAAATACTAGATGTTTCATATTTACCTACCAATCAATTATTATTTGCTTGTCGGCCCCGTGCGCCAGAAGGTACAATAGTTCCCCCGCCCGATCTGGGGTGTATCTGTTGCGGGTTCCGACGATAGCATAGCATATAAATGGGTGTACCTTGTGTATGTAGTATACATATAGAACATATTCTAGTCTAGTCTTTAAATACATATATACTATACAAATACATACATACGACTACGATATGTGTATATCGTATTCTCTCTGATTTCGGCACTTTTACGAGGGCAGCTTACTGCCCCGATATATTATACACCCGCTATCCTAAGTAAACTGAATTTTTGTATACATATAGCATACCGATTCTGCAGTTATCACGTATGCATTGCCTATGCAGACCACATATATACAATATATACTCTAAAGTCCAGTGTCTGGACGAACTTGAACATTCTATATCCGTAAACATATCAGTGACACGGCCATTTTCAGCTAATACAGCAAAGTTATCTTATCTGGGTATAACACCCAGACTATATATACACACACACAGAGATATATATACATATATAGATAAAGCTATTATTGGATTGTTTACAACTTTTAAACGATTAGTTTGTTATATTTGGAACACGATTTTATTTATATAGAAATATTTACGAGTACTGCAAGTCGAGGGACAGTTGCCACATCCCCGATTATTCGCTGAAGTTTTCTTTAGTCTCGCGATAAATATCGACTTACCTCGCAGTACTCGCTATTTGTACGTATAGGAAATGCACTGATTTTCAAAGAAATTAGAGAGTAATAGAGGAAATCTTTCCCCTATCGGATAGATTCCATTTCAATGCACTGAATCATTTGAGTACATTTCGTTGAACACCCCTTTTCTGTATTGTTTCCACCTACCTAAATGTAACACTAACTTAAAATAGTTCTACATATTAACGGGCTTTAGTAATATGTAACAACATAATGAAAAAACTCATGAAAAAATCTCCCATCAATGTATCAATTAAAACAAAGTACGATTGTACGAACAGATTCTTAATGCAAACTATATATATTCAAATATATAGAGAGAACAAATTCAAACGACATTATAAAATAGTTTATAGTTCTGCGAACAAACCGAGGAAGATACATATAATTATAGCGTCTGCTCGAAACAGAACGTTGGGTTATCTAAGAGATATAACTACGATCTGTTCCAAGTGGACCCGAATATAGAATATATATGTACCGATATTTACAACTAAACAAGCATATGTATATTTAAAGGGCATTTCCAAAAGCAATATACAAAATAGTTGAGTATGATAAAAGAAATTCAATTATAAACCGCAAAACTTAAATTTGTCTGGAGGCGTCAGGTGTATGATTCCCGGTTCCATTTCCACGTCAAACTCACCAAAATATATGTATCATACTTTTGGGTGAAGTACTTTCATGCACTCACAAGTATGTTAGATGTGTAACTGGGTAATTGAGGCGAAAAGAAAGCCCGGAGCAGGCACAGAGAGTTCTATAAAACCAAAGAAAAAATATACATATGTTATTTGAAGAATCTTCCAGGTAATCATATATTGTAAATTTTTAATCTTAAATTGAATATTAGAAACCCATTGGGGAAGTCTAGAGAGCCAGAACAGTGGGTGATTCTCAGACCCCCTAAAGGTGAATAACTGTATAACCTGCAGCAGTGCCGGCTATGTGTAATATCTTGCGACATTTTATAAGAGCAAAAGGGAAATATATAACTGTATGTATTGTAAAAATCCAAGCGTGTTGCTAGACCCCCCTCCCCCAATATAAATATGTATCTAAGCGAAGAAGAAGATAACAATGTAACATAACGGAATTACGAGTGCTTGCACACTCGAAGATGATTTCAAATTTATAGTCTACATAAACTGAAAGTGTTAAATGTTCAATAGCGTATTATAACTCGATATATAATTTCACGTATTAAAATATGATATAACTAAAGCATCAAATTAACAAAATTACAATTTAATGTTATAGAAATCGTTTAGTATGATTTTTACTCATAGTTAATGGAATATCAAAAACAAAAAAATCGAAAAAAATTAAAAAAAGAAAAAGCCCTAAGGAAAATGCCGCCACAGTTCAGTTTTTGTAATTAACACTAAGTTTTGATCAAAGTGTTTCAAGCGATATTTAAGTATTTAAGTCCCTAGTATATATACATATATGAAAAAGATATATAAAAATTTAAACTATGTTGAATTCTCGCAATTTGTTTCAGCTAATGTTATAGACGTTTGTGTTAAATTACTTGTAATATGATATATATAATTATGCAATTAGAGTAATGTGAACTCGTTCTCGTACTCGAACTCTATACAACCTAACCCAGTTCTGTAATGTTGCTGTTCGATTTCAAAGTCTATCCAAACTTAACTCTGCTAACCTTAACTATCCCTAAAAAAAAGCAAGCTGAATAAACTGACTTCAAATAGTTAGGCATAAAGCATATACGTATTGATTCTAATCCGATCAACTATCGAACTATCGTACTCACCAAAACCAGGTAAATCTGCAGAAGATATCTCTATGGATTGCCCTAAAAACTGTCTCACAATTACCCCAAAATAAAATCATGGCTAATGCGAAAAGCTTTTGAGTTACGAATACGAATAGAGAATGAACAGCAAAGCGAACAGTACGAATAAGTGAATGGTGAAAATAGATCAATGGAGAGTTAAACACATTATGCATATTACAGAGCGAATACACATACAACAGATAAACAAATACTATTGAAATATAATTGTTAACCATGAAGAAAAAGGTCTTTCAATTATGACAAAGCTATTAATTGTATTAATTAGTTAATGAAACACGAAGGGAGCACGAGGGTGGAAAGATATACATACATACATACATAAATACACATATAGTAGGTAAAATCCTCAGGTAGCACGTAACTTTGGCCGCAACTTTTGCTAATGGTGGTTGCTGGCTAAGTTCTCTCTACACCTCCTTCCCTTCGTTCTCTGCCCCCACCTCAAAACAAAGTTACTCGAAGGAAATTGTGTGCGTGCCCTGAGGCCAGAAATTTTCGGACGTTGTGGAAAATGCTTTTCTGTTTGCAATTTCCATTAGCAACTTTTGCCAAGGGGGGAGGAGGCGCGAGAAGTGAGGGAGGACACATTGCAACCACAGCCTAAAGTTGGATGTAGGTGAAGTCTGAATGTGTTTTGTATCTATAGGTATTTTTCGGGTATTATCAACTTGAGTTACACCGTGTAGTGAATAGTTTAACTACTAACACAATGTAACTATGATTCACATGAAGATTCCACGACTTAAAATAAATCAATAGATTTTTAGCAAATTGGATACTTGGCATTGATTGGCATCCAGTTTCATGCTACAGGCCTCATTTCTGACGACTTATACCCGAATACCGTGCAAATCTTACCGCACGCCTTACAATACGTTGGCAATTTACGCTTTCCGCTTGTTTCGCTTCGAACAATTACGGCAAATTCCGAAATGCCTCGATGCGGGGCAGTTAATTTGAGTTTGCCGCACAAAGAGTCGGGTTCATCTAACCCAAGTTCCCAGAGAAGTGAATGAGGGGAGAGGAGGTAAAGATGCTGGTACAATCCAAGAACAGGCCGCAAAACACAAAAGCGCAGCCGAACCGGCCGACAGAATGTATTGAAAGTGGCGTAAAACAGCAGCGTTAAGACCGTAAAGGATTTACGGCTCAATTGTTACGTGCGTGCGGCCCTAAACAAGAGCAGCACCAGCAGCCGCAGCAGCCACAGCCACAACCGGAGATGGAGTTGGACCCGTAACTGTAGACGTAGCCACCCTCGCTGCAAAATAGAAGCCCTTTACGAGCAACCAAAGCTGCGAACAAAAGAGGAAAAACTCATTCATTCAGTCATTCATTCATGTATTCAACATTGTTGCACCCACCTCTGTCCTCTCTCTCCCATTTCCCCCTGCCAGTGGGGTCACAGCTTGTTCGGCTGGTGTTTTATGTAGTCACAACGTGTCGCCGGGGTCGCCGGATTTGTTTTGCCTTTTTAAATTGTTCTGCTTCATTTGCCTTGGTCCCCGGAAAAATTCTCACTGAGAAGTATCAAGTATGAATACGCAATAGATGCGGAAATTATTATACACCAAGTGGTGCGTCGACAAGCGTCGAACTACTGCGTTCATATCTATTCATGCTCTGCGATAATTAGAACTATACCCTGCCAGCAATTAAAGGCGGTATTTTAAGTTTGTTATGTGATTGGAGGAGGGTATTGGCAGGCTAAATATATAGAAGCTTTTCTACTTTGATACAAAGAACATCTTTAAACAATACATACTCAATACATATGTTTTTTTAGCCCTGAATAGAATAGGGTAGCTAAAACCAGAATAGTTTGAAATGATTTTCTGAGTCGATCTACCAATATTATTATGAAATTACGACCGATTTTTTAAAATACATCTTGTCTTCAACAGTTTTTGTTCTTACCATAAACATTTTTGCATATATCTGCAATTCATGGCATAGACGAGAGAAATGCGAAATGAATGTGTTGAATACTTGAATAGGCGTGATAATATCGTGATATTTATATTCAAAATACATATATTGCCCGAGCAACCCCTCTTGGAATCGCGTCTAATGAGGCATGGACGCAGGGCGGAGAGTGGTGCATGGGTTTGACTCTGGCTAAATTGGAATCATGGCAGACGAAACATTATTTTTCATTGGGATTACATTTTTATCGCCATCTCTGACGGGCGGCAGCAGCTAGCTGTCGTCGAGGGTGTGGGAAGGCCGAGATGGGAAAGAATTCAAGCGTGATTTTTGCAGCTTAATAATGAGCCCAAGTTGGTTTATTGGCTCCCCATTTTATTGGGTAGGCGTGTGCTTCAGAGCTACCATTATATTTTGTGGGGCTGCGTATATGAGGGACCCATTCCCCCTAGCACCTTTCCCTATCTCTCCTAAGTCATAAATATGATCATAACGAGCTAATGCATCATTCGATTGGCACAAATGCAAATCGAGTTAGACGCACCAAACTTTTCTCGTGAGTAGACAAAGAAACCTTCTGACAGCCGCCTACAAATTGAAACTGACATCTGCACACGGACGGGAAGGACGGACGTGAGGAAGGGCGAAGGAACGGCTTCATCAATAAGCGCTCGACAGGCGGACAACCAGTTCCTTTGGGGGGCTGCTGTTACTGGGGCGGAAACGGAAGTACGCCCCGTCTGCTGTAATGGTGCATGAATATCTGATTAGTTGGCCGTCTGTCTAATCAGAAATCGCAACATCAATCAATCAATCGAAAATGTGTTGCAAGTAATTGAATGCGTTGGGGTAAAAGAATCGAATATCCAATTTGTTTTAGAGGGGAGACGAGCTAAAGTTGAGTCTGTTTAATCCCTTTATACAAGAGAGAAGACTAATCGAAAATGACTTTCAAATTTTCCAATTAGAAATTGGAAAGAAACGATGTAGTCCGAGTTGGCTTATGAATTTTAAAGTCGACTGCAGGAGAAGATTAAAGTGATTCTCAATTGCATGGCATGACTTCAAAGCAAACTCTGATGAGGGATTCTCCTTCATCCTGCTCCCCGCTTAATTACTTAATTTGAATTTTCCAAAGACAAGCGACGCTTCCTAATGCAATTTATTATGACTTACAACAAGCTAAGGACTATAGAGTCAACCCCACCTCCACCCACAGCCCCGCCTCGCTGTAAGCTTGTGGTTAATGTTATTCCTGCAGAGACAAGCGACGCACTCCCAGTGACAACAACAACGACAGACAGACGGACGCTGGAATTGCCGCCACGTGACTCTATTGTAAGCGGCACCCACAATGAGAGCTAGTTGTATAACCGTTAGTGGGGTCCTTGCTGAAAGAGGGCGGGGGTCATCTTTAGTCAGATAATGAAAAAAGGATAATAAATTGCATTAAATATGGCATTATTGTGTGTGCCTCCTCCATCTATTGAGGGCTCTTATCGTGATTGTCGTAAAACCATTTTTATTAATAACATTATGATTGTCATGGGCTCCGGAAAATACAAAGTGCGTTTAGGAATGGACCGAGCAGCAGGTCCCCAGAAGTGGCATCCGATGTGGAGCAACAATTTGTTAACAAAAGATAGTCCCGAGTCATGTGATAAATGTAAAAACTTATTTACTTTAATGGATAACTATCGGTAGCTCGAAGTGCGTGGGAATGACTAAAGTCAAGAACTAAAGTGATCAAGTAAAGGAATTTATATATAGAGTATGTAGCACAATCTGTACTTGTTTTAGCCACTAAAAGTTATTCACTAATACGATATAGGTCAATAACGATAGTCACTAAGAATATATCATATAAGATTATGATAATTTTATCGCTATTACTATCGTATTTAAACGAAGATATGTGATGCCTTAGAGATTCATCTAACCAAACATTCCAGCGTCAATTCACATTGAAAAATTAAAATTGTCAATACTATCGACAGTACTATCGACACACTTAGCACATCTGCAAGCCGTGTATCGTCTCATCACTTTCCAAACTTTGCTCATAAATTTTCGACCCTTCTCCCACTTAGTCCAAAGCTAATAACGGAAATTGTCGTCTCTCTTGACAACCGGAAGTGCTAACACACTCGAGTAACGGCCAACTTTAATGGAAATCCAAAACGGACAGTTGCCTTGGGAGAGTGACGAGTGGGAGTTAACGTCCCATCTTCGCTCCAATCGTTGTAAGAGTTTTAGTTCTCCAACAGTTTTTGGCCCACCAATCAGTTTTATTGCGCTTTCTCTCTCTCTGTCGCAAACGGAAGCCAATAAATGACTCGATTTGACTTGGGTCTAAATCGAACTGCAGGCATTACAGATAAAACCTGATGGATGAAGATGGAATTTGCTAAAAAATAGATAAGATAGCAGAGAAAGCCAGCGAAAGGAAACGAAATTTGTACAAGGAAATCAGAAGTTGTTCGCATGTTTAAAGCTGCATGTGATGGGAAATTCGCTTCGTTTTTCGTTTGACTTCGCTTTTAAAATACATTTGGCACAATCTGCGTGAATTTCGGGAATTTCTCCAACGCATCCATCACAATTACACCAAGTATTTCTTAGTGTGGCCTATTACGCTGTCCGATTAGATTTCAACTACTTTCAAACGTTCTGTTCCGCCTTGTGTTTATTTCTAACATTCCGCGGAAAATATCAAACCCAAAAAGCACTCGAGCTGTGTGACAATGATTAAGTAGCTGTGAATCGGCCTTAGATTAATCTGACACTTGTTGGAACTAAACATTAGTCAGCTCTCTAATTTGTTGTCTAACACAAATCGCTGTTGTTTCAGATAGAAACAACTTGACGAGGCTGCAGTATAGACACGATCAAGGTCACAGAATGGCCCCTAAATCGAAACTACCTTAGATAACCTACCCTTTCTTTACTTACAATCAAATGATAATGATATTTTAATGTTCTATTGCAGGATGGAAGGACTCGATTCTGTCGATACCGAAGAAGTGGCTCTCCCATGCAGAGTCCGTGGACGAATTTGGATTCCCTGACGTGAGTGAAAATTGATTTAACAATTGCGACGAATTTCTTTGCAGGCTACAACAAATATTTGCCCAAGGGATAGACAAACTTTGCTACTCTACTAATTCATAGACAAACACGGCATACAGACGTCATACACAAAATGGGACAGCCACACGCACCGAAAGAGATGCACATAGAGGGAGGGAGAGCGAGACAGACTGACAGACAGACAGACTAATCCTGTTTGTTATAATTACAAATGCAAATAACGAACGACTTTTGTATGGCAACCGAAACTGGGAGCAGGCAACTGGCAATTGGGGGCAGCAGACAGATCTGAAAGAGATGTGGCAATGGGGGAAGGCAGGCACAGGCAACCAGGGAAACGGCCTACCAGACTCCTGTCCAAAACAAACATACAAGCAAGCTCCCCCTCAGGCTGAACCCCTGCCTGGCTACTCCCTCTCTCGCACCTGTAAAAGCACAGCAGCAACCCCAAAAAAGAGATGTCTGTGCAACGAGATATACATCAAAATATGTAAAGCCGACTCGGTATTCTAGGGTGGAGTAAGTGCGGGGGAGGAGAGTAGAGGATGGTTGCAACTTGACTGCTGTCAGAGTCGAATGACAGAAAAGTGAAAATTTACAAGAGAGTTTTCCCATCGAGAACTTTCAGCTAGAAAATACTCAGCAATTTCAGCAGGTCTCTCTCGTTCAAAGATGGATATAAATACAATTTACAGTGTTTATAAAGACTAAAATTCATATTTTTAAATAACGATAAAAACTCTTTGAATTATCAAATAAATATATTTGCAATGTATTTTTATTAACAGGGTATTTGACTAGCTGAGCTTTGCCAACTTATTAGATTCTCTTTCTAACTAAAAAGTTGCAGTTCTCATACATTTTTAATGTTCATGGTAAATTGTACATTCAAGCATTACTGTCCTATTCCATTTGAAGAGGGTAGCAAGTGTGTATGTATGTAGTAGCTTAGTGCTTTGAGCAATAAATAGAAAAATAGTTTCTGGAAAATGTTTTCTCTCTTCAGAGTTGGCAAGAGAGCTGGCACAAATCGATTAGACTGGTGTTGCCCAGAGGGGAAAACTCAAGGCGAAGCTCACAATTGAAGTTGTCACTGTGCAAGCAAAATGCCAAAGAAATGCCAAACATTTTTGGGGGAGTTAATGTGCAGCACGCCCCAAATGTCAGATTCAAGCTAGTCTCCCCATCTCCAACCTATGAATTTCTCCCTCTCACATTCCTTTTATTTTGCGTTTCTTTTTTTGTGATTTGAAATTTTCGGTTCCCTAGGGTATATCCTGGTCGTTGTACGGGGTGTTGCTGCAGGGGGTTACTGTTGCCTGGCATTGTGTATTGCCAGAATGCTCTGCATACAAATGAGCAAGGAAAATACAATTTAACGCAAAACCGAACCCTTTCTGACATACACTGAGAGAAATGTACATGAATTGGTTAAAATTGATTGGGTAAACGTTGAACATGAGTTGGGTATAAGCTGATCTATAAGTAGTATGTTGCATAACCTATTGTCAATATTTTTCTCTGCGTGCACAGACTCTACCCAAGGTACCTGTCCCACCGCTGGAGCAAACGATGGCCGACTATGTGCTCGCCCTTGAGCCCATCACGACGGCGGCACAGCTGGAGCGCACCAAGGGCATCATCAAGCAGTTCACGTCGCCACAGGGACTGGGACCCCGACTGCATCAGTACCTGCTCGATAAGCGCGAGGCTGAGGACAATTGGGTAAGTTGGCTGCCAATTATAACGAATATGAAATGAAAGTGCAAAGATTTCAACACTTTCGGGTGGCAAGGAAAAGCCTTTTGACTTTCTATGAAATCGTTTTTGATATGTCCAAATAATATCCCAATATACGTATAGAGTGTAGTCCGTGGTACTTCTCATTGCAATATCAAAACTTTATTCAATCCAACCGAAAGCGAAAACAGATTATTCCTATTGATTTAGTCATTTTCTGGCCCTTCGGGTAGAGTGGGTGCTGTGGGCTCGGGGCCAGGAGGTGTGGGTCCCTCGTTGGGCGAGGGTGGATTGGGCACCGAAATGGTAGTGCCAGTCACATAGCTATCGTCCGATGTGGTGGAGTCGCCATCGGATGGAGGTGTTGGTGCAGCAGTTGTTGGGGCCGCGCTAACGGTTGTTGTCTTCACGGTGGTTGTCTTCACGGTGGTTGTCTTTTGAGTGGTGGAATCAGCAGTGGTATCGGAGCTAGGTGTGGCGGTGGTGCTGCCAGCTGTAGTTGTTTCGTCAGAGGCGGTAGAGCCTGCAGGTGTAGTTGTTTCGTCAGAGGCGGTAGAGCCTGCAGGTGTAGTTGTTTCGTCAGAGGCGGTAGAGCCTGCAGGTGTAGTTGTTTCGTCAGAGGCGGTAGAGCTTCCATCTGCGGTAGTGAGGGTTGTAGCGCTGGTAGTGACACTGGCGATATCCACACAATCCACATTGATCTTCAGACCTGAACACTCAACGGCTGGTATGTAATCGTCACAGGTGCAGCACTCCTGCTTCACGTAGTTGAACATGTTTCTGGGGGATTGGCATTGCGTCAGCAGTGGCTTTCCGGTTGTACAACTGTAGAAAGATGATGGATCTGAATAGCAGGGTAACTTGATGCGCAAGTTAGGTTGGCAGACGGGAACCACATCTTGGGTGTAACTGGGTGAAGGGCAATTTTGTGCCTGGGCGTTGATGGCCAACAAGAGCCCGATGGTTGCAAGGAATACTGTGAAGAGACAATGAGAAAAGTAAGGGTGTTATCAAGGGACTCCAATGGAATAAATAGGTTATCCTAAGTTAGATAGATCCATAGCTGGCTGTGCCTTTCGATCGCTTTATCCTTGTCTCCTACTGCTACTTCTTCTTTTCCTTACCGGCTTTCATAATGCGGCTGGCGGCAACTGTTTTTCGTTTAATACGTCTGTCTGCTGCTTTGGCGATGCGATCACTGCTCCAATCTGCCGGGAGCCTGTCCCTTTTATTACGCTATCCACTCCATAGTATGTCGTTGTCGCATTGTCGCGTAATCAGTTCGCGCTCGTCTAGATTAATTCATGTCTGCCGAAATTAAAATTCAAATCGAATGTGCCAAACGACTGAACTAAGCGACGACTAATTGAACTGCGTCTTAGGCTGTCGGCCCTGGTACCGCGTTCGGTTGTTTCGCTTGTCACCCGCCGCCGGGGTAATCTTTTGGCTGCGACAACATAGAAGATGCTCCAAAACTAACGCTGTAAATAGAACTCACTGCACCAGCAGAATTAAACAGCTGTTCGTCGCAAGCACCCTCCTCTCTGGGTGTCTGTCTGTACCCATCTGAGATATATGTGTGTACGTTATCAATTAGCATGGCTTATTAAACAGCCCTGTTCGGAGACTGTATCATCGTTGAGTTCCATTGAATTTTTATCATCCGTTCCCCCGGAGATACTCAACTTAGTTGTGGCATTGTCTTTCCTGGGAAACACGCTCTCATCGAATTCGGAAATACGTCGCAATCTTTCATTAGAGACTTGTAGCAAGAGAGGGGGATCACATGGGGAAACTAGCTGGAAATACTTAGATATTCAGTTAGGCATGTCAGAGGTCTTTCATACTAATAAATTATGATTAGAAACTTCACTTGTTGAAGTGATTCTGAAAGAACTATAACTGGAAATATGGATAGCAAGAGAGGGGGGATCACATGGGGAAACTAGCTGGAAATCTTTCATACTAAGAAATTATGATTACAAACTTCACTTGTTGAAGTGATTCTGAAAGAACTATAACTGGAAATATGGATAACCAATTAAGTAATATACCAATTGTGCTGTTCATTTGCATACCCTGTCAACAGTCAGGCACTTTCAAGTGAGATAAGTCGTCAATTAGAACAATAATATAAATATACTCGACAATTTCTACAATTCCTGAAATCAAATGATTATATCAGCTAACAAGGGTAGAAGGGTATTAAAGAAATCAAACAAAATACAAGAAAAATTAGAAAAACTCACTAGTATTTCTGGTATCGATAGCAGCAAGTACCTGTACTTGTTTACAGAGTAACCAATAGTCGTGGCAGCTCCTACAATCTGAATGCCATTGAAATGGTTACAAGAACACGGAACATTCAATCAATTGAAAGTGTTTTATTGCTTGACGAGAACAATTTACTAATGGATTTATTCATTATCGTGGTGGGGGACAACGGCCATGCCCACTTGCACCCTCTTCCCTTTTCCCTTCCCCTCCCCTCTCTGTCGATCAAAAGAGATTTTTGTGTATTGCAGTTAGATATTTATTTGTAGTTGTTGTTGTTGATGTTTTTGGAGTTCTGAATGAAATTCCGCTTGTTAGTTAAGGTTGCTGCTACTGTAGTTGGAGTTGGATTTGGTGGAGTGGTTGAACTAGGCCTGGGCTGGCTTCTTCTGTACCTTGCTGGGTGGCGTGGGCTTCTTGGCCGCCTTGGCGGGAGCTGGGACTGAAGGCTTCTTTGCTGTGGCAGCCTTGGCCGGAGTTGGCACTGAGGTCTTCTTGGGGCTGCCGCTGGCCTTCGGTGCTGATGGAACTGGTACCTGAGGCCTCTTGCCGGGCTTGGGTACATCGGCCACATGGACAGTGGGTGGAGTTGGTGGCTCGGTGGGTGGAGTGGGTGGTGTGGGATCGGCGGGCAGAGCGTGCACAGCTAGCTCGTGGTTGTCGTGCTCCTCATGGTGCACATGTGGCTCAGCATGCACGCTGAGGCCACCGATCATTGGCGGAGCATCTTCGGTTAGCTGCATGGTGACTGGTGCCGCAGTGGGCAGGGAGTTCATGGGCGGAGCTGGGACATACTGAGCTGGGGCAGCACACTGCTGCAGCACAAAGGAGAAGACCTCGCCGGGAGCGCAGTTGACAGTCAGCTGATTGCCATACAGGCCCTGGCAGACATAGTACTCCGAGTTGCTGAAATAGCTGGGCCAGCGGATGCCAACCTCAGCGGCGGCGCACTGCAGTCGGTAGTGGGTGCCCGCCTGCGCCAACGAGGCGAGGCCGAGGAGGGTCAAAGTCAGAGCGATTACTGGAAGAGGATAGGGGGAAGAAGTTAGGATCTGTTGAGCAACCATGTGGCTGTGGCTGGACTCACCTTTCATCTTGTCAGTGCGTTAGATTGGACTGGTCTGGGCTAGGCTGGGGTATCCGTCGAGGTCAGATGGGACTGTGGTACTGATTCTGTGCAGACCTACGTGCACTATTTATACTTCATACTTATCAACACCATCTGCGATCTGATCGTGCAGATGTGATGCCTTATCAGGTTGCTGTGATTCGGGGAATAACTGATAAGCGGGAGATGGCGCCCTCTTTTTGGGGCAGCCCACACCCAGATCGAGGCGCACCTTTAACTTGTTCCAGCTAATTGAGTTTGTATCATGTTCTCCCCGCTCCCTCTCCCTCCTCTCTATCTCTCTCTCTCTATCTATGTCTCTCCCTTGCCTTTCATAGGCCTACTACTACTGGCTGAACGAGATGTACATGAACGTGCGCATCCCGTTGCCCATCAACTCGAATCCCGGCATGGTCTTCCCACCCTGCCGCTTCCGCACCGTGCACGACGTGGCGCACTTTGCTGCCCGCCTGCTGGACGGTATTGTGGCCCACAAGGAGATGTTGGACAGCGGCGCGTTGCCACTGGAGCGAGCCGCCTCGCGCGAGAAGAATCAACCTCTGTGCATGGCTCAGTATTATCGCCTGCTCGGCTCGTGTCGTCGTCCTGGTGTCGAGCGTGACTCGCAGTATTTGCCACGTCGGGAGCAGCCACCGGACAGCGATGAGGATCGTCATGTGGTGGTCTTCTGTCGCAATCAGATGTACTGCGTTGTGCTGCAGGCCAGCGATCGCGGCAAGCTGTCGGAAAGCGAGATCGCCTCGCAGATACTCTACGTGCTCAGCGATGCGCCCTGCCTGCCCGCCAAGCCTGCGCCCATTGGTCTGCTCACTGCAGAGCCGCGTTCCCGTTGGGCTATGGATCGCGAGGCGTTGCAGCGGGACGAGCGTAATCAACGCAATCTGGAGCTGATCGAGACGGCACTGGTGGTGCTCTGCCTGGATGAGCCACTTGGGATGAACTTCAATGCGCGAGGTTTCAGCGGTGCCATGCCCACTGTGCACACAGCCGGCGACCGTGATGAAACGAACATGGCGCACGAGATGATCCACGGCGGTGGCAGTGAGTACAATTCCGGCAATCGTTGGTTCGACAAGACCATGCAGGTGAGTGTGAGAAGGGATTCCTTTCATAGGGTATCATAATCCCCTTCTCCCTCTCTTCTTCTCCTGCTTCCTCTGATTAGCTCATCATCTGCACCGACGGCACGTGGGGCCTGTGCTACGAACACTCCACATCGGAAGGCATTGCTGTTGTGCAGCTGCTGGAGAAGATCTACAAGAAGATCTTGGAGCATACCGAGGATGACAATGGGTTGCCGCAGCACCATCTGCCACCGCCGGAGCGGCTCGAGTGGCATGTGGAGCCGCAAGTGCAGCAACGCTTTGCTCAGGCAGCGATCAGCGTGGACAAGGCCATCGACAACTTGGACTTCTATGTGTATCGCTACAAGGGCTATGGCAAGAGCTTCATCAAGTCGTGCCAGGTCAGCCCCGATGTCTACATTCAGCTGGCCCTACAGCTAGCGCACTTCAAGTGAGTTCTCGGATCAATTAGGCTGAGCAAGTGAAGGGTGTAACTAATCTTATGTGCTTTGCAGGCTCTACGGTCATCTGGTGGCCACCTACGAAAGTGCTTCCACACGGCGCTTCCTGCACGTAAGCTGAGATAGCGCAGAGACAGGCGTGTACAATAGCGGACTAATGCTTTCCCTTTTGCTTTGCAGGGTCGCGTGGACTGTATACGCGCTGCCAGCTCGGAGGCCCTTGAGTGGGCCAAGGCCATGTGCCAGGGCGAGGGAGCCAATGTGCCCCTGGAGAGCGATCGCGAGGATGATGAGGAAGATGCTCGCAAAGTCAAATTTAGCATTTACAGCGTAAGTAACAGGGGTCTTTCTCCTCTCTCACCCTTTCCCTCCCTCTCTCTACTTCTTTCTGTCCCGCTTTATTCTCATGCCTCCCTCTAGCCTCCAGCTAAGGGGGTTAACTTCCAGTTAAGTGGATTAGCCTGTAACTATCTTCTAGCTAAGAGGATTACCCTTCAGTTAAAGGGGCTACTCTCAAGTTTAGGAGTTAATCCTCTAGCTAGGGGATTTCTGCAAAAGGGGGGTAACTTACAAGCTAAGGGTTTTGCCTCCAGTTAAGGGGGTTATCCTCCAGCTGATGGTTATTCTACAATTATGGAGTTTATTCTTCACCTAAGGAGGTTAACCCTCAGTTAAGGGTATCAGTCTATTAGCTACAATCTTACTCTTGCCCCGTGTCTCTCTCCCTTACAGAAGGACCATCTGCGCGAGCTCTTCCGCTGCGCTGTAGCCCGCCAGACCGAGGTGATGGTCAAGAACATTCTGGGCAGCGGAATCGACATTCCGCTGCTGGGACTGCGCGAGGCCTCCATCGAGGTCACCGGGGAGATGCACGAGCTCTTCACTGATGAGTCCTACAACATCTCGCAGTGCTTTCTGCTCTCCACCAGCCAGGTACCCTTCGAACTGAGGCTGCAACTGTGATCGTTCTGCTCTAGCTCGCTCTCCAGCTTGCTCTCCCTCTCTCTCTCTCTCACTAACAAGCACTTTCGCACCAAGCACATACTGCAGGCACCTCTGCCTCATGCACCTTGCGCACCACATTGTTTGCTTTCTCTAATCGCACCCACAGCACAGACAGCACCGCCAGCAGCACCACAAGTAAGCACCAACTGTCACCTGAGTACACTGTGAGCAACTGTATGCAATTTGCAACTGTTTCTCACTGTGTAACTCAGCTTGCACAAGTAACTGACAGCTGACTACACTGCAAGAAATGTAGTACTGATAACAGTATTCGCTTAATCAAGTGAAGTACTAGATTTCTCACTGTGTAACTCAGCTTGCACAAGTAAGCCCGCACTAACAGCTGACTACACTGCAAGAAATAAAGTACCAAGTGTAGTTTGGCTATCACAAGTAAGCTCGACTGTTAATATTACACAGAGAGGAAACAGCAAAAGATAAATATTACCCTAGAATAAAGAAGTCTGCAATACACTTTTGTCTCTCACTGTGTAGTAAAGTTTCCACTGTGAGAATCGGCAGAGTTTACTGCAAAAAGTATCGTTGCCTTCGTCGCTGATTTCTCAGTGTATAACTGCAACTCTCTTCTACCTTCCTCTCTCTGTCTCTGTCACTTACTCGCTCTCTCACCTCCCCATTGTGAATAGGTCGCCTGCACCACGGACAGCTTCATGGGTTACGGCCCAGTGACGCCACGTGGCTATGGCTGCTCCTACAATCCGCAGCCGGATCAGATTGTCTTCTGCGTGTCGGCGTTCTACGCCTGCGAGGATACGAGCGCATCGCGCTATGCCAAATCGCTGCAGGATTCGTTGGACATAATGCGCGATCTGTTGCAGAATTGAGAATCGAGTCAGGAATGAAATGAACAGAAATGGAACGGAACGGAACGGAACGAAAGGATGTTCAACCTTAACCAAACATATCAATAAATGTACCTTAGCAACAGTTAAATATTTAACTATATATACACATATACACACACACACATATATACAATATACTTATTGTAACTGTGAAGCGTAGTCAACTAGCGTCCACATGACGTCACCGTCAAACCAAACGAATGATCGCTTTGCCGCACAACAGAACAACCAACAAATCAATCAACCAAACAACCAACTAACTAATCGACTAACTAACTAACTATCTAGTAGAGGACAAAGCTGACGACGCTGGTCAATTAAATGTTTTAGAGCAATTTTATGGCAACTGTTAGAGTGCTACTTTTTATTAGCTGAATGTGTTAAATGCAATACTATTATAATTATAATTATAATTATAATTACTATATCAATTCGATCCTTAGCATTAATTCTGTCAACTGTCCTTGTTGCACCAGATATTCTACGCAGGATTTGTGACTGCACCACACGAATTTTGTTTAGGTGCGTCCTTGCGGCTATGCCATATACTTGGATACCTTATATCCAGATGGGAGCCAGGACAGCTTTATAGATAATTGCCTTATTGGTAAACTATAATTTGTTTTGAGGCTTAAATAAACAAGCCAATTAAATCCGTCATGTAGCGCTGAAAAGTAAGTCGCTTGTCCAATTGAGTTAAGAGCTCTCCGTGTATGAGTACACCTGAGGAGGGGCCTTTTCTTATAGTGTATGTCACGGAAACACACTTGTCCGAGTTTTGTATTGAAAGAAAATACTTCTTGTCATTATAAACATCTTGTGTTATGCGGTTTTTTCGGAGCTGTGAGCCTCCAAAAATGCACAAAAAACTACGCGGTGAGCCGAGAGTTTGGGACACTGGAGGGATCGTGCACATGCTATGGGATCGTGTCTTGGCTAATAAGAGTTCTCTCCTTTGGATTCGAGTCGTGGGATTGCATCAGTGCAAACACATCAAAGCAGTTAACTGCTTACTAAGCTGAATTTGTCAGCAACAAAAATAAATTTGATTACATTTGTATCAGCTGTTTTTTTGCTGAAGGAATCTAACTATGTAAGCAGTTTACTGCTTTGATCTGCATGGATTTAAATGCAAACCCACGACACGATCCATTATCAAAGAACTGAACTATTTTTAGCCAGTGCACGATCCCATAGCAAGTGCACGATCCCTGGCCCCTCTGACAAATCACTACTAACCGCCTTCCATGTGCTCACTTTGGAGGCACACAACTCCGAAAATTGCGCATAAAACAACAAACAAAATATGTTTCCAGTATCAGTAAAGTGTTTTCTTTTAAACAGAATTTTGACAATTTAAGTTAAATTCCCCTAAATCTGTCTGCGGTCTCTGCCTGCCGCAAGGCAACTCACCTCTTGTTGGAAAATATTATAGAAATTATTATTAATTGTTGAAATTGAAATCAGATATATATAAAGAACTTACCGTTACAACTACTATCGTTATGTTGCTGTTTAAACACAAAATTATTAACAAAGAAATTAGAAAAGAAATAAGAGAAGAGACGAAAAGAACGTTGCACTTATCTACGAGTAGACTTGACACATACATATCATACGATAAGTCGAAAAGAAGAAGAAGAAGGAGACCTATATATGTATACTTATAGATGAATATATTATATTGTTGTCTTGTAGTGAAATATGCAGGATATATTAACTGATATGTTATACACGAAAAATGAAATGAAACTTCTTATATTGATTGTTAATGGAATATATACCATATATATATGTATGTACTTGAATTTAACTAGTTGCTGTGTTCATTGTTGCTATATATACGATATATACTCTATGTAAACTTATCTATCTGTTGAACTGTTAAATTCCCCTTGACTTTCCCTATCAATCCCAAATGTCTTGTTTAGTTTAGCGAAATACCCTTGCCGAAATAAATGTGAATGTTGCATTGAAGAGTGTGGAGAGTGTTTTCTCTTGACCCACATCGGCATACACTATAATATATAGTAAGTATATATGTACATATATGTGGCAGACATTTATCATTCTTCAGTTCTTGCTTGGTACTTTTGCTGACTTCCAAGAACTGACTCATTTCCATAGATATATTTATTAGTTTTTAATCCGACCTCGATATACGCGGCAAGATAAACAGCCTGATTAGCCTTGTGAGTTAATTAAAACGAAAAACAAATAGCTAAAATCGAATCAGCGCTATAAAAGACCCGTGACATAGAACAATTCGTCAACAGTTACTGTAAATCCATCGAACTATCGCAATGAAACGTAAGTCGCATTAAGGATTGGACTACCCTCAAACGGATCACAAACACATATGGATTATCTAACCGCAAACTTATAAACTGATCTCTTCCAGTCTTCCATCTGCTGCTGAGCCTCTTCTTGGCCATTCTGCTGTGCACTGTGCCCTTCGCCAGTGCCCAGACAGCGCCCACTGTTCCAACAGCAGCTCCGACTCCACCTACAGGTGCTCCTGGCAATGACGATGACTCTAATGAAGGCCCACCAACTGCCGCATCAACTATAGAGACGCCAACTGTGAGCACCATCTACCCCAACTACGCTGGATAAGCGACAGCCTCAAATACGCTTTGTTTCCAATAAAGTTCCAATAAACTTGCAGTTTCATGTTTGCCTGGTTTACTGATGTACCCCATTTCGACAGTTATCTGTCTCCATTTACTAGAGAGTTTTTTCGACTTTATAGGGTATTTTATTGTCCAACATAAAACTAGGCGCGGCCATTGCACAACGTGCAAACCTCGACCTTTGGTCGCGTTCACATAAATTACACACGTACAGAAAACACAGTAGATAGTACACATACATATACACACACGGGTGCGTGTGTGTGTGTGTGTGTGCGTGGAATATAGTGGCAAACTGGCTAGAGACAAGGCGTCATTAGCTCTGCCCCACCACTTTGCTGCGAAACGAGCCGCGCATCTTTGCCTGCAACTGCTCGCTGTTGTACTCATCATCGCGCCCGGACTGCAAGAGTGAATGGAGTGTGATTAGTTATAGCTATTCATATTCACATTCACATTCATATTTACCTTGCAGAAGTTCTGTTCGAGCAGCTCGAACGCTGACAGACGCTGTTTGGGATCGTGCTGCAGACAGAAGTCGATGAAATCGTGTCCCTCCTGCGAGAGCGACTCCGGCGCCTGTGGCTTCTCGCCCATGCCCACCTTGAACATGATCTGGAAGTTCGAATCGAATTGTGCCCAGGGTCGCTGCGAAGGGGAAGGGTAAAAATAAATTAGCAATGCAATTTCCGCACTTTTCTTGTTGGCTACACTGGAAAAAGGCAGACTGATTAGAAACCCTCGATGTAGGGTCTAATGAGGGCATCTGTCTTAAATCTGTCTTAAAGAGCACCTTAGGGTCTATTAGACTCTTGACGTTGTCTACCTGACATCCACTTCGCTCTTTTATCGTATCTACACTGGCAAAACACGGCGGTAGCTGGCCATGACAAGCGCCTAAATCAAAGCACTCAAAAAGATCACTTCAAGGAAAGCATTGACTACTTTTCTATATCCCTTCAACCTAAGGTCTTAACAAGGTTACTTAGAAGATATCATAGAGGGTCCATTATACTCTCATACTTGGCTACCTTAGTTAGTGCTTGAGCCACATCATTCCCAGTGTCTTTCACCTAGCTCAGTTCAGCAAAATGAATGCTGGCAGAAACTCTCAATCTAAAGCCTCAACAGGATACCTAAGGAGATATCTTACAGAGTAACTGAGAATCAAGTAACCCCTCAATCTGGGCTACCTTCAGCCACATTTTCCCAGTGTAAGCAATCTTACTGCGTCACGCAACTCACCTTGCCTGAGGCCATCTCCACTACGACGCAACCGACAGACCAGATATCCGCAGCACGTCCATGGCCATCACTGTTGGTCTTGGTAAAGACCTCCGGTGCCATGTAGGCCTGTGTGCCGACATAGCCCTGCAGCTCTCCTGGCACTGTGGTGTGCGCCTGAATCTTGACGGCAGAGCCAAAGTCGCCCAACTTGAGGCTGTTGCTGCCGTCGACGAGGAAGATGTTGGCCGTCTTGATGTCGCGATGCACAATGCCGTGTTTGTGCAGCTCGGCCACGCCCGCCAGCAGTTGGGCGGTAAAGCGACGCGACAACGCCTCGGGCAGACCGCCCGTCAGCTCGACCAGCGACTCGAGCGTGCCCTCCGAGCAGAGTTCCATGAAAATGAGCAACTCCTCGCGATGCACCTCGATGCCATAGTAGCGCACCAGATTCTTGTGCTTAATGCCCTCGAGAATCTTCAGTTCCTCCGCGACGTTCTTGAGGGCACGCGTCTCTCCTGGCTGAATGGCAATCTCCTTCATGGCCATCAGTTCGCCCGTATTGTTGTTGACCGCCGTGTACACCTTGCCGAAACGTCCCTGTCCGATCTTGATGCCACGATGCCAGCGGAAGTGGACGCTGCGTGCCCGGATTTGTACCTTGTCACACGAATTGAGCGCCTTCACCTGCCCAATCAGCCGTCGCTCCCGCAGATGCTCCTCCAGATCAAGGTCCAGGCGATTCACAGCATCCCGTACGCGTTCGTGTCGCGATGCCAGCACAGAGTTGGCAGAGGTTGCGTTGCCAGCGTTGCTTATCGGTGGCGTTTGCGGCACCAGCAGACGCAGCTCACCCAGTCCCGTGCCATGTGGTGCCTCCACCACTAAGTCAGTGCTATCTACCGAACTATATGTATTGGAGTTCTGCTGCAGCAGCTCCTCCTTCAGACTGAACTGTGGATGAAGCAACTTGTTGTACTGCGGTGACTGCAGTGGAGGCGTATTGGGATTCAACACAATGCCACCCGCCGACATGGGTGTCCGAGTGGGTGTGCGCGAGCGACTCGTTGCCGGCGACGAGGTTTTCCTTGTGCGCGGCGAGGCCTTTTTGCGCGCTACCTTCTCCGGTTCGGATGTGATGCCAATCACATGCGAGATGCAACAATCCATTTGCTGCTTCAGCTGCTCGAACTGTGTGTCGTCCAAGTGTTGTGTGATCTGCAGATCACAGGCGAGCATGAGGAACTCCAGTCCCTGCGAGGCCCAGCGAGGACGCATGCCCCGACCACGCTCACAGCGCTCCATAACGAAATGCATCCACATCTTGGCAAACCCAATGATACCCAATGCCAGATCAGCTGTATGCGAGCTATCCTTCTGATCCATTATCCTCTGCTCGAACAATCTGATGACATCCTTGTGATACTCAAAGCCGAATTTGTAACCCTGATGAAGAATCTCACGAGTGCGTGAGAGCACCGCCAGTCGATCCTGTTCGTCCAGGTTCTGCATATTCTGCGGGCAACAACGTTGCTGCACATCCTTGATGATCTCCGTCAGCTTGTTGCGCACCTCCAGCACGTCCAGTTGCAGCAACTTGAAGGCAGCCTTCACATCGGCACAGATGAAGTCATGCTGATGATTGGCCACATCATGTTCGTAGTGCTCCCTGTGGAAGTCAGTCGTTTCCACATCGCGGCAGAAGGTCTTGGCGAAGAAGAGCACCTTAATGGAACGATCACGTTCCTCGGTGAGCAGCGCTTGCGTCTCACGGCAAATCGTCAGCAGTTGCCACTTGAGCTCCTCGTTATCCTCGTGCTGCGATGTGCCAGCAATTTGTTGATCCAACTCCGCGGAACGTTGCACCAGACGCTTCGATATGCTGCGCAACAGTTTGCTAATGATGCCACAGAAACGCTGCGAGGCGAGCGTGTGCATCCCTTTGATCATGGGACTAATCAGTTTGGTGAACATCCATTCCTTCTCTAGCACCGATTTCTGATTTGTCTCGGGCACCGCAACCAGCACCAGTTGATCAATATACTCCAGATACAGTTCAAAGGTCTTACGCACTGTGGTATCGTATTGATTGAGGATGTTGATGTAACTACCCAGCTCGGTTTCATTCTCGGCCAGAGCTGTGGTAATGTGTCGCTGATAACGCTCTCGATGCGTTAGTGCCAGTGTGAGACCTTCACGCAGCTCCTTCATCAGTTGCTCCAGACTCAGCGGATTGGGACGGACTGGGCGCGTCTCGAGGCGCATGCGAAGAAACTCGTGCATAAACTGCAGTGGGATACCGCTGAGGAACACAAATGTGGGTATATACGAGGGCAATTTCACAGACTGCGCCTCCTCGCTCCAGTAGCCATAGGTGCGCAGCTCAATGATCTGTTCGCGACTTATTTGCGGATCCATACAAGGCACATCCTTGTCCAACGACTCGGCCTCCAGTTCGAAATCCTCTACATCTTCCGTACTTGGTCGCTCCAGTGATATGTGCGCCTTGTATAGGGCCACATTGTGCAGCTGATGGAGGAACGCCAGCGATTTGGCCAGGCCGCGACACTTCAGCACATTCTCAATAAACTTGCGATACAATCCCGAAGATTGTTCGCCATTGCAGTCGTTACTCGAGGTGCCCAATGGTTCCACGCTGAAGATGTTGATGTCGTGCATCGAACCCTTTCTTAGCTGCAGATCATTGGACAATTGACTGATCTCCGTGGAAGTGGATCTGCAAAGGTGGAAAGGGTAGGGGAGTTAGACTCATTCACTCAAAGATTCATTGATGCATTGAATGATTCGCTACACTCACTCGTTACTGCTGGAGGTCTCCGTTTCGCCGGGCACATGCGCCGAGTCATTCAACATGAACTGCACCCTGGAACAGGACATGTTGTTGCATGCCCGACGTGGCCCATTCCCGGCCACGCTGGGTGGCTTTGAGGAGTCCAGGGAGTTGACAGCAGAATCATCGTTCTCCACACCGGAGGCAGAAGAGTTGCCACTATCCGAGCCCATGTGGGATGTCTGCACGGGCCAGGAGAACTTCTCGTCCTGCAGCCTGCAAAGATTTGGCATGAATTTGACAACTAAATGATTGATAGACTCGATGACTTACCTGGCAAGAATCCTGCCCAGTATGCTGAGCTTGAGCTTGTTCTGCTTGGTTATGTTGTACCACAAGCACATGGACTTGATGCGTCCAACAAAGCTCTGCGATTTGTAGATGGGATGCAGTGCACCCATGGCTTGTGATGAGGGATACAACGCCTCAGCGACCTCCAAGCGCGTCAATAGATCCTCCACCTCACGCAGCGCCAACTCCTGCTGCTCCATGCAATCCTTGCAGTATAGCGACATGCAGCCCTGGCACAGTTTGCTGGGCAAGGGAGCTGCAAGAGAAAGAAGCAATAGATCAGACACAGATTGGAGCAGGGAATCACTTACATCACTTACAGCTCGCATTAGAATTGGCATCCGAGTGTATGCCGCTGTCCAGGCTCAGCAAACTGGGCTCGCGTCTGTAGCGTGGCTGGAACTTGTAGTTGATGATCTGAGTGAGCAGATCGGAGACACCATGACGCGCCTCGTACAGATACTTGTCCTGCTGTTCCACAGTGCGATCGGCCTGCCATGCCTGCAACTCCAGCCAGATGAGATCCTTCAGCTCTGTCTGCCACGTGTGCTCCTCCTGCGACAGCTTTGCATCCTGCCTGTCCACGCTGCCCAGCTTGATGAGGTTCGCAAATGTCTCATGAAAATCTTTACGCTTTGCCAGCCCTGGAGTTGCTTTCCCTGTCTCCTGCCCGCCCAGTGCTGGCAACTGGGGCGTAAATGCCAACGGTGGCGCCGAGGAGCGACAGCCAATGGGACGTGAGGAGACGCAACGATAGCGATTGCAACTCTCCACCACCTTGGAAGCAATGCGCAGTGCCAGCGGCGCAGCCACATCTGAATGGAGCGGCATAATCTTGTCCAACGACTCCAGCGGATGAGCGCCCTCATGGAAGCTATTGCCACGTGGTGGCACCAACGTTGTCGTTACCGCTGCCGTCGCTGCCGCCAGGGAATTCTTCATTTCCCGCTCCGAGTCACGCAGCAGCGACTGCAGCCGCTTGTCCGTCCGTTTGCCCTCGTCATTGACAAACATCTCGTTGAGCAGGGCACAGTCCATGGTGTTGCGGCGCAGCACACGCGAACGTGCCATGCGGGTCATGCCCTTCTTGGGAGTGCCACCAACGCTGGCAGGGGCATCTGTGCAGCTAAGGGGAAGAAATGAGTGGGGAATTAGTTAAATATACCCTGTTTTTTTTGTGATGAACCCGTTGAGGCTACTTACGCCACCACCTGCGCCACCTTCTGTTTGCGTTCCCAGTCGCGATTCTTGATCTTTTGTCGCGTACGCGGTGGCGTTGTGCCAAATGCCTCATAATGTGCCGCCAGCTCATCATCGGGATGCAGATCTTCCTCCAGCGTGCCAATGCGGGCATTGGACACGGGCATGGGCCGTGAGGGCGTCTGCTTTATGCGATACTCCACTCTGAAGGGGGAAGAGAAGAGAGAGGGAGATGGTCAAGATTAAGCCTAATATATTAAACAGACCTGCATGCGGTGCACCGCAAAGAACCGCATGCATGATGCAATGAAGAAGATGCTTCCCTTATTTAGGATAATCAATGAGAGGGTGAATGAATAAGCACTATCAATGAGGAATCAAACGAAAGCTTTATCTTATTCATAGAACTATCGATGCGGTGTTTGCGGTGCTAGGGACCACCGCATGCAGGTCTCTGATATATAACTATTTCAATATCTAATGAAATTCGCTTGCCAATTACAGCAGCCACAGCTGTAGCTGCAGCTGAAACTGGAGCTGGAGATGCCACAGCAGTTGGCGATAAGTCGTGCAAATATGGACACAAGCTCGTTTAGACAGGTAGGCGGACTTGGGAACTGTTAACTGGAAATTGGATGGGGGTTTATCTTATCAGGCTGGGTGGGGTTTATCGTGTACGCTTACAGTGAGAGACAGCCGCATGTCACGCCTCTAATTATGCTTTAATTTCGTTGTTCATTTCGATTTGATTTATACACGCCAATATGCAAGGTGAGAATTGATGTGTTTGTCTGTGTGTGAGTGTGTGTGTGTAACTGATATTGAGTGTGTGTGATTGGCAACAGAAATCACACCACTTTTTATAAGCAATTGTTTCATCATGCGATGCTACCATTAAAACACCTGATCCATTTTGAATTATCACAACTTATGAACAGGATCTATGTATATACATACATATATGTATATATGCAAGTTCTCAAATATACCCAAAGTAGAATGGAACATGTTATATATTCTATCCTAATCTTGCTATAACAACATATTCTTAATTTAGGTAGATCTAATTGAATTTAAAGCTTAATTCTGTTACGATTGAAACATTTGATCAATTTGAGGATTATCAGCAGATGCCGAACAGAGTCTTTGAGATGAATGTATTTAAATACAACCAAAATAGTATCATAAGTGTAAGAACTTTTGTATATCATGTATTCACTAAATCTTATGTGCATTTAATTGAATTTTATGGTTATTTCTGATTTAATTAAGATTATTAAGTTGTAATTAATAATATATAGCACACTTTTGGGTAAACTACCACCATATTATGTACTATATATACATACATATACATATATATATAATATGATCTAGGAAACATAATAACTCAAACAATACCCTTCAACTTATCCGAGCTCAAATCGAATCTTAGTTCCCCAATGTATTTCACTATTTTCCCTTAACATGACGTGTATCTTATTCCCTCCATTTAACTTGCTAATTACTTTTATTATCTACAGTGCAAATACAACTTTAAAAGGTTTCATCAATATTGCCAATTCATTCTGTCAAATCGAATATATCATCCAAGCATTGTGAAATTTCACTTACTTTTTACGCGGCATTCTTGCCTTGCAGTTTGAGAGGCAGCAGCGCGCAGCACAGTTCAAGAGTCACTGCACGTTAATGATAAAAAAAGTTTTCGTGGTTCGGTGCCGCTGATAATGCGCGTCAAATTGTTATTGTTATTTGCTTGTTCGGCTCGTGTTATTTTTATTACTTATGTTATTACACTGTTTCTTCTTCTTCAGTTACGTTATGTCTGTTACAAGCTTCGATTGTCTTGTATTTCTCTCTCTCTCTCGCACTCGCTTCACGGGAGACTGCGACAATAATTTTAATCAAATGCCAACACAAACACATACAAACTATCACACAAATACACACATACACAGAGGCACGACCACTTGTAATTATAACCCTGGAGAATGCTGCCGCTGTCGCTGTCGTTGTCGCTGCTGAGCGATGACTGTTCTGTGGGAACAGTTGCACACAGGGCAAATAGTTACAGTGGATCGTGTTGCTGTTATTTTTGTTCCTGTTTCTCTTTTGCTCAAAGTTCACACGACACCGATGGAGTGTTGCGGCGAATTACACAAGGTAAACACACATGAAAACATACACTCAATTGGAAAAATCAAAACGCGTCGCAGCAGCAAAGGCTGAGGAAGAGGCAGAGACGTCCACTTGCTGCTGCGGGGCCATTGTCGTGCGAATTGAAATACGGCAACGGTCCGTCAATTTATTAGCACTTTAACAGAAATTTAGCCCATGTAGTCACAGATACCGTACACACACTCACTCACAGTCAGTACATGTGCAAGTGTGCACATACACGTACACATAGACAGTGCAAATGTATAATATACGAATGCTGCGCTGCGATGGGACGCGCGACGACCACAGCGCACAGCTAAGTGCGACAAACTAATCGGTGTGTGGATCCCGAACAAGAGTTTACCAATTCCAATTGTCAACGAGCATGAAAGCCAGAGAGAGCGGCAGAGAGTAGAGAGAGTACAGAGAGTGAGTGCGGTTTGTGGGTGGGCAGTGTAGTGAGCGCATCTGTGGAACGCAAGTGCAAGCAAGCGCGACCAGAGAGAGAGAGAGAGCAAGAGGGAGCGTTGGCATTCGTGTGTTTGTTTGTTTGTGTGGAACATGAGAGCACATGCAAAAGAATATGTGGAACGCAATTTCAAGTTGGCGTCGCATCGCAGCGTCATGCTCGCTTGCTCTCTTTCGCACTCTCGATAGATCAATTGTTTTTCTGCTTCAGCTTCTTTTTGTTTATTCTATTTATTTATTATTCTTTTATGAAATTTTTTTATGAACTTTGGGGCAGCTTGTTAACGGATCGATGTATAAGTTAATTTTAGACTATTTGCTGGTGCCAATGATGCGTATGCGCAACCTGTGAACTATGCACAACACGCACAGTGGTGTCTGTTAACCATAAGCTCTGATAAAAGACTAAATCAGATAATCCGAAAAATTGTCGAAAGTAATCAATAGAACAACGCCTAACCGCGAGTGTAATCTATCTCTATCTATCTAAGAGCTGCTAAACCTGCGACAAGACAAAACATATTGCGTCTGCCGGCAAAGTCTGTCTACATGGGCGCGTCGCCATATACTATATAAAGCTTTCCCTAAGCTGATAAGATATATGTATGTATTTATTAATTTATATTATCAATCAGAAGATCTGCACAGAAAGTATTGATTTTATTGGTTTCTACCAATCGAAATATATTTAAAGAGCAAGTTCATGAACTGTCAAGATCAATATCTATTATTTATTTGTTTATATCGGCTATATACAAATTACATCACTCATCAATTTATGATTGCATTATCGTGTGTGGGAGACTATTTAATTAAATGCGAATATACAGCTGGTCGCATCATAGATAATTCAAGAGGAGTAGACGGTCCGTACCCATAACACACACGAAATACATATTTCCAGTTATTTTTTTTCAACATCTGTTTCCTTTTCCAACAATTCATTTAGCAATATTGTGAAATTCGTATCTGGTTCCTTTAATAACCTGTCCGTATTTGTTTTACAAACACTGATGTGCACTGATTGTTATTTGATTTGATTTCGCAAGTGACGCAAAACATTACAAACATTACAGGATTATTAAAAATATCTAGCTCTGACGTGTTTCTTCGACATGTAAACGCAGCATTTGCATATTGCATTGTCTTCTGCATTTCACAATGTTTTCGAAAACAAACCGAGGTTGCATTTTGACAGATTTTGACTATAAACAAAAATGTTTTGCACGTTTACGTTTCATACAGATTTTAATTGATAATAATTGTTTGTTTAATTTCCCCTATCGGGTGTACATTGTACGATATGTAATTCCCGTTAAATCTAAGCAAATTAACCCACAGCTTCCCACCCACATATCGCACTCGTTTAGGGGGAATTTATGAAGAGATTGTTTACAATAAAATACATAAATTTCAAAAAAATTAAAAATTTTACAGTTTACTCTAATGCTCTAATATGTGAGTCTGTGTTTGTGTATGTTTGAATATGTGTGCGTATGTAGGGGTGCGCGTGTTGCGGAAATGTTTTGGGCAATTATGCTTATCACAATTAAACATATTTGCATGTGTCTGTTGTATAAGAAAATGATAGAGGCACACACACACACATATTCACGAGGCATGAGCTAGATAAAAATACTTAATGCACACTTGAAACAGAACAGCACCCACTGTTGCTCTCTCAAAGAGAGGACAGGGAGAGAGTGTGGACTACATGAAGTTCAAGTGCAGACCGCAGACGGCGCTGTCATTGATCACACTGCAGCAAGAACAACAACAGCGAATGGGACACACTTCAAACAGAACACCACCCACTGTTGCTCGCGCAAAGAGAGAGAGAGGGCAGTATTAAGAGAGAGAACATGTGGACCACATGAAGTTCAAGTGCAGACAACAGGCGGCAGACGGCGCCGTCATTAAGCACGTTGCAGCAACAACAATTGGCTACGTGAGTTGTTACGTGTTCCTATTCCAGACCAGGCCAGACAAACCGTTAGCAGTGAAGACAGAAGGAGGGCGAGAGAGACAGTGAGAGAGAGAGAGAAAGAGAACGGGTGATCGAACGAACATGGAATTCCATTGACATTCGACAGAAGACAAGACACGAGAAGAAAGCGAATTCGATTTGAAAACAGAATTGGCTTTTTGACGCTCTCAGCTAAACGCATAACGAAAGAGGTTAACAAAGAGGAATATGCAAGCTCACGTATAGACACACACACAGGCAGGCAGAGGTGCTGCTTGTATTAAACGCGTTTTAACTTTGGCAGCAGCCTTCAAAGCCGGCAAACTGGTATGGGAGAAACAAAGAAGAAGAACCAGCTAAGAAGAGGAGAGATAGAGAGTGGGAGGGGGGAGGGGAGGAGGAATACAGGCAAATTAATTTCACTAAAATTGATGTTTGACGCTAATTTCTTGCTAAATGTGAAACAGTTTTCATTGGAAACATGCCTCACGCAGCGCAGACCACGCGACAGACGCGAAAATCAAAATATAATACGCACACCCATACATATACATATATATAGGCTACATCTGTGTACATAAAAATGTCTCATGCATGAATAATCGAAGCGGAAAAGGTAGAAATTGTCTAAGATATGCATATACATATGTATGAATGTATATGCATGTGTGTGTGTGTGCGTTGTCTTATCAGGCAAATGGCTCTCTTATCAGCAATATCTTGAAAAGACCCCGATTTTGTAGCTAGTCTAAAAAATGCGTTGTATGTGCACACACACACGTGTAGGGTTCATGTATATGTGTTTGCATTAATATGATAAATGTACATTATTGTTATTATTGCCTTGTAAGGCGCGTTGAATTTCGAGCCGAATTTACATTTTTTATTGCTGCCTCTTGCACTTTTCGCTGGCGAAGCTATCGCGGAGAGAGGGGGAGTGGGAGAAAGGGAAAAGAGCGCTGGCAGTAAAAGCGCAGCTTGAAGAGGGGGAGAGAGAGAGAAAACACGTTGTTTACGTTTTGTCAATCAAAACTGGCGAAATATTTGCGGCAAAATCGAGCAAGAGAGAGAGAGAGAGAGGGAGAGCCGGAGTGGGAGAGCTAGAGGCAGAGCGCGGCGAATCTGACTACAAGTTGTTGTTGTTGTGGGTCGTTACTTTTGCTGCTTTGGTTTTTCCACAATGCCGGCAGAGCCAAACACACGTAAACACACACACAGAGGGAATGAAATCAAACTGGGTTTCTCTCTCTTACCTTGCATCCTCATCCACATTGAGCTCGCGACGTAATCTTATGGGCGGCACGGGCGGAGTTGTTGTTATTGCTGCTGCTGGAGTTGGAGCTTCTGCTTCTGCTGGTGCTGCCGGAGACGTCGCCGTTAACGTCTCTGTTTCTGTCTCCGTCGCTGCCGTCGCAGCCGCCGCCATTGTAGTGAGCTGCAGGCCTTGTAGTGCGACGTAATCAATAGTACGCACTCTTCGCCGATTGTTTGACATCTCTGTTATTGTTCTTATTGTTTTCGTTTTCTTTTTTAGTTGTTATTGTTGTTATAAGTAACGTTTGTGGCTGTGTTCTTGGAATTGTATGGCAGCACAGCACACACACTTGCACGCACATAAATGTACAAATATGTGTATTATTAGACACAAACACTCACACACAAACACGTTTCGTTTGGTTAGTTGCTGCTATCGCTAATCAAATTTATTTATTTAAATTTTTTGTCGTACTTTCACAACACACGCACACACATTTAAATTGTCTGCGGTGTTTGTACACCTTCGTTCAATCAGGTGACAACTACACAGCGCGTCTTACCTGAACGGCATTGCGGTTTTAACTAGCGAGAAGTGTGCCCGCAGCGCGCTAAGACGGAAATTCCAATAAGAAATGCAACCAGTGCGCAAGCGGACAGCTGACGAGCGTAAGAAAGCCAAGCTCAAAGATCTTTTTGCAAACTCAAGACAAATAACAATAATATATGCCAAAAGTTGTTACGAGAAGATTATGCATAAGAAATTTACTGTGCTTAGCTTTAAGTAAATGGTCAAATTATATAATGAATTCAAAATAAAGTCACAATTGCGCATATTCACGGCGCTGCCAGATCAACGAAATCATGTCCAGCTTTGTACTGCAACAAAAGCTCCTTGCTGTGATACTGCAAGTGGCGCACAACCTGCCTAATTTGAAATCCAAGTGTGTACACACTGGCAGACAACGGCTGCAGTTGCGAAGAATCGCTGCCGCTAATTAAATTATTATCAACTGCCAAATTAAATTAGAATATCAAAAATGATCAAAAACGTGTTTGCCCCCAACCAACCAGCAGACAATGGCCCCCCATTTAACCGCAGCTGCAGCCTTGATCGCATTACATACTATGTGCGAGATTTGACCGCGAGATGGCGCTACTGTGCTATCCAGCCTTGACTTTTTTAGTTGGTGTCAAAAACATTTCTTGATTTCGTTGATTGTTTGTTTGTTTTGTTTTCGCTCTTTTCCACAGGTGTCACACATTTTACATTAGAGTCCAATCAAAGCTTGTTTGCATACGCTCTTCTCTCTTCCAATTGGGAGTTTGTGCTACGAATTAGTTGCAGTTCCATAATTGAGCCATAATATTTGTCATGTCACAGATCGCAAACTCACACACACACTTATATATATACACTTACACATACACACACTGGCACACCTGGATACAGGGCATCTGCTTTGTACTCCAGACGCGCGAAAACTTTTGCTTAGGCAGATTTGATGAATTTCGACGTGTTTTGGCAATTAACACGTCGCCTTTTGATTCATAAAACAAATTTTGGAAATGGAACCGTGACGTCCTTAGATACCCTTTCCCACACCCACCCTCTCTCTCTCTCTCTCTCTTTCTGATAATCTCTTGCAAATTTCCAGTCACAATTTCTTCGCTGGAAACTGAATTGATTCATTTTCGAATTCGAAATCGCATAACGGTATCAGGCCCTGGCAACAGGCGGTTGTCTCTTTTTGTCCTATGCAGCTGACGCACTTTGTTTACCCCGCGTGTACCGTTAGTCGGCCACACTAGCTTAGTTTCGACAGATAACCGATAACACTCTGATAACGTTATCGATATTGTGTTCGCTCTGCTCTTCCTACATGGATTCCCGTTGTTTGACAACAGTCGTCGCTTATCGCACTCCGTCTCCCCTTTTTCCTCTCTGCATCTTTGCCCTACCTATGATATTCATCATCGGGTGTAGCAAATAAACAAAGTGATGATAAGTTTCATAGAAAAAACCCCATTTGCAGGAAGAAAATAAAATATTAAACGAGTTTCAATTGGGTTTTATATGAGCGAATCGCGGTGTAACCGTTTGAATTTGCTACACCGTAACCGGAACTAATGTTTGACTTCCCGACAGTGACGGTACTTTTTACAGAATTAACACTCCCAAATCAGTTACAGCTGGATAAGGGATTTTATGATCCTTCTAATTACAAGTAATACGAGTAATACCCAATACAAACACATCTTTTTCTCTCTCTGTACGCACGAATCGTAATGTGGATTTACTTTGAGTATTTTCTCATTCTGTTCTTGTGCATATTGTGCATCTGTTTCCATAAATGCAACAACACATATGTGCAAGTGTGCGCGCATGAGTGTCTCTCTATGTGTGTGTGTCCACTATTGTCTGCCCGTTCATTTGCATGCCAATTAGCTCGTAAGTGCAATGACGTTGACTGGCGCCGCAGCTTATGTACGTGACGACATAGGCGTGTGTATGTATTCAAGTTCCTTTCGCGAAATGTTCTCGAGCAAAAGGTGGCTTTCTCTTTGATTACATGTGGCTTATCAACAACAATACAACAAATGATTATCACTTTAGTTAAGCACAATCAGCGTGATGTCTACACACACATAACCTGTGTGTACGTGTGTGTGCGTGTGTGTAGCGCAGTAATTTCGGCAGCGTGGGCGCTTAAGTTTTATCACTTGTGCAAACAACAACAACAGGCAGATTCTTCGAACGTATTACATTATACAAACACAGTGCACATGTATTGGTGCACATATCGTTGACTGCGTCTTACACAGTCCATTCTTAAATTGCATACAACGCTGCTCTCGCGCTCTCTCACACACACACACGCACACCCATGCAGACATCCGTCCAAACTGACGTGAGAGAGCGACACTGCGAGAGAGCGTAGGCGTGAGAGCACGAGACAGAGAGAGTTTCCGGCATGTTCGCATTTGCTTCGACGATCGTTCGCTGGAATCGAGTCAGTCAGTTGTTCTCGAGCGCTGCTTGAAGTCAGTTGTTGGCTTTGTGTGTAGAGCAGTTGTCGCTCCCGTTGCCGTTTACCGTCTCCGTTTGTTGTTAGTGTTGCCCATTTGTTGTTAGTGTTTTGTATTAGGTCGTGTGTGCGCGCTGCGAAAATCTGAACAAGCCAACAACAACTGCACCTGCCAGCCCGTCCCCCGTTCGCGTTCCATTGTGTGTAAGTGTGTGTGTAGTGTAGCCAAATTTACAAAATCAAGCATCAAAACAAAATACACGAAAACGAGAAAAAAAGAGGTTGCCATTAAATCGCGCATCAACAGTTTCGAGTTGGAGCCACTGTCGCAGTCGCAGTCGGCGTCGCAGTCGCGTTGTTGCCAAGCAGACGGGGCAGCATCAACAGCAAAACTCAATTATTAATTATTTTATTCACATGCACAAACGCATTTAAATACATACAGTTTATATATATACAAACAAAAGGCTTGTGTGTTGTCGTTGTCGTTGTCGCTGTCTCGCTAAAGATCTTGCAAGAAAAGAAAAAAAATAATAATAGGTAAATAAATGAGTTTTCGTAGATAAAAAACACAACGTCAACTGCAAAAGATCACGAATTGCGGTACACGCGTTGTCGTTGTCGTTGTCTCTTGACGTTGTCGCAGACGGAAAACAAAATTCGCATAGTCACAGACACAGACACACACACACACGCAGAGAGACACACCTACACAAGCGCAAACACCTGTACACGAGTCTGGAGATTTGCACAAGTGCAGAAAAAAAGCAACAAACATTTCTTTGGCCACTTGGTTTGTTTTTGGTTTTACGCGTATACCCTGTAAAACTTGTTTCTTGTTTGGCCTTGTCTAAATGCAATCAAATTAAAAAAAAACATAACTATATAGAGTATATACTCTATATATGATGTATATACTCAGTGTGGAATGAACAAAAGGGTCGCTGTGTTGTGTGCTAATCGTGGAAAAATGCAAAATATCGTGCTCGAAGCGAAAACAATTGATTTATAGCACAAAAGGAGAACACAAGTAACTGAACAATCAGCGATAAGTGAGAGTGAACAAGCTCTGGCACACAGACACAGAGCAACTCACACAGACATCACAGACACCCACACCCATGAATATTATGTACAATACATACTTAGCATATTTCACGTTCTCACACGCAGCTCAATAATCGTATAACGGAAAAGTACAGCACAAAAGAAAAGACAAGGAAATGGATTATATCGTAAAAGCCTACAAGGACTGGAAACTGCACTCGCAGGTGAGTTCAGAGTAATTACAAAATCACGATCACAATTCAAATTTTGAATTAGTTTGTTCTCTTCCCAGAAATCGTGGGGGTTGTTGGGTTAGGTTAGGGTTCGCGGTTTTATGTAGATGATGCTCTCTCTTTTTTAATGTTCGATCGTAAAGACAGATAGAGTAATGTTCTAGGTCAGCAGGTTAAGGGTTAAGGGGGAAATACCAACAGTAAATAACCTGTAGTCAGCTTTAATTACTCTGTCGACTGCGAATAAATCAAAGATCATTCACAGTGACACACAGTTCTCTCTCTGTCACACTCTTTGGACATATAATGTAGAGTATTGTATTTGAGTAAATAAACAACGGTCTCAGTTCTGGAAAAGTTATTAAGACTTGTGCAAATGAAGCGCAGCCAACTTAACTTCGTTTGAGTTCGCCAGCGAGTTCGAATAGAGGGTAACCCTGCAAAATGCACACATAGAGAAAGAAAAGGAGAGAGACAGACATAGCGAAAGAATGGCTTATGAAGCAGTATGAAGTCATGCCCTGCCGTCAACTCGCGGTCGTTAGCTCTTTGGGCCCGCCGGCTTTAAGCCCCCAATAGACGCCATGCGACTATGTATGTGGCAACAGGCCGCATACAGACAAAGCCGAAACAGACACAGCAACTGTAGAAAGAAAAAAATAAATGAGTCAAGAGTCGCAGTCGCAGTCTCCAAGCTAAAGCTGATGCTGAAGCCGAAGCCGGAGTCAGATCTCTGCAGAAACCGTAGCCAAAGTGCTTAACCGCATTTAGAGAATTCGGATTTCTGTAATGATAATAAATGATGTTGTACAAGTATGTATGATATAAAGTCGGGTCTGTAAGTACAGGTATTCTGTCGTGAAACACGATCGTGTCGAAACGGTCTCGCATTACCCAAGAAAAACCACTTTGAATGGAGCATTACTTATTTATTTTACTTGTTGTTTGTTTTTTACTCATTTTCATTTTGGTTTTATTTGTATTTTTGCCACCAAAGCGCGCTGCAACATGGCTCGCTGCCTGCCTGTGTGCCTCGAGCTGTGGCCAACGAACCAGGCGATGAGTAAGCCGCCGCACAGTGCAACACAGACAGGCATAATACAAACTTTAATGGAATACTATAAACAGTTTTTATTATGCGAACATTTGCAATACAAACTGTATTTAGTTGCTGTTTGTACCACTGTGCGATCAACGCACATCTGGCCAAAAAGCAGTCAGTCAGTTAGCCAGCAATGCGGCCAACTTGTGAGACTCTGTCTGAATTGCAAATGAGTGCATGAGTGCACGAGTGAATAAAACCAAATGCACTTATCGAGTATTTTCAGTTCTCGCTGCAGTTGTTGTTGTTAATTAGGCCAATGCAGAGTGTGCAAAAAAACTGGAAACTTGCTCGCAGAATTCTTTGTTTCTTTGGTGTATTTAAAAATATCCTTAGCCTTGGGCAGCTGCGCTCGCTCCATGCGATGGGTTCATTGTCCACTTACCGCCGAACCCAGTTTCAGTTCGTAGTCTCCGCATTTATTGAAGATTCGCCGAAGAGTCGAATTCGAAGTCGTGGGCCGGTTTTATAGCACTCGCCTCCATTTTGTTGCCTTGGCTTGAGCTGCATTTCAATGCCTGCGTTAGACATTGGATTGCACTGACAAAAATATTGTTATACTTGAGCTAGTGGTATAGAAAGATACTTTAATTAAATCTCTATTGATTTTCAAAAAAAATATATAGTATGTCTATGAAAAGAACTTTCTTGGGTTGTCTTGTCTTAAATGCCACAGAAAAACCTTCATGGATTGTTTAATTTTTACTCACATTACGATACTTCAGTAAGTACTTGATGTTCGATGCTTGAGATATGGTATACAAAATTAATTCATGAAATTTGTACCGGTTTATCAAGAACATATTTAAAAGAAAAACAGCTCCTATCTTATTTCAAGCACTGTTTAAATATACAGTGTTATAAGAAGAGACATTTATAAAACTTCGAAGTGTTTTTTAAACAAATATTTACAAGAAAAGACCCTTCTAAGGTTGTCTTGCCTTAACCCATGTTAAAAACTTCTTGGATTGTCTAATCTTTAACCTTATTCCGAGGTATTCCACATTGAACTCAATGTTCCATTTGAAAAATGTATGCAAACGCGATGGTCTTGATTTATTCAAATACTGATTGGCACCTTCAAGCCATCACCTGGCCCACCTGCCCTTCGTCTAATCGTCGCAATGAGGGCAACTCACAAATGCTAAATAGTCGAAGAGACCCGCTTATCGTTACGCATAATGCGAGACCTTAGTTTCAAAAGACTGTTAGCGGGTTATGCGGGTTGCCCTCAAATGCAGAGGCCACGCCTACATACTCAAGCGCCCACACCTTCGTCATGTATGCGTAATTGCTCCCATTGTCGTTGTGTGGTTATTTTGCGCGACACTCTTCGAAGTCGCGCCTAAGTGCGATCTGTGTGCGAAGGAGACAAATTGGAAATACCGCGATATACGCGATGACTAACATAAGAAAAGACCAAGTTTGTGGTTGGGATGGTTGGGTTTATTTATAGAGCGTGCTGCGGGCTTATTTCCTGTTGCAGTTTGCCATTGAACCGGTTTTACCTCTGGCAGCAGCAGCAATTCTGGGCAAATATCTTTGACGTAGTTTTTCTCCTTACTATTTTTAGCGATAAATTTTGATATGTTATATGCTTAAACCGGTTGAGAACGCATTCTACAGGTTACATTTCAATAATCGCGAGTTATATCTGACGCACAAGATATAAAAAAAAAACAATCAGTGCGGACAAAGCGCATCAAATCGAATCGGTTATCGCTTAAGTGTGTATTCACACAATCTGGCAACCTTGGTGTGGCCCCAATCGTATCGTAAACTTGTTCTCTTTCATTTCCAGCGTCAATGATTGGACAATTCGCCTTTGTTGCGCCTTCTTTTTGTTTTCCTTGATTCTGAGACGGATCACTCATATATTTAAAGTCTTATTGGTTATAAATAAACCGCTCCCCGGCATTTGCGCCTGTATTTTGTTGTCTAATCTTATCGGCCTGGAGACAATTTAACTGCCTCGCGTTGATTATATAAAAACAAGTATCGAGTACATATGGTACAAATATATATGTAGATATATATAAATCGACGAATTGTTGAATAAATCAAAATAATGCACACTCTGTGGCCGGGCTAACGATCTCATGATGAAGGTAAATCGTAGTGCCCGAGCAATCAATCATTCTTTCAAGTGCTGCATCGTCATTAAGGGAACTTCAATTTACGGCGCTTATGGAGATTGATAGACAAGTGCTACTAAGGTGTCGAGAACTTACAGCATACACGTGTGATGCAAGCAAAAGCTTATCTGAGATATGTTTAACTAAATCATTTTTGGGAATGGCTCTGTCATGACGATAATAAGAAATGGGGTACCCAAGAAACAATCATCTTACTTTAAACCTAATAAATTCAATGCTGCTGATGCAATCGTGGAATTCTTAATATAACTTTTCAGTTAGACTCTGTTTAAGTTGCTCAATACTGTACTGAACTTTCGGAAGTCTTCAAGCTATACAACAGATTCATATATTTCAAATCATCGGTTTGCAATCAGTGTTTCAAGAGGGACCTGGGAATATAATTACAAGGTCTAAATGGTTTAACCACAAACCAATACCAGCTATCCATTTCTGGCTATACATACATATATATGTGTATACAGTATATAGTAATATAGGCAATGGTTGTGTGTATACTGCAAGCCACAAAAAAACTGATAATCTGCGTGAAAAAAAGCAATTGAAACGCTGTTAATTTTTTTATATTCTGGCTTTTAAAATGCCCCTTAAAACAATTATATGTGTAAATATATAGTATACGGCTAGGTTTGCGTTTTAGAACGAAATAAATATAAGAAAGTCACGTTGATTATTGCCCTGCACGTAGGAGAGATGGCCAGCTAGAGCGAGGGCGAAGTATTGTTGTGATGACGTTGCCCTCGGACTGTGGGGGGGACTGGACAAACAATGTCAGCTGGAACAACTGTGCACACTAATCGTACAAATATTATAGTATCTGTCTATCTATCGATAGTGGCAGCTACGAGTGCTACGAGTACTCAGTCGGAACCCATCCATTTAATTTATCAGAAAATGTGTATAAACAAACTTAATACCACTTAAGATTCTGAGACTTGACTTATGGGCTCGCGGGGCTTTCAACTTTCAAGTGCAAGTCGACGACGGTTATATAAAACAAAGAAGACGATTCACTTCGATGGGTTGAGCTCGGGTCTTACCTCTGGGGATCTACGTTTGAACGGGAATTACGTGAACGACGCTGGAAACCTTTTTCCCCCTCACATTAAGCTTTTGATTATTTGCAATAGCTTCCGCTCAAGGTTGCAAATCTGCAAATCTACAGGTAGATTTGCTTCGGTTCACAGACCTTGCAAGTTAATAGGGTTTCCTTTCGACATTGCTGTGAAATAGTTGAGATATTATTATCTACAAATTGGATACTACTATTCAAATGAGTCTTGGCTGCTTTAGAAGTAGTCTGAATCCGACTATAAATTGTAGTCTCAATCTCAATCTAAATTCAGTAGCCTTGGTTCCTTGTGTGTGTTTTCATTATTGTTATTATACGATCCAAGGCGCAATTTCAATTGTTTATGTGTGTCATACAAGCGAATCGCTTGTTAACCCAGTAGTTCTCTCTCTCTCTCTCTCTCTCTAGCACTGTCGACTATTTTCCTAGTACTACTAGTACAAGTACTACTCGGCGCTGTCGTATCTAGCGCGCCTTATCATTTAATTAAACATGTAACCCAGAGAACATTTCGAATAACAGAATTATTTTTATCACGCACTTGGGTAACTTCCATCAATGCAGCATGTAGAAAGTTTAGGAAATGTCGATAACAAATGTCATTTCTTATCACAAAGAGTATTCAGTATTTTTTAATATATTTATCATTTTTACTATATATATTTGTATATTCGCAAAAAAGAAAGCGTGTTCTTTATTCTTATCGTGAGAGAAGGTTTCCAAAACAAATAGCGATATCTTTAGCTGTTTCTGATTATAAAAATGCTCTATTTACGCACTGGCATCATGACCAGTAAGGTTCATATTCCGATTTTCTGATTAGTCATGTGCGAGTGAGTAAATACATAATCGGTAAACTGAAGTTGATATTATTTTTTTTTTGCTTTATATGCTCATTTTTTTGTCACGTACAAATTGTTTCGGTTTTGTTTGCTTTGGGTTGCTTTATCAATTTGCAATTTCCTTTTTTGTTTGTTTTAATTAATACTAAAGATAGTGCACAATGGCGATGTTGTGCCATAAACTATAACTGTTACTTAAATTCAGCCTTCGCTGCGCACGATTCCATAAATTTTGACATACTTACATAAAAAACAACTGCAACAGCAGCAACAAATTGAAATAGATTGCAAACGATATGATTAAATTTATGGCTATATGCCATACGAAAATTTATGACACTCACTGTGTGTTCGATCCATCGTTCGCTGCGACTTTAATTTGGCCTTTCCGAATCGACCAGAGTTGCAATTATATGGATCTTGTGACCTTCGGCAGTTTCTTTATGTCTCCGAAGTTCTTTAACATCACCAACCACTTTAAAACCCGTTGAGCTCCGTTCTCTGGTGAGTCATGTCATGTGAAACTTCAGTTTGATGTGTCTTTCTGATGTTGTTTAGCAACGGGGGAAAAACGACAGACAAAACGATCGCAGAAATGGCAGACAAAACAAACGAAACTCAAATAAATAATTAGCATGGTATATCGTGCAGCGTCCTCTTGCTGGATAAACCCAAAGAAAGATCAGGAATCGCAATCGGACGGCGACGATGCGGTGTGCTGGGAATAAACAATTGGAAGTGCTTTCGCGGACCATTATATTGTAGATATTTACATATATGTATATATAAATATCGTATACGATATAATGTGTGTTTGGAGAGTGGGAAACCCGCCAGGCGCGTGATCTGCCTGCCAGATCTTTTCTATGCATGTCAATGACCGTTTTTCTAATGCACACATGCGCACACTTGTCTATGTGTGTGGGTGTGTGCTAAACGAAATTTAGGTGAACTAATTGAGAATTGGTTGCGCTTATCAGTGCTGCTCTATCAACAAAATATTTACCAAACATAAATAGAGGGCGCTCTCTCTTTCTCTCTTGCGTTATGTGTGCATAATAAAAAGGTATCGGCACAAATTGTTATTGCAGAAAACAATTTGACAACACAGCGACAACTTGTTGTTGACCTTAACACCGCAAGCAGCAGCTGACAGTGTCAACACACAAACACAGTGACACACACGTACACACACATGCACATACACATATTGATAATCTGCATACTGCGCAAGGAAGTAATTTAGCTGCATTTAACCACGTTTGCAGCTGCTGTAATAATGCATTAACATTTCCGATATAATATATATCGCAGTCAGTTGTTCCATAATTATTAATAAAGTCACATGTTAATTAAAAGTCATGCCGGCAATCCGCATGCTAATTTACATATACAATATGCAGCAGCAATGGCAGGGCTGCGCAGCTGTTGTTGGTGTTGGTCTGTGCTGGATTATTTGTCTTTGTTGACTGGGTCGAGAGAGAGAGAGAGAGAGAGAGACGGAGTTGCTTTGTCCAAACAGGTTTAAGCTCAGGCACACAAAACACAAGGCGTTTACGTTGTGGGCCATCACGTGAAAACAATAATGTATTCTCTCGCTGGCAATAAAAACAGTTGCAAATTAACCATTTTCGGGTCCAAAACAAAAGAAAAACAAACAAACAAATTAGTTGCCAGCAATAAAGTGGTAACTCTGCCCCACAAATCTCACCACAGCACATGCAATCGATATCGATAACATGCAATTGCAGCCAAGGTATTTCTTCCTTTTTGAGTATTTTTTTGCGAATAGAGAAAGTGAAACGAATTACCACCAGTTTAGTATATTTACACAGGTACAGAGTGTGTCGTTTTTCTGGGGCTAGTGCTACGGTCACACTGCACAACCCAACAACAACAGCAACTTGTAAACACGTAGTAATCGCAAACTGAAAGTCAACGCGAATTGCCAAACAACAACGAAGTAAAAATAAATCAATGGAAGTTGCCTAAACACACACAAATCGTAGCTAATTTCAAAATTTCCCAAAAAGTGCAATGAGTGCAGGTAGAACGCGAGGTGCCTGATTTGAATTGCATTCGTATTGGTTCGTACATGGTGCGACGAGGAAGAGGAGGGGAGAGTTCAGGTGAGAGAAAGAGAGTGAGTGAGAAAGGTGCTTTAATTAAGGCAGCGCAATACACTGGTTTTATTTATAGACAAATAAAAGCCAGTACATATATATTTATATATTATTCGAGTGCCCCCTTATAGGAGCCAATGTGTGTGCGCGTCCTCCTCAGTTACGCCACTGTAATGACATCACAGCTGTTTGTGGGGGTCTGCCCACAGAGAAAAAGACTTTCACCCCTTTCACTTTGCCACTCACACACACACACACGCACACACATACATATACACACATATATTAATGCGTATTTAATTTGTTTTTTGCAGTTTCAAGAGATCGTGCCCGACATGGATGACTCGGAATTCATGTTCAACGAGAAACAATCAATACGCGACTCCTCGCGCACCCTCAAGAAATACGGAAGCACCTGCTGCAACAGTCTGAGGAACAATGAGATCCTCATCCGACACACAGTGGAGAAAACAGATACGCTGCAAGGAATTTCACTTAAATACGGAGCCACGGTGAGTAACGATTGAAATTTCCATACTGCACATGCCACAAGAGGTGCTACAAACCCCCCACTGCCTAATATCCCTTACCCCTTACCCGGCCCGTTTCTGTAGTGCAACTTTAAATGGCTTCTTTGCCTCGTGTGGCACGCAAATACTTTAAATTCCATTGTTAGTACCGTTAAAGCATTTGCTTTTTATTGATTTAATAATCAAATTGATTGCTCAAGCAATTACCAAGGCTTAGTTATGAGTGGGTAGACCTAGAGGGGGAGGTTCTTTGATTTTGTAATGTAGAAGGTTTTAAGTGCGTTTCAGTTTGATATATTTCCCATAAGATTATGCAGGGTTATCGCTTTCATATACACACAAAGTTTATCATAATAATGTGTAAAACGTTTCTGAGAAACTCAAAATTTGTATAAGACGCGAGCATAATCTTTTTCAACTATGTCAAACCTTTCTCTACACTCTTAAAATTTGTATAAAGCACGTGTATTATCTTTCTTCAACTATGTCGAACTTTTCTTTACTCATTAAAGCTGTTAACTCTCTGTTGTTATCTTATAGTTCTACAAGGGGTATTATATTTTAGTAACTGAACAAATTTAGATAGTCAGACGCGATAGATGTGAATTGAAATAATACCTTTTTTCAAATCAAACAAATGTAGTTGATTGTTAAATCTTAAAGATTCAAATCAACTCAAATACTCGCATCATTCGCTTTGATAGCGTGTTAAATCTTCGGCACCTTCCCAGTGCCTTCTTCCTCTTCCTACTTTAATTTATGAGATGGTCCACACCTGCGTTAGGCAGCGAAGCGGGGACAGGCAAATAAGATAGCATTACAGTTTTGAGATAGATAGGTAGATACTTCTGTGTATATGTATCTACGCTGATGGATGGATGGGGGCGTGTACAGTGTACAGAGAACATTGTATGTTCTAAAAGGGGCAACGACAGAACGACCGCTTGTCTAGCTGTTTATCAGGTTGCAGTCGACAAACCAAACAAACGCGACAGTTGCTGCATATGATTTATATTATACATAACTACCTTATGTAGGTAGATGTTTGTATGGAAACAAACTAGACAAAACGAGTCACGAGTGAGGAATCTGGTCTAAGATAAGACTAGGGTAGTTGAAGAATTGTCAAGATTTCTGTCTTTGTCCCCAGTTGCAATTAATCAAGTAAAGCGATTCAATCAGTGTCAACGCGTGTGGCAGGCAGTCAATCAATCAATCAAGCCATATATAATAGACATACATATATGATATATACCCCTCTCTATATCTCCTTTCAGACGGAACAAATACGCCGCGCCAATCGACTTTTCGCCTCGGACAGCCTCTTCTTGCGCCAGTTCTTGCTGGTGCCCGTGGAGAAGACATCGCCGTATTATCTGCAGGCCAATATCGCAGCTGGTGTCGATATGTCCATGTCCGTGGACGATGTGCTTGCCACAAGTCCGCCCAGTACGCCCGATGCAAATGTGCAACGGGAGGCGCTGAATAATGCGAACAACCTCAGCCAGACGCAGAGCTACAACAGTGGGGGCAGCAGCAGCAGTTGCAACACCAACATCTCGTCCAGCTCGTCATCATCCTGCACCCGCTCCTCCTCCGGGCAGGCACCACGTCCTTATTCTATTGCCGGCGAGCTGCTTGGCATGCAGACTAGCGAAGAGGATCACACAGTGGCACCATGTGGCAGCAAGCAGAGCAAATCTCTGGACTCGGTGGCAGCCATGACGCCCGAGGAGGAGAATCGCAAGTGCATGAATGACTTTCTCAATAAGATTGACAACACGATTTCCGAGTCGCGCAAATATGTGGAGCGTTCCAAGGAGTAAGTGATGATGAAATGCCTATGATCCTCCAATCTTTACTTATCTTATCTTTACTCTCGCCCTCTTTACTCTGCAGCCTGGTGAGCAGCCAGAGTGATGCGGACATTTGCATCAGCGCCACCAGCAGCAGCGATGTCTTCTCGCAGCGACGCAATCAGCAGCTTAACAATTCCTATAAGAACAACAACAACAACAATCGTCCGCCCCATCAGCGGCACAGCTCGACGGGCAGCGGGAACTCGGACACGGCGCACCTGCTGAATACAACACAGACACGTCGCGTGCAAAACTCGCTGAAGCGTCTAGAGAAGCAGCAGGATGATTTCTTTGAGTTGTAGCAGCTGCCACGAAAGATTTCAACGTCGACGTCGACGGAGGCGGCGATGGGAATCGCGATCTAGTTTAATTACGTGTAACAAATTGTTTTTAATTGCTGCGCATAGAAATGTAAATTATATACACACAAACATACACACACACACACAGACAGTAAGATGATATATATAGACATATATACTATATACACTCTACTACCTATACGATAAAGATGATGATGATGATAATGACCTATGTTATAAGCGCTGCGCTATTTAAACCTGTACTATATACTATACTATATATTTACTATCGTATGATGCGTGTTTCTTGATCTGTCCCCCTGTAATTGCCGCCAAATTGCTTGCAACTTACCCACGCCCCAAAACCCCCACGTCCTCCCCTAACCCAATTATGATTACTATTTTTGTATGACTAGCTTTAATTACTCGTTTAATGTTTAACTTAGTTATGAGAATTATTAATCTTAATTCCCCCCCTGGTAGAAACCAATAGTCCTTAGAGAATTAACTTGGCACTATGTGGAATGCGACTGCGGTTTGTGACCGAGAGTTGGTTACCGTTAACCGTTAGACGATAACCGATAACTGATAAATGATAACTGATAACTATGCATAACTTATTTGTTATTTTACTGAGTGTCTGTGCAATCCATGTCGAGAGACACACGCCCACACACGCCCTCACACGTCCAGTCGACAAGCAAAACGCAGAAAACAAATTGTATTAAAAACGATAGAAAACATTTTATAAACCCACAATAAAGTAAGAATGTGTTAGAATATTGTGTATCATTTAATTGGAAAGAGCGAAGAGGATTCTCTGCATAGGGGTTTCAATTGGACTATATCCTATAAGATATGCGAAGTGATCGCTTTCGTATCTACACAAAATAATTTGTAAAATATTTCTTGGAAATTGAACATATTTGTCCAACTATGTCGAGTTCTTTAAAGCTATTCACTCTCTGGCGCTATATTGTTATTCCCTTACGCATACTATAAATCAAGTGAGTCTTTCATTGGTAAAAAAAGATATAACATTTATCTTAGTAAACAATATTTATTGATATATCTTAACGATCAAGTCAGAGATGGTTGATATGTAATAAATGATAGTATTGCCCAGCTGACCCATTAAATCATTAAAACTTTCCAGGGGTTCTTTTTTTTAAATTTGTATACTTAAATTAACAATTAAAGCAAAATATGTTAGATAATTTTTATTATTCTGGAATCTGAAGATTTTTTGGTTGGATATAGAATATATTATGTTTGTATAAACTAAAAATGGTACCTCCAACTGTTTTATATTTTAGTATATATAAAAGTATTTACCACCCACTGTACCAAGCAAGAGACTGTTGGAATTTCATTCCGGCAGCGCATGCGCAGTTCCTCTTTAGCTTCTGCTTCGTCGTTGGTTGCCCCGACAACGCGACGAGACAAACAAACAATCAAAAACAGTTTACAATTTCATAGCAAGTCGACATATATTTTTTGGGTATTAAAAAAGTATAAAAATGTCTGAGCCAGAGCTGGATGCAGCCGTTATAAGGGCCACTCAGCAGGCGCTGGGCAAGTTCCTGAAGAAGCCTCCCCTCACCGAGAAGCTGCTGCGAAAGCCCCCATTTCGTTATCTCATGGATGTGTTCAATTCGGTAAAGCTGAGGGTCCCAAGAAGTACCTACCTTATCGACCATGTATAAGTTATATTTCCTCTATTTGCGCAGTTCATTAAGGAGACTGGTTGCTTTGAGGGTCTTTACACGCCGGAGGAGAAGCTCTTCGAGAATATAAGCGATCGGTGAGTCAACTCTGGGTGTGGAATAAAAAATGCTCATCAAAAATGCCTTGAAAAACAAAACAATTTAGATATTACAACTTTTATATGGCTTTATTATTTCTCTGTGTGTGCAACGTTAATTTCTGTTTAGAGGCGGAACATTTTGAGGCAATAGCAACGTTATTTATTAATGGGTAACTCGAATTAATTAGCAGATCCAACAATAATATTTATTCGTTTATTTGTATTAAATTGTTAAGTACCCTAAACATTTATTAAAACAAACACAACATGAATTTGTACCAATTTAGCCAAAAGGGAATTGAAAAGTTTCTTTGAGTAAAGTTTCTTTAGAATTCTTTGTTAGAACTCTTCTTTATACCAATGCTGTAGTTCTGTAGTAAGTTCACCATAAAAACCATTTCTAATTTACAGCCACGACAAGACGCGATTTCTTCAAAAGATGATCGATGCAACAAGTGAGTTAACTGCCCAGAGAACCTCCCTAATGGCTATTTAATACATTCTTCATCGATCTTCCTACAGAACTTACCACAAAACTGGACCTAAAGGTGCGCACTGCCAAAATAGTCGCTGGACACGAGGCTAAGTTGACCAACGAGTTGCTGCAGGCGATGGCCAGCGTGGCGGAGCAGCAGTTGGAGTGGCGCAGCGCAGTGCAGCAGGTGCTTGCCAGCGAAGCCAAGGATAACAAGGAATCCAAGAAAGCCAAGGAATCCAAACCGAAAGAGACAAAACCAAAGGAAGCTAAGACGACAAGAATCTCACCGCGTGGCAAAGAGGAAGCCACGCAACGCCGCGAGAAGCGCGTCTCACCTCAAGAGCAGAAGGTGCAGAAGCGCAGCACACCTCCTGTCAAGGATAAGGAGAAGGAGAAAGAGAAGTCGCAGCGTAAACAGAAGACATCACCGGATGCGGAGACCAAGCCCAAACTGAGCCGCCAGAGCTCCAAGCAGAAGAGTCCGTCACCCGTGAAGTTGGGATCGAAGCAGAAGAAACAGAACTCAACGGAAAATGAGTCCAAATCTGCGGAGTCAGTCTCATCACCTGCACCAGTGCCAGTGCCCAAATCCGTCTCACCCGTGGCGAAACCCGCTTCTCCAGCTAAACCAGAGCCTGTTGCTGAGCCGCCCAAACAACCAAGTCCGGAATTGCCGCCGCCAGAGCCAGAAAGCCGCAAGTCCTCGAGCAGAAGTCGCCGCTCTAGCGCCAGTCAGTCGCGGCAGCCGCCTTCTCCTGCCGAAGTGGAGCCACCAAAGACAGCGAATGATTCTAGTGAACCGGTAACCTCAACCCCTTCGCCAACTGCCGATCCGAACAACAACAACAGCAACAAGAGGGAGCGAGAGGGCACCTTCACGCGTGAGAACTCGAAGGAGTCCAATGGTTCCATTACCCGACCACGTACCTCGTTGCGTCCGCCCAGCGCACGTCCAGCCTCCGCTCGCCCAGGTGCCCCGCGGCGACGTAATGTAGAAATCGTGCTACAGCCAAATGATCAGGTGAAGATGTCCGGGATCAATGTGAAGCTGGAGACGTTTGGTGACTTCGATGACGATGGCGAGAATCTGGTGATCATTGAGGATGCCAATGCACATGATATCGAAGCGGGCAGCAACAATGCGCCGGACACGCAACCCGAATTGGACGCCCAGCAAGGCAGGTTGGTGCAACAGATCCTCGAAACACAGAAGGAACTTGTGCAACAGCCAACAGAAGCTGGCAAAGATGATGGGCAACAAAAGAATTCGAATCCCGCAACACGACAGAGTTCGGCGCGACAAATGAACGATCTGCGGGACATTATACAGACGCTAACCAAGTCAGTGAATCCACTGGGCAAGCTCATGGACTTCATTCCCGAGGACATTGATGCCATGCAACTGGAGCTGACCATGTGGCGCGACACCTACACTCAATCGGCAATGGAACTGAAGCGAGAGCTCAACCTGACAGCCTCAGCCACACAACCTATGAAGCAACAGCTCCTCACCATCGAGGCAAGCATCGGGGAGTACAAGGAACTGATCGACGAGAGTCGCCACAAGATTCTGCAGAACAATGAGCGCATTCTCAAGATGCTGATGGAACAGTGAGAAGATCTAGGACAACGAGGGGACCTAGAAGAGGAACGTGAGGATCTCTGCTTGTTGAATCATTTGTTTCCCGTAATCAAAGCAATCCTAATGGAATACTGTATTTATTTGTAATGTTGTATTTAATAGAGATATCTATACAAAAATAGTATCTGTCAGGGAGTTACAAAATAACAGTTCTCAATGGGGTGGGGTGGAGTACATAGTGTTATAATATTATTATATTACACCATCAGGGTGTTGTATTATTTGCTTTTTTTAAGGTCACTTAGTGTTCAAACCGAAACCAACGTGTTTAAAATTAGTTCTGCATAGGGTACACGTATTGTAGTTACCCGTATAGTAAATGATATAAAGATGCATATTTACAGACATATCGTGATACATCAAAAAGTAGTTAAGCGTCTACTTCAACAGTTTCTATTCTGGTTTCCTCCGCATCCGATTTCGATTTCTCCTTCGACTTATCGAGCGACTCATCGAGATCCTTCTCTGCCACTTGCTCGTTCTCCGAATCATTGTCTTGCTCCTCCTGATCTTGTTCTGCATCCTCATCGCCTAGCACATACTCGATGACATCGTCGATGGGGAAATTGTTAAGCAGCGACTTGATTGAATCATTGTGAATGACCACAGTGAAGAGTAACTTGCAGTACTCGCGCATACGATTGCCATAGTCCAACTCGGCGTAGTTTTCGGCACCCTTGCCCAGATCGTGGCCACAGTTCTCGATCACCTTGCACAGGACCGTCTCCTCGGAGCTGTTGGGCCAGCCATACTTCTTGAGAGTTTGCGGATCAACAAGCATATCGATTAGCTTGCCAATGTTCTCCTTCAGCTTGAGATCTTCCTCGGTGAGCACCTCGCCGCTGAACTCATCATCGCTCGAGGGTTCCTCGATATTGTCTGCAATGGCAGCGGCCAAACTGGCAGCCAGGGATTTGCGCTGTTCCTTCTTAACCACCGGCGACACGGTCTTCTCTTTCTCCTTGGACTCTGGCTGCGATTTGGATGCCGATGCCTGTGCAGCAGCAGCTCCTTCTTCAGTTCCTTCCAATGGCAATATGGTGTACACTTCATTTTCCAGCACAATCGTCTGTGCACTGCCATCGCCCTCATCCACCAGAAATTCACGCACCACGACTCCATTATCATCTGTTTTGCTTGAGATGAGCGAACCTGCCGATGTATTGGCGGCAGTTGTAGGCAGTATCTCTTCCGCCTCAGATTCCTCCTCCTCCTCCTCCTCCGAATCTGGTTGCAATACCACGGCAGCAGCAACAGACTTCTTGGCCTTACGCTTCGCTGGTGGCTCAGTGCCAAAGATATCATCCGGATCACATTCATGAACGTTGCGTATGTGATTCCTCAAGGTTTCGGTGCTATCAAAGTTCTTGTCACAAATGGCGCAATCAGTGCGCTCGATCACCTTAGCTGTGCGCTTAGCACGCGTGGGTTTAATGGCTAAAGAATATGTGAGATTAGGTGGGAAAATCTGCAATTAACTTTGCGCTAAACTTACGCGAATGATCACCGGCGTCCATGTGCTCCTTGAGCAATGCATCACTGCGGAAGCTACGCGTACATTCAGTGCAGGCAAACGAGGGACGCTTCTGGCGCGAGTGATCCTTCACATGGCGTTCGAGTCTGCGAAGAGAAGAGGCACATTAATTGCCTTATGGGATTGTTATAGTCCTAGGAACCTACTGTTTCTCTGTCTTGAATTTCTGCTCGCACTGGGAGCAGGGGAAGGGACGCAGATGCGTCTTGGAATGTGTGCGCAACTGTGTGGCCTGAATAAAACTTTTGCCGCACTCGTTGCACTTGTGCGGACGCTCGCCTGTGTGACGCTTCATGTGGCGATTGAGCACCTCCTTGACAGCAAAGGATTGACTGCACTAAAAGAGCAAGAGCATTATGATTAAAGAGTGACCAGCGAAGAGCCTCATCATCAGCTACTTACAACAGTGCAGGTGTAAGGCTTCTCGCCGGTGTGATAACGTCTATGCTTCTTTAGGGCCACCAAGGCGGAGAATTTCTTGTCGCACAGATCGCAATCGAAAGGTTTCTCGCCCGTGTGTGTGCGTATGTGTATGCTGCATGAAGAAAGAGATTACAGATTGCACAGGGAGAGAACTGATTCGCAACTTACTTGAGCGTCGAGAGGCTGTAGAAACAGTTCTTGCACACATGGCACATATACTCCGGTTTCTTGACCACCTGCGTGCCCAGATGCTGCTTGAGATGCGCACGTAAATTGTCCAAGCGATAGAAGACACGATCGCATACCTTGCAGCTCATAGTGTCGTTCTCATTGGCCGAGCATGACGAGTACTTTTGATGGCGCTTCAGGTGATAGGAGCGTGTGAAATCTTTGCCACAGATCTTGCACGCATAGGGTTTGCCTCGCGACTGATGCTGCTGCTCGTGCAGCTTCAGCAGGGCAGCGCTGCGCAGTTTTGCATTGCAAATGGAGCAAGGGTAGTCACTGAACTCCGAGTGGGTGATGAAGATGTGACGTTCATAGCTAGTCTGAGTCTTAAACGACTTGGGGCAATCCGGACAGTTAATGTGGCCCAACTGAAAGTAAGAAATACGATTAGAAATATATAACAAGATGCGAATTTCTTCAAGACCTACGTGGAAGGTGTCGTAACTCTCGCTGCAGCAGAAGCATATGTCTTTCTTCTCCATTACAACCGCATCCTTTTCGATCTTCTCCAGATTCTTAAGCATGTCCGCCTTGCGCAGGTGATATCCACTGTCATAGCGACAGAACTCAAGATGTTTCTTCAGACTCTTGACGCGACGGAATGTCTTGTAGCATTTACCGCACACATGCTCCACCATCTCCTTGAGGTCACTATTGGTGCCGCTGGTGCGATTAACAGTGCCCTCGCCCAATGTATCGTCACCATCGTCATCCTCGTCATCGTCTTCCTCCACGCCAGAGACAACAAACTCATCGTCGTTGCCTCCCTTGGACGGTGCCAATTCGATGTCATCGTTCTCGGCAAGTATAAAGTCAATGGTATCTTCATCCTCCACCTCGATGGTGGACGACGTTTTGTTGTCCACCTTGGCGCTGTTCTCGCTCTTTATGGCCTGCAGCACATAATGATCCATTTTCTTTTTCTTGCTCGGCGATGTCTTTATCTTTGCCGTCTCCACGGGCGTGCTGGCAGCAGGAGCTGCTCGCTTTTCATTTAATATCTTGACACTGCCTGCGGGACTAGAGGAGCTAAGAGAAGTCTTTCCAGTAGATCGGCGATCGGGTTTGGGAGTTCCTGTTCCCGTTGTGGCCTCATCGTTGTTGTTGAGTATTTTGATGCTTGTGCGTTTCTCCTGCTTCACGGAGGATTTACCGCTTCCCTTGGGCTGCAGATCGTTTAGTAGCTTCATGCGTGCACCCGTTCGTTTCTCCTTAGGGGGCGCCGCGATCTTTGCAACGTCGACGATCTCGATCACAGCTGTCGTGCTGGCCGCTGTGTCTGTCATGATCTGCAATAAGGAGGAGATAAAGGATGCCAAGGATCAGTCGAGGATTGCGTGAGATTAGCCTACTTTTAGGCTCGTGATTTATTTAAATTGATCTCTTTGCCAGCCCAGCGCAAGCGTCACGTCAGCAACGCCTAGAAGCAGCGCACAAAAATCAAAAATGGCGTCGTCATTGCTGACCGATCGTGTTAGAGTAAGCGAGAGCACAACACTACGTGCTGTCGGGCTGACTGCCAAAAAAGAAAAGAAAAACAGCAACAACGCAACAAGTTCGCTCTGATGTGAAAAATATATTTAGGGTTGAAAATAATTCTAATATAAATTGAAAATTGTTGCATACTTTTCAATATTCAATGTTTGTGTTGCCGGCTTTATAGGAATTTTCGCAGAATTCAGATTTTTGTTTATTATTCTTATTCTTACTCTGATTTTAACTCTTTTTTGCACACACTCACACTGCGGCGGTTGTAGTTTCTCTAATTAAATGTGAAACTTGCGTCAATGAAAGTCGTGTGTACGCCGATCTAGATCGAGTGTAACGCAATGTGCGGCAGAAACAGAAATATGCCCACGCCGTTTGCTAGAGCGAGAGCGAGCGAGAGAGATAGCGAGGTTTGTTATTTACTGTGTTATTTATTGTTGTTCACTGCGATTGAAAATAAAATTTTTCGATTCGAGTCTATTTTTCATTGTTTATTAAGTCCTTGGATGTATTTAACTGGTGGTTGTTTTATACAAATTACTTACAATTTGAACCACGAGCGCTAGCACGTAATGCCTACACAATGGCGTTGGCGTCTGACTATTCACAGTATACGTTTACATTCAATCAGCTGTGTATGTAAGTATGTGACCAGACAACTTATATTTTGTAGTCTTTTTTTTACCAATCAGCTCATTGTTAGACGTTTATTACTTATTGCGAGTATTGTGGAACATTTAAGTTTTTAACGTTATTTATTATTTGCTATTAACAGATCGTTTAACTGTGCCATTTAAAGCTGTGGATATTTTTTAAATTTAGCGGTTCTAACATTATCTTAACGGCGCATTTAGCAGTCGTTAACTTTGAGAGAAGCTGGAAATAACAGAATAAATCGAGTTAACAGAACAGCTGTTCAGTTGTTCGCAGTGAAAAAAAACTAGTTCCAGTGAGCTGGAAGAAGCAGCATCTCATAAACGCCGCATTTGTGTAGAAAAGGAATCAACGTAAATAAATATTTAATTTATCTCACATATGTTAAATAAAACTATTATTCCACTGTTCTTGTAGACGCTTTAGACAATGGCTGCCCTTTTCGATTCTGCACACACCGAAGGACCCGGCTTTGTGGGCATTCGGTTCTGCCAGGAATGCAACAACATGCTGTACCCCAAGGAAGACAAGGACAACAAACTCCTCATGTATGCCTGCCGCAATTGCGACTACAAACAAGAGGCGGACTCAAACTGTATCTACGTAAACAAGATTATGCACGAAATCGACGAACTGACCCACATTGTGCCCGACGTCATATCCGATCCTACTCTACCCCGCACCGAAGATCACGCCTGCCCTAAGTGTGCGCATCGTGAGGCCGTGTTCTTCCAGGCGCAGACGCGACGTGCCGAAGAGGAGATGAGACTCTACTACGTATGCACCAATCAAAACTGCACTCACCGCTGGACCGAGTAAATCAACAAATTGCACCTCATTGTGCAATTAGTTTTGTAATTAATATTAAGTAATCTTTGTAAATTATATAAACTTGCAAGCGTCATTGGAAGCCGGAATCGAAATCGTATTTACCGCCACAAATTCTTCTCATTGTCATTCCATATGCATCAATCAGTTATCAATGCAACAGAGAGAAAAAAAGAGAGCGCACGAGTGAAGAGACTGGGAGCGCTGCGCATGCAAATTTCGCCGATCGCAACAGTGTGACAAAATTCAATAATCAAGCACAAAAATAGAAATAAAAATAAAACCGAATAAAGCAATTTAATAAACAAGTTTCTAGTGCGTATCGAGCTGACGCGCGAGTTCTGGCAGCCGCTGGACCCAACCAGACGGCAGTTTGTTGTTAGAACTTGGCGCGGCGTGTTGATTAACATGTTGAATCTCCGCTACAAACCAAACAGAAAAAGGCAATAAATAATAAAATAAAAAAAAATCGAATCTAGCCAAAATGGTCAAACCAAAAACATCTCCCGAAACGGCAACCGTCGCGCCTGAGGAGCCCAAACAGAATTACTTGCAGAAGTTATGGAGCTACCGCCGATATCTTGTGATCGAGCCCTTCTTCTTTTTTTACTTTATGGCGTCCGTTTTCAATCAAGTGGCCATGCAGAATTTCCCGCTGGAAAAGGCCTGCCGCGTTAATCTTGGCTACAATCCGGCCACTTGCTCGGCCATGCTGGACAAATCCGAGTTGGGCATCGAGTGTGATGACTTCTCTTTCGAGAATACTACACAGGGTGCGGCGGCCGAAGATAAATTGCTGGGTATCTACTCGACGGGCTTCAATTACACCGTTTGTAAAGCGGAAGTCGAGGCGCAGATACTCTCCGCAGATGTATCGGGAAAACGTGCGCCAATCGGTGAGAAAAATACATCAATTAATCAAAGGTGCATTAGGGTGGCTCAGTGGCAATGTTTAAACAAATAAAAATATTTAGAGGATATGTTTTGATAATTATTTATATTGGGCCACCCTAATATATGCACATAAATATCATTTGATTATTCAAATTTCTAACACTAAATTAACGTTTGTATCAGACTCGGTATTCAGTATGCCACAAGTGCAACCAGTTTGGGATCTTCCTATTCCAATAATTCAACTTTCAGGTTTCATAAAAATAAACACCGAATAGCTTTTATATAAATTCGCAGTTGATAGCGAAATACGCAAACTTATGTATGTACATATGTATGCATGTAGTATGTACATATGACATATACCCGACACAATACCAGTTAGAACATTTAATTGCAGTCTTTAGCTCGTATTCTCTCATGAATTCTCCGAATTCCCTCCCTTGCCTATACGAACACATCACGTATCACATTAATGCCGATTAATTTTAAGCTATGTTTAGTCTTAAATCATCGAAAACCGTGAGGCGGCCGAACTAACCGGTTTGTCACACAAATTCCGATTTTCTTTAACCTTTAGTTTGGCCATTGTCAATGTGAATTATGCGCCCCTGGTATGCGAGCGGTGATTAGGCATCGTCAGTATTTCCCTGTAGGTACGCGGACTTGATTAGGTGCCAATAAAACCCTTAATTGAAAGTTATTGCAATCAGAATTTCAATGGGAACGTAAGCTACAATGGGGTATCTGGGCTATTTCAATTCATTTCAATCAATGCCAAGTTAGTTTGTCTAGTTATCGTAAGTTTATTTATGTTGATTTAATCATTTGAAATTTTCTTCTTTCTCCAGTTTTTGCACGATTTTCCAGCCATTATCTGTAAATTACAGATCCGTCTTTTAAGTTGTTAAACTTTTGATTAACTACGAATAAAACACGTCTTTATCTCATTGTAGTTTGAGTCTTCTTAAGTCATCAATTGCATTTGTTCATTTCAGTAATTTTACAGTCATACAACAATAAATGATTGGTTCCATTATCGTTTTATTTAACGATATTTTAATTATTCGCAGCATTCCATTCTTTTATGTCTTAATTGTATGGCTTAGCTAGAACATTCAAAACTTAGAGCTTGCTTTGAACTATGAATGCTTTATAGTTTTCTTAAAGAGAGGCTCTATTAATCTAAATGATGATCTAGAACTATTGACACGATGCTCATCAGTTACGAGCTGTACAGTTGTTCACAGGGTATTTTGCATTCGTATTTGCTCTACTACTATTTTAAATATTTTGTATTTATATTAATTTTCTTTTTCTTCCGTTTCAGCTGCCATTTTCCCGTTGATTGTGTTGCTCTTCGCCGGAGGTTGGTCGGATCGCTATAACAAGCGGAAGCCCTGTATGATATTGCCCATTGTGGGTGAGGGATTATCCTTTACTTGTGAGTATATTAATCTACTGATTAGATGCACAATATTCTGATTAATGTCATTTGCCAATAGGCCAGCTAATTTCCTCCATATTCTTCGATAGTCTCCCGATGGAGTTCGGTGCTTACACTGAGGCCATTGTGCCTGCACTGTGTGGCGGTCTAACCTTTTGTCTGATGGCCATTTACAGTTACATTACTATAGCAACACCCGAGGAAGATCGAGTCTTTCGTTTCGGAATTTTTGCCATGTTTGTTACTGGAGCGCCTTTCTTGGGAGTTGTTAGCGGAGTGCTCTTCAAGACCTTCGGCTATACAAGTGAGTTAGAGGATAATTCTTAGGTCTATAAATATTTCTGATATTATCTTCTGATTTCAGTTTCATTTGCATCTGCCGTCGTCTTTCAAATTATTGCCATTCTGTACATTGTCTTCTTCATCAAGGAGATCAAGCCCACTCCTAAGGAGCCTGTGGAGAGTGAGCCACAGGTGCAGGGACATGCAGCCGATAATATGGCCTACGAGACTACGAATCTAGACGAGCTGCCTGTCAATAAGAACGTTAACTTCCAGTTGACGCCACAGCTAGAGCCATCCAAGGTGGAGCCTCCTCCCGTGCCCAAGAAACGTTCTCTTCTGAAGGAACTTTTTGATCCAACGTTGGTGATGGACTGCATTCGATTCCCTTTGGTGAAGCGTGAGAATAATGGTCGCATGTTATTGATTCTGCTGATCCTGGCTTACTTTTTGACCCTTGGACCTGCGGCCGCTGAAAATGATTATTGGTATCGATTCACACTAAAGAAATTGAACTGGAACGGCAACGACTTCAGTATCTTTCTAACGATCTCCGGCATAGCGGCACTTTTTGGTACTTTCATCGGGACTGCGATACTTAGTAAATGGTTTAAGTTCTCCGACTCTGCCATTGGCATGCTCTCCGCACTCTGCATTGTCTTCTCCCGCGTTCTATATGTAAGATTAAGCTATTGTACATAGAAAATGCAACTATTTATCAGTTTATATCCTCATTTTTTACCATAAATCATTTTCAAGGCCTTTTCGAGCACCACCACATCGTTCTACGTGGCCAGCGTTGTCGATATGTTCGTGAGTCTTCGTGTCATCGCTATAAAGGCAATCGGTTCAAGTATTGTTGGAGGAGACGAACTGAGTGAGTAATAGGTTTTTCCTATAAATCTGTTTAATAGATCTATACTGGAGATCTGTATAAATGATCGATATCTTACTTTAGGCAAAATGTATTCGATATTCGGTATCAGCGAACCCATTGGTCAGTTTATCTTTCCGCCCGTGTACAGTGAAATCTATAAGAGCTTCGTGGATTCCTTCCCTGGATCTTTCTTCTTGTTTGGCGAAGTATTTTATGTGCCAAATGTGCTTGTCTTTGTGTGAGTATAAATATCTTTATCATTTTCTGTATGATATAATTACAATATCAAATCCATTTATAGACTTTGCTATTTCCTGGTGCGCCGTCGCAAGTCAAAAGTGAATGCGGTGGAGTTGGCGCAAAAAAACGAGGAAAATGGACAGACAAATGCCGAAACTGAAATAACTAGTCTTTAAATCGTGTTTCACATGAAAGTTTCTGGGTGGATACACGATTTAAATATGTAGAAATACGAAAAACATAGTCAAAAGTGGATGAAAGTCAAATTTAGATTTGTATATAAATACAACAAGTTCTTCAGTTAAATCCTTCGACGTATGTTAGATGTAAAAATTAGAATGTAAAATAAATATATAACTGTCATAGATACTTTCTTAACAAATAAATAAATCGTTAAGCAGATGCGGGAGTTCCGAGTCATAACAAACTTTGATAATGTCTTCAAAGCTCTGGGGCGTTATACGGCTGTACTACCAAAAAGCATTGCATAGTTTTAGGCAGTCAACCAATACTTAGCTCACTTGCACTGCCTGCCTGGCTCTCTGTTTCCGTCCCCCTCAACCCAATCACTTATTGAGTGTCCGCTGCAGTTGAACCAACGCTTCGTTCTCCAGCTGATCGGACGGCCATGAATAAGTAGCTCGGTGTCACTCTGGATAAGCAACCTTCTTTTCAGCAACAAGAGTAAGGCGTAGAGCATGGCTTAGTTACTTAAGCCTGAAAACAAATTCATGCTCACCAATAAGGAACACATCTACAAAGGTATCCTAGTTTCCACCTGGTCACAAAGATGCACCTTACCAAATCCGTGTGGTACAATCAGAAATCTTGCCTAGAATGACTCACGAACTCACAGAAGAAGTCCTTAATATTTATAAGAAGTGAACCCCCTTTGGCGGTCTATAAATATGGAACAACTCTTTTTAGTCAATATTGACTATGACGTTGAATGAATTAAAAAACCGGCTTTTGAGAAATGCTGAGAGATCGTATATAAAGCAAGTTGTTTATCCATGACGTTTCATTGTTGAAGTTAAGGTTGAAATGGTCTGTGCTCTCTAATTTTAGTAGTCAGTCAAGTGTTTGATAGAGACGTAGACGTGTACAATGACATCGCGTTAATAAGGTTGGCAGAAATATTACTTTTGAAGGGGCCAGAGTTGGATGTCAATACCCCATTAATTGTATCTGGATGGGGTGAAACGATGACAGAGCACGACGTTGCGAAAATAAACATCACTCCATGATGTGTGCTGGTAATGGACGTAAAAGTTCCTGCCAAGGCGACTCGGGCGGTCCTCTCATGCACCAGTTTGATGGAAAACGTATGATACTTGAAGGCATTGTATCCCAGGGATACTCTTGTGGTGATGAATTCAACCCGGTTTCGTTCACCAATGTTCGGAAATTTCTTCATTGGATTCAAAAAAATATGCAAATATATTAAAGTAATGTGTCAAAATGTAATGCAAGAATTTTTTGTATATTTATAAAATTTGGAAAAGTAATTGTTTTTAAAAAATTCAGTTTGTATATATTGTATTGTATAACCTTCAAATTAAAGCGAAAAGTACTGAATGAATGCTTTACTAACGGGTGAAATGGGACCAACATATCAGAACAACAACAATAAAATGTGGTACAACAGGTGAATAAAGTGACATAAATTAAGTGAGTAACCCTGTTTAAATCTGTATTTGTTTTCTTTTCTCCCCCATTGACAAATATGTTAATTAGGCAAATAATGAGAGTTACAAGATGAGTATAGATCAGGGGTGTCCTCTCATACACTTGCATTTCTTAAATTGCGCTGTCGAGTCGATGACGTCGCTACGTTTTGAAGAATTTCTTTAACATTTTTGACATATCTCCCGTTATATTTTCCTATTTTGAGTTAAACTAAAAATTTAATAACATAAACTAAGATATTTAGATTAAATTTGTATTTAAATGTTAATTTTTTTATCGATCAAGATTTATTCAATATCTGTGCCTAACATTGATTGATACACAAATCTGGGATTGACAGATTGTTGAGTCTATATATAGATATGTTTGCGAGTCACATGAACGAGAGTTGACGTCAGATTCAAGCTTAGATTAAGTTCTAAAAATAAATAATTCAAGAATAACTCGATGGCTTATAGAAGTGTCATTGCTAAGGGCGATGGGTCAAAAAGTACAGTGATCACATCGTAGATTTAACAACATTTGCTTATTTATTGTGTATTGTATTGTACATTTTGGTAACTTGAGGCTCAACTATAACTGTCTTGTATTCGCACTCATTAGACAGTTTTGCAGGGGAAAAGACAGAGAGAGATGACTAACACGTGCAGAAAATAATCCATGCTTTTTTTTTTTTAACACAAGAAAGTTCTCGACCAGCATATACCCTAGATTGTTTTTAAACTATTGTAAGCCTCTCTCTGGGAAGGGTAGCAAAAATCTTTATATATGTAAATAAACTAATGTAGCTGCTGTTTACCTTCTCTCTTGTCTCAATAAAATAATATAATTCTAGTTAAACATGAGTTCTTATTACAATTAAGGACAATTAAGCTCATCACTCACACTATACTCAACTTCATTGCTTGCTGCTTAAAGGGTATACACGAAGCAGAAGCTTCAACTCTTTCACTCTATTATATTACACTTTCCAAAGACGAAGAGGATGCCAGTGGCAATTTTCCAATCAGCAAATGCATTCAATTTGATCAGCCAACCAGTTGGGCCAAGTGGGCGTGGCACGTGGGTGTCTAAATGCCACCTTGGCCACGTATGAAAACAATTGGCAACTAATAATCTCAGTTAATCTACATGTGTTGGCAGTAGCATCCCCTGCCGGCAAGCACGTTCCCCCCAGACTCTCCCCACCGCCCCTGGCCAAGTCTCGTTACCCCTTTTTTGCAGTTCTGTTTATGGCCGCAGGATTTTAACGAAATTGCTCTTTGGCTTCTTGCGCTATAAAAGCCGCAGCCAGGACCGTAATAGACTCAGAAGTTCCTTCGACCTGGTTGTGTGTGGTTAGCAGTGAAAAGCCCATCTACTCTAGGCAAGTGTGAAAACGGCGGAAAAGCCAAGAAAAGTCAACTTTCTGGAGAGGAAAATTCAAAAATAGAAACAGAAATAAAAATAGTGGTGTTTGCTCACAAAGTGCTCGCTCGGTAAAGTAAACTAGTCAGAAAGCTTTACAATAGAAAAGTTCCCTAAAGGTTGAAATAGGTTTGAATATGTAATAAAAATATTATTTAATTTTGTTAAGAAAATCTTACAAGATTTTAGACGATCATTTCACAAATTAATGAAACAAATTTCCTATGATCATTTCAAATAAAATAGAACCCACAAGGTGGTTGTATTTTATAAAATTATTCTAAGAAAATTAAATTAAATTTTCAAAATCCTATTCAAAGTTCTACATTTTCCTGGATGATTTTAATTGTAACTGAAGTTTGCGGCATTTAAAAAAGGTTACCTTGAAAAGATTTTAAGCAACAAATAAGGTATGAAATATACTTGTAAAGTATTGCAGAATATTTAAATATATTATTTGTGATGGTGTTTATAAAGAAAAATGATTGTTCAATAATCACAAGTAATTGCAGACCTAATAAATCGTTCAAATCTTGATCAGTTATTCATTACAAGCAACATATTCAAGTAAATATGTTACTCATATTAAACCTTGTCAATTCACAGTTCCTACAGCCAGAACTATCTACCTCCACGAGCATGTTGCGTCTGCTGCTGTTGCCCCTCTTCCTGTTCACTCTGTCGATGGCGTGCATGGGCCAGACGTTCCAGTACTCGCGTGGCTGGACCAATGGCAAGCGTGCTCCGCCTGCCGCCGCAGTGCTGACCAATGGTCACAACCTGGGCCTTTTGGATCTGTACGAGTTGCCGGATGCTACCAGTGACCGAAGGTTGGAACGGTAAGCGAAGCGTGGAGAATGCAAGATTGCCGAATCGATTGTTAAACAGGTTTCTCTCCCATTTCCTCCTCCTGCTCTTTTCCCACAGTTGCCTCTCGCAACTGCAGCACTTTGTGGGCAACGGCTTGTTGCATCGTTCTTTCGCCCATGGATTGGCCTATGAGGCAAGTCGACCTGATGTCATGGAATCGGAACCTGTTCGTAGTCTCAATTTACGCAGCAGAACCAGCGCCAGCAGCAGCAGCAATGGCAGCAGCAACAACAACAACAACATTGAGAATGGTTTGTATGGCAACTCCATCAATCATCGTCAGTCGAGCGAGCTCTACGAGGCCCTCAATGCTGCCGTTGCTGCCTCTGCGCCAGTTGGCGAATCGGTTGAGCCAAACGATTATGGCAAGCATTGAGAGGCGTAACCAGTTGAAGGGCAGACATACACACACATATATATTATACTAATAAATACTAACCACGATTATTGTTATTAGCAACAAGTGCTACAAAAAAAAAAAAAAAAAAAAAATAAGAAACTAATTCCAGGTGGAATTTCAAAAAGTTAAATGTATTGAGTGATACGAAAAATTATTATGATTATTATTATTATTATTATTGCTATATAGATCAATTTTATAACACACACATGATTAAATAAACATAAACTGCACATAACCTGTAAAAGTTTTAAAAGCGATTTTATCCCTAAACTTGCCAGAAATCGCACAAAAAACTTGCCATAAAACACACATACAACTTTTCGTGGTTTCTTAGCAGTTTGTATCTACAATTTTCAATCAGCAAATTTGCACTCCGTTTTATCAGCCTAACGGGAGAGTGGGCGAGGTCTGCGGGCAGCCAGAAACTATTAAATCGCCAACTTTAGTTGAAGTGCTTTTATAGCTTGAAGTTAAAGATATAATACCCTGGGATTATGAACACATTGTATTGAAAGCAGTGCTGCCAATTTAGCTATTTTCCCACTAAATTTAGCGTGTTGCAAATTGGAAAATGCGGGATAGCGGTAATTTAAGCTATATTTGCAGAATATTGTCTTAATTTCAGCTTTTCAAAAATATCTGGTAACACTAAATGTGGAGCGTATGCGTTGAGCACAATGCAAATGGTTTGTGCATTTGCTAGGACGGTTGTGGGCATTGCTACTTCAACTTGTGGCGCCATCTTCAGTTTGAGCACAGTATTCACGACTCTTCTTGCGAAACGGTTATCTGGCATAATTGTTGTTGTTCAGTTCATTTTATTTAAGTAATAAATTAAAACAAATAAATAACATAAAACAACTTTAAAATAATTTAAAATAAAGTAAGCTTCAATTAAGAAAACTGAACTGAATAATTCCTTACATTAATATAACTGCCAATAAAGTTTAGATTTAGAGTTTTAAAATTTGTTTTACTCTTAAAGATCTAAAAATCTTTTTTCTTACAATACAAATATTTAGACTTCGTTAAAACGTGTATAAAGCAACGGAAAGGATGTTTTTTTACTTGTGTCAACTTCTCAATTGTCTTAGAGTCGCAACTTAATTTTAAAATGTAAAATGTAGCTATATTTTGAAGGTAATTTAAATAATGTCTTGAATATAAAGCTTATAGTTTTTAATTTCCATCAATTCTTTTATTTGTTATCAGTTTTTTAATTTTTGTATCAATTACTTAATCAAAATAGAAACCAGTTACCCATTGATATTCTCAAAAATACCAATAAATTCTAAAACTTGAGCCCAGTTTAATACGAGATTAATCCTCTGACATCTGGCTTACAGTCCGCAGAACTTTGACAGCTCGCACACGCAATCATTATGGTCTCGTGAATAAACAAACGCCGATAATAATACTTACGGTAAACGTGAAAATCCTCCCATTATCATCATCAATCAAGCAAGAGGGAAAATTGTGTGGGCGGCACTTGGGGCGTGGCATGGCTTGGCACAGTGTAGGCGTTGTTTGAATCGAAACGGATTGAAAAATCGATGGGAACTTTACATTAAAGATGAGAGAAATCTATTAATAAAATGGGAGAGAAATATAGAGACAGGCAGTGAGGGGGAATGAGAGAGAGAGAGAGAGAAAGAGAGAGAGAGTGAGTGCGTTATGCAGATGTAGCACATTCAATTATTTATGTCAGAATCAAATTATAGTAAATATAATTGCGCATTTATGACGGCGCGTTGTGTCTTCAGATGCGAAAACCTTGTAGACACGTTCCGCCTGCTGCCGACCCTCCATCCTCTCCTTCTCCTTCTCCGCCTCCACCTCCTCCTCTAGCTGCCATTTCATTTTGGGGCGAGGGATGAAAACGAAAAGAAAATGAAATTGGTAGAAAAAACTGACGAACTGACGAGCTCTCAGCAGTTAATTACTTTGAGTGCGATAGTTGCTCGTGACGTCATGCACCTGTGCAGCAGGAGGAGAAGAAAATGAAGGAGGAGGCTATAGAAACAAACGGGCTGCTGTTGCTGCTGCCATAAGGCTGGGCAGGTTCATCATTCACGCAATCCCTGTTCATAAAAAAGATATATGAAGCAGTCACGGAAAAACTTAGAAAGAGAGAGAGAGAGAGAGAGAACGTTTTCAAATTGAATTCCTAACAAGCTAATCGATCCTCGGGGAGGAGAAGGAGCAGCAGGAGGTGGAGGGTGCACATATGCATGCGCTGAATTGAGCCTGGGCGCAGGATGCGCAGAACGCAGACCCGGATACCAATGCGGACACGGACAATGCGCACACTTCGCACGCATTGCGTCGGGGTGCTTGGGGAATATGAATTTATATCTTTTAATCTGCGACAGCAGCAACAACAACAGCAACAGCAATTGCTGCCGCCGGATCTGGATCTGGTAAAAATAAAAAGAGAAATTAAGGACGCACGACATATTTCAGCAATGCAAGGCTACACTGCAAGAAAAAGTTGGATGGAGTTACCAAAATATTTGAAATGATGATTAGAGTAAGTAAGTGTAAGTATACAAAATATTTTTAGCTGATATTTTCTTAAAAAATTCATAAAATATGATAAATATATATTGATAAATAATAAATTATAAATTACATTGTATTGATTATTTATGTATTAAATGATTAATTCTTTTCTTCATTTTATTTATGTTAAATCATTTTATGTATAACTAACATAACTTCAGGGTTTTGAAGAGCTTTCTTTCTTTCATTGAATGTATTTATCCATATAAAATATAGATAGTTTTATATTATCAATAAAACATATATCACATTTTCATATTATATTATGATATGTTTGTATTTATATTGTTTTTAAATATTTACTTACGTTTCTCATGCAATATGATAACTGTTCCTAAATTAATACACAATCATTCACATGCATACTATATGTATATTGTGTATTTCAATATCATCTCACATACCAACCCTGATTTCTCACAGTGCACTTGCACACACTGTTTATTGTCAATGTCAAGTGGGCCTTCGGGGGTGTCAAATCGAGTGCCATTCTCCAGAGGCTAAAGGGCAGGCTGCGTCAGCAAAGGCTCGGCGAGGGGCAAAGGCGGGCAGATTGGGCTGTTGCCATTGTAATTGCATTAAAATGCAATTGGAGTTTCCCAGGCGATTGCCATCCAGTCGAGTTCTGTTCTCCAGCTCCCACTCCTGCTCCTCCTGTCGTCATCGACATCCTTGTTGAGTGCCATTCAGTGCATTGAGCGTAGATGGCAGGTACTGAGCTCAGACTGCCCCTCTTTGTCCACCCTCTTCCACTTTGTCGCTGTAGGTGCCATGTGGTCAGTGTAAATTGTATTGAAAGCTCCTTTTAACGCCTTTTCATAGCGCCTGCGATTGCGTAGCACATCTGACACATCTGAAGCTGTCAAGGACAACCTCCTGACACCGACAGTCGATGAAATTGGCCAGAGCATCTGAAAATGTCAAGTGGCGAGTGATGCATCAATAGGCAGGCTTTAAAATATTAAATAAGCATGGCGTCAATCTTAGATTATTTTTAAAGTAATTGAATATCTAGCTAAAGAATCCTATTGCCATGGTTAATCTTTTTCTTGTAAATATATCATTTACATCTATCTATTTATTAGAAGACTCGAAGCTATTATACAATAACTTTGCATAGGAATTTATTAAGTAAATCTTATAATATATTGCAATAAAATATATGTTGTATGAAAGTGAAATCGAAGATTAATATAATAATATTGTAATAATATAATCATTATTTGTGTATTTCTGAAATAATTTCAATTACATATTATAGCTTCAGCTCTATTCTAACAAGTCCATAATCCTTCAATATGTTCCCCCTTCGAATCACTTAACTCTCTTGTCTTATTGCAAGTTCTCTCTAAACTTTCCCAGGACGTTTATCTCAATGTACATTTGCAACATCTGTTTGCTCATTTCGGGGCTGGGGGAGGAGATCCACTTATCGCTATCAAGTGCTGGGAAAATCTCAACACTTGCTGTTTTCCATGCGATTCTGCGACAAACAACAAGCAAACAGCACACATCAAACAACAGCAACAACAGCGAGAAGCCCCTCAAGCAGGGGGAATAAGGGCAAGCGGATAACAATTATATTAAAGAGCAGGCAAAACAACATTGACACTGGATTTGTAACGGGATACGCGTGTAACCACGAAGTGGCAAGTCAAGGAAGCTGCCACCACTTGCAGCAGCAGCAACAACAACAACGACCATAACAACTTTATGCGAAACACCCTTTCAATTAAACATCAGAAAACAACATTCGGCAATTACACAATTGACACCAGCTGTGGAGGGGTGGCAAATCAACCCCAGGGCTACCCCCTTTCGTGTCCTCAATGTGCCGTCGCAACTTCATCAATTTGAAATACGCCGGCAATGGGAAGGCACGAGTCGAGGCACGCGTGTCAATTCTTGCCGCGATCCGCGTACAGTGGCCGCAGGGATTTGAATAGAGAGACATTGGGAGAGAGAGAGAGAGAGAGAGAGAGAGAGAGCAAGTGGGCAGTGGCAGCGACAGGGGGAGGAGGGGCAGATTGAGCAGCCAGCACAGTGGCAGGTTCATAAACAACATCAACAAGGACAAGTTGCGCTCGTTAAACATTAGTCAACATGAACATGACATGCCCAGCGCTTCCTGGTGCGATTTATACACTGAGAAAAATCGAAAGAAGTTATGTAGCAACTATCAGAAATGCATGTAATTAAAAATTTTTTTTTGGTTATGTTCATATTTCTCATTGATGTTTCTTATATACTAAGTTACAGTCGATTATTTCCATAATTGAATCGATATTGATTGAATCTGATATGAAGACGAGTGCAATGGCTCTTATAAACAGTTTCTGGTAAGTTAAACAAATTCAATTTCTTTCTATTTATGATAGATTAGTTAAAATCTTTAATTTAGATCGTTGCATCACAATAATTTCTATAAAAATTTAAAATAAATATAAAAAACAATACAAGTTTCAACTTTGTAAAGTTTAGTTGAGTTATTTAAGAAATTAATATGGATTATAACATATTTCAAATCATTAGAACATCCCTTATTCCACATACATCTAATCAATCGTTTTGCAACTCCAACGAACTTTCTCTCAGTGCACGCACTAACGTTGCACGCGCGTATTAAGCCCGTTTTCACGTTCGTTTCTGAAATGTCGTAAGTCGTGGCCTTTTTTATTGTTGGCCCCTTCGTTTGTCGTTTATTTTTACAGCCTGCCATTTATTTTGAGCCTCGACGAGGAAGACCAGGATAAAGACGAAATCTGTGGGCCGTGCGAGGTGTATTTTAATATGCATTTGGGAAAAATTTGCCAGCCCACCAAGTAATCCCGGTAAAGTGTGAGTGAGGGCAGGGCAAGGGGAGGCAGGTCTACCCTTATATCTAAATGAGTTTCTTTTCATTTCAATTTCCCGTGTCGAGTGCGTAAAGTTGTCGGACTGTTTTTGTGTCCGATTGGCTGCATTATTTATCGGATGAGAATTTTGATTGTGGGGGAGGCCAAAGAAAAATTACGCAGAAATCAAAATTTGCCCCGAAGGCCACTTACAGAGCTGGGCTGCCCAGACAAAAGAACCGAGAACAGAAAAAAGGTGAATTTTCTTGTATCAAATAAAAAATGCAAATGCTGCGAGTCTGTGAAACGGACCATGGGGAAATGGGGAAGGACGAAACAAAACAAAACAATTAAAGAAGGCAAAGAAGGAAAATCAAATGAAATGAAAGTCGAGTGGAAATTTTGCTCGATTTGCCAGTTTTATTTGAATATTTAAGCAGGTGGGGCCTAAAGAGACTTTGGAGATTGCATGCGAAGAATTCTGGCTTGATTAGTCAGCTGACCAAGCCTGCCTGGATTGAGATCTTTAGCCCCACCCCCTATAATTACTACATAGGTTTCCATAGAAAGAACTGTCTAGAACGTGGTGAGTCAATTTTCACGCCATAACTCTAATGGAATTCAACATAAATTTTCCAGGCTCTTCCATTATTGATGAAGCAATAAAATTGAAATGTTATTTCGTGCCCTTACCCCTTAATGTTTACCTTTTTCCGCTGCCAGTGCTTTTAACTCGTCAAAAGTCGTTCTTTATTTACGATTCGGTTATAAATTTGTGTGTTTTGCCAATAAATACACCGAAACACTCGGATCGGGGTCTACGAAAGGCCCCGTAAGCTGTTGACACTTGGCCGCAGATTGTTTGTAAGGTGTGGGGCATGGGGATGTGTCAGTAAGGGTGACCAACCCCTCGGACTGACCACTCGCATCCGAATTGAGTTATACGTGCCTCTGCCAGGTACTTTACACTCTCCCCAACCCACTCTCGGAGACGTCCTTCCCACTTTCAACTGTTTTTTTTATGTTTCTGATGTGATTTTGCACTCAATTGGAAAACAAGTTGATTAAATTTTCATGCCCAACTGCAAGTGAGTGTGGCGAGTGTGAAACACGAACTTTTACTCTGCCCGACAACAGATTCCACTATTCTCATTTTCCACTCTTCCGTGTGGTTCTTAAGTCAACTGTGCTTTGTTTTATTATGAAGACCGCATCATCGATGTAGAAATGCACTCGAAAGTGAGCGAGGTGTCTGGATATATTTTAAAACAGTATTTTCAGAGTGTTGAGAAGGGGAAAGAATGATATATTTAAAGTATATATGTTATATAGAAATTTATAGTTGCAAGTGCTTGAAAGCTATTCAAACAATTCCTTGCATCAGCTCTATATCCCTGAATAAGTTGCAGTATCCACTTACATATAACATAGTTATTCGTTATTCGGTAATTTGATTCCATTCCAAGCCAAGTTTTATTTAAGTAGCTTACCATAGATGATATGTAAGCATATTATAAAATGCAATGTTAACACATATGCATATCGTATACTTAAAATAGCCTTAAATTTCTTATATTATTAAACACTCATCTCTCTGAGATTGCGCGTGGAATAGTTGAATTTATGGAACCTTTCTAAATCATTTAGCCCGTCAATTTATTGCCTAAAAACTACAACAACTATCGGACCTGACAAACAACATGTCATCATGAGTTATTAGCATATATGCTTTGGCCACAAAACATAAATAAAAAGCAGCCAAAGCGACAAAAACAAAAAACAAGAAACAATGGTAAAAACAGAAAAAAAAGCAATAAAACTGTAAGCTCATGAGGCTAATGACAAATTCGATGATTAATTTACAGAACTAACACGAGTTGTAGCGGGAGTTGCGTGGAGTATCCGGATATCGCGAGTCATTAGAGATCCCGTTAGTTGTCGTCGGTCGACGACAGGCATAATGGCTGTCCCTGTTCCAATTGCATTTCAAGTTCCATGGCCAGTCCCGTTCTTTCCTATGTAGAGGGTTGGTTGGTTGTGCAGTGCAGACCATTTACTCCATTTTAAAACTCATTTGGACTCGCATTGTATACTCATTTTAATAGACCTACCCCCCCCACTTCCTTGACAAGCACGTTGACACAAACACTATAGAGGGAACTAATGACAGTTAGTCGTCTGTTTGCCAGCACAATTTCACAACTCGAATACCCTGTAACTACTGGGCAGGTGGGTATGTTGAGTGAGAGAAAGACAGAATGATAGATGAACTAAATAGTTGAGAAGTCGTAATAATTGCAGGACATCAATAAGATTAAATTTAACATACTTATGAAATTAACATTCAAAATTTAAGGATTCGATGTATCTAAGAGCACAGCCAACTTAACATTCTGGATTCCAAATACAGTATGAATTCTATCTACAAAAGGAATAAAAGTTATCTATTCTCAATCATTAGTAAACTAAATATTATTATAAAGTATTATCTCCACCTTACTGCGTCACTCTTCTTAATTTGCAGCGTATCTCATAGTCAACCTTATCCCACCACAAGAACTTTTAGTTTTTCACATGCGCCGTTGAAAATGGTTTCCTTTATGACATTTTTTATGACTGCCCCGTGCAGGGTTGACAGGGCTACCGTCGACGACCATAATTAGAGGCTAGACGTGCCACCAGCAGGCACAATAACAAAAACTGCAACAACAACAACAACAACAAGAGCAGCAATAACAACTATAACAAGAAGAAGAGAACAGCAAACAAAAAGCGACTCATGTTTAATTTAAATGTCGCCATGATGGCCGCTAATTATTCGCTGTCACTGTGCGCCGTCTACTGTGACTGCGACTGCCATTGTGACTGCCACCCCTCCCCTCCTCTTCCTCTTCCTCTTTATTTCTCTTTTCTCTCTATTTCCCTTGTTCATTCTTGCTTTTATCTCGGCTTTTTGTTGCTTTCTTTCTACTCGTGTTAACATGAAAATTGCAACATGAAATTTGTGGCTTGAAAAAGGCTAAAAAACTAATTTGAAAATTGCTTGGACCAGAAACGAGAGTTGCCCCAGCTCTCCGACTTAAATCCCTCTCAATCTAGCCTTAATCCGAATTGACATGGACGGACAGGCAGTCGGCCGAGAGCCAAGAGGCTTCACACAAAATCCTGTCCACCTCCCTCCTTTTCCCTCATTCCTCATTCTTCTTCTTTTTCCCTCTGCTGCTGCTCATGTCCTTTTGCCGTTGACCAACCGCATTTTCTGTTCATTCGTATTTTTCATATCCAGACTGAAGGACTGACTGGACAGGCTCTTCTCGTAGTCGGATTCGTAGTCCTTTCTCCCTGTTCTGGTCACTTTCAATTTGGCTTTGCTTCTCTGCAGATTTTCGGCAGAAACTTTTGTTGCTTTTGCTCCAGATACAGTTGACCTGTTGTGGCTGCGCTGTCATTTCGCTAAGTGGACGCAAATAGATTGGTCCAAGTGCCTGTCTGCAACTTGGTCCAATAATCAATCAAGCCGAGCCACGCTACAAACTTGACGGCCAATTAGAGACTTCCCCATTCCCATTGCCAACTTCAACTCCAACTCCAGCAATAGTGTCCCACTCCCCGTTGCCAGTTCCATCCCCATTCCGTTTCATCCCCCACTTCCAGTCGCATGCAATGGCCGCACAAAGTAAGCCCCATCCGAGAGGCCTCATTACACGTAAATGCGGGACGTTCTCTCGGAGAAATAAACAAAAATTGTCCAATTAAACGCAATTTAAGTGAATTTCCAAGTAGTCTCTATAGCCACACGGCAGGCAGCAGGATCGCCAGCAGATCGCATCGGATGAGGTGCAGAAGTAGCAGCAACTCCGGCAGCGGCAGTGGCAGCGACTGTAGCCAGCGGCAACAGTCAAATTAAAAAGGTGTCTCTGACGAAGTCGCAATAAAGACCATTTGATCGCTGGCTGAATCACAGTGGAATGATATTGAATAAATGTCGAATAAATTCTGCAAATTATAAAAACTGTTGAATTGCAAATTCACTTTTAAATTGTTATCAAATTTATTAAATAATTGAAAATCGTAATAAATGATGATCTTAATAAGGTTTAAAATTATAAATATAAATAACAATAATACATTTTAATAAATTTGTATCTTCAAATAAAAATTTAATTATTTTATTATTATTATTTTAAATACACCCATATGTATTAATCATTTTATTTTAGAAAAGAATAATGTTTAAAAATTTCTTCAAAAAAGTCAGAGAGAAGTTGTTCATGAAATTTACCTAAATATAAACTTTTAAAGTATTTTCGCAATAGGTTATACACCTCGACTCCACTGTTTACTCTGTCCCTGTTATTGTTTGCAACTTTGTGGGCGCCGTCTTTCAACTTGCAGCCGAAAATGGTTTACTTCCGCACCGGCAACCAGCAAAGACACCGACGACGAGGACTGCGACCACCGTGCAGCTTGTAGGAGTTCAACTCGAGGTCGCAGTTGCAGACTGGGAATCGGACTGGGTAAAGTGGAAGTTGGCAGCGAGCGAGCCGACGTTAATGTGACAGGGACCAACACTTTAAGGGATGTCTGTCTGTCTCTTTGTCTGTCTAAGCACAGGGACTACCTACCTGCTGCTGTGCAAGCGGCGTCTGTTTGTTTTGCCTTTTAGCGCAAAAAACACGTAATATATTTATAATGAAAGGCCGCGGGATCTGTTTGTTGTTGTTGTAGTTAGAAGCAAAGATCGTCTACTCCCTTTTCTGCTAATTCTTGTTGGTTTTTCTTGAATTGGACATATGGCTGATTGTTTTTGGATAGATGAATGATTAGGGCATCGATGATGTATCCGGTTAAGGCGTGGCACACTTGTTCCCAGTCAATAGTTCTCTATAAATCATATCTATAAGACAGGCGCTATTTACCAATATGATATATGATACTTACAAGGGTTCTTCAGGGGTTTGGAAAAAGGGATAATACCTTATTGCTAAATACCAATACCAATACTGAAAACCTTGTACATTTTCTATCTGATAATAATTAAACAATTATATTTTGAGGATTACGTGATAAATATGTTATATATCGTATGAAAATTCCAAATACTTCAGGTAGAAACGCCATCAATTTGAGCTTTTCTTATTCTGAGATAATAAAAAAGACTGTAAACTATATTTGATTTCGTAGTGTATTTTTATTTTCGTTTCTTTTGCTTCAGTTAAGTTATATGTTTACTAATTATTCAATTATAATACTAGGTAATGCCATCGACTTAGGACTACAGTACAATACAAGCCATATCTTTAATTTCGTCGTATATAACTATATATTTGTATATTAAAAGTTGACATTTTGAGATGCATTTTCGCCTTTGAGTGTTGTGAACAATAACTAAAGAAAGGAAACACTGCGCTACAAATAAACTAAAAAACTAACTTAACTCACTAAATTTATATGTATAGTATGTATATCTATATAGTAGCATTATTTGTAATTGGAGTTAAGAACTAAACGTGCCTAGAAAGTAAAGCTAAATATTTACAATGTTCTCAGGGAGTTGCAGCTCTTACACTGTCCTCGCGGATACTACTTCGACTTTATTTACAAAGCAAACTTTATCACAAATAAATCTTATGCTCTATCCTATGCACTATGTATATTATATGTATATTAGCTGATCATCAGAACCGATTAGCAGCCCGCTGCATGTGACGCCTCTGCCCATGGTTGCAGGCCGTGCAGCGCTGCCAGTGGAGCCCCATTGACGCCCGTCTGTGAGCTGAGCGGCGCTGCCGGCGGCGCAAAGCCTTTGCTGATGGCCTCCGCCTGCAGGGGAGAGCATCAGCCGATTGGCTGCCTGGCGCTCGGCTTCGCGTTCTTCGGCCGTTTGACGTCTGTAAAAAAGAGCGAAAGAGAGAAGGATTTAGTTGAGATGACATATGGGAAATATATTACATGTATTATGAATTCGAGTAATGTGCAACTGAGAGATATATTCGATTACTCATGTAGAAAGAGATTAAGCTGTGATTAAAGATCGTTTTCTCAAATTTCTTATAGGTATAGCCAAGAAATATACTAGAAAACCAGATGGACTAAGAAGAAAACATTGTATTCAAACGAAGCATTCCTTAATATCCTAAAAATAACATTATTATTTATTATTGACATTTTACTAAAATGATTTCAAAACTACAAGGTTTGATAAATGTGGAAGTATACGAAACGATTGAGTTTTATATGAGATGGAATATAAAGAATTACTTATAAATAGAAGCAAGCCATTTATAGTATATATGAGAAAAAGAGTGAGAGGCAGAAGGAACAATTGTATTCGAAGGAAGGAAAATATCTTAAGAAAATCATTGTAATTTAAGTAATTAATTTGATATTTTTTAAGTAATTAAATTCGATATTTTTCTGATACTCTACTAAACTATACTGTTTAAAATGCTGATCTGATGATTAAAAACCTATGTAGTTTATCGATCAGCAGATTATATTATATTATATATATATTAAACAGACATTAAATAGATTGAATCGTTCAACACAACTAATGATATGTCAATATATCGTATCGTTATCCATCGTTCCCCCAATGGGCTAAGTTCAATCAATTTTCCGTCATCGCTTAATGTGAATATTCATTATCGAAAAACAATTTGCCTAAAGTTCAGTTGAACAGGTTTGCTGGGGACAGATGGGGCTCATCAAGTCATTATGTGGGCGGCTTATTAAGACCATTTAAAACTAATCAAATCAAATATGCCCGACGCAATTACACAAGAAGGGCGGGAAGGTGGGAGGGGAAAATTGCTTGTCTCATGTTCTGTTTCGTTTTTGTTTATTGAAAATTAATTTCGAGTGAAATTACATTTTAAATGTTGCCCTCAAATGGGATTTGGAAACGGGCAAACAAGCGTTGGCAATTTGTTTGCCATCCCCCTCCAACCAGACCACTCTCTCCTCACCCTTTTGGGACACATCAATAATTCAACTGGAATTGCAACTGCCTTCTGCAGGCTGCTGCAACTTGGTTGCCTCTGCTGCTGCTGTTGCAGTTATTCCATTTGCCACTTGCCCCTTCCACTCTCCCCATCCCTTCTGCAGTTCGCGTTTGCGCAGCATTTATGCTCTAATTACAGCACATCCCCGAACCACCCCCTGGCTACTGGGTGGGAGGAGTAGGTGGGGGGAGGGGCTGGCCCGCCATGTTGAATATTTCATGAGCTAATGAAGTTCTTCTGGTTGCGTCGCAAAGTTTGTCCCGTAATTACACAGACTGGCTAAATACTCCACTCATTAGTGTGTGTGTGTGTGTGTGTGTGCGACCCACACATGTCATGACTGTATTATGGTTTAATATGCTATCATTAAGGCTTTCATCAGCAATGTCATCATTCAAACTACATAAGCACATAACTTTAATACGAAGCCATTAAAAATGCATTATGCCTAAGGGAAAGGAAAAGGAAAGTGAAGTTACACTTGGAACACATTCATATTATAGAAAATATGCACAACTTTTGTGTTATATATCTGGTGTTAACGAAATTTAGAGCTAAGCTGGGATTTATTGGAATGCAGGGTACCACAAATGTTCATGATAATATTTCATCGATTGTTCTTTTAACTGAAGAAATAACGCTTAACTTCTTTGTCTTTAATTTGATCGTAATCAAATTTGATGTCACGTAGAATACTACGAACTTTTAGCCTTATATCTATTAAGTTAAATTAGAAAATTCAGTTCTTATAACTATTAAATTGTACTTTTATATCCATTCCATTCGACTTACTGTTGATAGCTGATGTTTATATCCCATTATAACTATTTTATTTGGGTTATGACATTGATAACATTTGCAGGATACGTCTAATTATGTTTATTATTATTATATATCCAGTCTTTGCAATAAATCAACTATAAAACTAAGTCCTTAACGTATATGCTACATCATCTTCTTTTATGTGATCTGATTTAAATGCCATCGATGATTTTTATGGGCTTAATTACAAGACATAAAAACGTTGCACAGTGGGACGTTGCTTTAATTGAGTTACAGAAAACCTATAATACTCTACTATGTACATACATATGTAAATATATGTATCCATATCTATGTATATGTATGTATGTGTAGCTACAACTCAATTGTTCCGGCAATTGGTGAGCTCGCTGTGAGTTATTACGTTCGAAAAACGTATGAAGATTATATTTTTTTCGACTTTTACTTTTGGGGGCATTTTTCGGATGTTTTATCGGTGCACATTTTTACAGCTAGCGCATAAAAAATTCAACGAAAATTGATTAAAACTCCAAAACAAGTAAACAAATGAGTGTGTATGTGTATGAGAGATGTGTGTATGTGTTGGCGTGTGTGTGCGAGTTTAATTTCTGCTGCAGACCGAAGGGGAGACTCGGCACGACGGTAATTTATCTTGCGTCACGAGCTGTGCCGTAGATGGGAATGGAAATGCGAGTGAAAGAAAAGCCAAATGAAAAGCCAACAGAAAATGAAAATGCAACAAACGGCGGGACAAATGTTAACTGTTTGTCTTTTGGCGCCAGCGACGGCACGCTGAAAACTCTTGTTATCCAGCGATAAATAATGGCAGCACATTAGGCTAAAATGTTTATTAAAGCTCGACGCATAAATCGCTCCACTGAGCACAGAGGGGTGCAGGCAGGAGAAGAAGGGAGAGGGAGTGGGGGTGGGGGACTATTGTCACGAAACTTTAATGGCGAGTCAATTGTCGCAGTGCCTTGGGGCAGCTGCTCGCAGGTTTGCTCACTGCCTTCTGCCTTCCTAACTTAGTTGGTAATTAAAATCATTTCACACAACGTCCGCAAACGACGTCAACAAATTACGACAAAATCAGCAAGGCCTAACAGTTTCATCCAACCCCCCTCCCTCCTGCCATCACCAGGCATTGTCGTCCTCCCTGGTGCCCAGTAAAAAGGGCCTCTGGTAATTATCTTGCAAGACATAACAATTTAGCCAGCCCATTAATTGGGCAAGTGGGTCGTACCTCGAGTGATTCCTGCGGGAGACGGAAACTTCTCGGCGAGGACACGTGCCCGTGGCCCGTTTGGGCACAGGGAAAAGCTTCAAAGTTAATTTACAAATGGCCAAGTCAGTTGTAATTAATTTTTTTTTGATTTTCCTTGTGCTAAGAAAACTTTGCTCTCAGGCAAATCGATTTTTCTTTGCGTTTCTCGACTTGCGGTTTAAGTTTGCTGCTCTCGTGTGTTTGTGTGCGCTGGTGTGCGTGTGTGTGCTGTTGTGGGTATGTGTAAATTTTTAATTAGACAGCTTTCAGCAGTGGCAACAACACAAAGTTTTCCACATTCCCAGGCAATTAATTTCCAGGGAGTTTTACTTCTCGTTTTCCTTTGTGAGATTCGTTCAGAATCTTTTGGTTAAGTTTGGGGCACTTTTTTGATGCATCGTTGTGTAATTAAAAAGGGTTTAACGGTAAGTTGATTTATGTCCTGTTTGCTAATTAAATTACGTATGTAACAGCAGGAAGCAAGAGGCAAAATGCGCAAAGTTTGCAGTGTATAACCTATGAGATACCCTGCACAATAATCTAAAAGAAATAAATCCTCGTCGAAAATAAGTGAAATTAAATTCGATAGCGAATATATATATAATATAAGTACAGTATATATGTATATTATATATACAAATATATATATTCATATATGTATATAAATATAGTACTGCAAATTTAGGAAACCATACGATAATAGTAACTATATTTTACTTACTACATTAACAAATGAAAAATGAATACCGCAATATACAAAGAAGAAGATCAGAAACAGAGCAGAACTTTTTATTTAAACTTTAATGGCAACATTGTATACCAACAACAAATAGCTAAATAAGTTAAATATTTGAATTAACCTTTGCTCAAGTCTAGACTACCCTCTCAGGCGGTTTATTCATGGGTGCCTGGGGGAAAAAATTGGCTATGAAGCAACGGAGTGGAGCTTAATCCTGCGCAGAGCACAGTTAGACGACTCCAAAAAAACAATGACAGCAATTTTTCTTGCCCATCTTCCCCTTATTTGTTTCCCTCTACATCTGTCTTTCACTCTCTTTCATACACCAGCTGCCTGGTGGTTTTTTGTTGGCTCGTTTTGAGCTAAACACAGTGTCAAATTGACAGGCAACAAGCTTCATTCAATTGCTCAGCCTACTGGCATTCTTCTCATTCTTCCTCTTCTTCTCCTTGATCTTGTTGTTGCTGTTAATTATTAATTGTTGTTGCTTTTAGCGATTTATTTATAGCATATAAATAATGCAAAATGCAGCAAGAAAACACAACTCATACGCCATGTTGGCCTAGCTTCATTATTCAAATTGCGCGCAACGCGGCCGCATTAGGCCAATTATGCGATACACTTGCAAATATATACGAAACTATATATATATATGTGTTAGAGTGTGTGTGAGGTATTTACGAGTTATGCATAATGGTGGCGCCTGTTGTTATTGCTGTTGCTTGGCCGCTGCCATTTCACTTAGCCACAAACGAGCCGTGGCCATTTGCCGTTAACAAAATTGCGTTTTACATCATTAATTTTTACGAGCTAAAATAGCCTCAAAATGGCTGATAAGCTAAGTTGGCTGAAAAACAAGCCAACTTTTCGGTTGGGGGGAGGGGGTAAAGGCAGCAACGGAGCCTGCTAAGCGGCAATTAGTGCGGCCTAAATGCGCCCAAAGGTAATACATATCATGTTGCTGTTGCTGTTGCTGTTTCTGTTGTTGTTGTTGGGTGTCGCTTTTACGAGGTCTACAAAGAAGTTCTTGCACCCTTTTAGCTCGGCCCAAGCATGATTTTCTCAAGCCATTTGAATAAAGTTGCTATATTTTCCAAGAAAATAGAGCCATGACAAGAAAATACAAGCGATAGACTTAATCTCTATCTCACAGGGGATAATGTTTATGATACATCGTAACTATAAAGCAGATATGAATACTTATAATGCCTTTATCATTGTAACGAACTTCAAAAGGGAGAAAATAATTGAAACACTTTTTCAGAAGACTATTTTAGAAGTTCTATAAATGTTGCCATATCACAATAATATCCACCAAATGGCAGAATAGAAATTATTAAAACATTCTAATTTTTGTAATGAAATAGAAAACAAATTGGAAGACACGCAACCCGAAGGCGACGCGACTCGCATGGATGCCTCATCAAATTAGAGGGAGAGAGAGAGAAACAAGCGCGTGACTTGTTTATTCTGTAGGGTAGCACGGGCACTACCTGCCCGATAAGGTAGTCGGAACTGTTGGTAGGTGTGGGAGGGGAAGTTGCTGGTTAATTGCCATTTGCATGGCAAATGTTCGGAAACTTTGAAATGCTTCACATAAATCAAAACGATAACCGAGAACAGATGGTCGCGCTAAGTAAAAGTCATACGATTTAAAATCGTGTATACATATACATCAACTGCTCATGTATTTACAAATTATGTACATGATTAAAGATCACATTGAAGGCGTGTCAAGCTTCAATTGCTGATCGATTTACTCAGATAGAGTCATACTTGATGACCATCGGTCGTGTTGGTGCCTTATTATTAAATGGTATTGGGTTTATTATTTTTAAATTATTAAAAGTTAATGAGGCATGCGACATATGCGTGTTAAATTAACTACAATTATACGATTCATGTATTACGGAACGCAGTAGAGCAAGGTTAGCTATGGTGGCATATAATGAGAAATCGAAGCATTTGCTGATGATATATGAAATGATATTTTATAATATAATATATATATTTCTTTTATATATAAAGGTTTAGACCTTGTAGCTTCTCTTTTTAATATTTTTCGGGGTCCGTCCTCTTTTTTTCGACTTGTTTAGAATATATATTTCATTCTATCAACGTTTAAATAAAACAAAGAGGACCTTTAACCAATGAAGGCATTAGATTAGACCTTTCCTATTTCTAGTTTCCTTATTCAGTCTTGAAAGCCCTTGGCAAGTTTCCTGGCCGATTAAAAATAGAATAAAATATGCTCATAGCCGCCATTTTGTGGTCATGATTAGCGTTAGGCTAGTGGAGGCAGCATTGTACTCATTATTAGACGGAGTTTACAGCAGATACAAAGTGAATCCACCCCCGCAGCTGGCCAACCCCTAGACGAGCAGCAGTAGAGTGGGAGTGGAGACGGGGGGCGTTTACTGGCAGCGCTTTTTCATTTAATGTACTCATGCATAATGGATAAACCTTTTACCCCCCAGTTCGAGTGAACGCTTTTTTTCATCTCCCGCTTTTCTTGTTCTTTTTTCCTGTTAGACAGAAGCCTTTTGTATACATTTTGTAGTTTAAAAGGGGGTTGGAGGGTAGAAGTGAGATGAGGAGAAGGTTGCGTTACCTGTCAACACTTCTGAAGTGAGTCAGGTGGTTTGTTCTATTGATTTTTCACAGCTTGTACGCACAGAAAAGGTTTTTCATGAATGGAACTCAATAACTAAATTTATATTATATAAATGTATGTAAAATATACAAATTACAGGTATACAATATATACCAAATATATATAATATATATATATATTTATCATATTATAAAGCGCTTTTAAATTCTTGTTAATTGAGTTATAACCTTTACCAATTTAATTGATTGAAGCCAAAGTAACTCGCATCATAGCAAGATCTTCAGTACTTCAGACTCAAATCGACTCAACACTTAGGAAACATTTCGTACTAGTAAAGAAAAGGTTCAATTTCCCAGCTCATTCATTTAAAATTTCCAATTGTTTTTTGTAGTTGAAACTCACCTCCATTTGGTGCGTCGATTCTGGAACCACGTCTTCACCTGCGCATCGGTCATCTTAAGACCCCGCGCCAGGGCGGCTCTCTCAGCGGAGGCGAGATACTTCTGCTTGTGGAAGCGCTTCTCCAGCTCAGCCACCTGGATGCGTGTGAAGGAGGTGCGCGGCTTTTTTCGCTTGGGCGGTGTGCGATTCTGGTACGGATGTCCGATGCGACGAGCGATGGGAAAGGCAGCTGCAAGAGATGTAAGTGGGGATGCATATGAGGTATTTATAGGTTCATGTCTGGGTATATTTAGATAAAGGTCTAGCTAAGTAGTTGCAGGTAGCGCAGTTCACTTTCACTTATCCTGCGTCCCTGTGTGTGTCCTGGCAATTAGCAAACAATAAATTCCCAAATAGATAACAAGCAATTTCCGATATTTGCTTCCGGCTGCGGCAGCGACTGCGGCAGCGGCACCTGTGTCACGACCTTAGACGCCTCCCGTTACCTGCTGTGAAATCAATTTAGATACCCCGACCCCGACCCCGACTCCTGCTCCGTGTACAGCCCTTGCAAGAGTCACTGACTCCTACTCCTACTTCGACTTAGGCTCGGGCTCGGCTACATTCTCGGCTCGGCTGCTTAAGTCGGACTAATTGCCCAGCCGAACCTTTATCGTAGACTCTCGCTTGGACAATGCACGCGACATCAATTGAGTCTGCCCGTCGCAGTCGCAGTTGAGTCATAAAGTCGCGGCTTCCTAGGATGCGCATGTGACCCAGTCTCAGTCTCTCAGTCAGCGTCTCAGTCTCCGTCTCACTTTCCGTCTGTGCCTAATGGGTGCGGGCACTGGCACGGCTCGGGGCTGGCGCTGAACCTTTTAAAATTCCTGCCTGCTCGAGTTGAATTCGCCTTGGCTCGCGTGTTGTTGTTTATTATGTGCGATAAGCCCGGCCCCGACGCAGCAACAAAGTTATTGAGACGATGTCGTCTTGGTCAGCATCGCGGTCAGCCGGCGGCAGTTCGGGAAACCGGCTTGACCATCGCCACTGGGGTCAAGCGATAAGCGGACTCTGGAGACATGAGCTTGAGAATATTGTGCCACAGTTGCCTGGACAAACAAATTGAACGACAAAACTGAGAAAAACACAAGCACAAATTGCGACTTAGGAGCAATGGAGAGGGGAATGCGGAAGAAGACTCCAAATATATTGCAGCTATTTATATAATACGATACAAACTTGGAAAACATTCAGGGAGTTCCTGATTTGCAAAGGCTTTCTTTTAGTTTCGACTAGAAAAGCCAATTGTAATGATTGAATTTTAAATTTGTATATCTTTTTGAGGAACAAAATTCATTTTTAAAGTATTTCGTGAAGACTTTTATAAGATACTCTAACTATCTTGTAACTATTCTCAAAGTGCTCAAAGAATTTTGACTTGTTTCGCTATTTCTTCCTAAGAAACAAATATTTATTTGTCGATTACTAATAATAAACTAAACCTTTTTTTTTATAATTTATTTAACTTCGTTAAGAAACATAATTAAGTACATATTATAAAGTGCCCTAATTATGTTGTAACTACATATACTACAAGTGCACATTTAGTTGATATGTTTTTTCTTACGAAATGTTTCTAAGAAACAAACATATTGTATTATTGATTTCTGAAAGGAACTGGTTTTTAGCATAATAAACAAAATCCTACTTTCGTAAGAGCTATTATGATACCATAAGCTTATAATATACATAGAAAATGAATGTTTTAAAAGATGAAACCCAAGAGAAACTACATACCTATAAACTGTGAAGCCTATGTTACTATTAAGAGTTGTAAATTTCTCCATTCCAATCCAAAGACAATAAACATATTTTAGATTTCTTAGACCAAGTTCTTCGAAGCTCTCGGTTTCCTTCATTCAATCGTTACCCATGTACTTCAATTGAAGTAAGAGCTCATTGCGCTACCCTTATCCCAACCCCGTCGCCATCATTCCAACCTCCCCTCAAATACCCCACAAAGGTGAACCAAAAAATGTTCCATCAATGGGAACTCTGGCACGTTCTCAATATCGGGGAATCTATGGCGGGTGTGAAGCTGACAAATCATGTTTTTTATTGCGAGTTTTGCCAGGAAAACCCTTTTCCGGTTGGGCATAAATTCGAAGGCGCCTGGGGGAAGCCAAGGAGGGGAAAGAGGTACAGCCATTTGAATATTTCAGGCAATATCAATTTCAATAAAAAGCCATTTATCGCACCACATAAGCGTAAGCATAAACGTATCCTTAAAGGATTCCAAGAGGGAGCCAGGGTGAGGCAGGATTCGACGCACATAAGCATAATTTTATGGCTTACCAGCGTTTTTCCGCTTTTCTTCCCCTTGTGCGTCCCCTTGCGTCGCCGCACTGCTGCTTATTTATGATGTTTTGGCCTGAGTTCTTGGCGTATCTTAAAGATACTCGGCAAACTCACAAGCTGCCTCGATTGCCTGCCCAAAATACGTAAAATAATGCTAAAAGCTTTTAGCATGCATTATTGATGGCGCCTGCGGCTGAGCTGTAGACGAAGCTGGAGAGCCACAGCCCCACCTGGCGTATGCGCAATGTGCCTGGCAGCTTAGTAAAGTATCTACACTTTGACCTTATGCTTAAGTCGCTGCTCTATTGCAAGAAAATATTAATTTTCAAATGGTTAAGGGTTAAGATTATAATTAAAGGTACTTAGAAGGGTACTGCAAGTGTGTGAAGGTAGCATATGAAGTTGTATTGTATATGAGATTTATTGATAGTTTGCGTATGAGAACACATCATTCTATTTACAACGCCAAAACTTGCTAAGGATATATTAAATACAAAGATATGTTAGGGCGAAAAGCCCTTGGTTACTATAATATAAAGGTTGCTTGCATCATATATATGAAGCACATAACAACTTGAACTTTAAAGACCAATATAAACCTAACCTAAATCATAACCTGTAGTCTTATAGTCAAGATCCCTTCAAGCCTATACGAACGCAGAACCTCAAAGAACCTTCATAACCTGTTCGCAAAATTGAGTTTGCTTTTGTTTTCTTCAGTATTTTTCGGCTATTTGTGGTATTTAATTGGCATATGCTGCACACGAAGATATCACGCGATGGTTATTAATCATATGGCGCTAGGGTTTTAGCCCACGGAAAGGGAATAAGCACTCAGAAGAGCTGAGACCTTAACTGAGACCTCGCCTGGGACTGCGTTGCGTTCTCGTTTGTCTTGTTAATGAAAAAAGCCAAGGCGCCAGCTTATCAGAATGAAACTGGTCGAGGGATAAGTGTGGCCAGTGGCAGAGGTGCTGGCAGAGGGGCTGACCATGTGGCCGGGACAGCTTAGCTGCTTAGGGGCTAATTAAAAGCTGCCCATGTCAGTTGGCAGCGTCGCATTGAAGTGTGGTATGCGGCGATAAATAAGCCTGGTCAAAGGGACCTTCTCTCTCTCTCCCTCTCTCTCTGTTAGTTGCTCTGCCTATCTCTGTCTCTCTCTCTCTCTCTCTCTCTCTGTGTCTTTCTTATTCTGGCGTTGAGTCGTCGGACCGCCCAATGTGTAATTAATTCCTTTTCGGGGCACAGCGCGAAATTAAAAAGTCATGTAAAACCAGCTCATTAAAATACCCGAGGGGGTATGCAGCCATACGCCGGATGTTGGCCATAAAAAGGCTAAGAAAAAGGCTGCTGCTGTCGCTGCAATCGCAATGCCAATCGCAGAGCAATGCGCACTAAGCAGCTTTTCGGGGCAGCCCCCCAAAATGGCCCAAATATGACTTAAACGGGGACGCTCAACGACAGAGACTGCGACAGAGACAGCGACAGAGACTGCGACAGAGACTGCGACAGAGACAGCGACAGCTGATAAAGACTGAGGCCTGCAGTGGAGTCCAGTTGTCCCTTACCCGGTCCCTTCTTCCCCTCCTCCTTCCCTTTTGCTGTCCTGCTGCCAGGAAGGCGTAATAAAATCAACGCGAACTCATTATTTAAGCGGCTCGCGCTGCGACTGTCGCTTGTAGCTACAAGTGAAGCTCATAATGTAAACAAATTAAACAAGTCAGACAGTGGTGAGTGTGAGGGGTATGCACGGCCAGCAGATACCCTGCAGTGGAAGTGTAGCGGGGATTGAGTTAATTTTGAGGCACTAAGTTGCCTTGGCAGCGTTGTTTACTATGAACTGGAGAAACTAGGAGTTCTGGTGAGTTATATAAGATATATGGCATGGGTAGTGCTATAGGATAGTATGGAATAGTACTGCACCATGAATGGTACTCAAAATTATAAGTTTTAGTGATAACTATAGCTGTAAGTTATTCACTTTTCAGCTTTAAAGCCTCTGCACACTTTAATTCTGCCATCCATGAGGCACAGAAATTGGAATAGAAGTGTTAATGAATTTGCAGAGAAAGAACTAGAAGAATTATACAGATCTTTTAATATATATTAATATATCTGTCATAGATCAAACCTGCATATCTGTAGATCTTTATGTGTATTAACAATTAAGTTGAATGCACAATTTGATACTCTAGGCTATCCAAGTTTCCCTTTTCATTTTCATTTGATCTTGAAGTGAACTGTATGGATCCGTCCGTGGAAGTATATACTATACACGATTGCATATGCCTGGTATTATACCAAGATCTATACGACATATTATAAATATACATAGCTACGTTAACGGCTGTCCAGCTTTACCTTCTAATTTGTCTATCCTGCCTTAAGCTTGCCTCCCTCTTTAGCTCCATCTACAGGGTATCTGTGCAGTCAGTCTGGCATGTCCTGCTGTCGCATTGGCCATATGCAAATGCGTTTGCTTCTGGGCGGTGGCGCAGCGTTAAGTTTCAGCCTCGGCTTCAGCTTCTCTTTTCAGCTTAAGCTGCGATTGCGCATTTGAAGGCAAACATGTTTTTATACTTTAGGGCCGCACACACACCAGCGCACACACACAGTGCCAGTGGCACGTACACACACACACGTGTGGCAGTGACATGCCGACAGGCATGTTTGGCTTAAAAGACTTCTCTGATCGCGCTTATTAGCCCGACTTTAATAAGCCGCATTGGAGCAGTCTCTGCCTCCATTCCATGCCCCTCGCCTTCCCCCCTCCCCCTGCCCCCCTTCTCTGTTGCTTGTCTGTTACCAGTCTCTGCTCAAACAGTAGCTGTTGTAGCTACTGTAGCTCTGGACTCACCTGCCAGTCGATCCTTGACCGCCTGATGCGCCAACGCCGCATGATGCAGCGGAGGCAGCGCCCAGGTCAGCGGCGTACGCTGCGGCGGCACTCGCAGCACATGCCCGGCAGCAGCGGCAGCGGCCGACGGATATAGATGCGGATATGTGTAGAGTGCGGCTGCGCTGCCGTATGTTGAGTTGGCGATGCTGGTGGCCAATTTGTATGCGGCCAAATCCTGTTCGTCTGCTTGCAGCTCCTTCTCTTCTCCATGATTGTTGTTGTTGTTGTTGCCACTGTTGTTGTTGTTGTTGTTGCTGCTGTGGCTGCCTGGGCTGCTGTTGTTGTTGTTGCGCTGACTGCTGGCATCGAAGGGCTTCGAGAGCAGGCGCGATATGCTGAATGGCAGATTCTCGCTGGACGAGGAGCGCGTCTGCTCCGACTGCAATGATTCGCTATAGAGAGAGAAGTGAGAAAGAAAGGGGAGAGAGAGAGAGGGGCAACGTTAGCGTAATGCCAATGTGAACTTATTTTTCTGCTCATTAATGCTGAAAGTGTCGCCCCGATAAGCTCGGTGCGAGAACAAATTATTAATTAATGTCGCCTTGGAGAGACATGCATGTAGTCACACGGTTGCAAAGCTGCACGGCCCACGCGGCAGCAGACTGCGGCAGAGGCGGCGGCAAGGGGGGCTTAGCAGGTGAAAGATCGATTGATGATCGAATTGAGGTGAATGTATTTTTTGAGGCACATATAAATAACATATGCTATACACATATAATATAAAACTTGTTTTACAAGTATGACATGAAGTGGTTACGATTTGACAAGTTTGTTATTTATTCATAAAGATTAAGTATTTTATAATCTATATTTAAGTAGCAATGTAGAGCATTATAATATAATTATAATAATTTAAATCATATATTGTAATATATATAATATAATATGAATCTACCTATTTCCGTATCCCTAACTTCAAGTCTAATCCCATCTGCCCCCTCTACCCTCTTTTCTGGGTACGCCACTGCCTCAGTGCTGATACCATAGCCAGAGGCACCGATAAGGTGGCAACATGCAGAAATCATGTTTTCAGCGTCACAACACGCGGCGTATGCGTAATGTTGGCTGAGCCTGTTGCAAATTAAGTAATTATGCAAATGCTGCAGACGGCATTTTATTTACATTCTATAAATCATCGCAAGCGACCGCAAACGAGTCACGAAGGTTTCATTAATTTGTCGCATAATTGAAAACAATTTTCGAGCGACTTTCCAAAACGCGAAACCGAAAACAGAAAACGAAAAGCCAAAAACCAAAAACTTGTAATAAAACATGCATCGAATGGGCTCGAATCACCTGCGTCACTGCCTCACCGGGTTCTGCTCCACATTTCGCTGGGGATCGAGAGATGTTTTTATGGCATTTTTATAGCGCGCTCTATTAAAATGTTAATCCAATATGCCCAGCAATTCCGGCGGGCCCGCCGACTGTGGCTTTGTTTCCTCTCTCTCCCCTCTTCCTCTTTCCCTCCCTGTCATGAAACTCGTTCGAGCCCATTTGGGGAATTGTTATCAACGTGCGCTTTTTGGCGCCTTGCTAATGTGCGCTCTATCGGCGGCCCGTCCCAGTTGCCGTCCCCTACCTGCCCCTCTCTACCTGTGCACCCTGTAAATTCAGGGAGTTACCTGCACGGGGTTTGCTGCATCAATTTATTAGTCTTTAAGAGGTTTGTTAACGCCACAAACAAATTGGTGCAAGCGAAGGTAGAAGATGAATGAAGCGACGAAGAGTCGAAGGATCGATCCACCAAACGATTCACATCTATTGCCAGCTTGTTAGGCACAGTCAGCGCTCGTTAATGGGGAAGATATGAATGAAAGAATCAAAATGGGAGGAAGAAGTGCTGTGGAATTGGAAACGAACTCAAGACGATCTTAGAAGTTCGGAATTAATTTCGAAAATAAGTCCAGCAGTGAATGGCAGAAAGTTCTCAATAATTTGGATGAATATTTGCAAAAGACATTAAGAAAAACTCCAGAAGATCGTAAAAATTCTTATTTGACGCTTCTCATTCTTCATTGTGTCGTTGGTCATGAAAGAAGAAATGAGACGAAATGTGCAGAAGAAATGAGGAACAAATCAAATAGATCTTCATTCAGAATTCATATCGAAAGGAAGCTAATGAGTCTTTAGTGTGTCGTTCTTTAGGAAACAAACTGTAGAAATCTTAAGAAATATCTCATTCTGTATGGAAACAGATCTTCTATCGCTTGTGCCCACTGTAAACACTCCACACACACGCTGGAAGAGCCCCCTTTGTTTCGACGAGCTCATAAAGAATACGTTTTGTGGCGCCATAAAAGCATTTAAAGATTATAATGGCATTATGAACGGACAGTCGGGCAGTGACAATGGAATGTTGGCAACACTTGGAGCTACGATTCCGGTTCGATTGCCCAAATTGATATGTTACCTGAGTGGCGTCTCTGACTCGTCGTAGCAACTGCCGCCATCCATATCCACGTCGGATCCGCTGCCACAGGACATGCGCGAATCGGAGTCCACATCGACATGGATCTCCTGCTCCTCCTCGTGCTCCTCGACGTGCTCATGCTCGTGCTCGTGCTCATCCTCCTCGTGGCTGGACATGCTGGCAACGTGTGGAGCCAATTTGACTTGAACAGATCAAACTTCACTAGGTCTTGTATGCTCTGATCTCTGATCTAATCAGATATATATATGTATATCAAGTATTCTCTTTCTTCTCTCTAGATTTCTCTTTCGTTTGCTTTTTCTTTTACACTACACAACACACGCCGCGATTTACAGTTCAATTAAGTTGGCTTAGTGACGGACTGCGGATGCTCGACCGACTCGACAAATTGAGCTGACGCCGTTGACTGACTTCGACTTCGATCTGCAGAAATCCCCTCGAGCTGACAGCGGGCGCGTGCTGGCGGGCGTAAACGCTTTTCATAAATGCAGCCCGACAAAATATGCCGACGGACGCTGCCAGCGACTGCGCTGTCTCGCTGTCTCTGCCCGCGTCGCTGCCTCTGGCTTTGCCTGCCTCTGCTTGCTTGTTAGCCAAATAAGCCCAAGCAGGAGTCACCCCCCGTGAAAAAACCAGAAAATCAAAAATCAAGTAAAACCTGTTCCCAGCAACGTCGCCGTCGACTGCAGCGTCGCTGCTAGCGCTGACGCTGGCTGCTGCTGCGGTGCTGCTTCGTTGCTGCTGCTGCTTCCTTCCTATTTGGTTAGCGCTAACGAGCCTGTTTGCCACCTTGTTTGAACCTAACCTACCATAATAACTACGCTGTCTGACCAACCCGCGCGCTCGTTCGTCGCTCGCCCCCTGCGCCTGCGCTGCTTTGGGCACGCCTCTGCTGCAGGCTGTCTCACTCTTGCGGACTTGCACTCGCTCACTCGCTCTCTCACTCGCACCTGCGCTGCACAACGTGTTGAATGGCCAAACTGGTTTGGTTTCTGCACACTGCTTGGCAGCACTGGCTGGCAATTGACGCACTGGGCGTGACACTGCTTGCCTGCCATTGGCTGTGCTGCAAGCAGAGCAAGCAGTTCAGAGTGTGGGCAGTGTGTGTATGGAGGAGAGAGAGAGAGAGAAAGAAAGAGAGAGAGTGCTTTGCGACGACATTTTAAATGGAAAACGATTTGCTTTTGGGGTTTTTATTACGAACGCGAAGCAGAAAGAGAATGTATTTTCATTTTGATTGTTTCTATTTTCGGGTTGCGAGAGGGAGACAGAGCGATGTGGTGCAAATGTGGCAGATTAATAGCACAATTGGAAATAGCAGCGTTTTGTCAGTTTCGGCCGTTAGACTGAGGGGCGGTGCTGGTCGGATGGCGGCGGGGGCGTAAAGCGTCTTGGCCTGTGGTCTACTTTTCCTACGGCTTTGCCTTTGGCTTTGCCTCTAATGCCTCTGTGAGATCTCTATTTGCTGGCACTTCTGGCAGGCAGCTCCAGATAAGATACCCCGACTGGCAAATGGAAATTATTTCGTTAGGCTCGTTCGCATGGGCATCTTCGCGGGTTCACTTAAAGGTTAATTGACAGTTTTATTGTCCGGGGGGAGGGGCAATGGCAAAGGGAAGGGGGAGCCTGCGTGGAATGCTGCAACTTGATTGTGGCAAGGTCCAAGCAGGCGTTGTGGCATGTGCCATCTGCCTACGAAATTGTCTTGCAGAGGAAAAGTGAAGGAAAAGATGAGGACGTTGAAAATGCGAGATGATGGAGAGAGGAGCGAGACAGTAGGAAAACGGGAGGGAAATGGGGAATAAGCTGAACTGAGTTTTTCCTCAGGCTACCCGAAAATTAATCACAAAAATTCAATTCTGCACTTAGGCACAAACGCGTTTTGGGTACAAAAGAAAAGTCACGGCAAATCATGAACGACAATGAAACGAAGAATGAAACGCGAATGAGCGAATGAAACGGCGCAATTACTGCATATTCAATTGAGCGCGTGAGCGCGGCTACTGCACTGCTAGAAAAAGTGTAGGAAGAAAGGCAAGATTATCGTGAATTATAGACAAACTGCGCAAACTAATTTGAAGAATATTCTAGCATTGAAATTATTATAATTAATCGCTTATATAAGCTTAAATTTAAAAGATGCTGTAAATAAAAAAGAGACTTGACTTAAAAACCAAGAGATTGTTAGACGAATAAAAATAAAATAAAAATTAACAAATCTTTATAGAAAATTTTGAATTTACGCCTGTAAATAGTACGATATGTGAACTTAAAACAATTTTATTGTATGACAGATTATATAACTGTTCAGTTAACAAATGTAAGTTTGTTATGAAATCCGCCAAAAAATAAAAATTCAAAATTTGCCAGTATAAATAAATTAGATGGGTGTCGAAATAATAACAGTTATTTTTACATATTTTCATCTCCCATTGTATTTCTTATATATGTGTCTTTCTATTCATTATTCTACCAATATTTTTGGCATTTTACTGTCAACTTTCATTTTAGATATTAATAGATCATTAACAAAATTGCACTGAACCATTTTAGAAGTATTCCTATCGAAAGAGAATTGAATTCACCAATAATATTCTACATTTTTAATATTCAGCAGACTATTTTTAAAGTGTATTTTACATTGAAAAAATCGTTGAATTCTCTACACGTAGTTCTTAAAAATCAAAAAAGAATTCAATTCAATAAGAATTGCTCAATAGTAAATTCAACATATATGTACATCAGACTATTTTTCCAGTGTAATTTACTACATACAAAGTTTTAGACACTCACGCACACACACACACAGATAGACAGTCAGTTGAACCGAAAAGGACTGCGCAACACACGACGCATCGTCGTCGCCGTCGTCATCGTTGTAGGCCTTGTAGCCAACTAATTGGATTTCATTTGAACAGCAACAACAACAAAGAGCGGGCAACAATTGCTATAATAAAGCAACAACAACAACAGCAACAACAACAACAAAAAGGTCTCGACTTGGGCAATTGCAATGCAATTTTAATGCAAAGCGAGAGAGGCGGGCCACATTTTTATTGCAATTTTGCTGCGTTGTGTTGTTGTTGTTGCTGTTGTTGTTGTGCTTTTATTTCAGTTAATAGCAGGCACAACAACAACAACAGCAGTAACAACAACTAAGTGCAGCAACAGCAGCAAGAAATTGGTGCTTGGTATGAATACAAAATGAGGCCAAGATGCCACCACGATGCAGTGGGGGAGGCAGTTGAAGAGAAGGAGAAAGAGGTAGGGATAGAGAGAGGGGAAGGCAAGACAAAATTAGTATGCAGCAGCAGACTGCAGTCAACAGCAGCAGCAGAGGCAGCAACAGCAGCAGAGACAGAGGCAGCGCTTCCTCTGTTCCTGTTGCCATTTGCAGGAGTTGCCACTTGACTTTATTGGCAACTTCATGGAATATTCAGCAGGCAAGTTCTGCGCAAGTGCCTCCAAATGGCTGCCACTTCCCCCTCCCTCCACTTCCCCTCTCTGTCTTACGGACGACTGCAACATTCAGCTTTGTGCCTCATTTGATATGCATTTTTATTTGCCTCATATACAAATGGCGCACGGCCAAGCTGCGGCAAGGTGGGTGGATGTGGCAGGCAGACTCAACTGAACTAAACTGAACTGAAGGCACTGTGGCACTGTCACTCGAATTGCCAATACTGATTATGGCTGTCCCCCTCTCTCTGCCTCTCTTTGACCTCCTCTTTAGCTGCCTCTTTGTCCTGCTGCGCGAATTTTATGTGCGGTCAGGTGAGCGCTATTATTGGTGACAGTTTTAGCTTTATGTGAATCTCTTTCAAATGCCCACGAATCAAGACACCAGAGAGAGACAGAAAAGACAGCACTAAAGAAGAGAGAGAGAGGGAGTCGGAGGCAGTGGTAGAGGGAGACAGAACGAGAGAGGGCGTCTCTTTTTGTCAGCTTTTAAAGTGATTTCCCTCAACACGCCCCGCCACATTGTGATTGCTTTTCAAAGTTTGCCACGTCTGTCCGCACTAAAGCAGGGGTAAGGAAGGCCACACAGAGAGGTAAAGGAGGAGGAGAGGAAAAAGGAAAGGGAGAGAGGGGTAGGGCAGAACGGGAAGGCGGGGTCTGGGGCAGTCTATGCGTGATTTTGTTAGTGAATTGACCACACAATTTGCTAAGCGATAAATTAACACATTAATTATTTAATCCCAACTGCTTCCCATGTGTGTGTGTGTGTATGTGTGAGAGAGAGAGTGTTAGTGCGTGTGTGTGTTTACTTGTGTGTGGGCGTCTGAAAGTTTCTGGGCAGATGTTTTGGAACTTTCGACTTGTTGAGCAGCAGCTGAAGACGCTGGCGAAGGCGAAGCTCTTTGTGCTGAGATTTGCGGAATAGGGTAGAGGGATCAATAAAGAGGGGGGAGTGAGTCAGAAGGGGGTAATTTCTAAGAATAGACAATGGCTCTATGAAGTTTTCTGTAGAAACCAAAGCTAATGACCAAGTCAACAAAGATTAACAGTAACCTTAAAACAGAAAGAGAGGGTACCTTCGGCATGGCGAATTGCTAATAACAAATATCGGACAAGAGGTTGTTCGAGAGCTACAAGGCACTATCGTATTTAGCGTTGAACGGACAGATAGACAGACATGGGTAGTTTGATGATGCTGATTCAGATATAATTATAATTATAGTGTTGGATATGACTTCTAAGGTGTGTTGCAAACTCTTTACATACCTTTACATATACATATATTATGTATGTATAAGGGCATTTTTAGAATAAATTTAAGTTTAATATTTCTCAATTTCTAATTGTACATTATATATTTTTGTATTTCAATACTATACGTAGCACAAAGTTCAGACACATATAGTAAATAGATTTATATTAAGGTCCTAAATAATGTATGTGATCTCAAGGCTAAGAAACCTGATCGAATTCAGTTTGTCTTCACCAGATAGTTTTATGAACGTTTATAGGCTTTGTTGCTTCGCTTCGTAGTTGAAACTCTTTGATTTATATGTTAACATATACTATATACTATATACTATATACTATATACTATATACTATATACTATATACTATATACTATATACTATATACTATATACTATATACTATATACTATATACTATATACTATATACTATATACTATATACTATATACTATATACTATATACTATATACTATATACTATATACTATATACTATATACTATATACTATATACTATATACTATATACTATATACTATATACTATATACTATATACTATATACTATATACTACAATTATACTATATCTTTTTAGAGCCTTACCTTAAGTAGGCAAAAGACGGGCACAGTGAATACTTCCTGTTCTTAATTAATTTTGCACTTCGTCTGCAGAGGGAACCACTGATTTTTATGAGGGCACACACTCACACACACTCACTCACACTCACTCACTCCCACACTCACTCACACGCATAAATACTCTTACTCACTCACACAATAATCATGCATATTGCATGCTATATGGGCATTTTTAATAAGTTACCGATTTTTTCCACGCAACGTTTTCGCTTTTCTCGGGCCGCCTTCAATGTGAGGCTCCCATGCCACGCCCCTTGCATATTGTGGTCCACAAATCTGCCCCGAGACAATTTGCTGCGCAGCATTTTTGGTTATTTTATAAATTAAATATGCCCTCGTGCAATTTCATCCAGCAATTGTTAGTATACCCTGTAAAATGTTACCTAGAGGGAGGTTTGTGTCTGCACTTGCTAAGTGGTTGGCTGGAAGACAGCAGTAGCGGAGGACTTTAATGAACTAATTGAAATAATGCTGATTAGTTGAATATACCCTGTGAAATAACTGCAATGGGGGGTTAGAATTCAACAGTTTATGTTAACTTGTGAAAAACTTGAATTGAACAATCTTAAAACTAAACTCACTCTTTGCTTATTTACAGAACATTATTAACAGGGTATTTGGTAACTCTACTACCGTGTCAATGTGGTCTCCCTGGCTGTAACTGTTATTTCCGACGCCAAAAACGCAAATGTGGCACAGTTTTTCGGGCCTGGTTAAATGTATTACAATGCGCTGGCTGTTCCCTTTGTTGTTGTTGTTGTTATTGTTGGGGTGTCATATGCTCTGCATTGTTGTTGTTGTTAGGGTGTTGTGTGCCATTTGAATGCTCAGCAAATGTGCGACACGCCGTTAAGCAGTTCATTTGTAGGCAATTTTCGTATGATTACAAACAATTTCCGTTGTTTTCTCTGCGATTAACTGGTAAAATTTATGGATCGCACTTAGCTGGGGTTGAGGGCGGGTAACCATGATTTTTATAGCCTTAAGTGGATTTGAGGGAAGGGTAGCACAGTTTGTGGGGTGCTTAAACTCACTGTATGTGCCTTAGAACTCTCAAGCAAAAGGTTTGCGACCTCAAAAATATTTCATAAATATTTTCCACATTCTGCTAATTTGTATAACAACTTTGTTAGCTTATTTTGGTATATTTTTTAGTATTTTTAACTGTCATTCGATACATAAAACTAATTAAATCAGATTCGCTCGTAAAATTCTCAGTCTCGATTCGCTTTCATTGACTCGTACGCCCACATTAAGAAACGTGTCAGACAAAAGCTCAAAGAGAAACAAATATTTACGTCAAATATTTGGAAAGTAAATTATAACATTAAAAGTTTAAATATTAGCTCATAAAAAAGAGTTGCTTGACAAAGGCATTTTATGAAACGCGATTATAAATGCAGCTTAAAATGTTTTGACACGTTTTCATACCCAGCACGGCTGATGGGAGAAGGGTATACCAAATATAACTGCATTTGAGAAAGATTTGAAGTAAGTAGAGTAACTGAAAAGAATCGAAAAGAAAAACCTTGATAGACTTTAGGAACTAAAATATGTAAGAAATGATCACAAAATCAAGTGAACGGATTTTAAGGCAGATATAAAATGTGTAAAGGTACCTATAATGATGTTAAAGTAAAATCAAGTTATATAAAAGGAAAAACATTAACAGATCTGGGGAGAAATGTTAGATACGATCATAAGTTAGTTTATTAAATACCCCAACAAACTGTTTTTTAAATTTTAAATAGTTTTAGTAAATCGAAGGAAAACCTTCTTAGTTACCTCATCCGCAAGCAAAATGTTGAGTCATAGAATATATGAGGCCTGTTTAGAGGGTATCCCTCGTCTAAATCATGTTGCCTCGATATCACCTTGTTTGATTTCCATGCTAGCAAATGTATTACTTATAATCTCTCGAATCAAAACATATATTTGCATATTGAAAACGAAACAAAGCGACACTTAAGCGTGGAATACTCCTCTATTCAGCCTACTTTTTGGGCGTGTGACAGACTTATCTCAAGCACCTCAGTTAATTGCTTAATCTGTGTGGACGCCGTCGAGGACTGAGGGTCTTCGCGTTGTGCATTAGATGAGGCACTGTACAGTTCAGTTCGGGTCGCCTTACCTGACTTTACTCGTGCCGTGATGAGTCACGTTTTTGGGAACGCAATTTGCTTATCCGAGTTGAGAAATGCGTGTCTCCTGGCGGTGGCTTCAATAATTTTATAGCCCACGTTGGCTGCAATCAATTAGCATTGTGACCTGTTTTACAGGCAGTCTGTCTCTGTCTCTTTCTCTCTCTCTGCCTCTGCCTCTCTGTAGCTGGCATTGTTATCAGTTTGACGCGCTTGTTAATGAACGAGCGCGTCTTTCTGGGCACGGGGCATGGCGAGGGGGAATACCACTCATATTTTGATACATCGATTTCAGACGCTCTTTGTCTGTTGTTCTTAAAAGCTTTTCGCTTAATACGCATTTTAAATGCTAATTAAAATGTGTTTATTTGCTTAGGCATCAGCTCTTAATGAGCTACCCCACCTTTCTCAGTCCCTTCACTCTTCACTCCTCGCTCTTTTGCAGTAAAGATTTGTCAGCATGCTAAAATTGCGCACTTAACTCCCCGTTAACAATACGATAAAAGACATAATGAGACTGCAAAACCTCTTAAGTGGCCCCAACTTCCATTTTCAACTCGGTTCCGTTTTGGAGAAACCTGAAACTAAAGAGTTTATTTTGTTTTTATTTTTTAGTTTAGTTTTAATTTTAGCAACTGTGTAATAAATGTAAAACTCTCTTTTAATGCCGAGTGTACTTAAAATATTTGGGATTTTTCATTAAGCTCTTGATGAAGTGAACAAATTATTTCAAATTTCTTAAATAAAATTAATTTAGCAAATTTCTTTTAATTTCTCAATCTTTCATAATTGAATTTATACAAAGATTTACGATGTTAATGTGTCTCAGTTTCAGCTTCGCCACTTCTAAAGGGGCCTCGCATTATAAATGAATTTGTGCAGATTGCGAAATTACGGTCATTTTTCAGAACGAACTCAAGTTTTCAGACGACAAAAAAAAAAGGAGGAACCCAAAAAAAAACCGGAAGCCGCCGTGTAACAAATGAATATTTTCATTTTTTCTGGTCGCCTTTTCCCAAAACAATTAAAATCATGAGGGAAAATTCAGAGGAGGCTGAAGGACTGTGGAGAACGTGACTGTCTAGGACTCAGTCTCGTTCATCATCTGAAATGCATTTTAGTTGAAATTAAAAATTGCTCTGTGTTGCTAAGAGAATGAAATCCTAAAGGGAGCCTGAAGACAGGAAGGCATATGCGAATCAGTGTTCATTAATTTCACATGGCCAGAGATCCGGGCCCAGTCCCTGTGAAGGTGTTATAGCACTTGCTGTTGTTATTGCTGGCAAAAGTACAGGGCAATCAAGCACATTGGGTTTCAACCCGAGAACCCCAACTGCCTCGACTGGGTGACAGCTGAAATTTGTTGGCTCCACGAAGCGTTGATGCCACATCCCAAATCCCCAGCTGAAAACGAGTAACAGCTCAACACAACAACAATAACAAGAGGGATGACAACTAAGGCTACAAAAACTATAGAAAAAACAGACAATTATTGCTCGGTCAGAAAATGAAACTCACGTTACTGCTACGGAATACCCATGAATAAAACAGTTAGAAAGTAAATATGATGAAACCCACTCTAATAAAAAACCCTTACGACCAAGTCCAAAAACCCGTATGTTTTGTTTTAAAAATGTTCTTATAATATTATAAAGAAAGCATAATCAGCTGTAGTTTCAATTTATTAACTAGTATTAAAGAAGCATAGTCTAAACTATTTGCGATTTACAAAATCCAACCAAACGTCGCCCTTAAGTTTGGTGACAATGCCTATGGGATTATACTCGTTATCCTTGCGCGTCTTAGGATTCACATTGATATCGAAGTTAATGAGGTTCTCAGCGATGGCTGCCTTAATCTGTGTCAGAGCGAAGCGCATTCCTACAAATTTAAATATATATATATTATATAGATTGTTTATCTAGTATAGCTCTTAGATCTCGGCTACGAACCTATACAGATACGAGGTCCATCGCCGAAGCCCATGAAGACTCCGCGTTCGCGATAGTTCTTGGCTGCATCGGGCTCCATGAACCGATCAGGCTGGTAGACCTCAGGATTGGGGAAGTAGTCCTCGTCGTTCATGTAGCAGGCGTGGGGTACAATGCAAATGGTACCCTTATCTATGGTGATATTATTTCCATTGCGATTGGGCAGCTCAATGGTCTGCGTACAGATCTTGCTTGAGAAGGTGAGGGGTGGGAACATACGAAGAGATTCTGAAAGTACCAAAATGATTAACATTGCTCACACACCGATAAGTATCGCACTCTTACTCACCCTGTACACAGGCATCCAAGAAGGGAAGTTCGTGCAGTTTCTCGAAGTCTACAGCGCCCTGGTCATTCAGATGTGCCTTAATCTCATCACGCAGTCGCTGCTGAATCTGCGCATCTCTGCCTAGCAGGAGCAACGTGTGGTTCAACACTGTGGCCGTCGTATCAAATCCATCGAGGAGGAAGGTCATGGTGTGTGCTGTCAGGTGGCGGGTATCTAGGTTCAGTTTCCTTCCCAACTCCATGATGTAGTCAAGGAAGTCGACGCGATCGAAGGTTTTGCCCTGCTTCAATTGACTCTGTCGCGCATCGAGCGCACTCTGCATGAGGCCCACAAAGAATGTCTCCACTTCTTTGGGTATAATTCGCAGCTTCATAACCTTACGAGTCAGTGGAAACAGCGAAATAATGGCAATTTGTATTATAAAGCTAATCGACTGATCAAACAGGTTACTGATTTTTTCCATTATCGGAGTTGGGTTATCCGTAAAGCTCTGAGCGCCCAATCCCAGTACGCAGTCGGTGACAATTTCCGTGGTGAAGCGGAGACTGAGCTACATGTTAAAAATATTATTCGATTGCTCGGTATTTATCGGTTATCGAAGGAATCTTTAACCTACCTCTTTTCCGTTTATGCCATCCTTAGGTCCAATGCGAATTTGTTTCTTGATGAACTCGGTCATCTTGTCGCACACATTATTAGTCACAGGATAAACCGTTTTGATCTGCACATAAATAGGACGAAGTCAGCACATTTCTAGGGTACAAAGCTGTTAATTTACCCGACTCATTGTTAGACCAGGCGTAATGAGAGCACGTCGCTGCTTCCACTTCTCTCCCGTCATGGCGAACATGTTGTTAGCAAAAATAAAGTCATTCTTCTCATCGACCAAGTCGGCCAACTCATTGTCGTGAAAGCTCTTGAAGTCTGTCACGAATATGCGATGTGCCAGCTCTGGACTGGTGACTAACAGCTGAGGGGATCGGCCCTGGAATATGCCAACTGCATCGTAATCGTTCTTGTATTTGCTGCAGAGAAAAGAAAGTGTGTTTAGGGTTATCCGAGATAAGATTGAAATAAGGAATAACTATACAGAGAACTCAGTGAACTTTTAATAAACTACTTAAAAAATTATATGATCCTATAAATATAACTTGAAGGAATCAAAGTTACTTGAGGTAGATACGACACTTATTAAAATATGACGTGAGTACTTTCTAAGATTTCAAACAACTCTTATTTCAAATTGAATCCGCGGCTTTTCAATAGTTCACTATATCGTAAATACATCAGTATAGTATAATGCACAATCAGTTATTCATTCACTTATTCATTCGTATATAATTTCTGTAACGAGTCTACTTGGTTTAAAATTACCGGTAGATATCCTTGAGATCGTATATTGCATGTCGTTGTGTTGTGTACATGTTCGGGTAGTTGCCAGTGAGTAGCTGTGGACTCGGTCCGGGCACCTTACGCTTCTGCCAATAGCCGAAGTTCCAGGTCAGAAAGACATAGACCAGAGCCACAACTGCCAGCAGTAGGGCAACCGTAACGAACACCATTTCTCTGTTTAATAATTTTCGTGAATTGTCTTTAATTTGTCGCAATTCTCGCTTCACAGGTTGTTGCTCAACAAGTGCTTAGGAGCGACTGTATTGTCGAGGGACCAATTGACAGCGCTTTTATATTTGTTTTGCTGCGATTTCATCAGCTGTTTAGGTCAGTTTTCAGATAAGGTATATTGATAAGAATAGAACTTATCAGTCCTTGTGTGCGACAATAACTGCCGCAACTTGCTACTGCTCTTTTGAAATGAAACAAATTTAAGATAACGCTAATCAAGCACATACAGTTCTTCTCCAGTAATTTAGAGCACTCTGCATTATAAATTGTTATCAACGTTGATATGGCTGTGCTCAGAATAGAAAAACAACATCCAAATTTTATGCATTTTTAACATTGTATATAGGGTATTTAGCAGTCGAATCCATTGTAAACTGCGTTCGTTTAATGAGAAATGGTAGAGCAGACCCTGATAAGTACTTCACTTTATTAAATTAGATGCTATAAAGTGCATACACATTCGCGACAGTGCTAACGATAACGATAACGCAGCCCTGCGATCCGTACTCGCACACGATCTCGTTGCAACTGACGCCTTGTCAGCACATCTCATCAAATATCTATAAGCATTTTAATTGAAACTATCATCTGCCTCTCTTTATATGCTGAAATTTCTTTTCTTCCAATTAAGAGTCGCGCTGACTCTTCTTGAGCATCAATCAGTGCAGGCAAAGCAACAACAATCTGTGCAAGGGTGACGTTCAATATGTGTCACCCTCCCACTTTCTTCCCATTGAGTTTCTCTTTGCACACACACTCACACGCACGCTCATCAATTAATATATTGTATGTTACAAGTGGTTTCTTTCTATTCTCACTTAACCTTGCTTTGCCAGTAGTGCGCAGAATCTCATTCAAAGTGTCGGGTTCGGGCTTGGATATTTATCGAATATCCATGTTATCCATGTAAATTTAAGAATGCATTAATAGTTGCACTTTAAATTTATTTATAAGTTGAACAGTCGCATAGTCAAAACTATTTGCGATTAACAAAACCCAAGCACAGCTTGTTGATAAACAAGTGTAGCGATTGAGTTGAAACCTTTTGACGTCTTTTTTTTTTATTAAGGTTATGTTTTCATACGATTTTATCGGCTGTTTTTGTCAGTTTTTTGAAAAGGTATATCGATAAGAAGGGAACTTATCAGTCCTAGGTTACGACTACCGCAACTTGATACTGCTTGGGTGAAATAAGACGAATTTTCGGGGATTTTGCAGTCGAATACAATACAAAATTTATTTATAAGGTTCAGATATTGTTGTACAATCGTTGTTGTCTGACAAGTACTTCACTTTAAGAAATAAGATGCTATAGAGTAAATGCAGCGATAACGATAATGCAACCGTGCGAATCGATTTCGTTGCTAAGATATTTAGTTCCGTAATGAAGAGACGCGCACTCTTTCAACAACAAATAGCGCACGTCGAGGGTGCCTTTGAATAAGTGTCGCTCTGCCACTCTCTTCCCATTGAGTCTCTTTTTGCACACACACTCACATCGATTGATGTGTATTTGCAAATTCTCTCTGGCTTTGCAAGCAGTGCACAGAACATGGTTGAAAATTTGTCTATCATAATGTTATCTATGTTAATTAAGGGGCATCATTAAGTGATTTAAATTATAAAAAACTCAGTTAATATTGAATGTGGAATTCACGCTTTATTAAGCTGGAGGTGCGTAAGGAGATTAGAGAGAAAAGATCGGAGTGAATGTACAAATTATTGCCAAGCAGTGCACTGGCAGTGACCAAAAACTGCTTACATTGCAAATAAGAGAGCGTAGGGCAATTAATAATAAAAGAGAGAGAGAGAGAAAGAGAGAGAGCGATGCGTTCACCTTGACAATGCGAAGAAAGCGCAAGTCACAATGAATGAACAAAAAACAATTGAAATTGTTTAACTGCGCAGTAGTTAAATTATTAATTTGCCATAAATATTATGCAATAACACTCTGTATGTAGAACATATTTATATATATGTGTGTGTGTGTATGTGTGTGTGTATGTGTAGGTGCGTGCTCTTAGAGCAGCATTAAGAAAGCATACGCCAGTCGTTGCAATCAGCTCGAGTGACAAAGTCTGATGTATGAATACTCTTACGACTGTGTCTGTGAGTGTGTGTGAGTGAGTGTGTTGAGTTTGCTGTCAGTGGTGCATTTGCTGCCTTACACCCACACGCAGCTTTGTTGCTGTGGTCCAATTGGAGGCTTAATGGATCGCAAGCGCAGTTAATAACTTAGTCGAGCTGGCGACGATGACAAGCGACAGAAAATGTGCCAAGTGGGGCGCACATGGGGCGTGGCGCCAGTGGTGACTTTAGCTCTGACCCTGTGGGCAATTAAACACTCAACCACAAAAGCGCTCTTAATGACAGCAGCACGTACGTCCCACTGTCCCGCTCTCATCCCCTTCCCGCCCCCCCTTGTTCTGTTAGCCTGTCTTCTGTCTCTGTCCCAGAGCTGACCACGTGTGACAAATTGACGCTTTTTAATTTCGTCTGCATTTCACACCCCCAATGTTGGCAGCCTCCTGCTTCCCTCTCCCATGTTCAGCCAGTTTGAACGCAAAGCGCCACACGAAGCGCCAATAACGCATCACGCATACGCACAGTGGGATGCATAGGTGAAGAAATTGGGCAAATTTAAATCAATTAAAACTCAACTTGGTGTTGTGATATAAGAGTCATATTTGATATCTATTTTCTATATAATAAATAGACTGTCATAATAATTGTAGAGTATATATGTACATATGTATATAATCCAATCGTATAAAATACAAAATATATTGAATACTTCAACTGATGGCATGTGCGTTTAAATTGCGCAACTTAAATTGGTCGGAGATTGGTATAAGAATAATAAGTGATCAATATTTGACACATTAATAATGTATAACATTAGATCTCTTCTGTATAATATCTCTTCTTTTTACTAGGCTAAGTTGAAATTTGCTCCATTTGTGAATATAAAGTAAAATTAGTCAGGAAATGTAAAAATGTAATGATTAACTTGATGATATACAATAAAAATACTCTCGAAATAATAAAGAATTCATTTAGATTTTTTTGTAAATCAAATCAAATACGAAAAGAAGATGAAAATAATTGTTTTCATTTAATGAAATACTTCTATTGTGTTATATATTATCTAATAGTTTATATTTATATTATGTATTTCCTTTATTGTTATATAATGTGGGTTCATTTATAATTGAATTTATATTTGTCTCCATATCTACTAGCTAACTGCCTTCAACCTTCCACTGTGAGCCCCCCACATATTGGCGAGTGTTCTGGAACTTGTACAATTTGTAGAGATGGCTTCCAGTTTGCCGTTGTCAGGCTGAAACTGATTGACGACACAGTTGTTGTTGTTTTTGTTGTTGCTCTTCTTCTTCTTGTTGTTGCTTTTGTTGTTGTTGCTGTTGTTGATTGGGACTAAAAAGGTGTTTTCATTTTGAATGCAAAAACGTCGCCTTGATTAATTGCCTCGCACACGGCAGACTCGATCAGAGATGACTTGGGGACAGTCAGACAGGGAGACAGAGAGACAGACAGTCATCTACTTAGCTGGAGTTGGACTTGAAGTTGAAGTTGGAGTTGGAGCTGTAGCTGGACCGGGATGCTGCTCGAATCTGTTGCTGACTCGTACTTTATTTAACAAATGATGTGCATGTCTTGCCTCTGCGATAATGGCGAGTCGCGAGTTGCAAGTTGCGCCTGCCACAAGCTGCAAGTGGAGCGTCATGTCTGGCAAACCAATCAAAATGTTAATGACACTCTCAATACAGTTATCACTCGCAGAGGGGGAGGGGAGGGATACTGGGTGGGGCAGCAGCAGCAGCAACAGCAGGAGACAACTTGACCGAGCCTTTTAACATTTCTGACGTTGTTGTTTCTGTTGCTGCTGCTCCTCTTGTTGCTGTTGTTGCTGCTCCTCTTGTTGCTGTTGCTGTTGTTGTCGTTCGCCTGCCTGTTGTTGTTGCTGTTAAGTTGTCATTTCCATTATGACCATGTCGCTTTAGCATTTAACAAATAGTTGAGACATTTACAAGCCTCGATAAGGCGCCGCACGACGCCAGCCATGGGCAGGGGCAGGGGATGGAGAAGAGGGGGTAAAGCAAACTAAAGCGAACTCCAAAGCGATTTGTGTTAATGTTTCTTTGAGCTGCGACTAATTTATATCGCCTTTAAAAGTCCAAGTCGAAATTTTAATATTCATATGGGCATCTATCTATCTCACTGTTCCATTGTCTGTCCCACTGTCCCTCTTCTCCGTCCCACTGTCTCCCCCTTTGTCCGTTTTTCACACATTAATCAAAGCCGGGGCGCAAAAGACTCATAAATAACACGAAGAGCTGCTAAAACAAAGCCAAATCTAGCTATTAAAAGTGCGTTGGGTGACACTTGCACGACGACTAGATACGCTGTAAGCTCGTAAGAGGAGAGAGAACTTATATACAAGTGAAATTTACCGTTTTGAAACTAACTTTTTGAATGAGAATCAATGAAGATGTAAACTGAATTTCAGCTTTAAACATGCTTAGAATTATGTTTTCTGGATCTATAAGGCATATACAGTTATCAATGCTGTATCAATGCTGTATATTCTTCTGTAATATACCCCACTAGATGCATCCATTTTTTACAGGGTATTAACGTGCCCAAGCCAATCAATGAGCCAGCAAGGCAAAGCTGCCCACACACAATAGACAAAGCTCACTCAGAGACAGAACGCACTGGACACAAGGTGGACAAGGCAGGGGGGAGGTGTAAAGGAAAGGGGAAAGGGGGGTTAGCCATAATAAAATAATTGGCTGGCGCTTTTGACATGTTAACATGATAATATGACAGCGCAGACAGCGGCGCATCACAAACTTATCAAAGCCAGAACGAAGCACAAAGAGAAGAAGACGAAGAAGAAGAGACACCGGATATGCAGGAATGTCGGAAGAGAGGGGCAAAGAAAGGTGACAGATGAGGAGAAGGAGAGGGGAAAGAGCTATGCGGATGCACTCGAGTGGCGCTAGCAAGGCAGCCATTAACCTGTCCCCTCTCCACCTTAGCGCCGCTTATGTTGACGAGTGTTAACAATGTTCGAACAGGGGCAAAGGGAAGAGGAACGAGAATAGGGGCAGGGAAAAGGCATTATAAAATGATAAAGCAGCAAATTGAGGTCTAGAGAGAGAGAGAGGGAGATAGGGAGAGTGCGCATTATAACCATATCGACAACATAAATAAGCATATCGAAAACTACTCGAATCATTTATCAAAAGATAGCCAAACGAATGAACGTATAAACGAATGAATGTGAGTCTGAATACGCGTATGAGTACTTGAATGTGGGCGTCATTGTTGACAGAGATAATTATGAAACAGAGAAGAGACTATTCAAAATCGATTTGTCATTGATGAGAGAGGCAGTCAAGAGGAAGAGGAAGAGGAGGTGTTAGGGAGAGAGAGATAGGTGTGTGTACACCAGATGGCATAAGGCATTAGGCATCTATTCCAATTTATACATCTCTGCCTCTATCTATTCTACCTATAGACCATTGCTGGATGATTATGCAACACTGAAACAAGTACAGCTCCTTAATATTATTGATTATTATCATACACTAAAAAAATAATGATTATTTTTAATGTTTTCTAGAGTTAGACTGCGAAAGAACCTATTTAATTATATTTTTATAATATCATATAAATTTTGACTGGCATTATCCAACTTTTAAATCTATGAAACAGTTCTCCGATCTTTAAAAGGCATGGAAAATATCGAACTAAAGCAGAGATAATGAAACTAAAACAGAAAACTGCATTAATTTGAAAGAGATAAAAACGTTTATGATTATGAAAATGAGTAAGAACCTTCTAAAGATGTTTTCAAATATTGACGGCAAACTAAAGGCAATAACTATACAAATAGAAATCAAACTATTGACTAAGTACACAGAATAGTTACTATAGGAATAAGTAGAATAAGTATCTCATAAAGACAGTGAACAAATTCGAATGTTCGTCACTGAAAATAAATCTCTTTCTCGCGTCATTTCCTTGAATCGGTTTTGCCAAGCCTAAACGGGCAATTGGCAAAAAACACTTCCGATACGCTATATCTGAAGTCTGTCTTTAATCTCTGTCTCTCTGACTTGCGACCATCTTGGGCAGATGATGCAACCCGCACGTAGCGAGTAAAAACGAGAAGAGGAAACCTTTGCGTAATTTGAACAAAACGTTTTGTTTGAAATTGAAATTGGTTTTGTTTTTTTTGGGTTGTTTTCTGTTTTCTGTTTTTTGCACTGCGGCACAATTTAACCGCAAATCGGCTAAAACGATAGGACCAGCCCCCTGTCGAGGGGGGAAAGGGAGAAGGGAGGACTGAGAACGCGCAGGAAAAGAAATGATTAAATCGCGCAAATGTTAAACTTGAGTTGGACGCGCGATTTAGCATACCCTACAAAGCTGCAAAGAGCGAACTATATAATTGGACACGGCGCATCAGGCAGGCACGTTTCGTATTAAGAAAATCATCGGGTTGCCAGCAGAGTGAACGAGAAAGAGAGACGATACTAGAGAGAGAGGGTGGAGAGAGAGAGAGAGAGAGAGCAGGTCAAAAGCATAGCAATTGGCTATGAACATGATGGCGAATCTCAAGGAATCGCATTCAGCGCGAATCAATTTCAAATAGTCATCCATCAACATCATCATCATTCCCCCTTCCCCCTCTCTACCCCCCTCTGCATGACCAACGTCATCATCTGCCTCGACTGATTGCCGCAAAAAGAAACCTCTTTGAGCTGTTGTTGATGAAAACGATTTTAAATTATTTTATTTCAATTGTAAAATTGTATTCCCGCTTGGCTGCAGCTCTGTAGCTATAGCTATATACTTATGTATTTGTATTGGTGTGTGTGTCTGTGTGTATCTCTTTCTGCGGCGAACACGCCGCATGGCTATAACAATTTTTTGCGCTTTTTCTGTTTTATTGCTACTCCATTAAAATTGAATTGACTTTTTGTTGCTGCTGCCAGAAATTGTTGTTGTTGCTCTTGTTGTTTCTGCTGTTGTTGCCTGTTAATGCTGAAAATATAATAATGGTCATTACGCTGAAACAGAAACGATTGTGCGATTGATGTTAAATTAAAAATTACTGATTATGCCGCATTAAGCCAGTTGTGAAATAGTTCGTACACCCTCAAGGGAAATTGTTTAATTTGCTTATACCAAATGTTCTTTTACTCTGTCTGCATAAAAAAAAAAAGCAGTTCAAAATTGTTTCAATTTGTTATCATTAAATTCACAAATTCTAATTTTTATTTTTGCATATTTTGATTTTGATTTTGAATTTTAACGTCTTTAAACTTGCAAGCAGTTAGCAAGCAGTGTTTTATAGTGCAAGCTGTTCAAAAGCAGTGCTTTATAGGGGATGTACTTAGCAAGCAGGGTTTTATAGTGCAAACAGTTAAAAACAAATAAAGCAGTCCTATATGAGCAAGCAGTTTGATACTAGCGCACAAAGCAGTTTAACTGGTCTTAGTTAAATCGTTTGTCACTAGGTGGCGTTTACTAGGTTGTGTATGTTGGGCTTGTGTCTTGGCTAATGAACGTTATTTACACAACGAAACATGAACAACGTTAAGTGCAGCCATGGCAAACTTATCGAAGAATGTGATTCTGTACATTTGACGTTCAAGGTACTGGTACAAAATATACAAATGTATATTGAATATGTAGTACAAAAATGTGTACATAAAGAGTCAATTATTGCCCTAATGGATACAGAGTTTATCAGTTTTTGTACCAAATATCTTTAGTCTTTGTACAGTCTCCTTTGTACACAGTATGTTTGCTGTCACGGCCCATTAGCGAGTGCCAGTCGAGGATCGACCGCCCTGATGTACAGGAATGTACATATATATAGTTTGCCAATATTCTTTATTTCCTTTTGCTTTTCATGTGATTGTCTTAAATTAGGAGATGCCAGTGGGGACTCTCTTCCTTCCCTTACCCCTCGCTCTATCTCTTTTTCCCCCTCTCCATCCCTCTCTCTCTCTCTTTCCCTTCCCTTCGCCCACCCTTTTCTCTCCCGCTTTTTGCTCTGCTCCCGTTTCTGGCTCTGCGCGAATTGTGCAGCAATTGAAGTGGAACGCAACGCAGCGACGCTGACTGCGACGTTAGCAGCGGCACAACACTCATACGCACCGTTGCTGCTGATGAAGGCAAATGATAATTACGCACACACACACACGCAGACGCACTCGCAGTGGAGTTTGTTGGAAAAACGCACATAAATAGCAAAGAATCTCATTAAAAATCGGAGCCCTCATTAGGGCGCACCCTGATCCGCGATCCACGAAATGTAATTATATCGCATTATTTGTCATTTCGAGCAAATGAATTGAAACAAATTTAGTGTGACAAATGAATTGTTTATATGCGCAGCTGTAGGTACACATACTTGGGTACAAACGTGTACAAATGTGTACATATCTGTAGACATAGCTCGCTCTGTAGGGCCGTTGGGGACACACTCAATTTGCTTTTACTTTCTAGCCAATTTCATTTCATTTGCATACCACTCTCTCTCTCTCTCTCTCTCACTCTGTGTGTGTGTGTGTGTGTGTGTGTGTGTGTGTGTGTGTGTGTGTGTGTCTCTCTGGCTTGTCCCCTTGCCAGTGTAGTGTATTTGTCTGTCTGTCCGCCTGGCAAGTGCGTATCTCTTTGGCCATCTCGCCGTTCCGTACGTTATTTGGCTTTTACCTAATTCGACTTTATGAGCCATGTCTAATTACCAAATGAATTGTGCAATTATTTATTTTGGCTTATTAATTGGCTGCTGCGCTAATGAGGCTCAATGTATGCGGTGTGCGCGATCTGCTGAATGTACTCAAATGTACCGCGCTGTATGCTGCTCTGCGCTGTTGTACCTTTCTGTGCCACGTTGCAGCTTTTAACTGCCAACGAATGTTTCTGTACTCTAATGTACTTGGCTGTACCACCTTATACTTTAATGCTGCGTTGTACTATTATATATATATTTATATATTTGTACCGAGTTATAGCCATTGAAGTTGTGCGTTTTACCTAAATGCTGTTGTACATTACTGTATCGTGCTGTAGCCACTTGTACTTCAGTGTTACGTTGTACCAATTCCACACTCGATGTACCGCTTTGTACCCCATTGAATTGGATCTTCTCACATACAACTATGTGCGCGTTCGCCTCACAACTGATTGACTAACTGACTCAACGATTCGTTGACTGATTGATTGACTGACTGGCGGAGTGATTGACTGACTGACTGACTGACAGATTGGTTGATTGTCTGTCGGCTCTAGCGAGGCATGTCATAAATGTCATGAGTTATGGCGACTAATCTGCAACGGTTGCGGTTTGAGGCCCGTTTAGAGGGCAGATCAACAGATCGGTTAGTGCACTGAGAGAAATATTGAACTGAAGTCATTCATTGGGATTCTAAGCTTATAGTTTTCTGATTGATTTACGACTGCAAGAAGGAGACTGTGATTTCTCCGAAGTTATACAAAAGCAGGTCTGGTACTATTTAAATCTAAAGAATTATAATATAATGTGTGTTTAAATCTTAAGAATTACACTACAATATATGTTTACTATAATAAACCTGTAACATTATCATATATATTTTTTCTCATTTCTCCGCGTGTATTTCGCTGCCTGCCTCGTGCTGCTGCTTTGCTTTGAAGGTGTTGTTGCTGCGTTGCGGTTGCCGCAGACAATGTTGTTGTGCTGCAAGTGGCAAACAATGTTGCCAACGACAGCGGAAGCAGCGCCAAGCCGCAAGACGCGAGGCTCCACTGGCAGTTACCCATTACCGATTGCCGATACTCGTTTCCCGATTCCCGATTCTCGATTCTCTTGCGATTGTGTTCGAGCTCGTTGCAGTTGCAGTTGTGGTCTGCGTTGCATTGTGCAACTCATTAGCACTTCGTAAAGCCCGAGTGCAGTTGCAGGGCGGAAATGGGTCTCGATTTCAGCTGCGGCATGGTGAAAAGGAAGGAGGAGGAGGGACAAGGAGAGTGAGAGGGGGGAGCAGAGTTCGACAGCTGCTGCCGCTATTGGTAATCAACTTTTCAGCGTTTGTCAGTTTGCAGTTGCGTTTCTTGTGGCTGTTGTTGTTGTTGCTGGGCAGTGGCGCGTGTCGCATAAACAAAGCGAGAAACAAACGAAGAAACAGACAGACAGAGAGAGAGAGAGAGAGAGAGAGAGAAAGAGAGAGAGAGAAAGAGAAACTCGAACTGGAAATGGAAATAAAAATGGAACGAAATGCGCCTCGCAAAATGGCGACCAATTACCGCGACCGACTGCCATATTTGTTTGCCTCCACTGTTGCCGGGCAATAAAATATTTCGTTTATTAGCGCGGTGTCATGACCCCCGCAATGCCTGCCTCGCCTCCCCCTACACCCTCCCCCTTGCAGCTCTCTTCCCTCTTTACAGTGCAATCACATTTGCCGCATTCGTAATTTGTCTGCAGTTGCCATTGATTTTGGAGCTCCGAGCTGCAGTTCGTGCGATCGTGTCTGTTGGCAGTTACCCAACCTGGCAGACGAGGCAGGCAGCTGTGTGTGTGTGCCACAGTCTGGGGCACGCCTCGCGCCACGAACAGTTCACACTTTCACACGGACTCCGCGCCGAAAGGGTGCAACAAATTAAAAACAAATTGGTACGAACAGAATTCCGCAGCACATTATAAAAGCGATAGTCAAACACGCTACAGAAGGAGCAGCAGCAGGAGCAGGGAAAAGAGAAGATGAAGGAGGAGGAGCAGGAGCAGCAGGAGAAGCAGATCGCACATTAACCAGGGCAGGCAGCTGCAGGCGCCTTCGAATCGATTATCCTTTCTCGGGCATCGCGCAATCCTTTTGCATACGTGCTGCACCTGTTGTCATGGCCTAATCGACAGCCGCATCACATCGTCGATCTGCCCATCTACCCCTCTCCCTCCCTCTTTCTCTCTCTCTCTCTCTCTCTCTATCTCTCTGTCTCACTCCTCCTCTGGCCAGTCATGCGATCAGCCATGAAGATGATATCGCTCTAATGGCGTCCCGGCGCTTTAATGGGAGTTGGCCAGCGAAAAGGGGCAGGCAGCATTTGAATTGGACACGGCGCCGGGTGCAGAGCAGACAGAGGAGATGGCAGGATGTGCAGAGGCTACTCAGGCTAGGTGTGAAGTTGTATGTAGGCTTGACCAGGTTGCTGTCCCTGCCTCAGTCGCTTTTCCTGCTTCTATCCTTGCCCCTGTCTCTGTCCCTGTACCTGCCTCAGACTTTGCCACTGCTCCCTGCTCCTTGTCTGCTGCTGTGTGCCGCATTGCATAATTATACGCAATTTATATGCACAGCGAGAAAAAGAGATTATTTGAAATGATAACAGCCAACTTCCTTTCATTTCTTACTCTTGAGGTAAAGATCATAGACACTTTTCAATTAGTTAATAGACATTTTGGCAATTGAAATTTATTCATTAAAATGCCTTACCAAAGTGTTTTACAAGAAAAATGTTCAGGTTGCAACTCAAAAATATTATATACCATATTAATTTGTAATATTCAATTATCTATGTATAATAAACAGTATATATATTTTTCAAAATGTTATAATAAAATGTTGTACAAATAAAATGTTCTCATTGAAACTCTAAATTTCTAGTAATTCTTTTAAGGTTTATAATGAGAAATCATTGTATTATTTTTTTCAAATTATTGATGTATACTTTTAGTATATTTATTAGTATGTTTAGTATATTTAAAACACATTATTTATATTTAACAAGCAAAACTTTCTTATTGATTCTTCGAAGACATAATGAACAAATAGTATACCTTTGCCTATACCAGAGTTAAGGATATTTGCTATACACATCATATATCGTGTATCATAATAATCCAGTGTAATCCAGTGTATTTACATTTTTCAGTAACTACTTCTAGGAAACCAAACTGACGCTACTGTGTTACCTGACGCATCAGTTCAAAGGTCAGTCTAAGGTCGCATTTGTTTGCTCTCGTTTCGGAGTGGGCGTAACAACGATCGTGCACCCTCGTGCAGCTGCTTGCTTTGCTCGCGTATTGCGCGCGTTTTAAAACGCGCGCGTGCTACGCCGGAATAAAGTCGGCAGTAAGTTTGCTATAACTCGCTTAATTAGCAGTCAATATCACGCACTTCATATTGTCCAATTAGTTTAGCATATAACTACGGCTAACTATAGTTCTTCTCGCTGTTGTTGTAACACACTTGCTGGCATTTGTTGTTGTTGTTGTTGCTGTTGTTGGCAATTACTCTGCCTGCTGCTGTTGCTGCTGCTGCTGACGTTGAAAGCTTCGTTTGCCGTTGCTGCTGCTGCAAATCAGGCCGACGCAGCCGACATGCAAAACACAAATCAGCATATTGCATGTTGTCATTGAGACGAGAAGGGGGAGTAGTAGGGAGAGGGAGGAGGAGGAGGAGGAGCAGAGGGGAAGGTAAACAGAGTGTAGGAATCTGCCTATAGCTGCAGGCTATAGCTCTAATGATACGACAAGCCTGCTCGGGTGGCGCAACAAAACGTCAAAACGTCTAGCATCTATTAGCTCGAGGTATAATATACATATAACAGGGTATACCCTATATACCATAGAGCAGAGTTGTAAGTAAATTCTAAATGATTTACTATTTCAGTGACATTTGCATGGACAGACAAAGTTAATTTTTTGTGTACTACTTTATGTACATCCCTTAATTCTCGATATACAAAACAAAATATAAATAAAAACAGTAGAAAATTGTGTGTTACTTGTTATGATAAAACATATATCTATGTATATTGCAATTAAAATAAACAACATGATCATATTTCAACTAAATCGTCAATTTCTCTTACTGTGATGCGACGAATGACTGCAGCGATGAAGTTTTTATTAGGTGCAGATGAGTTTAAGTGTCTAAGAAGGAAATGGGGCAAGAGTATAGACTTTGGACTACATAACAGATATACGTATATGCAAAAATATATTTGATATATCCTATATATGCTAGAGTAGAGTAGTCAAATGCAGCGACTGTTTGCAATATAAGTTGAGAAGTTGCAGATGAGTTTAGATTATGTTAGGTTCATGGTCAACTAAACTCTTTTGAAGGTTCTTGGTCACCTAAACTAAGCAGCAGCTCTTCAGCTGCTAAACTGGAAACTAGTAAAGTGTAGAGTTATTAACATCCCTTTGGAATACCAACAGGGTAGCTACAAGTCGTGCATTCATAGAGTTCCCATCTCATATCGGCCCTTTTATTCGTTGTCGCTCCTTGTCCTGCTGCTTGTTTGCTACTCCCGCGTCTGTTTGTGCTTCACTCTAATGTCAGCCTAGACTGTGCATACATAACTATATATACACACTTACTATATATACACACTTACTATACACATATATATATATAGTGTATATACATTTCTATATAGTGCACATATTTGCATGAAATCGTCTCACAAACTGCGGGCTGCCTTTGCGGCCTGCCTGCTTGCGACTTTGTTTGTTCGTTAACATTTGCTAGTGTTGCATGCAACCGTTTTGCTTACTACTCATACTTGTTGTTATGACTATTGTTGTTATTGTAATACACAATATTTAGTAAGTTTCGTTGTTGTTGTTGCTGTCGTTGGAAATTCGTGTCATGCGCCTGTGCAATTTATCGTCTAATGAGAAGGCGTTTGTTGGCCATTAAACTGCACTCCCCGCACGCTCGCCTATCCCTCCGCCCTCTGTTGCCCTGTGTAATTGTGACTTGACTATTTTTTCTCTATAGTTTTTCCTCATTTTTTGTCGTCTATATAAAGTGGCAATATATCCACGATAGGCGCTTATTAGCTGCAGCTAAGCAGCTTGCTGGCTCGAGTGTTGCGTGCCACTTGGCCACTTCTGCATCCGTTCTTTTTTTGCGCAGTGTATAATCAAGGGTTAGAACTTAAGGAGGTGTGTGCTTTAATTACCCGCTATATGAACATAATACGAAACAATGTCATGACAGTACAAAATACTCTCGATAAAGGGGGGGCTTGACTCTGCCTGACCGCAATTTGCTCGATCGTTTTGCTCATCTCTTTCTAATCACATGACAAGAAAATGGGTGCCATTAAAAATACTCGAGTATTAGTTGGGCTACTATTATTATTGTTTATTATCAGCTGAGGGATTTACATGTAGTTACATGCTTGTGCTGTGAATTTACTGAATGAATATTGATCAAGACTGTCGAAAAATGTAAAAGCAAAAATGAATATAAAATTATAAACAATTTTATACAATTTATTTAATTAACACATCTTAAGTCATTTTAAAACAATACTTAACAATCAGGGTTTTATTTCAAAATTGTTTTTTTTGATTTTAAAAAGTACAGAAATAATATTTAAAATTACTGAAAACATTTTCAAGAGAAACAAAGTTTTTTTTCAATTAAAATGGAGAATTTCTTTATTTAAATAATAAAATGAAATAAAAAGAATGAAATTCTTAATATACCTAAACAAAGAAAGATTAGATTAGAAGATTATAGATTTAGTAGTAATTTATAATTCACTAAGAAATCTATATAGACTATCAAAAAATATAATAAATCATTGCATTTTTATTGCTGTAAATTTATTAGAGCACAAAATGTTAGACTCGTAACTATTCATGATCACTCGTGATCATTTACCCCATTCAATGAGTTGATGTCTGTATAATATTCTCTAACCCCAAAATGGATTGCAAGAGAGAGAGAGAAGGAGACACACGTGAAACAAACAATAACTGCAATTAATTTTCATACAAAATAGAATGAAAATGCCCCATGAAAAATGCATGGGAAATGCAATTAATTCAAGAGCTAAAACAGAATAAAAAGAAGACAACAATAAGAACAATAAAAGATAAATGTAATGACAATGTTTCAGCCTTATTTGATATCGAGACAGCAAATGTCGCTGTTGTTCACTTGTTGTTCTTGTTGTGGTTGTTGTTGTTGCTGCATTCGTATTAATTATAATTATAGCTCTGGCAAGTTGCAAAAGTATCTCATTTTGTAAATTGCACACACTGCAAAGCGAACCCCAACTACAGTACTTCCCCTTCCCCTCCGCCCCTGCCTCAGGCCCCGCCCTCAGTCTCTCGCCCAGCCCCTTCTCCAATTTCAATTCCAGCTCCAATTTCAATTCCAATTTGACTCCAACTGCCATTTAACTTAAATATTTTGTCCGTTTGTTGTCTCTGTTTTCATTGATACCCTGCAATGAGCGCCAGACTGGGAACTCTTGTGTGAGTAGATATGTGATATACCTGACTATGCCTTACTAGTTTTAAGCTTTTCCCTGACTGTCTGCAAGGTATCTACTGGCCGTGCACTTTTTAGTAACTCTTGGTGCACCAATTTTCGATAGAACTGACTTTACAGTAAATTCAGTACAGTAAATTCTCATTATTTTTCCTTCAGTTGACTGAAAACACGATATCTACTAGTCGTGCATCCCCTCTATTTACCCTGCCATTTGTTGGTTTCTCTTATTGCTGCATTCAAATTGGCGCATTAGTTGGCCAAGTGCCTCAAAGCCGCAACGAGCCGTGCGCCTGCCTGCCCCGCCCCTTTTTCTCTGTATGCAGATGTGCTTGGCATGCCTCCCTTTGCCCAGCACCCTCATCCCTCCCTTCCCCCTGTCTTTTGTGGCTTATTTGTAATTCATAAGTTTTCGACGGCATCCTTTTGATGTGTGTGTGTGTGTGTGTGTGAGCTTGACTCTTTTTGGCGCTGCATTTGTCATTTGGCGGCAAACATTTCCTCCAATTACACGTTGCAACAACACGTTAATGACAACTGCTGCCCCTCCCCTCCCCTCCACCTTCCCACTCTCCACAATGCCTTCCCCTTACTACTCCCCTTCATCTTTGAGTCCAACTGCGCTTTGTGTTTATGCAAATAGCGCGAGCTTTAATTGACAGCCAGGCACAAATCCTGGCCCAGTTCGGGTCTACTTGCACAATGGGGAAAGGGGAGGGGAAGAGGAGTTTTGAAACTGGAAACTGGTCGCTTTGATTGGCTCGGTCAGCCGCCATCGTCATCGTCGTCCAGGCGCGTGGCTGGCTTAAGAGTTTCGTTGGAAATTTGTTTATCGTCTGCCACAGCACACGCCCCCTCGCCACACTGTGAGAAATTGTTGGGACAGAATAAAAATAAGAACAGCTACAGCGTGAAGCAGTATTGCTGCTTATGCTAGCACTCGCATACCCTGTAAGCGTTAAAGTGCTTGATATTTGGATATGTTTCAAGCTTTTATGTGGAATATCATCTAAAGCAGAAAAGACAGTTTCTAATTTTCAAAAAATATATTTTTATTAATAGTAGAGTGTTAGCAGGATAATTTGTAAGGGTTAATCAAATATAATAAAATAAATCAGACAATAATATTTTAAAACTTAATAAATTCAGAGGTGAAACCATTTTAACAATGTAATGAGAGTATTATAAAATTACAAAGTCTCCTATAACAAGGGGATATAAAGCATGGAAAATGTGGAAAAGACATAGATAAATTAGTTTAGAACCTATCAAACAATTGCTAACGATTTTATAGCCAATGCACTTATTTGTTCATTGTATTCCGTGCATCATTAGTCTATGCAGGCAACTTGGAAGTTATTCGTCTTTGTTATGAATGAAGGCCCAGAGAACAGCACGAAGTGGGCACTCCACAGGCCACACGGTTCTCTGCAGCCCCCCACAGTCCTCCCATTCTCGGACTAATTGCCTTAATTGTAGTTGGCGTAGTGTAAACTTTAAGTGTTAATTTGGAAGCCAGCACCGCCATAGCATAATTATCGAGTGGGTCGATAGGCGAGTCGTCGGTTGCTGCCCGCAGCCCCATTTCCCCATTCCGATGCGGGCCATGTGACTGGCTGGACATGAGATGGGACGTGGACTGAGTCAGAGTCAGCCTCCGTTGCGCAGAGCGATCGGCCATTTTATGTGCTAACCAAAACTGATAGATGGACAAATAAATAAATTAGTCAAAAAAGAGACTGTGAGAAGACTAATGGCTGACTAGACTAATTAGTCGGTCGCTCGGATAGGACGGAGCCTCGACTCTTGACTCTCGACTATTTTCGACAGCGTAAATTAATTAGTTGTGCGTTTCACCAATTAACACATTTTGTTTATGGTAATTTCGTATCTGATCGCATCTCGCATATTGATATATTTTCGTTGATTTTAATAGTAGCACAACAGTTTTATTGATTTATATAAGTGTGTATGCATCCCCCATATCTGTATTGCGAATATCGTCTATATATGACTTCAATTTGCACTTGGCACAGAAGCCACAAAAAGCCGCTAATTGAAATTAGTTAAAACCCACTTGAACCCATTTGAGAATTGCGCAAATCACGTCTAAATCGAACCCGATCTTGGACCGGGGCCTGAGACAGCATTCCTCTGATAATAACAAATCAATTAGTAGACTTTTTGGATCGATGCCTCTTTTTGGGGCCCGTCCCCATAGCCAGACGTCGTAGCGCGTGATCGAGTTATTAAAAGAAATCGATTGAATTTATTATATATAGAAAGCGTTGACTGAACTAGAAGAGGGATAGAGATGGGTAGATACCAAGATTGAAGAGAGCAAAGTCCAAGAGGAAGCTTAGTTAGTATAGACTGATGTCACTTCAAGAGTCTTTCCTTTGGAGGTGTGTTCAAAATTAACTCAGCATGACTGACGAAATCACTAGATCTATTGATAGTACAGGAACTTATAAAGTGCTGAAATTCCGTATTTATATATTTCCGTGTACTTTGACTTTGACTTTATATCTATTTACATTAGAATACACTTATCCGACTAATGTTGAATGGATTCATTACGAGCCCGTCTCAATTAGTTAGCTTGGAGACGGCGTGAGTTTCATTAGCAAGTCGGGCCTAATTAAGCTAAAACAATCAAAGTCAACAATTGTCATAATTTAGTCATGGCAACAGATCGAAAAGCCGCAAAAAAACAGACATCAATTAACATTGATAGACATCACATTGGGGGTAACTAGCAGCTATACAGGATATACTATATATGTATTCTCGTCAATAACTAATCAAACCTGGCGCCGACTGTACCCGAAAGAGAATCGTTTGGCTTGGTTATTTATTCGAGGCCCCATGCAAGGCAATTGATGTCTGCTTAATAAGAGAGTCAACGTCTCGCATAATTCCCGCGAATTGGCAGTGATGCATGATGGCAAATCGGAACGGAATCGGGGCAGTTCAAACAGTCGGGACAGGCTTTCTGCTTGGCTGGGGGCCTGGGAATCATGCCCGGAGATCTCTCGTTGGCGGCACTTAATATTCAAATATGCATTTGCCCGTAGCGTGTCTTTTTTTGGGGCTGCTCCATCACATCCGGCAGACAGTTATACATTCATATACAGATATTATATCCGACTGTCTGTCTGTGTGATTATTTCTGCTAATTGGACTGTCAGTTTCGAGTGTGAGTTGTTGAGTGTTTCGAGTGTGTTTTGGGTGTTTCGCTGTCGCCTTTGTTTGCCGAATTTAACTGACATAAATTTCACTTTAGTCGCATACGCCCACTTTTTGCTACAATGACTTATACACAGCGATATCCGCTGCCAGCGTACCCAACTATTAACATAAATAAAGATTCAACTCTTTATACAACACGCTTCGTCACGTTTTCTCGCGAAATATGTCGAAATTTGGCATAAGGCTCGATTTGTATTCAATGAAATGGTGTGGGCAACACCTTATGAATTAGTTATGGATGAGTTGTAATATATACAAAGCTTGTATAATGAGTGCAGCGGGTGTTTACATGCTGTTATAAATTTTGGAATAAGCATTTAACGCACGTTGTTCAATATTAACAAATTGTTTTTATTTTATATCTAAATTCTTCATCTTTTATACACTTTTAAGGTGAAATTACCAATATTTCAAACTCCTATATTGTGTTGTCTTATATTATAACGATAACGAGTTAATAATACATTGTTTTAATTATCCAAAGAGTGTGGAAATTAATTTCCTGAACTGGAATGTATTTAATTTGTTAGACATAGTAAAATTAATCATCTGATCACTAAATAATTCTTTAAATCAACTCTCAAAACTTTCCCAACTGCAATGAAGTAAAATGGAATGCACTTCATCCTTATCGTATAAATAAATTTGTATATATATTATTATCGCAGCAGGAAGTACTCACAATTATAGTTCAATTCTGCAGAAATTTCAATTAATCGTGTAAATTTCTAAAATATTTCTTTCAATCAGATTGCAAATTAGTTCCTCAATTTATTTCTATTAAACTGCCTGAAATCGTCAAAAATTTCCTCGTAGCGTATAAATCAAATGTAAAATGTTTATAAATACTTATAATAGACGATCTAGTCGGATCTAGTCAGCTGCCTCACTTGCCTGACAGGGTCTCAGGGCAGCGCATTCATATCCGAAAAGAGAGAAGCGTTTGCTGGGCATGGCTCAGTGCCGCGGCACAGTTGTTAATTAAGTGCCATTAACTGAAGGATATAAACGCAATTAGCGCCGAGGAGATCTCAAGCAAATCGCCAAGGCCCCTTTGTCCCGCTCAGCCATTAAGTTACATGCCTACAGCCCCCTAACGCCCCCACGCTCGTCTATATAAACGCGGGCGGCGCTGTTGTAGATGTTGCGTAGCCGCGAGCAAAGTGCCGTCTGCTTAATTAGTCTGCATTGCATACAGACATACATGTAGTAGATATGTATATACATATATATATATATATGGGGGAATATGTGTCCCAACTCATTTAAGTCGCATTTAATAAAATCAAAATCAAAAAAATTACGCTTAATTTTGATTAAAACATTGCGACGTTGGGAGAGGAGCAGACTCCGCCAAGGCGTGCTCATTAAATTGTCACGCATGTTGTGCCCCCAACGCACACACACACACGTATATATCTTATGCATATATGTGTGTGACTATATATTTGTTTTCCTTGCCGATCGGCAGCCTGTCGTGGTCCACTTTGAAGTTGTCTCCGGCAGGCTGCCAACGCTGACACTTGCCTGACATGCAGCTTGACAGTCTGTATGGCAGCATGACAAACTCTTCACACATTGCCTCCTCTCATTGCTTCCCTCCCCCATCCTCTCTCCCTTTCACTCCCACTGGCCCTTTCGCACTCTCTCGCTTTCGTTCCTTGCCCCCTTCTGATTGGTTTGTGGGATGGTTTCTGTCTTGAACGTCACCTCGATCTATTTATTTGCAACATCTGTCGTAAGCTGGCAGTAGAAGGGGGTGCTTGGCGTAGGGTATAGGCAAGAGGGGGAAGCGAGTGGTGGGTTGCAGAGAGAAAGAGAGGGCTCTCTGTGAGGGTTGTCGCTGCAGCCGCATTCTTAAAAACGATTTAATTTAATTTTTATTGTTGACATAAACGTAATTGTCAGACCATTTATCCGCATTAAGTCTTCTGATGCGTAAGGATAACAACAACAGCAACAGCAACATCAATGACAACAACAGCAACACCATAACAACAGCAACAACAACATCTACAACAACATCTACAACAACTGTGACAAAAGCAGCGACAACAACGACAACAGCCAAAACAGCCACAAACAAATATGGCGACAACATTAAAATACTGTGGGACAAAAAGTGTAAAAACGGGAATAAGTATAAGGTGAATAGATAGATATATGTAGTATGTACATATAAGTATAAGTTATTAGAACTTATGTACAGTTATGTCTCGAAGTTGGAAGACTGTATACTATACTTTGATATATTTTATTTCACTTACTAATTTCAGATGCATTCCCAAAATGTAATAGACAATTCAATTTTAATAATTAGGAAAGGATTATAATGGTTTCATAGGTCTAGCTATCCAATTTCAAAGGTTTAAAGTTCTTTAAGTTGAACTTTAGAATATAAAGAAAGTATCTTACAAAATTTAGTTAGATGTCCGTTATATGTTTAATAATGGTATTTTATAGAAATTAATATTAATTAATAATATATTTTATAGAATATTAATATGATGTACATTACATGAAATAAAATTCTATTGTAAAAAGTAAAAGAAAGTTAAGATACTTTTCTAAAAACACTTTTAAACTTATGTTCATTTATTGCAATTATCCCTTATTTTCTACATATTTACTTCTAAATGTACGTTCACTTTTCTTGAGTTTATCTCCCACTGTGCGTCATGCGGTAGAACATAAATATTTACAATTTCGCACACCGTAAAATGAGTTTAACTTTATCTCCCTTTGTGGTTGTTTACCAGAATCGGGCTTATGTTATCCCGCCGGGCGAGGAAGTGGGAGAGAGAGAATGGTCAAGAGAGTGTGTGTGTGAGAGAGAGAGAGAGAGAGAGAGAGAGAGAGAGAGAGAGGACTAAGTCGAGGGCAGTTATTTTCGTTTGTTTCGTGGGTTATTTATATGCAAGTCAGGTTTTGTCAACAAAATGTTGTCTATAATGGCGTCAAAAGTGCTGAAAGGGCTTCGGTGGAGGTGGGTGCAAGGCAGGGCAGGGTTAACGCGCATCACGCGCCTCACTGGACACTAATGGAAAAACTGAATAACGACAAACACCCCAGCAGCACCAGGCATCAGGCACCAGCACCAGCCCAAGTAGCGTAGAGTGAGTTAACTGGGGAAAGGCAACTGGGAAAGAAACTGGCAAAGCGGACTACGAAAGGGAACTGGCCATTGGAACTGGGGAAAGGGAACTGGGAAGTAAACTTTGGTGGTTGTTTACACTTTCACGCCCCTCTTGGCTTTAACAAACTCAAATCTGGCTTTAAAGCAGCTAGCTCTCTGAATTGGCTCAATTTGTGCGTTGCTTTTCGATTGTTTGATTTGCAATTAAATTCGCCACATGCGGCGTCTCCAGTTTCCGCTGTGTGTGCGGCACGTGTGTGCTGGGGCAAGAGGAATGGGGCACACTTGGAGTGGGCACAACTTGAATTACATGTGAAGATACCTTAAGACTTTGGCTTTCACATATGTCTGCAGATATTTGGCCCCATTAGCAATTTGTATTCATTCTCTGCTCGAATTCAAATCATGATCGATTTCATGTGGGGTCTAATGATGTCCTGTGGCTCCACAGCCTCTCTCTCTCTCTTCATTTTACATATTATATATATAATACATTGCATATTATACTGTACTCCATTTCACATAATTATGCGTGATTCTTTTTGCCAAGTTCATGTCTAATAATTACGCAGAGAGAAAGTTTACTGATTAAGGCAGGATAATTCCGCTCGAGTTGCCTGCATTAAAATCCAATTAGATTCGGCAAGGAGGCGCCACAGCAGATGCAATTAGCATTTACATAAAACAAAATGGCAGCAAAATGAGCCTTCGCCCTTCGACTGCCTTGGCACAACGTGGCGTATAATTAATAAACTGTGCACGCGCTGCTTGTGCCCATTATTCAAGTTGTTAGTGCTGCTGTTGTTGTTGTCGGGCGTTAATTGCACGAATTCGTTTTTGAGCAGTCCATTTTGAAATTACTTAGTGACTGCTGTTCCCTCTGCCTCCCTCCCTCCACCACCCTCCTGCCGCATCAGCCCACACGCTCTGCGCCGCGCGCGTCAAAAGCGGAAATTTGTTTATAATCGTTGTTAGCGTGTGGTAAGCTACTTCCCCCACCCCCGCACTGCTACACTGCCACTCTTTATATATAGTATACTATATAAATATAGCTATATCGCTGTGGCCATATCAATTCCCTAAATTAACACTAAACGCACCAATCAAACCGAACCCAAACCCGAAAACCCAAACCCAAAATACAAACCCGAAAATAAATTGATACATTAGCCCGCAGCGCTGGGCGATATTTCAATTTGTGGGCTTGGACACGATGGTTCTCCGTTCCCAGTGGATGCTTCTGGGTGTTCCTGCGGCCATATGACATGCCACTTTCTTCTCCCTCTCTTACTCTCTCTCTCTCTCTCTCTCCCTCTCTCTCCGCCAACGCTTTGTTTCTTCACCAATTTGTGCGTTATTTTCCTTCGGCTTTTCTTTAATAAATTTTTTATTGTTTGTTTGAGTGAGCAAAAGAATGAGCGGGGGTTGGGGGGAGGGGAAAAGTCGAAATTGTTGATGGCCTCAGAGCACGCGGCAAGCGATGTATCTATTAACCGTTTCCATTGTGCCGAACCCTTTGTCTGCCCAAGCCCAGGTAGTATTGTTTTGATAAAGGATTTCCCACTAATTGTGCCATTCTCCTTTCTTTTACTGCCACTGCTGCTGCTGCTGCTGCTTTCTTTCCTTCTTTCTTTCTTTTCTTTTGGTAAAAAACCGCAACATGTGAGCGTCATTAGAAAATTGGAGAATTGTTTTGCCAAATGGCTTTTAAATTGTTTTTGTTTGTTTACACGTCGCATGGCCATCATCCGGCTTGCGTCTCTAAACGTAAGCCCCGGTCTGTTGCCAACAGTTGTTGAGTTAATCTACCCCCCTCCCATCCCTCTCTTTCTCTGTCACTCTCATTCGACTTGGCCTGCGGTTTGCACTGAACATTTAGCGATTTCAGGCCGCACTATCCAACAACTGTTGTTGCCAATTGTCATTAATTAGTTAGTCCAAGAGGAGAGAGGGCTGGGGATCAATTATATCAACTGGTACCAGTTGAAGGATCTGCTAATTGAAGATCACGCCGCTCCCATTTGCATGCCTTTAAATAAAAAACCGCTAAACAGTTTCTGGAATATCTTATCTAGCCGTCTTTATATGTATGTCAACTCCATTTATATTTTATGTTTAACACTATCTCTGTATAGAGATTTGACAGGTTTTGTTTTTCTCAGACTTCACGAAATTCTCCTTTGAAATACCGCAATGGCGAGCTAATAAATTGTGCTATTGAAGAAATGCTTATGAAATAGCAACAGTAAATTTAAATTTGTAGCAATATCATTGGGGTTATTTATGGTATAAACCATATAGAAGGGGAGATTGGGTTCAGTTTTTGAGATCTATAAATGTATTAAAAAGTGCAACGTATTCAATGAATCCTTTAATTTTTGGTATCTTGAATTTTAGATACCAAATTAAAGATTTATTAAAATGTGAAAATGGGATAATCAGCTCAGCCTTTTTCTTTTTAAACTCCACTTTATATTCTATTTACATATGTTCATTTTTATAGCGTTGGATTATTGAAAATGATTAAAAAATGGTATATTTACTTTGTGAAAATGTATGTGGCAGGCAGAATGAGGCGTGGCAGACCCATTAAGTATATATATTTTTGATTAGAACCACTAGCCGATTCGACTGTAGCGTTCGTCTGGTTAAATTATGTACTTTGTCTAGTTGCAGTTTAATCGAACTGGGAATCTCTAGCTAGGATAGTCAGATACTCTTTTTCAACAGAATATTACTCTATAACCTATCCAGTAACAGTTCTCACTATATCTGCAACGATCAGTCGCAGTTTAATCGTCATGTCTGTAGAATATCACGACCAACACGATCTGACTGATCGCAGGCTTTCAACAATGCCAATGCCTAATTCAATTAACTGTAAAAGCCATCATTAGGCCTTTTAATGTACTGAAGTGCGGTTGGGCTAAAAGAGCTTGATTGTAAATGGAAGAGGAAGCAGGCAGTGAAGAGCGCGGAGGGGGAGACGGTATAGAGAGACTCTTCAGTGGTCAACGTAGCCAGTAGCCCATCGGCGGCATCGTAAAACCGCACAACAAAGTCACACCTCAAAAGCGGCACGATAAATCAATTGGACTCCGCGGCTGATCTGACCGATCTGCCAACATGCGAGCAGAGTTACGAGTATATACATACATTTACCTATATATATGTGTATATGTGTATTGGAAGCTGACCAACGCTTGCGGGCGGCCAATTTTAATTACCAAAATTATGACAAAGTTGTTTATGACATTTTAACGCGAGTTTCTGGCTCAAAAAATTTGACTGAGAATTTATTGATTTTTAAGAGTCTCTTGCTGAGCGGCAACTCAAAGCGACAAACACACACTTAATGCATGTATGTGTGTGTGTGTTTATATATAGCGCATATATATAGCAGATCCGCTTAGCTGTTGTGCTCCCATCAATAAACAACATTTGAGAGCCGACATAAAGCAACGAGAGACGCTAAACTGTTGCCACCGCTTGGGGCAAGTCTGGTAGAGTCAGAGAGGGAGAGAGAGGGGGATATAGGGGGCTGATCGAGCTACCGTTTGGTAGGGGGCAGCCGCGGGCCTTGTAATTTTCGTAAACCACAAAACAGGCCACACGAAATTCATATTTCAGACGCAGTCGGAGTCGAAGCCGAAGTCGAAGACCGAAAATCATGAACAGATCAGGCTGCATCTACATAAAATCGATTTAATCCTTGTCGATGAAGCGCAGCCAATGCCCGCCCAGCCGCACGCTTGCCCAGATTAATTGCCCAGACGCCAGAAGTGGAAGAAGAAGAATTGGGCAAGGGGAATGGGGGGGGGGCAAGGGAGTAGTGAGCAGGGGAATGGGGACCTACAGCAGCGCAGCGCACTGTGTAGGAATGCGAGAGGCAGGCGAGGAATCCAATAAAGTCAAAATTATCAATTTATTTCACGCCTCAAAATCACAACAGAACAAGAAGAAAAAAGCAGACTAAAGGAGAGAGAGCAGGAGAGGTTGTGTGTGAGTGAGAGATGAGTGCGGCGCAGGCAACGGCTTAATTATGTTCGAAAGGGCTGCAGCAGCTGATGATGTGTTGTGGCTGCATCATCATCATGTGGCTGGGAGTGGCTCCAGGACTGCCCGGCAGGGGTAATGAGTATGTTGAGCAACCTCAAATTGAGCTGTGATTAGCGTACAGTTTTTTCTCTAGAGCTAGAAGACTAAGAATATGTATGTGATTTCTCAGGTTACATAGAACCTAATTTCAGCATTTGGTGAGTAGTGAGAACTGTTAGAACTTCATAAAATTACAATATCAAGCAATTTACTGATGCTAACAGAAGGCAGTAGCTATGGAAGATTATGTACTATAAGGCATAGATTACCCCAGAAATCTACTGACTGAATAATCGTTTATTAAAGTTGAAAATAACTCAAACAAATTAAGGTATTCCTTGGGAATATCCTTCTGAAACTGAGAGAGCACACTAGAATAGTTCAAAGACAAAAAAGAAAAGAGTGGATTGAGGATTGAGCAGATGAGATTATAACTATGTAGATTGGCGAGTCTTAGACATAATATTAAAGTGATTTTAAGAATGGGCAATAATAGTAAAAGTTGCTGTGTAGAATATTTATTAGCTAAGAAGTCTCCTGACTAAATTTTAGTTTATTAATGGCGAACACAACTTGGCAAGGTAAGAATTGCTCAGGAAGATCTTAAAAAAACTGAGAGAAAAGACAGTGATAGTTGAAAAAAACAACTACAAAACCTATACTAAATACTTTAGTCAACAGTAATGTATTGTATACATGAGATTATAACTATGTAGATCCTGAAGAAACTTTGAATACAATAGTACAAAGTAAAACATTAAAAGAAAAACTTTTTTCTAAATCGAATTATTTTCAATTCCTTAACCCTCGAATTGACACAAAGTCTTTCATAAATTGGATTTGTATTAGGCCTCAATGTATTCTCCCCTCTCCCGCAAGTGATCAATGATCTTGCTGCGATTCTTCTTTCATTTCATGTTGGCCGCAAACACAAACAACCTTATTGGTAGGCGTTAAGAAGGTGTTATCCTTTAGCGCCTTCGCTTTGTGCCAAACGCAACGTGGCCAAAAACCAAAATCGGCAGCCAAGCGATGTCTGTCTGTGCCGAGGTAATTGCAGGCCGAGCCCGAAAACGCAGCAAGAGAACGAGGAGAGAAAGGGAGACAGATAGAAAGACAGAGAGAGAGAGAGAGGTAGAGAGGAATTTACAATGCGAGAGCGGGCATAAAAGGCAAGTCGAGCCCCTTTAGGGTCCATTGTTGGCTTGCCAATTTCCAAGTTGCCCGCTCGCTTTGTGGCCGCTGCCGCTGTATATGCTGCCTGGTGTCCATAATGAATGAATTCCATTAAAGATTTATGCCAGTTTGATGATGCCGCACAAGGATCGACGCAACAACGCAACGCCCAGGCCCAAGATCCGAGTCTGAATCGCACGCGGGTCTTGATTGAAGGTTGATTTGTTGCGTTTAGTCGGCCAGTCTCAGATGAGATTAGCACACGTGTTGAACACGCACATTGTGCATTGTTGTCTCCGTCGGAGCAGGGGGGCGGGGCGGGAGACATTGACTAAGGATCGGGCTCAACACGAGATGAGGGTGTTGCGGCGGCAGCTTGAAAGGCCGTTTAAATTTTATTTTGACAAATGACATTTCAATTGCAATTGTGCACACAGCATGAGGTCTCCCTTCCTCTCTCCTCTCTCCATCTCTCTGTTGCACTCTCTGCTGCTCTGATGCAACTGTGTCTGGGCATAATTCAAATTGAAACTGCGCAATTCATTTGGGGCAGATCAAACAAATCGTAAAAAGGCAAGCAGCGCGCGAAAAAACGTGATTGGAGCCACCTCGAGCTAACGCCAGCAGATCGGCCCCGGCTCCGGTCCGAGACGGGCCTGGCAAGCAATCCCTTCCTCCTCCACCTCCCTCTTTTGGTACCTACACCTGCCTCTTGCTCACTGCTTACCTACAGCGTTGCTGCACAGAGAGAAATTACAGCGATCTTTGGGTGTTCCATATTAACTCAGCTTGCAGTTGCTTTAATTGGGGAGTTGATCTATCATTATCTGATTTTAGTCGCCCCACAAAACAGTTGAATTTACAAGAAGATTAAAACTCTTTAAATGATATTTACGACTTTAACTTTATTGAAGTTTCTTACAGTAAGTAAAAGAAGAAAGAAGAAACTATATTTATTCTTAAGAAGATTAGAAACTATTATACTCTTTAAATAACTTGACTTTAACTTGTTACGTGTTCCTTAAAGATTAACTTTACATGTAAGAACTTAGGTTTAAATATATAAAAGTGAAATAATTAAACAAACATTCCATGATTTTTGTAGGTTGTCTAATACATAAAGTTAGTTCTCTTGATATCATTATCTAATATACATATATACATCCAATATATTGTATTGAATTCTGTTTTACAATCTGTAGAATTCTTTTGGGTTTAATTTTAGTATTTTTATGCAGTTCAAATACCTTAACTAAAGTTTTTCAATGATCTAAATGATAAATTCTACGAATTTTCTAATGTTATATATTTTCTAGCTCTCTCCATCTCTCTCTTTTTCTCTCTCCCACTCTTTCCACACTTTTCGCTCAGTGCAGAGCAAAGTGATTTGATCTTTGCACCAGAGTGGTAATCCGCATCTAATAATGTGAAGCTTTCGCAGCATTCGGCGGCGCACGATCTCGAACCGTTGCGAGTCGGCGAGGCCGAAGCCGCTGGCAGCCAGCCAAAAAGGCAGAGGGAGAAAGGAGGGGGAAGAAGGCGGCGATTGGCGACTGAAACCGGGACCTCCCAGTACGAGATGGCCCCGCTCTGCGTGTGGCTGTGTGTGTGAGTGCAACAACTTGGACGTTGCTGCCTGCCGCCTGCCCAAAGTTGATTGGAGTCAACGATGGAGTTATTTGTACGATTGCCCGATCCAAAAACCGGGCTCCAATCGGACCAGCTGCTGTAGCCGGGCGGTCTCTCTCCCGTTCTGCCATATAACAACAAATTATCTGCGTCTTGCTGTAATTGAGAAATATTGAGACATTATCAGGCAGAGAGAGAGAGAGCGAGAGAGAAAGAGAGACAGAGGGAGGGGGAGATGGTGGACTTCAAGGTGTGTCGACTGTGGCGGCAATTACAAGTTGCCCCATTTGGGGCTGCCATTCCTCCTCTAATTACGAATAGTCCAAAATGAAACGTTTGCTCCGCCACCAACTGACAACTTTGCTGGCGCTGCTGTTGCTGAAGCTGCTGCGTCATTGTCCATTCTTCTATTCCCCCACTCTCCCCATTGCGGGCGCCGAGGCAACAAAACGAACGGTGATTTTATTTCATAGATAATTCGCTTAAATTATGGCGCAGCGGCGTCGACTAATGCCCCACAGCGACCTACAGCAGCGTCTGATTGGATCGCCGCGCTCTGCTCTGCTCTCTGCTGTGCTGTGCTGCGCTCTGTGATCGATATCGATATCGATCGGGTAACGTCAATCATGCCGCGAATTGAGGTGCCCAAGAGACCCAAAGCTGCCCCACAGACAGCACTCGAAACACTCAAACAAAATGGCTGCAACTAAGTGGCATATTCCCAAGTGGGGTAGAGGAAATATACCTTAGATATCTTTGAGAACTATATAAGGTTGAGAGTATTATTTAATGTAACTTAAAGACAGGTTCAGTGGAAGGAAAGTACATTTATGTTAAAAGTTCGTAAAGTGGAATACGAAAACTCGTAAGAAAGATGAGTTAAGTTCATTGTTAAAGGTTTTTCTAGACTTCGCTTGAATAGATTAAAATAACTTGGTAACAGTTGATCTCTTAAAATATATATTTGTTATAAAGCATTTTTTAAGAATCATATTCTTTTTAACTATATTTTATATCCCTTATGATCCTTCCATTATATATATTATTGTTTCTTTTAATTACCTTATTAAACTATCGATTCTTTCTTTCAATATATCATTCAGTTCATTGTTTATCTGTTCAAACTTATGCCCACAATTATTACTTAACAATATGCTTAGCTCCTTAGTCTACCTCATTCGTAAACTTCACATTGTACAGGGTGTATTAACACTTGATTTAAGTTGAAGTCTGTCATGCATATTTTATGGCCAGTACAACGCGTATGACTCTGCGCCATTTAGTGGAATTAAAACACGCCTCAAACACACACACACAACACATATACACACATATAGAGACACACACACACCACCCGCTAGGTGCGGGTGGTGTCGCTGCTGGGTGTGTTAAGCGAGATTGACAAATTGAAACGAATGTGGCCATTCGCCTGGAAAACTTCATTAAATGTCCAGCCCCGCTGGCAGACCTCTCCCACCCCTATATCATAAAAGGACATGGATATTATGACAATACGGAAAACACCTCAAACGACAGGCAGACTGCCTAAATGGCTACGCCGGGCAGGTTCATGAAATTGAAAATTCTTCATAGTCATCATGAGAATGTTGTGTGAGGGGGGGATGGGGAGAGGGTCGTCATTTGGGTTTATTGCAGGGCCACCCTGAGCCACCCTGTGTGAGTGTGTGTGCCCACAAAAAGCGTTAGTTATTTCCGCTTCCCGTTTACACCTGCGTTCATTATCCTGCGGCACTTCTCACTTGTCGTTCAGGTTCCCCCTCTCCCATTTCCCCTCCCCATCCCGCTGTTGTTGTTGTTTTTGGTATGCGTAACTAAGTTTTAGCTGTCAGTTTTTATGTCTGCCGCATAATGAACCCGCTACAGAGCAGAGCAGAGAGCAGAGACTGTCAAGACCGGAACATACCAGGCCAGCGACCCAGGGGCGTATCAGGGACTGAGCCCAAAGGGGGTTGTGCTTGTGGAACTGAACTGAAGTACAAGTGCGCGTGTCCGATCCGATTTAATGCAGTCAAGTGACTTTATTTTTATTAGCAAAACTTAATGAACTTGAAATTTCAAACATTTATTACAATCTGCTTCGCCCGCTCTCGCTCACACTCTCTGTCTCCTCCTCTCTCTGTGTCTCTTGGAGTGCGGTGAAATTTCTGAAATTAGAAAGTCAAGTGATTTATGAACGTGCCGTGACTGAAGATTAAGTGTCGTAAATGGCCTCTCTCGGCCAACTCTTATTGCAGCTCGCCAAATTAGGGTTACCATCGAGACTGTCTCTAGATAATAGCACCTAGCTTGGATTTAACATTCCTACTGAATGAGGAAAAAGTCAATAATAAATATTTGTTTGATTTTATGACCGTACAAATTCGGTTAATTTAATACCATAAGATTCAAGTTAGGAATTTAATTTGTGCATGGTGTGATATCTACATTTATGAGGTATTAATATGTTATGGTCCCCAAAAAAGTATTATTACCTTTTCGATTCTTAACATATTCCTTTATCTTAGAGTTTCCATTTAGTTTGGTTTTTCCTTTTGTTTATGGGTTTTCAAATTGCATTCAACCTTCTTTACAAGTTCTGATAATTTTATATATAAATTATATACTTCTTTAATCCTTTTCTAGGGCTGTCTTCAAGAACATTTTCCTATTGGGAAATTTCCATTTCTACTTAAATATTCTGCTAATTGAAGTTGCTTTTGCCAACCATGTTCAAAGAGCTAGCTAAGCTAACACCCTACTGAGGCATACACGTTGCATGCCATGCTGGTAGTGCTGGTGCTGGTGCTGGTGTTGGTAGTGCTGGCAGTGGAACCGCCCAAGTGCCTCATTAATGGGCGCAAACGATGCATTTGATGGCAACGCAATCAACAGATAGCGGGAAAAACGAGCGAGAAAGTTTAATTGCAGCTTTTTAGCTTGAAAACAAAAGTACGCCGTAATTATACATATCGAGCACGTACATTGTAACGTGAACTGGGAGGGAAGTGGCAAAGGAGCCGAGAGGAGGAGGGAGGTAAGTAGAGCCATGACGCATGCGCGTAATTGCTGCAAGCACACGAAAATTATAGCTAAAGAAGGTGGGGAGAGAAAAACAAGAGGAAAAACGCCAAATAACGGTTACATTTAACAAACATACCAGCCACAAAGAGGGTGCTTGACACACGATACCCTATTTGTATGGCCTGCATTGTGGCAACTTAAGCAAATCGCATTCTCATTACATGAAGCAGATACACCCAGCAGGGGAAAGGGGTGGAGGGGTAAGCCTCTCCATTAATGTCAGTCTCGCGTTAAAAATCGATAGATAGAGCGGTAGAGCGGACGCTGGCAACCGGCAACAGCGACGCCTGGTGACGCACTCGACGCGACGCGTTGGCCAAGGTGATCGCCGGGCTGCGCGCTGCAAGTTGGCAGTCTCGTTGCGACGGCGGCACAGATCAAAGCTGCGCGAAAAACCACCATCATCTTCTTAAAGGTGGTAATTATGTCTCGCTTTGGACGTCGCGTCGCATCGCATCGCAAGGGCTCTGCCGCTGCCGCTGCCGACGCTGGCTATGGGACAAGAACAGATCGCAGAGTTAGTCAGTTGGCCGGATTGTTCTAACTGCGTGCATCGTTGATACCCTGTAACTTATGAAGCTACTTCCGGTGGGTATTATTGATTTAAGATTGGGTAGATTGGTAGACAAGATTCTATATTAAGTTCTTCTTCATGGTGAAGCTTGGGAGTAACTGTAGATATGGCTGCTATATTTTGAAAGATGTTGTATCGAAATATGTAGAATGGTTTATTTCTTATATAGGTCATTACTTTTCTTGCTTTAAGTTTAGATTCTTTAAAAATGAGAAGGTTTTTCGTAGAACATACTTAATAATGTTTTATGTAATGTCATGTAACTCTATGTGGAATACTTGTATCATAATATTTCGCAAATAATCTTGTCATGCAAAAGGATTATAGGATTATTTCTGATCTAGTATGTACATACATATGCTAACGTAAATGAATTGTTTGTAAGAGAGGAATTATATATACCTGCTGTACCAATGAAGGAAAGTGAAGTAATATAACTACATAAAATAAATAAGGATCAAGAAATTCAGAATACAGGATCAATGGTTTCTGAATTAAATACAGTTTGCAGGGTATGTTTTTTGTATGGTTTTAGCATTTCCCTGTTTGCCTGTTGGCTCATAAAACTGTACCCTCTCTGCTGTGGGATCTGTCGCTGATCAGCGTCCATCGATCGATCGATTCCCGATCGACCAATCTTGCGATCTGGCGATCTGCTGTGCTACTCGTGCCAGTGAAAGCTTCACAGTAAATTTATACACACTTTTTGGGCTAAAATGGCCGCTGGCTATCGATGCTCAGCATAACCCCAAATTTGGGGCTGCCTTCCCTTTCCCCTCTACGCGGTCATAACTCAGCTGTCAGCTGCATGTCACTTCTGTGGCTACCGTTGCCGCCGATCGAAATTGTAGACGCAATTAGCCTGAAATATTATTATCGACACGTACTCTCGCACTTCTCGACGGAATGTGGTGTGTGCTGCATGGTGTGTATGTGTGTGTGGCGTCTGTGTGTGGAGTGTGTGTGTGTTGTGGCCGCACCACAATTAGCCTCAATTGAAGGGAAGCTTCATTCGTGTTAAACTCTTTGACCACATCTCGCACTTCTGTCGAGGCAGATTTCACTTGCTGCCAGAGCACACACACACATACAGAGAGAAAGAGAGAGAGAGAGAGAGGGAAACATATGTAACCCCATCGTGTGCTCGTTGTATCAATTGAAAAGCTGCTGACAAAAGTTGTCATTGATGATCTCGCTCGGACAGAGCGAACCGCTATTTGAAAATCAAATTGCGCCATTAAGTGGAGGCAATTAGAGAGAATACAGACAGAAATGTTGTTGTGGTTGTGGTTGTGCACTGGCAAAAAAGAGGAAGTGGTTGAGAAAGAAATTATGATAAAGACTGTTAAAGGGTGCAATAGCAATATAGAAAATATATTGCACAGACAAAGACCTACAAGGTAGATCCCAATCGTCAAAATCTTTAAAGAAATTTGAAAGGTATATAGAGATTCGAAATATTTTCAAAAACTTTTTAAACTAATGTGGAAAATATGAAAGGAATTCGTACTTTTATGAAATATTGATAATTTTAACTTATCAAATAAAAAACTAATTCTTGATAATTTTAACTCATCAGAGATAAAGCTAATTCTTTTTATTATGATTTATACTATAACTTCTAATCTATTTACAAGGCAGACATGTTTATCATATATAGGTAACTTTCTTAAGATACATTTCAATGCCTTCTTTTTGCTCAGTGTATTAGCAGAGGCGGCCTGCCAAACGGTAGTGGAACGTTACTTTTTCAATTATGAATAGAGAATGATTGTTTCGTGCCGTACTGAATGATAGATGCGCGTTGCGGGTTTCAAAGCGGACAAGTAGTGCCATGTATATCCCCAACCCAAACCCGAACCCGCTCCCAAAGTCGTATCCCCAGACAAAGTCGCCGTCATCAGGCCTTAATAGTTGGCAATAGACAAAACGCACGTCTGAGTAGAAGGCGGCGTTAATTAATTTGTGACTGACAGACAGACAGAGATAGGGAGACAAAAAGAGATACAGAAGTAGAGATAGAGTGACAGCGAGCTTATTAATTAAACAATAAGCTTTGTAGCTAGGGAAGAGGGCCGGGGAGAATATGCGCAATCGAGTCGCGTCGTCCCTGAAGCCGAAAGCCAACAGCGCAATTACCAATAATAATGTGAGTGCGATGATATTATAATTCTGGCGAATGGATCGCTGGGGCTGTCAAATTACTATATGAGTGTCTGTCTGCCAGCACGGGTAGACTGCGTGGTGATGATACACTGTGCAGCAAATTTAAGTGTAGTGGATATAACTTTAAAGTGAGTTTATAAAGGGTTTTAAGCAATACAATGTTGTTCGGAAACAGAAATATACATATAGAGGATATACAATACATACACATGTACTTTGAAGTTTGATGTAAACTTGATAGGCTTTCATAGACAATCATCGGAATTATTTGAATTTTTATATAATAATGTTGACTTTGAATAATAAAAATTATTAAATGATGGGTTTTATATGAATTGTGAATAATAATGAAAAAGGAATGAATAAATTGATAAACTTTAAAGTTTGATAAAGGGTAAACTAGCTCTTATAATAGATTCATTTTTAAATTCGAATTTATACGATTTTTGATGATTTTAAGTAACGAAAAGATAAGAATAATTATACTTTTTTATGATTTCTAACTTAATTACGTAAAATATTGATAACCATGACTGAATTGAACAATATATGATGTACTTTGTACACACTTGTATATTTAATATTTTATATTTAATATGGGATAGACAGAACAAAGTAAAATAAATGTGTTGGAATAATTCCGAATTAAAATATAACAATCATTTAACACTCCTATCTAACATGATACTGATAACTTTTATCTATTTAATTTAAATCAGAAGAACTCCCGTAATAATTTCATTACATTTTCCCCCCACTTACTGCCACTTTCCACACATGCTCATGTAGCGCAGTGTAGCCTGCTGCTGTTTGCTTTTGTTATCGTTGTTGCTTTTATTGCAATGCATCCCCAACTGAAATGTCACACGACGATGACGATGACGAGGTCTGCCCTGAGAATTCATTTCATTAATTTATTTTTGAGTTACGAGCGACAACGTCGAATTGGCAAAAGGAGCACAAAAACAAAAGCCAAATGCGAGTGTGTGTGTGTGTGTGTGTGTTTGTGTGCAAACAAAACGACAGCAGAGAGAGAGCGAGAAGTGAACAGAAAATTACACTGAAATTATAGCAACAATTATTTTCAAATTGAATTACATCCAATTACAAATAAAATGAAATGCAGATGGCGCAAAGATAGCGACGCTCTCATTCGGCGTAATGGCGTCGTTGCCGAGGGAGGGACAGGAGGAACAGCAGGGAGGGACGTTCAGGAGGGGCAGCTGTGGCAAGGTGGGCGTGTGAGTGAGTGTGTGTGGGTGAGTTCGGTGTCGCCTGCGTCGTCGTTGTCGCTGTGGCACTGCACAAAAGGCAACGCGAGGCAGAAACGTAAAAAACCAATTAGAGTCGTGGCCTGTGCTGCCTGCGGCTGTCTTTGGGGCAGGGGCAGAAGGCAGTGCGGGGGGGAGGGGGCAGTGAGCAGGGGCTGTCTCAGATCATAAGTTATTATCCTGCAATTAATTTGGCTAAATGTTTCTGTTGCCGTGGACTCGTTTGCCGCTGTGCGCCGACGCGCAGCGCAAGCGCCTGAATGCCACACACTGATTGGTTGCCACAGCGTGATGACGTCACTGTTGCAACAGGCACTCAAGACACGCCTGCAACAGCAGCAGCAGCAGCAGCAACTGTGAGCTGCTGCCAGTGTGCGAGTGAGCAAGCCAATGAAGAGGGAGAGAGACAGCTGTATACGCCCGAAGCCGAGCACGTTGCGTCTGAGGAAGTTGCAACCTTGGTTCGATGTTCGATGTTGCAGCTGAGTGTTGCAAGCGGAATACAATTATAATTTACTAGGGTTCTCGTTAGCTTTAAGTTCAGTTTTGAGGTCTTAAGGGGATTATGAGAGGAATTCTCAATTCATGTATTCATCAATTTGAGGTTAGGTTTGAAGATTGTAATATTGATTATTATACAAAAGATAGAAATGTTCCCTATAGCACAAAATTGTATGTGTTAATCTGTTTAACATGATATAAAGTATGGTATATCTTAGTTTAGTTATAATCAGTACATGCATTTAGAGAAAATTCGATAAATCTTAATTAAGAATTGTATAGAAATATGATATTTCGAAACATTAACTTTTTTGTGTCTACATTTTGAAGAAATTTTATTTATTTATTTAAAGTCGACTAATGGCAGTCGACTGGCAAAGGAATTTACAATTAAAATTAAGAATTAAAATTATTACATTAATAATAATTTTAAAATGGTGTAAATGCATTACAAAATTCTTAATATTTTATTTTATTTATATTAAAATTAAATTTAAAAATTTAAAATTTAAAATGCTTAATATCTTGATGAAGTTCCAGAAAATCCAAATTAATATACATACATATATTATAATAAATGCTAAATGTAAAAATATACACCCAAATGAATTTTAGTTAAATAGAAACCAGAATAGACTGAAAGGTTTTTCCCAGTATTTTTACTCACATTAAATATTTTACAGGATGATTAGTAATCCTTAAATGTTTTTCTCATAATTTTTGCAAAATTCAATGAAGAAACTTCACTTTGGATTACAAAATTCGTGTGCTATAAATACAATTCTAATTCCTATCAAAAATAGTTCCAATACCTCCATCAACTGTTCTTCCCGATCGAAATTAAGATAGTGTGCTTCCAATTAATCCCACTCAATTCCCGACTAAATATACTACCCACCTTATTTCGAGCCCCACACTCGATAGACAAATTAAGACCCCCCCTCACACACAGAGATGGAACCAATGGTTAATTTCCCAGCTTGTCTCGCGCTTATCGGAAAATGGTGGAAACCTTTTAGCCTCAACTTGTGTGGCAAATTAAAATTCAATTTTTCAAAACATCAGAAATCAAATTAAATCAAATCGCATCAACGACAGCGAGAACAAAGAGAACTAAATCGAAGCCATTTCTGCCCCAGAGAGCATATTGAATATATCGGTGCATTAATTCGATTTAGCTTAACATACTTTTCTATGTTGCTATTGCTGTTGTTTTTGTTGCTGCTCTTGTTGTTAATGACGGCTAACAAAGGCACAAAATGCGTAACAAATGTGCGAAGAGAATAGAAGGAGAATAGACTGCAAAGAATGGTAGAGAATAGAGGGAATTGGCACAGGTTTGCCAGCAGGTCTGCTGATGAAGAAACCCATTATGCAGCGTGTGATAATCCACAGCCAGGCACAAAGGACACATTCGCCACACGTAGTTAGCGCAAGGACCTGCAGGCAGAAGAGAGAGACAGAGAGAAAAAGAGTGTGCGAGAGAGTGAATAGGACAGAACTAGCCAGCGATCCTTCTGCCTCGGCGTAGGTGGCTAATGGACTCTACCGGGCACTTTAGTTTTGGTCAATGCCTTTCACACCTTCTCCTCGAGCGTGAAGAATCGTAAACGAGAGACGATCCTCAGCCTGATCCGATCCTGATCCCTTTGTGCATTGCTATCTTTGATCGCCGCCGCCTTCGCCTTTGCCTCGCACAGGTGCCGCAATCGGGGCCAATAGCCATGCCGCAATTAGGCATTAATACAGATTCCTATCCGAGGCCAAGAAGGAAAGATTTACAATATACAATTCCCAATAGCGTTTTACGCATTTCGTGCGAAGTCCTGATCTCTCTCTCGCTCTCTCTCTCTCTCTCTTTTTGATCACAGTGCCCGATCTCGCTAGGCTCAACTTAAGCTAATTTACACATTTTACTAAAGAATCCGGGGGAGAAATGTAGCGTCACAGCGTTAATTGCTCAATGACTCTGCACAGTCATTGCAACTACTTTCCATCTAGAACTGACAAATCAAAATCCTCATCTGCATCTACATCTTGTTCACGCCTCGCGTATTAATCTCCATTATTTGGCGCTACCCTCGGAGAAAACTCTCTCTCCCTCTCACTCTCTCGAATCTCTTTCAACGCGGAAGCAATAAAAACTCAAATTACTTTTCGTTTGCATCCTGACTTCGACTTCGTCTTTGTCTCCTAATTCCCCATCTAATGACAGCAATTAATTTCCCGTTCGCCCCCACACACAGCAGAGTAACTCGGGGGTATGTGACCCCAAAGTCAAACAAATCTAGAAACATATTTTTATTGTCGACCGAAAAATACCGCTGGGAGCGATTAATTACTCAAAATACAGCGCAGTTCCCTCCCCATCCCCGAATAGAAAATCTCGTCGTGTTGGCGTTGCGAATTCTCTTATCCCTTATCGCTTATCCCTTTTCAATTTCAGTAACTTTCTCTCTGTATCTCTCTCTCTCGCTCTCTCTCTCTTCTGGTCTGTCTCGCGCCCACGCAGGACTTGTCGCCTGTCCTGTCCTGCCTGATTTATGTCCCTTCGGCCCACAATAAATTTCAGCTTTCCAGGTGCTGAGCCACATAAATCAATCCATTAGTTTTGCGCACTCACATGAACTGTGATCTGTTGACTGCTGGACTTTTGTTTGCACTGCGGGGGTTGGGGTTTGTTTGCTTTTCTTTTGGGTGGTTGTACAGTGTACAGTGGCGTAGACAGTAAAGGGAAAGTATTTTCAACCTGGAACTGATTTACCACTTAAAAGGAACTTCCAGAGGTCCCTTGAATATTCATTCTTTGTCGAAAACTTCGCACTGCTCAAGAAAACATAACCTTAAATCTGAAAATTGTAACTTACACTTTTAACAATCTTTTAAATGTAAAGACATATTTTTAATAATACAGAAATTGTTGCTTATAAGGCAATCATCTGAAGAACTTCTAAAGGTGTCTTAAATTGATAGAAATTTTAAACAATTGAAGAATTCATTTGATAAAGATAAAATAGAACCTATTATAATATTTCGTTCTTTTCATTGCGCAAGCTCTTTTAATTTAGATGCTAGATGTTAGAGAATTGAGACAAAGTATTATAAATAAATTAAAAATGCAATATTTTATATCAAATTATATAGTCTATATTCTAAAACGACCTTCCGATAAAGTCAATCAAAAGTGAAAAGAGCTCAAACTTAAGGAATGAATTCTTTATCTTCCCACCTCAGCTCACATAACCTGGTCAACTACCCCTCAGGAAACCCTCCGCCTACGCCTCTGTCTTTTGCTTCGACCCCCCACAGCAGTGAGGACAGTTCAATGAGTCCAACAATTCGTCGCAGAGTTTTCGGGCTTTGCCTTTGAGTGACAATAAATTATGGCAATGATTAGTCTAAATTTGCCAGAAGAAAACACCCGTTCCCCATGACCCAACAGCGGAAACCGAATCTGTTGATTTTCTTGGGATTTTTCCGCAGCTTGACAAAGACGAAGACGAAGAAACTTTTCCCAACATTTTGGACGAAAACTTTTCTCACGGCGCGCAAAAGTTGCGAAAAATTGAAAAACGCGGCTAACTGAATCATTAGCAGACATCGATAATAATGCGACACAAAGCGACACAAAGTGATAAAGCAATACGAAAGAGATGGGGTGAAAAAGAGAGAGATAGACAGGGAGGGTGGAAGAGAGGAGAGACATGTACAGTGAACTCCATAACGCAGCAAGGTATGCAGCAATTTTCATACAATGTGATAGTGTCTGCAAGAGTGTGTGGGGATGTGCACGTGTGTGTGTCTTAGTCTGTGTGCGTGTGCGTTAGCAACACAGGTGGCAATGTGGCCATTATGGTTAATGGGCAAACGCAAGAGGCCTCCCGGCCAAATGAGTTAAGCCAACAAGAAGCAGAGGAAGAGGCGCAAGAAGAAGAGTGACAACTAAAACAACAACATCAACAACAACAACAGAAGTAGCAGCAGCAACAACGACAACAGCTCAAAGTAAGCGTTAAAGTAAGCCATAAAAAAGACAAAGCCGTCATTTTTCTAATGAACCAGCAGCAGCAACGAAAGATGATGGCTACCCTGTATACCCTGTAGTTGTCACTGGCAGAAGCTTACAACTGAAGGAGAGTAGGTGTGATTGAATGGCAGATACTTTGGCAGTGGAATATTTTTATCAGTTTATTGCCTATTTTATTGTCAGAAAATTAAAGTTAGTTTTTTAGCTAAATAATGTATAATTGTTAATAATAATTATATGTTAGTTTTTCAGCTTACTATTGTATAATTATTAATACTAATGTGTTGTTATTTAAAACTCTAATTATATTAACTTACAATCTTTCAGCTTAATTTTAATTTAATTTATAGCTCTGGCTAAAAGAAAGATCTTCAATACTCAAACTATTGCTGCACTTCTGCAAGAACTCATGAGAAAGTCTTCAAAAATCTCAAGATATCTAAAAGAGTGTAAGCCAAGCTACACCTTTTCTATTCTCCAATCAAACTAGCATATCCCACTTCAGCTTTTGACTACAGGGTATTTAGAAATGCTGCCCAAGTAGAAGCCAGTTAAAGACTTTAGTTGCGCCTCAGTGTGGCACGTTAAGGCCAACTTAGCCGCAGCCAATCACGCAGCTGCGCCGAACTTCAAAGCCAAAATCAGACAGGCTGCTAGGCACAGGCGAGGAGTGCATCGGGCAGGGGGATGGGAGCAAGGGGAGTGCGCTAAGGCGCGTATATGAGCCGCTTAACGCAGTCAGAGAGCAGCGCACACACACACACACAGACGCACGAGGCGCGCCTCAGCTTTGATAAATGAGCAGACAGGCGTACAAAGTGGAGAATAACGAGCGAACAAAACAGGCTGAGAAGAGCCTCTCTTTCTCTCTCTCGCTCTCTTTGTGCCACTCTCTGGGCGTGCATGTGTGTGTGTGTGTGTGTGAGTGTGTAAAGCAGGCTTAATCACATTGCTTGGCCATTGGCCAGGCGGCAAAAGATCAAAGCGCGCTTTGGCTGTTAGATGTGGCAAGCTTGGTGGTCGCCAGTTCTGCCGATCTGCCCAGCCTCTCTTGCAACCCCATCTCTTCTCCCGCTGATCTTCTCTGTGCTGGGCTAAAGTGATGGCTAGGTAATTGGCAGGTAGCCTGCAAATGACATGCGAATGCAAGAAACGGCTAAAAAGAAGCTATTCTTCTCCTCCTTCTCCTCGTCTTCTGTCGCATTCCTCGCCAGATTCCGCCAAATGTGTCGCGTCTGTCCATTCTCACACTCCCATGACATATAATGCCTGATCCGCACTCACGGAACGGAAGTGGCAAAACTTGGCGGCGTTTCAAGACGCCGACGCCGGTTCGAATTTATGCCCCTCTCTTCCTCATTCTTCCGACCCTTCTCCTTCTCTGCGAAATATGACAAAGTGACAAAATGACATGCAAAAATTCTGTCAAATTAAAGTCAGTCATGACGATCCGCCCTGAACTGAGCCTGAGACCAGGCCCGTTGCCGAACCCGTTCCAAGTTCCCGAAACTGAAAACGTCTCATGATATCATTAGCATAACTGTCCGTGGAGGGGCGCATCGCAGAGGCGTCTCGGTGGCGTCTCGCCATGAGGCATGAGGCATGAGGCAGGCCCGACTGACACGCATCGCTGCCAAGCAGACAAATTTCGGCATGAATAACGACAAAGCCAACGAATTCGCGGTACACATTAAAGCTATATGCGGGAGTGCGCGATATAGCCAGAGAATTTCGCAGACGATTTACCAGGAAAAGCATTATAAACTGTTTAGACAAAATGGGAAAAATATAAAGACATTTTAAAATGAAATGAAGGATATATATTTGTATTATAATCTGTCAACAAGTTGTTCACATGGACGATTATTACTACGAGATAAGTTACCAAGTAAAACATTATTAAAAGGGTAAAATTAGAAAATATTACCAAATACCTAAAACCTTTAAGAACATTTACAAATAACCCTTTATTCTTTATTCTATATATGTGTATACATATATACTACTTAATATCAATATTTGGTACAATAATCCACAGAATTCAAATACTTCTTTTATATCAATATTTTCCCAGGGGAGAAGCATATTCTTATTATCAAAAAGAAAACAGTTTGAAAGTAAATTTAACCTTTTCTTCCCAGACCTTACAATAGACAGAGTCATATGTTTATAAATACACTAAGTATTCTATACTTGCCCATCAATCAGTAAAAGAGCGCAGTTAGTTGGGAGTTGTTTTCATAACATGAACAACAGCTGATCTTCCAATGATCTTGGCATCGACTTCCTCACGCAGTTAGCTCTTAAATGAGGCACATCCTGAAGTAAAGACACTTCCCAACGTCCCAACTTGCCACCAAAGACGCGCGGAAAATTTGAAACTAATTGCAGTAAAAAACGAAAGAAAGCAAAGAGGATGGCAAAGGGAAGGAGAAGGAGGAGAAAAGAAAGGGAAAAACAACAACTGTCTAATCAAAACACACTTGCAACGCCCTCTCGAGTGGCCACTGTCAGCCTAAAACAACAAATAAAGCAATCAAAGTGCAGGATACACCGGCATACAGTGGACGACATATGTTCTCACACACAGGCTGACGCGCACTCGCGGCACCTTTGTCCATCAGCGTTGCGTCAGAGCAACAAAAACAAATTGCGGTATATTTATAAACGTCAAAATAGGCAAAGGCAGAAACGAGAGGAGAAGAGGGACAGAGAGAGAGGGAGCTCTATAAAGATCCCTGAAGATACTTTATGAGGCACACGGCGTGCCCGGAGGCGTGTGAGTGGCCAATTCGGGCCATAAAAAACGCAGAGAGCACACACCGGACCGGAATCTTCGGAATTGACATTGGCATTGGGCCTAGTCGCGAGGGATCCAGAGACGCAGCGAGATCTCTGTGTGTGAATAGAAACATCAAATAGGCTGAGAGGAACTACCGAAGGGGCTGGCCAGCATCAAAGGGGCACAGCCACAAATCGTAAAAACACCGACAATTTCACACTTGCAATAAAAATTAAACGGTAGCTAGTTAGGATCGATATATCGTCGATCTATGGTATTCCTCGGAGTTCCTAACAAACTCCAATTGTTTGTTCTTTGTCGGCTGGAGCAGAGAATCCCTTCTTCTTCTTCTTCTTCTTCTTGTTATTTTCGGGATTTTCATTAACAATTGGAAATTTCGTAGAAATATGAAGCTGACGGTGCTTTTGAAGCGTTCGATTCCTGGTAAGGTGCTTGACGAAAGGGGAAGGGACTCTAGGGGGACTCTATCTTTTGCACTAGGTCGATTGTTGCTAATTAAAGCATTTTTTTAATGATTTCCCCTCGACATAAATGTTAATTTATGAATTTGTTCCGGCAAAAGGCGGTAAAGCCTACGAGAGTTCAGGGGCGTAGGCAAGCAGTCATCCACAGAGGGGGTTGTAAATCGGAAATATACATTTAGATATAATTTCATGTATTTTTAAATAAACGTGACACAGCCTGAGGTATTCATATTGCCTCTACTCTCCTCTCTGCCTACGCCCCTGCCTTTATCACCTTTCAGCAATCTGCCGGATCATGTAGGCTAAGAATGATGCTTGATTGATGGCCAAACTGGCTAGATCTGCCATGCCAAATTGCCCTACCTGATCTGGCATGAGTGTATATGATATATACAATATACGATATGTGGATAACTAAGCCAAGCAAATAAATTACAAACTAATCGGCGGGAAATTAATCACAAGCCCAAATGACATTTTCGGATGCTAATTAAAATGTTTACGCAAATGAATATGAATAGCACTGGCTATACTCGCGGGGGTTGGCCATGAATATGCATGAGTCACATTTAAATTAAATTAAATTAAAATAAATTCAAATCGAAAGATTTCGATCTATCGATCGTGGTCTTAAAAATGCCACCGACTGCGCTGCGACCCGCTAATCAAATTAATTAATTATTGACTCGAAAGACTCAAAGGGGCCGCTTTAACGGTAGCCAAAGCCACACACACTAACATACACACACACACGCCTTAATCTAGCCATAGGTTGGCCATAATAAATTCCATATAACAATCGAAATTAGTGTGGCAACTCGAGCCGAGGGCGACGGACCAATGGCAACGTCGCTTGCAACTAATCACAGTTTATTAGCTTAACTTAAGTTTCAATGACGGCATCGAGTCAAACAAACTGTCGACTGTGACAGCAGAAATAATTGCTATCAAATATCATAAATAAGTCATCAAAACTCAACGCGAAAATCCCATTTGCAATTTGCCAGTTTGCCATTTGACTGAGCTTCATCTGTTTGGCTGCCTAAGTACAGTGGGCACAAATGGTAAATCAGGTGCACAGAATTTTTAATGTATAACTTTTGTATTTTAAAAATATATATTCGATGCGGAGAATAAGATGGGAAAGGTTTATTTTTATTCATCTTGATTATTATTTTTATTATTCTTTTAAAGAAATTTATAAACTTGATTCTTATACTTAAATTTCGAACTAATGAAATATTACTAAAAAGTGTGCCAACTTAAAAGTAGATTCTAGAATCTAGATTCTTCAGTTTCAGATATATTTCAAAGGAAATATCTTTAACCAAAATGTTGTGAACTTAGTTTTTAAACTTTTTTTGAGCTGTCTAATCGATTTTAAACAAAAACAAAATTTCTAATTTTTAAAAAAATCTTCTGTTTAAGGAAACTCTCTACAAAGTATCCAAGTTTTTGTATTATCAACATTTTGATGCTTAAAAAATGCAAAACTTAAACAACATTGATGATCTTAAATTATATTTTAAAGAATATTACTATATTTTCCAGTTAAATAAAACCGATTCACTCAAGGCAATGCTACCTGTAGTTGGGAAGCTGCCTGGCATGGTGTTGGCATTTAATTTTGTACCAATTTAATTGGCCAAACGCCACCGAATAAATATATCGTATCGTATATAAAAATGGAGACGAGATTTATGCTGCAATTTGCGCGAAAATTATGTTAATTGCGGTGGGTTGGCGTGGAGAATGAGGGAAAGGGAGAGTGAAGGGGGGGCAGACGACGCACTTGAGCGGAAAAAACCAAAGACGCGATACGAAAATAATATTAAATCATTGATTTAAATTAATGGACATGTCAGGCAATTAATAAATGCAAAAAACCACGGCAGGCGATGGTAGTGGAAGGGAAGTAGAGGGGAAGGGGGTTGAAGTGGAACGGCCCGTTGTGTGTGGCGGGAAATCAGCCTCATTTTCGCCAAGGCTGGGCAGGGCAGGGTGACAAGAGGCGTCGCTCATAAATAAATGATGCATTTGCCGTGTTGCTCATTCGTCGCGCTGTCAATCAACGTGCAGGGTTGTCCCCCTACCCTCACCCCTCTGCACTATCCCTCTTTCTCTTTTCGCTATCTGCTCGTCCTCTTGACATTAATAGAGTCATAAATGCAATTGTAGATTGCAGATGCAGCCCAGCTGCAAGTTCGCCAATCAATTTGCGCCCATTGTCCTGCGCGCAAGGACACCCTAATGAGTCTACAATAAACTGTGACACGGCTGCCCCTAATCGATGAGCATATTGTTGTACTTTGCGCCCATTCCCCACTCCCTCCAGCTCTCTGGCAGATTTGTAACGCGCACTTGTTCGGCCTGTCGTCGTCGTCGCGTGGGGTTGCTCTGCTTTCCACTCGGCTGCAAAGATTTAATTTGTTTACATTAAAATGTCATAAATTCAAGTACAGTCGAGTGCGTCGCTCGACGGGAGCGGGTTCGGTAGAAGGGGCTAACGTCCGGCAGGGGCAGCTTATCGGCAAACTTGTTTAGTCATGTCGCATGCGCCAAAGCTGCACTGAGAGAAAGAGTTAAGTGCAATTGGGTGTTGAGAAATAAAAACAACTTGATATTAAAAATGTTATAAATAATTTGGATTGTTTACATATAAAGTGAGGTTTTTATAAACCATATATCATCATTTTATAAATATTTTCTTGATATACTATATGAATATTTTTTCTTGATATATAAAAATTATATAAATTTATTATAAATATATGAATAATTTTCTTGATATATCAAAGTTTGGTGAATTCTTTTCGTTAAATCAAATTAAAAATATATTTATTTAAAAATATTTCATATTCCTTAAATTTTTATAAATTTCTTATAATAGATATTTATACATTTTATTTAAAAATAGTAACAAAAAATTGAAAATATTGCTAAAATATTGGGATTGGTTATATACGTAATTAAAATAAATAAAAATAAATATGTTATTACATAAAGATAACTAAAATTCTCTGAAATTTGGGTATTATAAATACAGTCTACTGTTTCATTTATTATAATTAGTATACAAATAATTATTCTTGTCTTAAAAATGTTTCCATTGAAATATCTTTCACTATTTCGCTCAGTGCATTTTGAGAAGTTTTAACTTGGTTTTGCATTTCCGGTTGCGGGTTCTTTAGCAGGTACTCGTATATTCCGCCTGGCACTCGCCATTTTCACACTCATGCAGCTACTGAGCAATAAAGCTAAATGAAAATGCCGCTAAGGCCAGGAAAAAGTCAGAGCTAGAAAACGACGACGACAGAAAAAGAAGCTAAAGAAGCTTCTCGCAAAAGCGAAGCCAGCAAACAAATCGATTTTGTCAATTTGTCATTGTTGTGCAGTTGCACTTCGCCTGTGTATACACACACACACACCACACACACACTCTCGTACACACACTTACTCTCAGTCGGCGTTTTTGCCAGCGTGCAAAACTGGAGTCGCTTCTCTCTGGGTTAGCCGGCAAAGTTGAAACGTGGCGGCATCCTTTGATCAGTTCATATTATAAAATACTATGGTCACGCCTTAAAGGCATTAAACGAGATGGCGCTCAACTCCACTAACACACACACATACACATACACTCGCAATAGATTCCAGCTTGCAAGTTCTTTGGCTTCCTCATGAGCTGTGCAGCATCTTCGCGGCACGAAGCGAGTTTTGCCTGCAACAGGAATTGTTATTTCCACATATGAACAACAATAACAACAGCAGCAGCAAGAACATTTCCTCGCTTCCTGCCCCAAACGCAGTCTCTGCTTCTGCCTCGGCCTCGTCTCGAGGTAGCGCAGCAAATGCAACGTCATCTCAAGCGGCGCGCGGCAATCAAGTCATGTGCTCCGCACCGAGGCCAGGGCAGGGCCAGGGACAGGGCCCAGCATCCAGTACCCTGCTCTGCCGTTTCTGGGTCTGGGCAGCGCTTAATGCTCACTTGAGGCGTTTGTGGACCACCAAACGAGCAACTGCTCGACTCGATGTGCTGCGATTCTGCAAGGTGTTTGAAATGCGCTTTTTAACTGCATTCGAGTTGATTCCGATATTCATACGTGCTGCTGCTGCAGCGAGTGTGTGTGTCTGTGTGTGTGTCTGTCTGTGTGTGTGTGTACTTATGTGTGTGTGATATGTGTGTACTTGCGTGTGTGGTTGAGCTTTTTAGCAGCCACAACAATAATTTAAGAGGGTACACATATTTATGCTGGCAATACGACGAACTTGGGATACACTAATTGGGGAAGTTTTATAAGAAAGAAGAAAATTACTAGAGAGAAAATATTTAAAACTTAAGTTTATAATACGAGATTAACATAAAAGACTAATGTTTATGTTCGGTATAATACAATTTTATGAGAAATACAAAAGTTAGTGTGGAAAATTATTTGTGATTTAAGTTTACACGTCGTATATGTGATAGAAATATTTCAAAACTATGCAAGAATTATACATATAAGTATATACATTAAAATAATTAAAGGTTATATATATATATCATTCCTATAAATCTAAATTCTAATTGTATGTGAATAGCGGAAAAAGCTAAAACCTTTAAAGCTGAAAGAACGTAATATTGAGGGTTCCTTAAGATGCTATAAAAGATTGCGACAAATTATGTTATATCTTTTATATTATTAAAATATGTAATGTTAGAAAGAAACTGAAATTGTATTAACACTATGCCAAACACATAGAATTTATGTGTTAAACAAACAGTAGGTATAGATCGGTCTATAGAGTTGCAGAACACTTCAACTGCCCCTCGACTGGTGCAGGGTACACCACACGCAGCATTCCGCCTGCAATTGCAACAAAGTACGCCGTGTAATTAGTGCAAGTATTTTGCATGCAAATGCTGATTGCAGTCGCCAGTCGGCACAGTGGGCAAAAAAGCTAAGCATCGTTGCGCTTGGGGTCGATTACCAAAGCCGTCGCGGCCCGAACTGGGCCTGGTAATTGCCGCACGCATTAATTATGCTAAACACAGTCCCAATATTGGAACAAGCATTTGCTACCGAAAAAAATAAAGAAGAATGCTGTGCAGTGAACCGTTTGTTTGCGCACGGCCAACAGTGACTCAAAGAAGAAATGCCGCACTGGTAGTCCACACCCCTCCCGCCTGCCACTGATTCGCTCCTGCGGCTGCGAGCTCTGCGTGGAGGCTTCAAAGCGGCCGGAGCGGCAAAAGTCGGTGTAATTATCACACATCGGTCAAAACCAACGTCGGCCACGCGCAGCTCTCCTCCGATACTCGCGACTCTTCCGATTCCCGAGCTCAACTAACTCAATTAAGAGTCCCGAGCCACAAATATTTGTATGCGGCATTCAGTCGAAAAACAATCTAAACAAAGTTCTCAACGCTCGGAAAACTTTAGAACTGAAAATGGAAATGAAAATGGACATGGAAATGGGAAAATTCAAATGCGCCGCAGCACAGTGGAGCGTGTGAGTAGCTGGATCATGGGTCAATATTGATATAGCCCGGGGTCTCGTGGTTACGTGTGTGTGTGTGTAACACGTTCATCGATCTGGAGATTGATCTTGCGAGATCTCCCATCGAATCTGACTGCGTGCGGCTGTGTCTAGTGGCAGCTTGTTTCGAGCCGGCTCAGTCTGCTGTTCAGCTCACTCGAAATACTCGTAAGTATGAATGATTTAGTGGAGAGTCGGTTAGTGACTGTCTAACGGATGCCCTGTAAAAGGAAAAAGACTGGATGAATGGAAGATCCTTTAGAAAATGTGATTATTTAGATATGAGTTTGTTTTTGAATTCATCCATGAAAACTAAGTTTCAGTGATGAAAATATATTTAATTTTGCTTTTAAGATATATAAACATATCACGTATTTGAACAACTTTTAAAATATAAATGTTCTTATATTAAACGAAAAACACTAAAGTAAAGTTCAACATTAATTTTGACTCTAAGATTTTAAATTAAGACGCAAACAAGATAAATGACAAATTCAAATAGATTTTTCATAAAAAGATTTGAATTTATTTTCTAATTCGTCATTAAAAATTAGGGTCAGGTCTGAATTGCTCTGTTCTATTTCACATTGTAGATATTATGAATTTCAAAAACTTATGAAATGTAGATGAATTCATGCAGAAAGTACTAGAACAAGAGTTCAGTATTGAAGTAGAGTTCAGTATTAACAAAATGTAAATTTCATGCGATTATAAATTATATACGAGTTAAGCTTCAGTCTGGCATACACCTCACCTAAACTCATGTAGTTTACAGGGCATTACCAACCGAAAAAACAAACTGAAAAGTTTAACATTTCAATTTGAGCATCGCTTTAATTAGCATTCGCTTGTTCATTGTTCGCTCGTTCGGCTTTTCTGTGCTTTCCATTTGCAGTGAGCGTTTGATTTGTTGTCCCGCTCCCTCACACTTCCCACTCTCCACTCTCTACACGCTTTTAGCTGTTGGTTTTAGCCTTTTTGTTGGCTTTTAGCTTGGCATTCTGGAGCGTTTGATTAGCGTGGCAGAGTGCCGTGCTACCAATCTTGACCTGAAAGCCGAATGCGCCACATTTTCTCTGCCTGCTCTTTAACAGCGTAGAAGACTCTTCTGCTTCTTCTTCTTCTTCTTGCTCTTTCTCTACTTCTTCTCCAGGTGGGTGGCCCTAAACGGCTTAGTACGATTTGCTACTTTTTTGTCCGCCAGCACTGTGTGGGGCCAAGCTTTGTTTGGGCCTCTTTCTGCGGAGCTGCCACTGATTACTGTGAAATTGGCAATGTTTATAATGCGCGCCTCGCTCTCTGCGCACTTTTGTCTTTCTGGGTTTAGGTCTAACTACTTTTTTGATGGCTTTTCTTTAGGTTTTTCGGGCACAAGACATTTAAGTTTCCGTTGTCGTTGTTGTTGACTTTCTCTCGGCCTGTCCAGGGCACAGTTTGTATGTCAATGGGGAAAACTTACACTCGTTGCCAAAAGGGACAAACGACAAAAGTGAAACGCTTAAATCAACATTATTAAAGCTGTTATTATCTGCCTGCAATGTGATCTCTATCTTAAGATAATCGTTTATGGGAATTCGAAAATAATTAGCAGGGGGAAAAGGTGAAGCAAAACTTAGTTGAGTGTTTGGAATTGAGCTGTGATAATGAATCAAAAGGCTGAAGCTGTACCCTTAGAGTATAGGGATACTATAGACCTACACCATATATATATGTAAGAAGAGAAGAGGTTTCTCGCATCCCACAAAGTATTTACATTCTTGATCAACAACAGTAATCAGTTTGTGTGTATGAACACCATCAAAAATATATGTAAAATGGAAGAAGAGGCTTCTCGCATCCCACAAAGTATTTAGTCATTATAAAGCAGATAGACTTTTTTAAAAATTCGGGCCCTCTTTCATAACTCCCCAGTAGAATATGAAAAAGTATTGTAAGTTTAAGCTGCAACATTCACTGTAGCTATGTGCAACATTGTTAATTATCAACTTCTTAATTATAATAAGAATTAGAGTATTATTATAATTATTATTATTTATTAAAAAAAATTTATATATTTATAAACTTTCCTAACAAACTACACTATTTAAATTCTTATGCTGTTTATTTTACTATATTCGAATTCTCCTCAATTAGTTTCGCAACTAGCCCCGACTAAAACCGATCTAAACTGAGCCAACAACTTCAGTAGAAGCGTGAAAAATCGTAATTGCATTATAGATCTATAATTATCGGCAATATTGAGTCAGGTAAATTACGATATGCTACCGACCCGAAGCACTGCGAGTATATCTCAACGAAATCGAGTGCCAATTCAAGTGCTGCGTGGGTTGTCGAACTGTCGCGTTGTCGGGTTGTTTCGAGTCGACTCGCTGTGGCATATGCAAATCGTGAGGCAGCTGTGGCAACTCCCACAACAAAAACAAATCTCAAAATGTTTAAAGACTCTAGAGGGAACTGGGGAAAAAATCGAAAAAACAATCGAAAAAGTGGAAGCTGCGCGACGCGGCGTCGGCTGCTGTTGAAAGCTTGCTAATTGACAATTAGAGACAAGTCGAGACACGTCGCGTCATGTTGCTACGTGGCCATGGAGCAGTGCCCGCGGCACGCCATATAAATATATATACATACATATATACATAACTTATAGACAGATACACCCGACGTGGGCGTGGGCAGCGTTGCGCATAATTTCAGTTTGAAGTGGAAATCGTTTAGAGCGATTACTCGATGCGATAAGCTAAACCAGCTGAATTATGGAAAAGTGGAAAACGGAAAACTGTGCCAGCTGCAGCTGATCTTGCTGTGCCAGCTGTCCCGGTCTCGATAAATCAATGAAATCGTCGCTATTTGCATATTAATGAACCCTTTCTCCTTTAGCCCCTCCCCCTTGCCATGCAGCTATACAGGAACTAGCAGTCGCCTCTGCTTGCTCGTTCTATCAGCGTGTGAATGAAGCCGACGCCACATACAGGTGTAAGGTGTAAATTGACTTTCCTCCAGGATTTTCCAAGGACCTCCGCGAGCATAATTAACACCGCTGACTTTCCCACGCAGCACGCAGCGAAATAAGAAATTAGAATTATAATAAAAGACCTCGAGAGATAGAGAAGAAAGGGGGGAAGAGAGAGAAGAGAGAAGAGGAGGGGAGTAGAAAAGGCGCTGCTGCCCAAACAGAAGCGCTAAACGCGGCAAATCAAACGCGCCGCGCTTTGTTTCAAACCGCCGCGGCAAAACTCAATCAGACAAAAAACCAAATGCTCAAATATTTGTGTGATTAGTCCTTATCAACAGCGGCAGCAACCGCCAGGTAGTTCGACCCCGACCCGGGACCCACTGTGGCTAAAGTCGATCGCTGGCTACGCTGGCTCCGTCTCTGCTTCTGCCTCTGCTTCTGCCTCGACCTCTGCCGGCTGGTGGTCGACGACGGCGATTCCTTTTTCATTTAGCATCCTGCAGCGACGGCAATTGGTTTCGATTTTCGGTTTCGTATGCTCAAATGTTTAGCTAATAGCGCTACCCTCACTCCTGACCCGTGACCCTAGCTGCTATTGTCTTTTGAGACGCCCTGACGCCTTTTGTATTCAACTGGCCCAGTGGGAGAACTATTTGTTCTCCTCCGACTTTGCCTCTGTCTGCCTCTGCTGCTTCTTTGTTTCGCTCAGCAATGCGCATTTGTTTCAATTAAAAGGATTACGGCCCTGGCAAGGCAATTGTCAGTCAGTTTGGGCCGTGTTTGGGTCGCTCCAAATGTGTCGACAATCGCACAATGAGGTGAGGAATGTCGTACATTAAATATTGTACTACACAAAGTTGAACACACTCTGACTACTCTTAAGTAGATCCAAATACATATCAAAACAACAATAGCAATGTTATTGTTATTGAAATAAAAAACGTCTCTTAAATAAATCGATTACTGATGACGATTACACTTTGCAACTTGGGCACATTTAAATATATCAATTGCATAATATATTTAAGGCAAAAAATATCTTCAATTTAATTTTAAAGTAAAAATCTTTCTATATTTGTAATTAAAAGATGATTCAATAAATAATAATCTTTCTCTCTCTGTCTTTATTCCTAGCGTGTCTCTCAATCCCGCCTCCACTCCTTTCTCTCTCGATCTCCATATTTCTTATCTCGGCTAGTTTTCTGCACATTCAATTTCTAAATTAGTTTTTTCTCAAAGCATTCACATTTGTTGCCTGTTATCCACACTTCGTCATTTGTTGTATTTCCCGTATCTCCATTTGTGTTGCCTTTGCGGGGCATTCAAATTAATTAAACTTTTTTCTTGCAACAAATTAAATGCAAACGTTTGACAATTAAACACGGCGACCATCGTCGTTGTCTCCCGACTCTGTAGCTGTCTCTGCCGCAGTCGCTAAGGAAAGGGAGAAAGGGAATGATGGGGAGCGTAGGGTAAGAGTGGAGCAAAGTGGTGGGGAAGAGGGGTCAGCTCGGTCGCGTCGCTGCCGAAGATGTGAAAACTTTGCAGAGGCTCGAATACTAAATACAGTCTCGTTACAAACTGAGGAGCGTCGCGTTTGTGTTGTTGTTTTTCTTTTCGTTTGGGTTCTACTTTGATTTCGTTGCCCACTCGCGCACACAGCGTACACAGCGCTACAGCTGTCTCGCTTATGCACGCACATGATGAACGCCATAATTACCGTTACGTATACGCCACCATTGCTATTTTTTGCCTGCTTCACGTTCAGCCACGCTGATTGGCTGTGAATGCATTGAGAGAACCTTGCTGTGTTGCTGTCTCGTTTGCGCAGACCGGCTGAGAACGCACAACAGAGAGCAGCAGCAGCACCAAGAGAGAGAGGGAGAGGAAGTGCACACACACTGTTCACAGATAGAGAGCGCCCTCGCTCTCGCGCTCTCTTCTGCTTGTTGTTGTGTGCAGTTATGATTTGATTGCCGAGTTTAACCACCAAACGAGACAAACGAGACGAGACACGACGACACGACCGAGAGAGCAAACGACGACGCCGACGACGTTAAAGAGCCGAAGTGAGCGTTCGACGTGCGGAGAGCGGCAGAGGCAGAGGCAGCGGCAGCGACGGCGGCAGCAAAAGAACTGAAGAAATATCGACGTGTCTAGTTAGCAAACCAATCTTCAATCTAGTTTCGAACAGTTGACTGTGAAACGTCGAGTTGAGAGGTCCTCCCATTGGATCAGCGTCGCTGTCGTTTATAACCTATAACGTATATCGTATATCGAATATCGTACATCGTATACCTTAAGCGTATATCGTACATCGTGTAGTAACTACGCGTACTCCAAGTACTTATTAACTAAACACAGACACAAAACTTGTGTGTGTGTTTGTGTCTGCGCGTGAGTGTGTGTGTGAGTGCAAGTGTATATCGAGACCAGTTAGTTAAATGCTCTGTCCGCCCACCATGCGTCCGGCCAGCCCTGCCGAATCCGAGATATCCGTCGGCGGCGCCCCAAGCCCGCTGCCGGCCCAGCACCAGCTCCATCATCCGCGTGCCGGGCAACAACACCACCACATCGATCTGCTGCAGCAGCAGCAGCTGCTGATGCAACAACATGCGGCCGCTGCGGCTGCTGCTGCCGCCGCCGCTGCAGCCGCCGGCCTGACCCGGCCGGAGGATTACTTCCAACCGCTGAAGAGGCTGCGCATGTCATCCTCCTCCTCGGAGCCGCGTGAACAGACGCCGAGTCCGCCACCAGCGGCGCCTGCACCGCCCAGCAACACCAACAACAACAGCAGCACCAAGTCCGCCATTGAGGGCGTCAAGAGCTTCTCTATTGCCGACATCCTTGGGCACCAGTCGGCAGAGAAGCAACGTAGCGCCTCCGTTTCGCCGCCGCCAGCAACTACGCTACTCGCACCGCCCGCTGCCCGCCCCGCCGTGCTGCAGCCACGCAGCGAACCGCTGGAGATGCATCCCGCTGCTGCGGCCGCCATGCTGCTGCCGGGTGCACAGATCGTCCGTCCCTGGGATCATCTGCTCGGTCCCATGCCGGTGCGCCCCTTCATTCCCTCCGCCCTGCTGCACTACGAGCAGCGTCTGGCCCTGGACTACCATCGCCAGCTGCAGGAGCACTTCAACGCCCAGGCTCAGTTGCTGCGCCACATGGGCATGGACATAATTCCCTCGGAGAGTGGCTCGGATCGCTCCAGCTCCGCTGCCAGTGATTGCTGCTCCCCTGAAATTGTGCGGGATTCCGCTGCTGCTGCTGCTGCAGCTGCCTCCGCTGCTGGCGGCGCGGGCGCTGCACAATCCTTAGCACAGGCACATGAACGTGAGCGTCATCCATCGAGCGGATCATCTCCCTCATCCCAGGCACAGGCGGGCAGCAGCAGCAATGCAGCCGCTCTTGCCGCCGCCGAGGCAAAGGCCAAGGCCAATGGAACGCCCCTGGATGCGCTATTCCAGATGACAACCAAGGACTTTGATGAGTCGCAAGGTAGGTTCGCCCAACTTCAGCTTCATTCATTCACAAATATCTCAATCTCTGGGGGGAATCTTTCATTAACCAAATGCGACCCCAGCTAGGCGATCCCATTAATTCTCGCGTTATTTCGCATTCTGCTTAATTGAAATGAACGATCGTCAGTTGTTTAGCCCAATCTCATTCGTATATCTCCCCCTCCCTCCTCCCATCCCCTTCTCCCATCTCATTTCCGTTGTTCTATCTAAATATTAGCCTTTGTTTTGGCTACTAATTGGCGGCATGTGCCAAAAACCAAAACAAATTACAGCTAAATGAATATTTATAAAAATAGAATACATTTATTCTAGAAGTCTATCGATAAGGCAGATGTGAATAGATATATATATAATATATTGACTAAACTGGGTGAATGAAGTGATATCATTTATTAGCAAGAGATTAATGCATGGAAGAGAGAGCATAAGGTAGTGCTTGAGTCGAGTATTCGGATTGATTTGAGTATAATACCATATGATATGTAGTTTCAAAGTTTCAGCAAAGTTTAATTTTAAAAAATATATTACAAATATTAGAAAACTTCATCTGACACTTTTCTAATTTCTATAATATTCATTTATTACTACAAGTAACGAGTTTCATTGATTTTGATTCATTCACCTTTAAATATGCATTTATCTTTATCTTAACCGTTATCTATATACATTTAGTTGATCTATAGAGAAACTATATATAATTCTCTGAGTTATCAATAGTTTATCATCAGCTCCTCCGTTTGTTCTCTCTCTCTCTCCGAGTGTGAATGATGTTTATAAGCCCAAACTCCTCCAGTTCTCAGTCCCTAGCGATTGGTCTAGTTTACAGTGGTGTGTACAGTGATTGTCACATGTTTATGGACACATTACACACTCCCCACTCACATATGTATGTATTGTATTATGTGTTTATCGTTCTGAACTTCGTCAGTTGCTGATTGACAAACGATGTTGCACCCGAGAAGTCGTAAATGTTTCGACTCTCGGTTATACAATATTTGATAAATAGTCACAAATAGTTGTTGTTGCATGGTGAATACACTCATGAATATACTCCGACTGTGTGTACAGTGCGTCGGATACAACTACAGCAACTACAACTGCAATTTAAGCAAATGGAAACGACATGTTAATTGTTGTTGTTGTAGAAAAATGAATAACTAAAAAAAGCTGAGTAAAAACTGGGTAAAAAGTCGATTAGGTAATGAACATGAGCAAAGTTGGCCGTTGGCTAATTGTTGCTAATCGTTGCAGAATCGACACGAATGCACACAAATACTATATATACTATATGTATGCATATATAGACAGACAGGCAAGCATACTATATAAATAGTTGTAGCTCGAGATGTAGATGTTGTTGTTGTAGCTATTAGACAATAATTACCATGAAAACGCAGAATGTTTGACAGGGTATGGGTGGCAAAGGGGATACGGGATAGGGGGGTGCAGGATTGGAGTTAAAAGAGTGAGTAGGGTGGGGGGTGGTAGAAGGTACTCTCTGTCTGACACTAAAACGCCCACTTAATGCTGCAAATGAGTGTAAACATGAACTGTGACTGAGACTGGCGACGCTAAAGTGAGATGGGAGACAGGCAAGAGGAGAGTGGGAAGAGAGAGAGGGAGAGAACGCGAGCTCTGGAAAATTAAAGTTATTAACGAGCAATATACTTAATGATTTTGAGGGGAGTTTAAGACTCTGTCTGAAGATCGTCTTCTACAAGGGATCCCAAGAATAAACCTCGAACTCTTTAGCTAAGCTTTAACAAGTCTGTACTCTATTATATTATATAAAATCCAAAATATACTCAACAAAGCATCACACAATGATCGTTTCTGGCACCTTTAAGATCCTCTTTTAAAAGGTATTCTGAGCATAGAGCCTTAACTCTTGACCAAATCTATCTACAATATGTATCATTATATTATATACATAGTTCTGTAACTATGCAGAATACCAATTTCAGTTATTGATTTCCCATATTTTTATGGGTTCTCCTCAGACAGGCTGTCTGGCTGTGCTCGAGCAGTTCCCGGTATTGCCACAAATTAAAACATAAGATTCTTGCAGAGGTTCCCTAGAAAGCAATGGACCGATTTACGGGCTTTACGAGCTAGCTTCGAATTTCAGACTTGGACATATTTAAACATATTGCGAAGGCTCGTCTGACATAATGCAACCAAAACAAACCACCCCTTGAAGAATGTCGAAATGGGAAATGTGAGGGAGAGTGTACACTTGCTTAGGGCCTGTAAGTGGACACCTGAGACCCGACAAGGACATTATCATTACCCAAGTGGCCAGCGAGCTCTCACTCTCTCTCTCTTTCCCTGCCAAGATAAGTCACAGAAATTACTTAATGAGTCTGCGATAAAGAGAAAGGCAACGAGACGGTAAGGGGGGGGGTTGTAGAGAAAGACCCGGTATACCCGAATTGGTATGGTCGCTCAAGTGCCTAATGGGTTTCGGGTTACAAAACGTGCTCGAGATAACAAATGGGCGAAATTAATGCGTTTTGCATACGAAATACGTTCCACAAATGCCTAATCAGATCTATGTATGGTATATATATGAATACGTATACCGATCTGTATACAAATTGAACAAATTAAGTTGCGGCTCGAAGCGTTTAATTAGTTTTTAATGCCGGGCTAGTTTGTTTGACAAGCAATCGAAATGGGCGTGAAGGGCACCATTCTGAACCGGTTGTGCCCCCCAGATGGGCAGCAGAGATATAGATGAATGTATATATTATATGTATATCCATATACATAATTATGATAAGCAGGCAGCGGGGGGTAAGACACAGCCGGCTGGGCACGATTGGGATTAACAGCGCGCTACACTTACGTGATATAGTCAGCAATGCTAACATAGTTACTGATTACCTATTCTTATTCCGATTCCGATTCGGAATGGGAATTATAATTCTTAATTACAGTGCTCGTTAATCAATGGGCCAATTGGATGCGATTTGCGGTTGTCAATAGTTATAATCATTGTAAATCAAGCGGCAAAACGAGACAAATTGCAGTTAGGCAAAGTCCGATGTGGGGATTGAGATGATGTCGTTAGACGCCCCCGAGTCGAGCAATTAATCACAAGTAAATTATATATGTGGCGAGAATTGTAAGGCAAAACGTTTGCAATTAAGTGCAGCCAGGGGCGTCTTTAAAGGGGGTGCACTAAATCAAAACTCAATTTATCGACAGAAATAAAAAGAGTACTGTTTGTGCATTTCTTGAGAGATGCCCTTTGAAAGGTTCTTAACTAGCCCCCCTTGAAAGCAACTCAGCTACGCCCCTGCTCGGCAGCGCATGTCTTAATTAACACTTGGGAAATGCAATTAAATTTGATTTCTCACCGCATGCCGTCATCACCTTCTCCCCCCTTTGTAACCCGCTTGACCTAAGCCCCTGGCCTCGTCTGTAGCATGTATCGTAAATCGAAGCGTTTAGCCTGAGCAATTAAAAAGTATTTCTAATGCGACTCACACAAATTCACTTGTTAACACTCGTGTCCGCCTGCGAGTGCGATATGAATATACTCGATATACTCGAAACCAGTTTACTGCAGCACACGAACTAATCTCTCTCTCTCTCTCTCTCTCTCTCTTGCAGATAAGTCGCACCTAGACATATTCTCGAACCGTCCGCAGCCGAAGAAGAAGCGCAAGTCGCGCACCGCCTTCACAAACCATCAGATCTTCGAGCTGGAGAAGCGTTTCCTCTACCAGAAGTATTTGTCGCCTGCCGATCGTGACGAGATCGCTGCCTCGTTGGGTCTCTCCAATGCGCAGGTGATCACTTGGTTCCAGAACCGACGGGCCAAGCAGAAGCGCGACATTGAGGAGCTGAAGAAGGACTTTGACAGCGTCAAGGTGTTTTCCGCGCACAAATCCTTTCTGGAGAACGTCAATGATCTGAGCATCCTCAAGAAGAAGCCCATGCACGAGGCGGACATGGTTGGACTGGCCGCTGCTGCCGCTGCTGCCGGCATGGTGGGCGTGCCTGTGCCCGTGTCGGTGGCGGTGCCCGTCTCGGCTGCCCAGGCGATGGGCACGCCCCCCAAATGAGTGGGCGGCAGCGGCGTGCCGCATATGCAACCTGATGAATGGTACAGAAAGTGAGCGAAGTATTGAGGACGACATTATCAACGACGACGACGACGCCGCCGCGGCGAGTCGCGTGTTTTGTTTCATTTTGACGCCAGGTGCCCGGAGGATCCCCTTCAACACCCGAGCGAGACAACCAGAGCAGAGATAGAAAGAGAGGGAGGAGAAAGAAAGAGAGAAGAAGATTTTATTTGACACGGATCGGACAATTAGATGATGTATCCGGCTAAAGGCAATTCGCAAGCCAAGCCAAGCCAAGCCAAGCTCGCATCGGGGCACAGGTCACGCATGCAGTCGCAGCGTGCAACATGTGGCACGCCGCTGTTAGGCGCAGCCTCACAGCCCTCGCAGCGGGCAACAATTAACAACCCACCCAGCTACGACACCTGTGGCACGTCCACAGACAAAATGAGGAGAGAGAGAGAAAGAGATTCTACTCGTCAAACAGAGTGAATGAGAGAGAGAGAGAGAATCGAAGAGAGAGATAGACAGACTACACTGAGAAATAACAATCGGCTCTTTTCAGAGCCACCAAAACATTTTCGAAAGAGTTTTGAAATATTTTCCAAAATAATTTATAAAAAATTAAAAAATGCATTATATTTTTGCGATTAAGTTTCTATATTACGTCAATCTATATAACAGTGATATATATCCCGATATATTAAACTACAAGTGTTTTCGCTCAAAGATTCAAATTCTTTTTGAAATATAATAAAAGACCATTCGACATACATTTCTTCTTCACATCTATAGTCTAAAAGGGTATTCATATTAATTAACCGTAAGCTGGAATTTGATTTGATTACCAGTTTATTTATTATATGTGAATTTGTTGATAATTTGATTTTTATTGAAAAGCTTCCAGGCAAATTCCAAATTTGGAGAGTCTCTCGCCCGAGTTAGCCTCACCTTATAAGGTCATTTGAGGCAGTAGCAACTACTACAGTAAGATCCACATCATATTAACCAATTCTTTAACCCATTTTATGGCCAAAAACATATGCAGATTGTTGCCAATAAATTTCAGCATATTTAGAAGAAGTCGCGCCTCATTTCGGATGCGATTCCATTTGGAATTCGTAATTTGGGAATTTGGTATTTTGAATTGGTATTTAGAATCTGTCTGGCAGACACACAAGTTTCGATAATCTGGATATTATTGCGGCGTATATACAACACATAGATTGGGATTCGATGCTCGAGAAAATGTTGGATTCGGGTAACTCCTAAAATAAAAAGAAATCTTTTTTAATTTTTATTAATGATTATTTACAACCGTTATTCAAAATTTTAAACTAATTAATTATTAATTTAATCACTTGGCAAAAGCAAAGAAAACGAGTTGCCAACACACACACAAGGGAAACAAAATAAAACAAAAACAAAGACAAGGAAAGAAACCGCTTCAAGTGTTTAAAGCCGAGCGCGTTTTGCAGGGACCGAACGCCGTCAATTTGCATATGAAATTTACTTAAATTATTTCAATATTTATTAATTTTCAGGCAATCATTATGACCTGTAGTACATGCACGGCAAAGGAGTATGCGCGACTTGGGGGCAACACATGTAACAAGAATTTATTTGAAGTATTTGATAAATTCGAGATATGTAGGTCTGTTAAGTTTGTACATATGTTAATACACTAGCAACATATCATTTAATCAATTCTATTATTTATTTCATTAGAACTTATAGATATGCACTACGAATATATCCTACAATATATCCCATATATATTCTTATAGTAATATTAAAATTAACAATGCTGCGATTAATAATTTTAAATTATCTCATAATTCAATACAGGTATTTAGGTAGACCTAAATACTATTGGATGAATATATGCAAATAATTCTATATCCATATAATTTATATTTATTTTTGATAAGATATTTCTTGTCTTATTACAAATAGTTTAAATAACTACCAATATATCCTGTAAATAGTTATTTAGGTATTACAAACACAATGTAAAGTCATTTCACAGAACTTTACTACTTTGCATCTGAATCAATCTAGAATTGCAGGGTATTTATTGATCGATTACCTGGTCTCAAAAATTGGCCTGACTCGTTTTCATGCGCTGCCAAATGAAACGGACGGACAACGCTTGCGTCGGCTACCGTTTTGCGGCTAAGTTCAAAGGGTACCAACGCCGCCGTCGGCGCACACATTTTTCACTCTCAAACTGCGACTCAAGCGGCCAAAAACTCTTCCATGTTGACTCCGACTTCGACTCCGAATCAGAGTCTATCCGTCTGTCTTTGACCTGCACCTGAGCACTTTTCGAAACTGAAGCGCGCCATCAATCGTCGCTTCTCACCGGACCAACTACAACAACAACAACATCAACAACAACAACAACAGACCAAGTCGTCCGCCGATCATTTGTTAATAATTTGAATAATCAAGCTATCAATTCCGCTGCTAATGATGCCGATGCCGATCGAAGAAGAAGCAGCAGCAGCAGGAGCCACTGAAGAGGGGTCAACTGACTAAAAGGGAGAAGGTAAGGGGAAGGGGGGAGATACTCTCTGAAGATCAGTTTAATTTGGCGCTTATCGCGCCGCCAACAACGCACGAACGAAAGATTCGATTGTCTCTCACAGTTCGTAAACTAGGCGGAAAACCCTGTTCCATATGCATGAGTTCGGCATGGGGTATAGCCAGTAGTAGTAGTATTAGTAGTAGAAGGAGGGGGAGTGAGGGGTCAACTTGAATTTTAGTTAAAAGCGATTCATTTTCATTTCAAAATGTGTGACAATGCGACGCATGCCCCCAGATAAAGCAAAGGCAACCCCCCTTCCCTCCTCCTTTACCTCTCACTTTCTCATTCCCTCCATCTCTCTCTTTCTTAGTCTCTCTCCACCTCCATCTTCGTCTTCGTCTGGGGGGTGATTAATGTGTTTTGAAAGTATCGGGCGAAAGTTGCACTGTAAACTGTTTAATTGAAATCAGCCCATTGGTGCTACCATTGGCCAGAGTGAGAGAGCAATAGAGCGACTTTTGGTAATAGAAAGAGTTGGCAGACAGTGTTGACAAAGGGGACATGGCAGGAGCCAGAGGTAGAGGGAGAGGGGAGAGGTACTACAAATTACCGGCCATTACCGGTGGCATTTAGTTTTAGTAGCTGAGAAATTTGCCGCGCAAATCGAGGCTCAGCTCTAATTATGGGAAAATCTTTTAGCACTTCCGTGAAAACAAATAGAAAACCAGAAAATGGCTTTCCTTCCCCCTTACCACCTCTAAAGAGATGCGTAGAAATGTCGAAACACATTAATCGAATCGACTCGAAAGTGACTAATGAGTGCGAGGCACGAGAAGTTGGTTTTCTCTCTGAGAACTGGACTCATGGAGATAACTTTGGGAACTTGATATGAGGCACAGCTGTCGTTTATGATATGTGGATTATATATTAAACATTGGCTGCCTTTCGGTGTTTTTTCGCATACCAAAGAACGAAGATTTCCATATGATAATAGAAATCCTAACTTAGAATTATGGAATTTACGGAATGTTATAAACATTTATGGTACAGCTTTAAGATCAAAGATATTAAAGGTATCTCAGTTCGTCTTCTCATTCAGATACTAATCCCTGCTAGAGAGTTCTTCTCATTCTAGATCTCAATTCTTCCAGGCATCTTAGTTCCATATTATAATGTGCTGAGCTAAGTTTAATATTGATTTAAGACAATGAAGTTCTCAAAATAAAAATATTTGATACATTTTCTCATTTAGATTCAAAGTGACAACCTCAGTTCTTTTCTTGTAGATCTTGACCTGAATTCTTGACATAATTATAAGCCACCTTGCTTCTAGAATTAAGTTGCATTTCATGATTTAAATTGTATATTAACTCGGAGTTCTTTTTTGTACAAAAATCTTAGTTTGCTCCTTTCAAAACCCAAACTAAAATGCAACAATTGTCTTCAATTGTTGTCTCTTCCGAACTGCCCCTATATCATTTGTCATCTCTTTTCCCTGGACGTCGCTTTACAGCGCTGCTTCCGTCGCTTGTTAAACACTTTTTGCGTATTTCCTGCTCAGTCGCATTGTCAGCAATTAGGCCGCAGCACACACGATCAAGTGCTGCCCTCGGTCGACCTACATCATTCACTGCAAGCCAGAGACAGAGAGGGAAACAGACTCGCTGCGGGCCAGGTTAACTGGCGCCGCGTTGCCAAAAGAAAAGCTGCGCCCGCGGCGCTGGCGGCCAACTTCGGCTTCAGCTCGATGCTGATTATGATAAATGTAAACAATTCAGCTTGGCACACAAATGCAATCAAAGGACTGCAATTACAACCGAGTAGCGAGAGAGAAACCAGTTACTCAAGAGAGAGAGAGAGAGTAAGAGAGTAAGAGAATGAGACTGCACTGCCTGTGAGGCCGCTCCCTAGCTGCCTCTCTCTCTCTGTGCCCCCCAAAGCGACGATCAGCGCATCCGCAGCAGCCTCTAAGAACAAGTCTCGCTCTCCCCGAGTGTGTGTGTGTGTGTGCGATAGAGATATAAAAGCTAAATTGGTAACTCATACTTAATTTGGCTGCGGCCTTCTTTGAAGTTACTTCCAATTAGCTTACAGCCGACACCTCGGGCCACTTTAATACCAGAAGAAGAAAAAGGCCGCTCGGGGACTTCACAGGATAATGCAGCCCAAAAATCGAGCTCAAAATGGAACTGGAAATGGAAATGATGCAGCAGAAAATGGCAAACTAAACCGAGGGCAATTTGTTTCATTCATCTGCTGCGAGAAGACTCCACCAGCAGCAGACTCGGATACAGATTCAGATTCAGTTGTGGATTCCTCCGATTCCCGCTGATGATGCGGCGCATTTCTAAGTCAATTTCATGAATGAAACCATAAGATTCGTTTCGATCTTAGCTCGCATTGTTAATGAAGTTGTGAAGTTATGAAAGGCCTAAATTGAGTTTAGCTGAATCTGAATCTGAATAAATGAGCCGCAGACAAGTCGTGGCGCAGGCGCAAGACGGCTCCAATGATGTTGCTAGAAAAAGCTACAAAGCGGCCAAAACATTACAAACAAGGAATACTTATGAGTCATTATTTGAAATGAAAGTGAAAATAATACAGCTGACAAATACCCTACATAACATAAATATAGTTTCCCTAATACATTGAATATCTGATTGTGCAAACAAGTTTTAATGCAACATTGCATACTTTGACATTTTAATTTTATTTTTTGCTATAACCCAAAAGAATCTTTCAGATGCATATCTGTTCTAAATATACAAAGTTCTAGGAAAATAAGTATATCTTATCTAGATTAAATACTTTCATTAAAGGCAAATATCATTCTCATCTACACCTACTATTGAGATTTAACTCAATATTTGGCCTATTAAATAAATAAATAAATAAATATCGTTCTGGATTTCGTTTTCCTCTCGAAACAATTTCAAGTTTCATATCTCAAATATATCTTTTTCTTTCGTTTTATCTCTTTCCTGATTCTTCGCTTTTCTCTTACCTTCTTCAAAAGTTATCTTCATGAAAAATTATTGAGAAATTATCAATCAATTTATTAATTTTGGCTTATCAAAGTGTATCAAATGAATTCCAAAGCAAAATTAGGCCACAATGACCATCCCTGCCCAGGGCGACAATCAGTGGAAGTCCAGCAGCCAAAAGTGTTATCTAAAGAGTTTCTTGGACCCATAAGACATCACTGATAAGGCATTACCATAAGAGCATGGCCTGGTAGCAGCTACTACATCAACTTCAATCGCTGTGGCCGCCGCATTAATGTGTCCCCCCAAAACCCTTATCCCTGGGCCATTCTCGTATCCCCATATCAAGTTCCATCTGCCAGCTACCAGACCAATTAGTTGCTTCGCGCGCAGAACACACACGTCGAGCGCCCGCAGGCCCCGAGATTGTGTATATATAACTCTGTGTATCGCATATACATTTTACATATTATGCGCTGTGGAATGCCAAGCAGCGTTCGGGTCACTTAATTCGTTTGATGCCCATGAATTGACGTTGACGCCATGACGCTATATCATCGATAAGGCAATCGCAGGGACAGCAAAGGGGGGAACAGAGGGAGAGCGAGATCACATTTATTGGAATTGTGAAAATCAAAAGTTTCACAGTTCCAGCTACAAAAGTGTTAATGTCTGTCACTTAAGTAAAAGTCCCCCACCCCTCAGACTCTCTCGCTTATTCTCTTTATAGTTCTCTGAACTACCCACACAGCTTGATCAGACATTCAACTTCAACTTTGATTTGCATACAAATTAAAGACAAGCACTTAGAAATACATAATTATACCCATCGCCCATGAAAATGTTCGAAATGAGGGTATGCTTTATTTGTGTAAAGGCCTGGCTAAAAAAGTATATATTCTTGTTCATCATCAATAGTACAGTCGATGTACAAATGTCTGCTTGTAACTGTGCTTATTCGAAGCTTAATGCATTCAATGATAAATCCTTAATCAAGGCAAAATCACACAGAAATTGCCAGATAAAATCAAAGAAGAATACATAATAAAAAGAAGAGTCAAGGGTCGTGCCGAAGCAAGAGCCTAGCAAGAAATAAATGCCAACAGTGCAGAATGTTCTTTGAAAGTGTTCGTAACTATTGAATTAATGTATAAGTATTGTTCGATAATGTTGATGTTCTTTTACTTATAACAGAAGTTTTTTATAATTGGGCGAAGAGTATCTTTCTGTCGTGCACGGTCTACTATAGCTTTCTCTCTTTGTTTGAATTTGGCTTTGTTTTTGTCTCTGTTTTGGTTTTCTTTTTTAGATTTTCGTTTTACAGTCTTCTGTCTTCACTGTCAGTGTCTCTTTGACCACAACAAAGAGCCGTATAAAATCCACTTAAAATGATCCCAAAGGGCAACAGCTACCGATTTTATTATTGATAATGTTTTGATTTATCACAAAGATATACAAATTGCCATTGACCCGGACCAGATCCGACCCGAAACCGAAAAGACAGACCACATCGCATCTTCGTCGCATTGCCCTGAGGTGAGACTCATTTTGGTATCTTTTTTTAAGATACCCAGCACGAAAAAGAAAAAAAGGGTATCATTCCCAAGCAGACTGTGACAGAAAGTTGTTTTATTTTATTTATTAAATAAAGTATTAAGAAACAAACTGTGTAAATAAATATCAATAACTCAAGAAAACTTATAGAGATGTCAATTCTGTTTATTGCAGGGTATCTGCCCGTCGTATAGCCAGCTCCACATGCAATTCTATCATTATGTGACTGCGGTAGAAAACTACTTGCAAATGTTGATATTTTGTTGTCACTTAAGTTGTTTTCTTTGCGGCTTCCGACTCAGATTTGCTCAGCTTAGAATGTTGCAGGGACAATCGCAGCTGGTCTCACGATCGGTCCCGATAGTATAGCTATACTATCGCTCAGACATACAAAATGTTACCCGGCTCTTGGTTTTGTGGTCGAGCGGGTTTAGCATAATATAATTTCATCGCTGCAGGTGTCGCATGCACTCGATGAAGCTACCCGAAAAGGATATGCCAGCAGCTTGGATCCTTGACTCACACTCACACTCATACCCATACTCATATATTCATATTCGTACTCGCACACTCACTCACACACTCATAAGGGCATTCGTCTCGGTTTTTTCGGGCCCAGCTGAGGCTGTCATTAATTGGCAGGCGGCATTTCAGCACCAGGTTGTCGTACCCGGTTGAACACGTTGACAACGACATGGCACAACTTCATCACTGCACTCCCAGTCTCAGTGTCAGTCCCAGTTGCAGTCCCTGCCCGGACGTGGACCTGGATTGGAAGTCATTCGGGGCCGTAGCTAAACAAAAGGCGACATTAATGCATCGCCGGCAGCCGAGCCCGCCAAGGGGCGTGACAAATTTGACAACAACGACAATGCGAATGACTTTATTACCAAGTGACACTCGTGGCTGCTGCCCCTGATACTGCCACTGCTGCTGGGGCTCCCTATACGTGTACTCAGTACACTGTACAAAAATATATGACTAAAGTGGTTGTATTTCAAATTTTAAGATTTCCTGTTGTTATATTTATTTTTGTTTCTGTTTCTTTTATATATAAAGTTGAAGGATTAGAAAACTGTTCAGACTAAATTTAATTCGTTTAAATATTATATATACCATATTGCAATTTATATAGAGAGAAATATTATGAGACCATATTTCGCCTTATCTTTAAATAAATCAATGAAAATGTAGAAAACAAAGAAAAAAGTTTTTGATATAATGATGTTCCTTATTCCCTTCGTTAAATAATGACACTAACAATATAACAACTTATTCAGTATTAACATTATGTTCTTTTCCAATATCCAATTTCCCAGTTTTACTTTACATTTAAAGTATTTAATATGATAATATTGTTGCTATACCAATTTTTGAAATCTGTTCTTGCATAATTCTCAACACTTTGGCGGTCTATTTCTCTCAGTGTACTCATGTATTCATGCCCCTAACCATAACGCGTACCAAAACCAATGACATTGTATACAAATATGCGACGCACAATCGACTGAAGAGGCCCCTCAACCCTCAGACCTCTGTCAGGAGTTACCGATTGCCGCTTCCCTCCCCCAGGGATTTGGGATTGCCAGCTGTGTGTGTCCCTCAGTGTGTGTGTAAGTGTGTCTGTCAGTCTATCTGTCTGTGCGACAATAAACACTTTAGCTATTTATGAGGTTTTAATGAACACACCGAATGAGCCTCATCGCCGTCATCATCGTCATCGTCGAGTCGGGGTCGGCCATCTTGTGCGGACTAATGAAAAGGATACCGCCCGATACTCATCGGAATACTGAGTACCAAATGAATAGTGTGAATTGTGTATAGTGAATAGTGTGAATGCTGAATACCCGATACATTTGGCTTATGAATTTGCAGAATTAGAGCCGCGACGAATGGCCCCGAGAGCAGAGTCGACACTGAGTCGAGTGTGCTAGGGGCGCGCGCTAATTATGATTGACAGGGCGTGTCGCGTCTATTGAGGCGCCCAATTAAGTGGCACTTTGTAATTGATTTCGAATACACTCACACACACACACAGACACTAGAACATTCACACACTCATTGCCAGCGCAGTTGAGGAACTCGTTGCTATGCGCCAAATTATCAGGCTGCAAAACAAAACGATGAAATCGAAAGGGAAACACAGAGAAAACCGTTAGGTAAGGAGTACAATTCAATCAAGTCAGTCAGTCAGTCAAGTGCAGACGTTAATCAAGCCACACGGCCATCTTTAAAGTGAAACAGTTGCCCAGCTAACGGTAAATACAGTGCCAGGCAACGGCATTGAAAGAGCAGCAACGATAAAATCGAAAGCTATGCCAAAAACAACACTGCTGATGTTACCCCTTCAACCTTTTGTTTCCTCTGGAGGGAAGTTTATTATTTTTTATATTATAATTAGGTATTTTTATTTTAGTTGAAAGGATCTACATGCAAAGAGAGGAAAGAACTTTTGTAAGGAACCTTACTGACTATATTAAAAAAAGAAAGTGATTTTCTCAAGATAATCTGATGTTCTATGGCTAAAAAAATATATGATTTTATGCCATAAAACGAAGATAGCATTTTTAAATTATTAGATATGTATACAATAATATAAATAAGTATATATAGATATAATAAATAACTGTATAAATTGTCTTTTATTTCTTTTATTCGGTCTCATTTTTACAGTCTTTTTTTTTAAATATGAAGAACTTTCTCGAGTTTGATAATATATATATTTTTGTATATAATATGTCGAGCATGGAAAAGAACTGTATTTTGCAATTACCAACACATTCTTTATATATTTATTGATTACGTAATTCTATTATTATATTTAAAGAAATTTCCTTGTTTTGTATGGTATATGTAACTATATTTGTGTGTATCTTTATGATACGAGTTTTTGTATTTACTCAAAGCACTTATCCAACCAAGCTAAGCGACCCTCTTCCTTAACAATTCTACACATCATCAGCGTTATCGATTCTGGTTCAACAGTTGCATCATTTCACTTAGTCGAAGTCTCGCAAAGGGGGCGCAAGGCAGTTAAATAGACATTTGCATGCAAAAGATATGTCGAAAAGAAAAACCAGGACAAACAACGGAGTTGAAATTGAATAAAACTTGTAGAACACGACAAAGAGAGAGAGAGAGTGAGAGAGAGAGAGAGAGCAGACGAAACGGCAACGGGGCGTATACGTAACAGCGGCAAATGGCAAATGTGATTTACTGCAATCAATTTAAATGCAACGCGAAAGGAACAGAGAGAGTGCAAGTGGGGAGGGTAGGGTATGGGACAGATGGAGGGGCAGAGGGGAAGGGCCAGAGGAATAGGAGAAGAGCAGAGAAGTCGCAGAATGCGACAGTGGCAGCTGACAGTGTGCAGCGAGACCAAAACAAACGGATGTGTGCCAATATAAAGCCAAGCCATATGCAAAGTACGATACGACTACAGCAGTCACTCGAGCATGAGAACAGATGAGCGAATACTTTAGGAGAAATACTAACAAGTAAATATATATAAACTGAAAGGTAAAAGGGAAAGAGACAGATATAGGGAGAAACTAAGGTAGAGAATGAGTTAAGAGAAAGGAATTTATAGCTAGTTTGTTAAAATTTAATGTGAGAGAATAATACAAGAAATATGTATAGCAGTCGAAATCATAAGATATACGATATAGTAAAGCAAGCTAATCTCTTTCTTACCTAAACAAAAAGAAAATAAAATTGAAAATTTTGAGAGGTTGTTAACATTTCTAGTGCTGATTGTAGTTTGAATAATATAACCATATACATATAAGCCTGTGCTTGCCCTTAAGAAGGTGACTGGAGAGGGGAAGCGGAAGAGGGAGCGGAGCAATGCAAGCGACGCGACGTCGCTGTCGTTGTCGACGTCGCCGTCGATGGGGACACCTCGACGCAAAGCTGATTTTAAAGAGTTTTTCACAAATTGCCGCAGTCGGCGAATATATCAGCGGCGAAAATAGACGCGAAAAGGTAAACGAGTAGGGCAGCGAGAAGAGGAAGAAGTAGGAGAAGCAGGAGGAGAAGCAGAAGTAGGAGAAGCAGCAGAAAAGCAACGGTACAAGAAGAGTCTGAAAACCAGACATCATTATTGATGACAATTGAGTGCGCCAGCGAGCAGCTGGGCCAGACACGGGTAAAGATACAGGCAGCAGAGAGAGAGAGAGAGAAAAGAGAGAGAGAGAGAGAGAGAGAGAGACCGAAGAGTGGAGAGCGATAAAAGAGGACAGAAAACTGCAGCAGCAATTACGATAATTAACACAGTCAGCCGCATGGAAAGGCAGTCAGCCTCACACCAAAAGCAGAAACAGAAATAGCAACGAGAGAGAGAGAGAGAGGGAGGGAGGGAGGTATACAGAGAGAAGGAGAGAAAGAGAGAGACAACATAGGTTAGAGCGAGAGCGATAGACTGGGAGCAATGTCAAATTTGAAAAAATTGATGACGTTCGCGCGTTGACAGCCCGCAACGCGGTTGAATGCGAAGAAGGAAAGGGAGAGAGCGGCGGCGGGGGTTGGCGAGAGAGACAAAGAGAGAGAGAGATAGAGAGAAGCGAGGCTGCACGCTGATTGGTCGAAGTGCAAAGCACGCCTCTGCAAGGCAGAGGGAGCGAGGCAGCAACACTCATTAGAGGCAGCTGCGCTCTGCTCTCTGACGTCATCGACAGGCGAGGCGACAAAACAAGTTTCTCGCAAACTGGTTGAGCGCCAAGAGCGCAAGAGAGAGCCAGCGCCAGAGCGGGGAGAGAGAGCGAGAGAGAGGGAGAGAGAGAGAGAGAGAGAGAGAGCACCCGCTCCAACACGTTGAGGGCGCAAGCATTCACGTTGTGTGTGTTGAATGTGGAACGTTGCACGTTGTCGTCGACGTTGCCGCTGCCACAGTTCGCGTTTTTGCCGACGCGTTTTTCACTCGACTCGACAAGCGCTTTTTGAAAAATGTGTGAAAAATATTAAAGAAAAACGCAGTGAGAAAATTTGAGTATAGAAGATTTGGAAAATTGGAAAATTTACAGAAATTGAAGTCAAAGAAATAATGCCGCAACGCACGCCGAGTCCGCTGACCGTACGCAGTTGCAGCAGTCCGGCCGTCTCGGAGATCTCTGTGGGTTCCCCCAGCCCGCCGCCTCCGTCGACGAGGCCGCTGAGCCTCAAGCGGCTGCGATTGCTGCGCAGTCCGGCGACCATAGAGAGCCGCAAATGCAGCCAGCCGGGGCAGGGGGAGCGCGTGAAGAGCTTCTCCATAGCAGACATATTGGGGCGAGCTGCCACGCCGGCACCGGCGCAAACTCCAGCTCCAGCTCCGGTGCTGCTGCAGGAGCGACTACAGGCGCCACAGCCGGTGGCACCTCTGGCGCAGCCTAGCCTAGCTGCTCCCATGCTGCATGCCGGACTACCCCCCGGCCTGCATCCCTTCCTGCCGCCCGCACTCCTGCACAGCTATGAGCAGCGCCTGGCCTGGGACTATCAGCGCCAGCTGCAGGAGCATTTCCAGGCGCAGCTGTTGCGCCAGATGAGCATGGATCCCGCCATTGTACCCATTCCCTCCGAGGATGGCAGCTCGGAGCGTTGCTCGCAGCGCTCGAGCAGCAGCAACGGCAGCACCGATTGCTGCTCGCCCACCACAAGCCACGAGAAGGAGAAACCAAAACAAACTAAACAGACGCCACAAACAGAATCCAGTCAGAAGGAGGCAGTAACTGCGGCTGCGGGGGGCTGGCGACACGCCACTCGATGCACTTTTTCAGCTATCCACCAAAAACTTTGATGAGGAGCAGGGTGAGTAGAAGGGGTAGAGATATTGGACTGAACTGATCAATGACAGGGGATGATTCAAATCAACTGATGATGGGGCAATTTATAAATTGAATAGGCCATAAAAATTGTCATCGATAAATAAATTTATCAATTGAAATCGGCACACTTGAGTTTATTGAAAGTATCATGCATTGTAAGCGATAAATTATCGATAAGTCTTTAAAAGACTCATCACAAACTAATGTGCATAAAAAGTGGCATTTTAAAAATCTTGTGTTTCCAAAAATACGATTCGATAAAAATGATCTATTCAACTGTATAAATAATAAACAAAGCATAAGCAACTAAAATAAACACACAACATAACAGTTCTAATAGAGCGAGATGATATTATACTTTGGCCACACCTAATTCAAAAACGAAAATAAAGATCGCATATGTATCTTTCTGATTTGAAAAGGTAGCATCTTTTATATGTATAACAATAGATCACAAAAGAATGTCTATAAAAAGGAAGTTAATGAATTTTAAACTAAGTTCTGTCCAGCAACAGAAGAGATCACTTTGGATCTTCGCACAGTAGTCGACAGAGTTGATCAGCTTTCGTGCGCAGACAACCGCAAGTAAATTACATTTTAAAATAAGCTGATTTGGCGCAACTCACTGGGCGAGTCATCATCATAAGCCTCGCGCGCGTAGGCTGAGTCTACGTTCATGTCTGGGCCTGATCAATTGTTGTCATTACGTCTTGATGAGATTCTGCTTAAAGCGTAAAAACAGTAGTTGGGTCAGGTCTCTGTGAGGTGGCTAAATCAATTTTCAGACGCGGTTCGGTCTCTTCTTTGATTGCCTTCTTCTGTGTCTGCGTCTACTTGTGGCTTTCCCAATCGGACGCGATCAGTCGCTGATGGCTCTGGCGCATGCGTATCGTTCGGCATAATTTGCTTAACGGCGTTGATTTCTCGTTAAGCTGGACCCGGACCTTGTCGGGCAGAGACTCAGATGCAGACTCAGTCGATCAATCGGTCGACTCGAACTCGCGATCAGTCAGAGAGTTGATCAGTCGACATTGTGTGAGTTTCACAAAACATCGACGGCTACTGAAATTGAATTTACGCGCAGCACGTACTGCAACAAATTGTTGCAACTTGCTGTTGGCTTGATCGAGTGATCGCATGATCGAATGATCGAGTGAACCAGTGATCAGCTCGATCCACTAATCGGCTACTGGCATTGAGATCTGATTATGTTTATTACGCAGTAGCGCCGTATTTAAGCGCCACGTTTTCAAAAATTACTTTATTTTTTTCACAATTTTCCCAAGGCATCCGGTGTGCAATTGTTGCAAGTGCTGAGGCGAGTGTTGCAAGTGTTGCAACTGTTGCACTTTGTTAATAAGAAGTTGATCAAAAGCGCATTCCGCCGCCATTCTCAACTCGCTCTCTCTCTCTCTGTCTCTGTCCAGACTTCCGGCCGGGACTGAGGCGTGGGTAATTAGGAGGCCCTTATATATCAGTCTGTCCATCAGTCTGTCCACCCCTTTCTGTCGCTATGCGTTCAGCTAATAGCCCCCATCTTAATAGAGTATGCTGCGCCGCATAATACGCGCAATTACAATGAAAATGGCTGAAAAGTTGTTGCGATTTGTACAATGAAATTGTCGTTAGGGCTCGTCAATTATGCGACGCGAGTTCATCAAATAAACTCAATGAGAACTCAACCAAATTGAGCAGTGCGCGACTAATGAATGCCCTGTAAAAGACATTCAACAATTACTCGTCTAAATTGTTCTTCTTAAAGTTAAAATATTATTTTCACTAAGTACAGGGTATCATAATGCTTAATAATGCAGCGAGTGCTGGCACGGGCTGCTCTTGCTCTTTCCCTCTTCCTCTTGTTGTTGTCGTTGTTGTCGCTTTGTGCTGGTTGATAAAACGCCCAAGACAATTGGCACAGACAGTTAAATTATTGAACGCACACGGGGTAGAAGAGTGGGGAAGAGGCACAGCGAATGAGGCAACAATTGTAAAGAGAAGCAGAAGAAGAGACAACGACGACGACGACGACGAGGCAGAGGCAGAGGCAGAGCCAACGGATGCAGCCCTAATTACAATTTAATTACTCGCACTGAAAACTTTTCCTTTCCCACTCGGCAAAAGGCGGTCGCAATGGCAGCCCGAAGAAGACTTCGCCTCAGCCAAGCGTGAACCACAAAACGCACGCATTGCCAGAGGGAGAGGAAGGATGAGGAAGAGGGAAAGAGAGAGAGAGAGAGGGAGGGAGATGGAAAGATGTTGTGTGGCACTTTGAGTTGACAGTTGATTTGACAGATAGCAGTGTAAACATACGGGTAGCAGGGAGGGAAGGGGAGCCGGGTCGAGGGGGCAGTCAAAACAAATTAGTTCAACTAGACGTATACTTAATGCCGAGTCAAGCGGGTGCCAAAAAGTCGCTAGTAAAGTATTATATTTAGCATAAATTTGTATAATTGCACATACAATGGGAACAAAGGAGAGGGAGAGTGGTGGGAGAGGGGGGGAAGGAAATACAAAATGAAAATGGGAAAATTGGAAATTGGAATTGTGAAACATTTCGAGTCGCTTCGTCTGCTAACGACGCTGTAAACTGGATTTTAACCAACATCGTTAGAATGCAATTTTCACGTCACGTCAACAGCTTTGCATGTCCATAGATCAGGCTATCTGTCGCTATATATACACTATATAGAGAGTTCCCATCGACAGCCATTATATCTATGCATGATACATACTACTATATGCATATTGTACAAACATATAGTACGCGTTTCCACCTCGAACATGACATTCAAAATGGCGTGTCGTGATTATCGAGCGACCCTCTCCCCCTCTCTTACTGTTCCCCTGCTCTTGCCACGCCCCCGCGGGTGTTATACACATAAATATGCAGCGCACACGACGCTCCACATGGGCATTAAGTCGAGAGATATATCTCTCTGGCGTATTAGTGGCAATTTGGTTTATAATTCCAGTATCATTATTTGCACTAAACCGTTCGGAATTTCAACATCTGATCATATATGTCCGATATAGCTGCGCACATATAATTAGACTGCAGCTAATAACACAGTTAGCGAAATAACAGATACAAATATATGGATATAACTGTGTTTGGGGGAACTACCTATTTTGATTTCCAATTGCAAAGAATTTTAATTAATGTACACCTAGTTTTCTCTGCATTCCTTGCATTGGCATGTTACCCAGGTTGGTCAATCAATCTTATTATACAAGTCGTTATGGTTCAAAAGATTTATTGGAATTCTAGTTGGAACTACAATTCTATTGGAATTCTAATACAAATTGCGACTAAGTGAAATTAATTGATGAATTAATTTATTTTGTAATGCAATAGACTATTAATTGTTTAATAACAGCTTTTACTATGTATTTTCTTACAGTGTATGAATATATTATACACTCTGCACAATTCCCAGCTCATTACGTTTATGTGATCTAATAAGAAATGAATCATTAATTCAGTTTTGTTCACTGCAGTTCAAAGGTAACCTATGGACAAATGTTCTAAGCATCTTTGTCAACATATTAAAGGAAATTGCAATAAAAATATTCTTACTACGATTTAATTCATTATGTTGAGTAAACACCTCATGTTTCTCTCAGTGTACATTTCACTTATGACCTCTACAGTTACACTACCCAAACAGCGGAAGGAAATATGAATCTTTTTTGACTTTCCACTGTTTATTTGCAGTACAAACAATACACTGTCCATTTCTCTCAGTGTAGAAGTAAAGAGTTCACTCACTTTGCTTAAGTAAATTACAAACAAATCAAAATCGCACACGAGTGCGCAAATTCCCCTCTCAAATAAAGCCTGCCTCCCTGTCTCCCCTCTTCACTCAATCGAACCTCATTCAGTTTATTGCGATTTCATTCACTTTAAATGCTCCTCGGGAAGTGTAAACACTACGCGAAGCTGCGCCAATCACAGTGGTTCATTGAAATATTCAACCGGGCAAAAATCAAAAAACATAAATCAAACAGACAAAAGGAAAATCCAAAAGAGGAAAAACAAAAAAAACAACAACAACTCAACAGATACACACACAAAAAAAAAGTTCATTTCAAATGATTAATAACAGCGCAGCGAGTTTCAACAGAAATTTCTGTGTTAATGACATTAAAACGGCAAAGCCAGCAACAACAATAACAATAACAGCAGCAATAACAACAAATTGAAAATTGCGGCGATAAAATTTACTTAGTATAAAACATCGCATCGACTGCGATTGCCTCAATAAAAATTAACAAAATGACTCGAGGCGCAGAAAAAAAAAACACATTCTAATAGATGAACACACTGTGACGGCAGTGTGGGGAGGGAAGATGCGGGGCGTTGTCGAGGGGAGGGCACGAAAAATTGCAGAACAGCAAAAACCAACTTGCTTGGCATTTATTTTTTCTAGCCTTTTTTGTTGTTGTTTTTCTCTATGGCCTCAGGCAAACAAGTTGACAAGCTGGCGCTCGCATAAGTTTGCTAATTAACGGTTGCACCTCGAAAAAGTAGAAATATTTTATTAAAAATTATTGTAAAATGGCCATAGAAATATGGGCTTGCGTGTTCGCTAGCTATAAAGCATTTGCATTTATGTCCGGGTGAGAGAGATGGCAGCGGGGCAACTCGCGGAGTGCCGAGTGGCAACAGATTTGGGTGGGAAGTCAACTGATTTGGCCCACTGTAGGCCCAATGGGCCCTCAACCTGCCACATCCCTTAGCTGAGGCACTGTTCTACACACACACACACTCACATGGGTGGTCCACTCGCACACACACGCAGACAGAGACACATTCGCAGACCCTTTAAGAAAATTGCATGCTACGTTCCCGAAGAATGCAGCAACAAGAAAGGACGCTGGCTAAAAGGCCAACACACGTGCATACACATATACATGCACACAGACACACACACACACGCACACACACACAGGTAAGTGTGAGCTGCGCGTGTGTGCGAAAGGTGTGCAAAAGCAACGCACTGAAGGTGTTACCTGCACGCTTTTGATGAGCACTAATTGAGCTCGAGTTGCATTTTTCTTTGCTGGCCCATTACCCCGCGAGGGGCATCAAGATCAAAGCCGGCAAGCCGGTCATATAAAGGCTATAGAGAGACAAGCGAAAATCAAGCATCGACAGGGAGAGAGAGAGAGAGGGAAAGGGACAGCGAGAGAGGCAGCGAATTTTTGGTAATAACTTTATCATACAAGAGCCTTATGGGAGGCCCGAGTCGCGGCCCAACTGTTGCCATACAAACCAGAAGAGCATGGAAAAGGAAGCCAAAACAAATGACTCACACACAGTCGCACACACACGCACTTACATACACACACTCATGCGCCCTTGGCCAGACACATGGGCGGCCCATGCAAGTCAGGACCTTGTCAAAGTTCTTAAAAACGCATTCGCGTTTATGCCGAGCATTAATCACCACACGCAGAGGACAGCCAGCAGTAGAGGCGGGCTGATAGAGAGGGGAGGAGCAGGTCAGCCTTGTAGGACCGCCACGAAAGAGCTGTGAATTTTCGGCATGTGGTGTCGAAGGAACATCAAAAGCCCGCGCCACGCATAAAAAGCCATTTAAAAACGCATTTTCTGCATGCCCCACAGCACTCGCACCGTGAACCCGCGGGGCCATTGCTCAATCGCGGGGCCACTAGGCCCGCTCGGACTGCAATTGCAACTGACCATGCCACAAGTGAGATTGATGCGTCCAGAGACAACGCAGCCAGACTACTGCAGCCAACGAGAGGGAGAAGAAAGAGAGGGAGAGAGATATGAAGAAAGAGCAAAGTGCAGTCTTGCAGACGTGCAGGAAAAGGCACTGGAAAAGCTTTGGCTGACTCTGCGTCTCGTTATCGCAGCGTGCTCTGTGCATTCCTATGTGGGTCACTTGGCGCCACGGCGGGGAAACTAGTTTCCCGACTAGGTGTAGGCAATTAACCCACGAATTATTCATGAGACGAGGTGAAGATACAGATACAGATACAGATACAGATACAGATACAGATACAGATACAGATACAGATACAGATACAGATACAGATACAGATACAGATACAGATACAGATACAGATACAGATACAGATACAGATACAGATACAGATACAGATACAGATACAGATACAGATACAGATACAGATACAGATACAGATACAGATACAGATACAGATACAGATACAGATACAGATACAGATACAGATACAGATACAGATACAGATACAGATACAGATACAAACGACGCAGCACAAACAAGGAACGAGGAAACGAGTCGCATCGCAGACTCAACGAGCGGATGGGGAAATTATTCACAGTTACGGCTCGCTTTTGATATAAAGAAGAACCAGGGATGGGGAAGGGAAAGGGCGCGTCAAAGGAAGTGCCTGCCTGGGTCCAAAAGTGTCCCAGTACGAGACAAGGTGTTTCTCTGGCTGACTGTCTATTTTCTCGAGTGATTCGTTGCGCTGGCAGGTGCGCCAGTTGATGAACTCACTTCAGGCTGTCCACACCTCTCCCCCTCTCTCACTCTTCCTCCTTTTCATTCCTCTCTCTCTCTCTCTCTCTCTCTCTCTGGGGGCATCGTTTGATGCGAGATGAATGCGCTTTTGTGATGCAAAATTTAATGTTAACCAGCGGGAATTAGTTCGGCTCGGCTCGAGGATCGACATGTGCTCCAGTTGAGGCGAGCACTTTGGGGCGCAACGAATCGATCAGCTCAGGCTAGACAGAGTCAGATCTACTTATTGCATTAATTATAATGAGTAAACAGTTTTGGCAGAGAGTTAAGATATACAGGGGTGGTCAAAAGTATTTACACAACGTGCTTTTTTTTCAATTGTCAACTTTGATCGCTTATTGCTGCTGCTTTTGTACTCAGAAACGAACATAACAGTATTTGTCGCGCTTCTACATCTATACAGAAGCAAACGAAAGAAGAAGTGGAAAAAATAACTGTTCATGGTCTAAAAATAGAAGCATTGAACTGATGCTTGTCTGTTGTCTGAAGTATTTACACACAATTTTTACGCGTCAAAATTATTTACACAGTGCAAATTGAAGATTAGTCTTTGATTTGCATTGAGTAAGTGAAGTTCTAGTTGATGTTGATCGTTGTTGATAACTGTTAACAGTTAAATTAATAGATAAAACTAAGCATTTAATTTGTAAAATTGCAAAAACAAAGGAGCTATCAGTTGAGCATCGAGCCGAGATTGTCACTAAATTTAAGGCAGGTACTTCTGCATCCAAATTAGCTGAGTTGTACAAAATATCACGTAAAACTGTGTACAATTTAGTTTAAAAAAAAGACACACTGGGAAATTTGGAAAATAAAAAGAGAACTGGCCGAAAAGTTGCATTGAACCCAAGAGACTGCAGACACATTATAGGAGTACGCGTAAAAATTGTGTGTAAATACTTCTGACAACAGACAAGCATCAGTTCAATGCTTCTATTTTTAGCCCATGAACAGTTATTTTTTCCACTTCTTCTTTCGTTTGCTTCTGTATTGATGTAGAAGCGCGACAAATACCATTATGTTCGTTTCTGTGTACAAAAGCAGCAGCAATAAGCGATCAAAGTTGACAATTGAAAAAAAAGCACGTTGTGTAAATACTTTTGACCACCCCTTGTATTTGATGATCTTATCATAATGAAAGAAACATCAGACACATTCATCTTTTCAGATCAATCGAAATCAAATATTGTATATCGAAATATCTCTCGCACTTCATTAAAACTTCAATTTCTTCTTTCAACTGCAATAAAATCATTTCCTTCGACACTTTTCAACTTCCCGGTTCCGTTTATACACCCATTATACTCCCTCTACATATGTAGACCCGCCTTTTATGTTACATTTTCCATTGCCATAATAAAAAGCATAACAAATTTTCCAACAATTTCGAACAATCAAAGCCGAAAATCGAAAGCAGAATGCAATGCGATGATTTGGAAGAATGCGCAAGAATTGTGTTTACAACTACCACCGCAATAGAACAAGCAACAACAGGAACAACAATAACAATAACAACAACAGGAACAACAACTACAGCAACAACCCGAAGTCAATGACAAACTTCATGGTAAAATCTGGGGAAGCTGTGAAAGATGTTTCCCGAAACTCATCGCACACACAAAAGGGGAGGCTGCTGTTGTTGTTGCTGTTGCTGGCAATGTCAACAAAACATTTAACACCTTCATCACCCGCACAGCACAAGGGCAACAGAGAGAGAGAGAGGGTGGAAGAGTGGGCGTCGGGTGTGGGGGAGTGGCAGGGAAAGTCTCCTGTCTGTGTGTTTGCTTAATCGTTTGATTAAAGTGTGAAGAAAATTAATTTGACTATTTGCAGCAGTTGTTGTGCTTGTTGTTGTTGCTGCCCCAATGACTTGCAGTCGTTGACAAGATTAATTAATCCCCCTAGTGGCACTGGGGACAAGCACTCAGCAGTGGTGAGGGTAGGGGATGGGAGGCAAGGGCTGCCTACGGCGCGTATACGTGTTGCGTACTCGAAACGCAAAAATCGCTTTGGCAATAATTGATTTTTTTACCCGTCGTCGTTGTTGTCGGGTTTTTTTTCTTTTTGCGCAATTGTTGTGACAAGTCTCGTTATGCCAACGAAAGGCGGCACATACTTACGTTATGTATACCCCCGACACACACACACACCTCTCTCGGCTCATATGCTTATGAGCTCTTTGTGCAGGCGTCGTCGGTTTGTTTCATGTGCGACGCGACGCCTGCCTTGCCTGCACTCCGGACTCAAAGCCTGTTTGCAAGTGTGAGTGTGAGTGTGTGTGAGAGTGTGCACTTTTGACAAGTAATTTAATAAAGCCAGCGACATGACGCGCTTGTTGTTATTCCTGTTAAACATAAGCCAAAGCCAGAGCCAGGCGAGGGCAGTCAAAGTCGCACTCGCAGTTGGAGTCGGAGCTCAGTAGGCAGCCAATGCCGCCGGCGCAAGTATCCGACTCTCTCTGTCTGTCTGTCTGTCTGTCCTGCTGTCCCTCTCCCAGTCCGCTCTTCCATCCGTCAGTCAGGCCAGCTTGCTGTATGTAGTTCCCACTCGATTCTGATACGTTTCGTCTCCATTTGATTGCAGCTTGTTGTAATCACAATTAAAGTGTTAAACATAAATGCCAGGGGCCAGGGCTGGGGCCGGCCAAACTAGCCGAAAAAAAGCTAAAAGACAACAAACAAGGAGCGCTGCATAAGGGTACGGCCAAGTGCCACTCGAGTTGGGGGGGCTCGTGCTGGCAGTTTTATCATTTAACTGACGTGTCTAGCGAATTGACTTGACGTGACATTCCAGTTTTCTTTTTCGCTTTTGTCAGCACTTACAGGTGCGGGATGCATTATCATACCCCATGCCAGCCTGTGGGGGGAGTGCCCAGCTCTATAAACAATAATTAAATGCAAAAGAGCACAATGAAAATAAGAAACAAAAGAATTGTTTTAGGAAAATTGTTTATTGACTTCTTCTATAGTTGAAGGTTGGGTGAGAATATCGATGAAGTACATCTCTATATGTGTATGTATATATGCATACAATTTGTATATAATAAAGATGATGTATAAGGCAGAGGATAGCATATCAATATGATTTGAAATGAAACCAATTAGAAAGGATGTTATAATACTTATGATACGTAGAAGATAAGGAATGATATGAGATAGAGTTATATGCTTAAGTTAAGGAAACATATGCATGTTAAATGCATATCATAAATATTATACAATACTTAAAGAATAGGTATATACGAGACCTTATTTGAGCTCTTTTTATATATGACTTTTACTTCTTTTTTTATCTTAACCTAACCGAACCTACACATTTTATTACCCACATGTAAAAAAACAAGTCTCAATGAGTTGATCCCATAATAAATCTTCGCGTGAACAACTTATTTTACTCAGCTTACTTTGTTTCCCAAAGCAATTGCATAATACGAGTTCAAACGGAATTAGAAGAGGCATAAAAACTGAAGACTCCGCAATGAAGGCATGAATGAAGTCTATGTAAACGAGCTCATTAGACGCGTCCCGTCTTAGGGCTGATCTTAACCTGCGGCCTATCTGGCTCGCCCATCAAAGTCAGGCAGCTTAATTGGTTTTAATGCGCCCTCAGAAGAGAATATGGCAAGTGAAGCCCCAGGGCTTATCAGCAGCAGGGGCAGGAAAACATACAACACAGAGAAAACATGTGTCCCGATACGGATCGGCACTTTTCACTAATCGGTTTGGTGTTAATTTATTGCGTATCTTTGCGAGCAGCCCAGCAATTGCTTCCGCCATCGAACGGCGGCCATGTTGGAGCAAGGCATCAATCGGATACAGTAGAATGAAGACTCAAGACTCGAGACTGGCAGCCGGCAGCCGGCGGCGCTTCAAAATGCACTTGAATGTCTCTCGCTAATTACGGCAATTAAAACGCACTAAATACAAGAAAAACGCTGCCGAGAATCGAAGAGAATCGTCGAGAGAATCGAACAGCGACGGGAGTCGCCTTCAAGTGGCTGCCAGTTTGGTTCAAGTGGAATTACTAATAATACTATACCATATACGATATCTGGCAGGCTCTAATTAGACGCCAAATGCCAAAGGCTTCTCTCGTTCTCTCTCTCTCACTCTTCTCTCGCCACGGTCAAGTGCTGCTATCCTTTTGTGATCAGGACTTCAGTCAGATGTCGCCGCCGATTAGCCAAAGTGCCTAATATCATAATTGTTCTAAAGAATGAAGTGGGAGAAAATTAAAGTAGTAAACTAAAAGGAAAGAAGATTCGTAACGTAAGACTCTTGTAAAGCAACATTTGATCGAATTGAAAGATCTAAACTGATCAATTTGCTGATAGTTAGATCACCTATGAAAGCATTACGATATCACTCAAAGATTTGTATATATTTTTCACTGATCTTTCAGTAGATGTCGAAGAAACTAAGAGGCTAATTCCCGTCTATCTCTCTAGTCTATCGTTCTGCTTACTCTACTCTACTCGTGTCCCTAAATAAATAGTTTTAGCAAATTCTGGAATATTTCTACTATGATATATCATATATGTAATTATAATATATAATATACAATATACATATTTAGTAGTAGACTATTTCTCTCAGTGTACTTTGCCATTTGTTGCGCATTCTGCCGCTATTCCATTAGCTCAGTCAAAGGCTCAGCCTGGCTCTTTCTTTCTTCCTTTCCCTGTGCCTCACTCTTTTACTCAGGCTCTCTGGCAATTGCATCATATTGTTGTTTGGCTCCGCATCGAGCCGAACCAGCAGCAGCAACAACAACTGCAGCAGCAACAACAACTGCAAGTCATAAACAATTTCAATTGCCGTTGCACATTCGCAACACTCAATTAACGCTTTTCAACAAAGACCTAACAAAGTATGCACACTACCAGAAGGCAGGCACGCAGGCAGGCAGGAAGGGGCAGGCTGTACAGCAACAATAACAATAATAGTAATAATAATGCATTCATCACTTTACGACAGACACATACAAACTTGGCCTAGACAATAGTGTCAACCATAAAGCCAACTGCCAACTGCGAAACTTGGCCGGGTATCTATTAAATTATGCTTAACTATGCGTCTTTGTTGCCCCGCACAGCACAACAATGTTGGCCTGTTGTTGTAGTTGTTGCTATAGTTAGTTGTTGTTGTTGTTTTTGTTGCTAGATCATGACTGACAATGGCCAAGCTACTTACTTATAAAGGAAATGCAGCCTGGAAGCAAATAGACGCGTCCTATCTTGAATTGGCTCACGTTGGTCAACAAAGGTGTCGACAACTCTTGGTAAGAAGGTACTGCGAGGTATTTGTAGGAGTTCTGGAGAGCTAGGGGAATGCTAGGGTGGTAACCATATGTACATAGCAGTTCTTTAGTTAATATTCCACTGGAATCATATATATCGCAGTTCTTAACTTTAAATTTCACTGACGTATATTTTTTAAACCGACATAGAAGCGTTAGGAGCTGATTTCTAGAGAAATACACGTGGTATGCAATGTTTCATACTGTCTTTACTTGCATTTTGTATAGAGGAACGTGTCTACAAAATTTGATCTCTCTAACTTATGAAATAGTTGAGATCTCTACGTTCATACAGACACAAAATACTAAAATTCACTTAATTGTTGCCATAGATCAAGCATAAATGCACTGACATTTATCGTATAAGTGTATATACCTCTTTGCTATGATTCCAGGGTATACATCTAAGTCAATTCAATAAAAATTCGTATCAAAGTTAATCCTCTAGTGATACTCAGCTTTTTAGTGGTTCCAGTTCGATTTCCAGTTAGATTAGGCGCAGTCTGCGGCTCGGCTTGCAAATTGATTGCCACTAATTATCATTTGCTTAACGGTACTCGTAAACAGTTGCTCAACAGCGACTCAACTGCTGTCCAGGTGCTGCTCAGGTGGCAGCCAACGCGCATTTCGCTGTCAATTCAATGCGAGGCGTTTAACAGCTGCTATGCTGAGACCGCGAGCTGAGGCGATGCCAATGAAATTGTCAAAAGTCATCAATTCTTGGCCAGTTGCTCTGTCCATCTCGCTCGCACTTGCAGTGCGCAGTGCTTTTGTGGGGCAATCAGCCGGCATATACGGCGTATGCGTAATGGCCTAAGGCAGGCGGGGCGAGAAAGGGTAAGAGAGGAGGTGAGGGAGGGGGAGTGCATAAACTACGCAATTTATGCGTATTTGGCAGATCTGAGCCACAGTGCGGCAGCCAACGGGGCGTAGATTTAATTAAATAAATTCCAAGAGCGCCGACGTTGCCAAAGGACGCCGACAGCGACGCAACGGCGACGGCGACGCCGACAGCGACAGCGAAAAAGTTGTCGCATTTTCATATTTGCGAAGACATTTTTAATAATACGCTGAGTTGGCTGCGTTTCTTTGTGTCTGTGTGTGTTGCGCGCAATTAAATAAATCTGCCACAAATTGTTGCACATTATTGTTGAGAATTTATTGTTTTGTGCCGCGCATAGGCGCACGCTCAAGCCGTACCACGCCCATTGTGGCCTTCGCTGATCTGACTACCTTCCCTACCTACATACCCACATATGCGACATACAGTCATGCGCACACAAATATGCCCACTTGGCCAAATATATCAACGGCTTAACAATCGCCACTGACGTGTCGTCAGGTGGCCAACGCCTTCCTCAAGCTGCCTCGTTGCACCAAATTCCAACAGGACCCCCCCCTTCCCTTCCCCACCCCTCCACACCCCCTCTGCATCCCATTCTGACTAAGCTGTTGTACACGCATTTTGATACTTTAATTTATGGTTTCACTCGCGCACAGTTTATCCGTCCCGTCCAGGCCAACTAGTTTAACATGCAAATGCAATTGGGACCCTTATGCGGTGGCTAATGTCCGGTTAAGAGAGCGCGAACAAGTTACCCGAAGATACCAGTAGAAGTTAAGCCTAATACGTTCGCTTTAAGCAACTGCAAACGGGTTGCAAACAAGGAAGAAGCTAGCTAGTAAGTATATGAAGCGGGGATCGTTGAAGGGGAAAGGTAATGATAGATGCGCGAATGAAGAGGAATGAGAAAGATCTATTGGGAAAGACTGTTGAAACAAATGGAACATATGTATACATGACATAACCTATATATATATATATATGTTCCATATATATATATATATATGTATAGATATGTACAGAATATAAATATTTAAAGACTTGGATTGAAGATCTGTTTAGAATGAATTTTAAAACAAGGAGAAGAAATACTTAGGATCAGTCGCAAAAATAGTTGATAGATTGAAAGAGAAGAGAAAAGTGAAAGATCCACTGAGAAAGATTGTTGCAACGATAGCAGCATATATATGATATACATTTAAAAATATTTATACACTAGATTATATAGTTCAAACTAATGCTTAACATCGATAAGTGTCTAAAGACTCAGAATGAAGATCTATAAAAGAGAAAAGAAGAAATAACAAGAAGTAGAAAAGAATGAAGTAGAAATGAAAGTAATATTTAATAATAATATGGTTACCATAAGTATCTTAAGTCTCATAAACACTAACTTCCTTTCACTATCCCTCATATTATTATATAGAATGATATTAAATTAAAAGCAAATTACTCAATCATTTCAATAAGTTTTCGCTACGATGTAGTTACTTAATCAAAGGCTTTTGTAATGCAGTTTTATAACTAGGCTGCACATTCCTGCCCCTCTCTGTCTCACTCTATATTTCCTGCTCTCTCTCTCTCCCACTCTCTACGCCCCTTTCTTTCTCTCTCTGTTATCTCTATAGATATCCAAGCAACTTTCAACTTGCCACTTGCAACTTCCATTTAACGGCACACACTAAAATGGAAACCTACGGGCGCAACCTCAGCTCGCTGATCTCGAGCTCAGGAACTGCTTATCTGTCCGACAATATCGATAAACATAAATAAAATAATATTGTTGATTCGCCAAGGAGAGAGAGAAGAGCAGGGGGACAAGGGAAGGGAGATCGAGTGAGTGGAGCCAACGCCTTTTTGCCAACTGGCAGTCAACATGCAGGCGCGCATAAAAATGTGCAATAATGATAACGATAACGATAACGATAACGATGCGCAGCGGTTGTTTTACAAGAAAATTATGTGTTATTAGCACACGCACTCGCAGATACACATACACAGGCACACACACACAAATACACAGTTTATAACCAGACAGTTGGTCGTCCTGCTGCGTAACGCTGTGTTATAAAATTGCCTGCTTTATCACAGAGACGTGGGCAGGAAGAGGAGACAGAGGGAGAGGTAAAGAGGTAAAGCAGGGGCAGTGGATAAGGAAAGAGGGGCAGTAGAGAGACAGTAGATGGGCAGAGGTCGGCCAGCAGGGGAGCAGAGGAGGGCAGTGGTTTGAAATTAACTTGTTTTTGAATTGTGAGATCTGCTCGTGCTGCTGCTGCTGCTGCTGCTGTTGCCGTTGCTGCGTGCGCATATTAACGGAAATTTATCATAAATTCCAATAGTCTAACTGGAAGTCCAATTGGACGACCCCCGACTCCAATCGGTATCGGCTACTCGCCTACTAATGGGCGTTGATTAGCTAATTTGCTGCGCTCGTTTCATTTTCCACTCGCTCACGCCGGAAAGTCATTTCAAATACTTTACGGCTGCCGATGCCCGATCAAAATCGTCTACATATTCGCCACGTTTGTGTTGCTCCCCCCTCTCTACATCTCTCTCTCCCTCTCTCTCTCTCTCTCTCTCTATCTCCTCTTTGATTTCTCAGCTTCGCGGCCAGCGGCATGTTTACTTTGATCTCTCGCACATCACAGACGGACAACAACAGCAGCCGTGTCAGAGATCATTTATCAAAGCATTCCCATTGATACACTATCGATGACACTATCGATAACTGCTGATCATGAGCGATTACTTGGCTCATTACTTGAAAGAAAGTTGACAAAGTTAAGGTGCGATTAGATCGATAAAACCTGCAATTGAAATCGATCAGTTGAAATATAGCACATAGCACATTTCATCGGTATTATCGATAAGTTTGAAAACAATATTCATTGAGAATGGAGAATACTATTTAATTTAAATTATACTTTACATGCCTATGCAAAACTTAATCGTTGAAAGTACCGAAAAAACATCAAACAATTTCAAAAACTTTCTTCAACATCGATTAATATCGATAGACCTTAAGTTGAGCAAACTAATAATTACAATCTTATCTTCAGCAAATAACTAATATAGAAAACACATTTACTTTCATTAAATACCATACAAACAATTAGCATTATGATTTTCAAAGAGTTCTCAAGTTTCTACAAGAACTCTCGCCAACTGCCTTTGAAAATCAACATACCCTTTCGCTGTAGCGCTGATTGCTCACTTTGCCAACTGATTCGATTTGCCCAACGGCCTCCACGCTTGATCAGCTCCATCTCTCTCTCTCTCTGTCCCCTCTCTCTCTCTCTTTTTGCTGGCGGGCTGTTGCGGTATAAAATAATGAATGAAATCAAACCGAAATCGAAACGCAAACTCGCAGCCCAATTCGAAGGCAAAGCCAAATCAAATCAAATTCAAATTAAACGCCGTTTTTTCTGTGTGCGCCGTGTTAACTGGGCCTGCTTAGCTGCGCCGACTGCGACGTTGACTGCAACGCAGACTGCGACTGCGATTGTGGATACAGAGACTGATATGGATTAGCATAGCGCGTTGCGTGTTCTACTGTAATTTTTGGCACGCATGCACATTCCAATGCCACGCCCCTCTGCTAACCCCCCTCTCCCAGTCTGTCTAGAACCCCACCTACCCTCTGTCCATGCCTCTGACTAGTTCACTCGCCTAACAATGAGAAGATTAATTCATGTTATTAAGTCGGCACTGCGGTCTTTGATCTCCACACTCTACAGAGGTGTAAGGTAGGCAAGCCAATGCGGTGGCAACGCCGCCACCTGAGAAACCAAACTGCCAAGGAGACCAACAACAACCTTAAGAACAACAACAACAACTGCATATCGATGGAAATCAAGTCTGAGATCTAGATGGATCGCACGGCCGACCCTGGCTACCTGCAGTCTGTAGTTGCCCTCAGCGAGAGAGAGAGAGAGAGTAAAAGAGAGAACCAAGGAGATTCAGAGACTACCCCAACAAAACTGACTAAAGCAAGTGCAAGTGCAAAGAGTGAATGAGTAGCTATATACCCTGTATAAAGGAACCAGAACTTATAATGATTATGCAATTGCAGAGGTATCTGGGTATTTACTTTCTTTACAGCAAAGAACTTATATGAAGCGCAGACTCTACAGATATTAATTGGTTTCAGATTAATATTGTACTTTATCTACAAAGTAACCACAGCAAATAATATTGCTTGTATTCAGAAGATTTCAGTTCATAAAAGTGATTAATAGAGTAGTAAATTCCATCAAGATAAGAATAAGAACTAATCTCAAATCTGCAGAAGTGGAATGTATTGATTTATTTTTCAATAAATGTCTTATAATTTTAAGTTCCAACTTCTTTTCAAACATATATTGCAAAATCTTTACATAATAAGGCAAATAATCGGGTAGATTCGTGGTTATAATAGTGATTAATGTAGGGTTATATTCCAATAGGAACAGAAACTTCAAATTCCTTGCAACTCAGATGCATTGTTTATATAATTTCATACTCTACAATAAACTGTTCATAGGGGTTTCAAAATATTGTCAGTTACTTGCTTCTATGCTTTGTATAATTCACCAAACAGTGTACCCCCTCTACGCTGCTCTGTCTACAGGGTATGCACAGTGATCCTGACTAGAGACATTGCGTGATAACCAAGCAAGCAAGCCAGTCAGTCACTCAGTCAGTCAGTCGATTCAGTTGGCGATTCATTAATTTGTAATTTATGACAGCTTGTCATAATATCAACGCTTCTTCTTCTTCTTCACCTTTTGCAGGTTGTACTCCCCTGCTTCCTCTTCTTCCTCACCTTCTGCTCGTTATTGTAATACAAATCGAGCTAATGCTCATTAAGCAGCTCAGTTTCGAAAAGCCATTGGGACAATGTCTCTGGGCCATGTTAGCGGTTTGTTCGGCATCATCGCATCATCATCTTCGCTTTGTTGCGCTGCTTCCATTCATCTAGTCAGGCTAGGCAGCTGGGAAAGGGGAAGGAGAAGGAGAAGGAAGGGGGGAATTGCCTGCAGGGCTTTGAGCTGTTGTCAACGCTTTTTGTTGTGCCACCAATAAAACGCGTCGGTCTCTTTCATCTGGCGGTCAGTTCAAAGCCCCCGACGGACTTCTAACTCAATTAGTGTGTTGTTTTTAAACGGTTTTGATTACAAGCACCTTTTTTGTTAAATCTATCGATAGATACACTGAACGAAATGATGTACAAATTAATAAGCAACCAATTTTAGTTTGTTACTTTCATTTTCCGTTAAGTTTTTTGCTGACTGTAGTCTACTAACACACATACACACACACACAGGCTACTTATAAAGACATTAAGCCAGCTAATTTTGTACCTGCCCCAGTTTGTGCTGTAGCAAAGTGGGTGTGGCACAGTTGGGAAGGTCACTCAATCAGGACTCGCAGCGTAACCAGAAAGATCTTCAAACCGCGCCGCATTGCGCTGCTTTGATCGCGTTTTAATGATGATGACCATTGTTAGCTGATGTTAGCGATTGCCCCGCCAGATTTTCACTTAACAACGCAGAGTACACCCTACGCCTCCTGCCTACCCCCTTAACTCCCCCTCCCTCACCCTGTTGATCAGCAGTCCGCCGATGCCTTGGCCTAAAAGCCATGCAAACATAAAAAAGTGAAGCAGCTCTGCGCAGGCTACAAGCGAAGAGAGGGAAGCAGGAGATGAGAGAGGGAATGGAGGGGGAGATGGGGAAAGGAAAGGCAAGGGAAGGGGGTAGTGGGGCAGTCTCTGTGCCTGGTCGCGGTTGCCGCTTCATTGGGCACTGCATCCAAATTGCAAAGCAACATAATTTTTATTATTTCTGCTCTGACCAAGCAATTCTCGCACTGTGGAGCGAAGTAGAGAACTTACAAGCAAAAAATTACAATGTCGTAAAAGCGATAATATTCTTGTTAGTAGTAGTGCATCAGACATTGTAAGAAAGTTAACTTTAATTTCATGTATTAAGAATAATAAGGATATTTTACTAACTATTTAAAATTTAACTTATTTTTTTAAATTTTCAACTAGTATCATCACTAAAAAATATATTAGAAAAACTGATCAAAATATCATTCAAGTAGCAAATAAGACTGTCTTAAATAATAATATACCTTAAAACTTAAACCTATTCAACATATTTAAAGTATTTCCACTCAAAACTTAAAAATACATTGCAATTTCCCAATCATATTCGAAAATACAAGGTAAATGTATTTTCAAATTGATATTGCAGCGATATATGCTACCAACTACATAATAATTTACTTTCAACTTATAAAACAGACTTTTTAAATTGCAATTTATTTTCATTATATTGTTTTTATACTAGGAAACAATCAGTTCCCTCTCGACTCTCTCTTCAACTGCGCCCCACTGTGTCTCTCTCTCTCTCGTTCTCTGTCTGTCTCGGACTCGATCGTGCAACTGCAGCCAAGTGCGCCTCGGGTTGCAAGCGTCAGTTCAGGTCGAAGTGGACCTCGTCGTCTTCGTCGTCGTCGTCGTCGTCGTCTCCTGTCTCTGACTGACTTCATTGCTCTTTACGTAACGTTAAGCTAAGTATACGTTGGGCCGAGCGCCATCTCGTTTAATCTACCTTTTAAAGGGCGTGGCCATAGTATTTTATATATGCTGATCAAAGAGCGCCGACGCTTTGTGCCGCAGCCGACGACGACGGACGACGAGAACGAAGCTGAGAACGAAGCGCACGACGAAAACAAAGTGCAAGAGGAGGAGAAAAAGAAGAAGGAAGACGAAGGCGTCTCGCGCTTTTTGAGACTTTCGCGAAGAGGCAGGAATGCAGGCCAAGCCAGGCCCGACTAGGCAGTGTGTGGCCATGTTTGCAGGCAGAGCAGAGCGAGAGAGAGAGAGAGAGAGAGGGTGGCAGGCTTAGCTACAGATCGAGCTCTAAGCATAGCTTTACGTATTCATTATTGAATTAAGGATGACCACGTTTTCGGCGCTTCGTCGCAATTGATTTGCGGACCATTAAAATCAATCAAAATACCAGAGAATCGCGAGATCCATACAGATCGGATCGGATCCATCGGTGGCTTAATTATATATACGGAGTATGAGAACGCGACAGACATGTTCGTTCATGCTTGATGAATTGCTGGCGCTCGGGAGAAAGGAGCTAGCCGCGCTAACGGTTTGTTGACATGTCGGAAAGGCCCCTCTGTGATTTTCAGCCATATAAAAAGAAAGTCTTCGACAATATAAAGAAATTAAGCCGGCAGTTATGAGGCCATTGATTACAACAACACTTGATTGCTACAGCCCCCAAGGGGTATCCAAAAAGAGACTTGCCATGCGTCGAGACCTCAAGACCTCGAGATCGTTGACATGTTCTTTGGCACGCCAAATTGCAGGTACTGCCAAATTGCCGTACATGTCGAAGAAAAGACCCGAAAGAGTCTCGTGTTTACAAGATGTTGTAACTCTGCAATCAAAATAGCTGCGGGCTGACATGGGGCAAATTTACGCCGAAAAAAAACAACATAAAGGGTGCTCTATAGAGCGAGAGAAGGGGGGAAGTTTGGGGAAGGAAGTGGGAAAGTACATGAAGAACTTAAATCAAGTTCTCTAAAATAAATTTGCACATTTTCTTATCCTTAAATATTTGGGGAAAAGAAAGAGTCCAAGTACTACATGGTCTATGACTCTCTGTGGTTATAACTTTTTTACTTAGTTTCTATTTATCTGCCTGTCTATGTCTAGCTTTCCTTTTGTGTATCTCCCATTATATGTCTTCTCCTTCCATCTTTCTCTAGCCATCTTTATCTCTCTGTATCTTTTTATCTTTCTCCCTTTTTGAACAAATGTATCACCCTCTTTTCTTTCTTTTGCGAAACCCTAAAGCCCTTCTATCTTTCTCCCTTTCGGTATATCTTATCGATTCTACATATGTCGCTTTTTTACCCTATATAAAATCATCTTCTAATTTAATTAGTTAGTTTTAAAGTCTCTTTCTCTATCAATCCCTTTCCTCTTCTCCCTATCCCTCGTTCTACTTGCCTTTTACCTTATCTCCTCGCTATATTTGTAACTCTCGCAAAAGCTCTTTCTTTCTCTCATCTACTCTTTTTTGTTATCTTTATATGCTTACCTCCCTTGCCTATCCATCTCTTTTCCTCTCTCTGTCTCTTATATTTCTCCCTTTACCCTTATCTCCTTACAATATTTGTCATATTTACCTTATCACCTCACCCCGATCTCATCTTTATGATATCTTCAACCTTGAGTCGAGAACCTGCAAGTTTTGCAGTTCGTGCCAACTTTGTATCATCGCATAGGCTTTACTTTCTGCCCGACTTAATTATAGTAATTCCCGCTCAACTAGCTCGAAGAGTGGTGAGCGGAGGGGGGAGAGAGGAGAGCCCACAAACTTCACGACATTACGGCACGCATTACGAGCGTGTAAACAAGCAGCCAACGATGACAGTTTTCAGAGACCCCACGAGTTGCAGGCCCTGAATACCGCGAAGAATTCCCCGGGCAAATGAAAATACCAAAATTTATAACTTTCTCGTTATGGTGTTTTGGCTTCGCGTTGGAGTTGGAGTCGAAGTGGAAGTGGAGTGGAGAGGGGGGATCGTGTAGCACTCTCTTTTGTCGGCGGCTAAATTTGTCTCATCTTCTTATATTAATTTGTGTTATTGTATTTCGGCTTTTCTGTCCGCCAACAACAACAGCAACAACAACAAAAGAGAGAGAGACTTAACAAAAGGTAGCCAAAAGGTATCGAGTTTTATAACCTGCTCGAACTCATCAATTTCGTTGCTAACAACACGCAGACACGCCAAAGTGAGAAAAATATGCCTGGGCCCAAGCGGACTGATTCATCAAGATTCGGTTTCTCTGTCTCTCTGGCATCTTTATGGCGGGGGTGTGGAGAAAGAGGGAGGAGGAGAACGTCATAAGTAAATTTCTTGTCTTGTGTTTTCGGGGATTTCAAAAAGCCATTTAGAATAAATTAACCTGGACCTACCGCTAAAATGATGATCGGCTCAGCGCTGAGGGAGACTCGACCCAACCCAGACCCGTCGGTCTTTGTTTTCTTCGCCCCCCCTATCAGCGGCTACGTCGCATTAATCTGATCCCTCATCAGCGTGGCCCCAAACAGGATTAAAATTAGTTTTTGATTACGCTTTCGAGCTTCTGGACAACGCAATTTGCGCTCGGCTCCCTTCGGCTATGCTCGGCTCAAAGTGCGGGGAATGGGCGTGTTCTTTTGGATATCCGGGATGAGTTCGGGCATGGGGGATGGGGAACGGGGGCAGGTAATTAACGCTTTTAGCAAAACTCTTTGTCGCGGCGACTCTTTTGCATTTCGAAGGTCGCCGCATTTGTCATAATTTTGCCAGGCTGCACAGTGGGACCAGGGTTGAAAAATGCAGACACTGGAAGGCTTTTGATGTATTTATTATTATTATATATAAGATTACTCTTTTACATTTTTTCAAAGTTTTTGAAATTTGTTTAATAATTCTTAAGATTTGTAACTTTTTTGGTACAGCTAAAACAGCATCAAGTTATTTTTCCATTTTAACAGACTTCTGTACTTAAATATCTTCTTTGTACTTAAATATTTGTCTAACTTTAAAAATTTGAGTCTACAGTTTTTCTACAACTTCATTATTATTATATATCATCCCAGGATTTAAAGTAAACTTTTTTTCACTTCAAAAATTCGTACTGTCCAATTTTTTTGATATTTCAAACAATTCTTTAAGTTTAAGTCAAAACTCGAACTAATTTAAAACTGTTCTTTAATTTTAACCAAATTTTACCATATTCTTTCAACACTTTGTTTGAAAATGTTTCTTTCACCCGCAAATTTATGATATATTTGAGTGGCACTTGCACTTTGCACCACAGTACGGCGGCAACTTATAAAGCTATTGGCAGGTATTTAGCCAGGCTCCACGAAGGATGGTAAAAGGCAAAAGGGGAGAAAAACAATAGAAAACGAAGGCAAAAACAAAACCAAAACCAAAATGTGAAAATGTGAAATTCCTTGTGCTCATAAATCCCCACAATCGGCTTCTAATTGAGTCTTCCGCTCACATTCTGCAGTCTACATTCTACACGCCACACTCTACCCTGTGCATTCCAGCTTGTCATGCTCCTGGGTAGGTAGAGCAGTTCTCCCTCACTCTTTCGCTCTCTATCGCTCTCTCTATCTCCCTCTTTGATGAGCGTGTGAACAGCACCTTGTACACTTTTCGATGCGATACTCATCTCGGACTGATTTCAATCTCTCTCTCTCTGTCTCCCTCCATCTCGCTTCGGATTAGACGCCGCACTGCACTTTGTTGCCGCAAGCTGATCCCAAGCTGAAACTGTAGCTGGGATCGGCATCGGGATCTGGAGCGGGGGCTGGGGCAGAGATGCTGTTAGAAGATAGCCAGAGAGCTGTTTGCCTGATTGATCTGTGTGCAGTTGGCTTTAATTGAATCGTTTTTACTGGCCACTTAATTAACATAATAGCCAAGTGCTCTGCTTTCTTCCCCCTCTCCCTCTCCATCCTACCTCTCCTTCTCCTTCTCTTGTGCTGCTCCTCTTTGACACTTGAGCAGATTTTGATGGACTTTTCGGCTTAACCAACTCTGTCTCGCACTCGGCCCTACAGTAGCCCTAAATGAATTGTGGTTAGTTTCAGTGCGTGTATCTTCTGCGTGTGTGTGTATGTGTGTCTTGTGTGTGTGTGCCAGAGTGTGTGAGCTACTTAATTTACCTAATTACCGCCAACGCCATTAGGCCACAGCAGCGAGCCGTGCTCTGATCTGCCTGCGATAAGGCACGTCACACAGTGCACAGTGGCGCAGGCTGGCAAATGCTTTCTAAAAGGGGATTTAAAATATAATTATTGTGTGTGGTTCTTATAAGGTGAAAGAAAAGAAAAGAAGAAGAAGAAGCTAGAAAAATGTGATAAAGATAAAGTGATACTAAAATGAAATTGAATATAGATTGATATCGATTAGAATCCTTCAAGTGCTTCAGTTGCAGAATGTAAAGTTTTTATATATTTAAGCCTGAAATTGGCTTGAAATTAAGTCAATTTCCATGAGATTTGTGTGCTTTTACGAGTTTAACAATTTTGCAGAAATTTACAAAAATTTATTGAAATTTAAACTTGAAAATTTAAGTTTAAAGTATCATAAACTCCTTCCTTACTTCTTTAAATTTTAAAATGTTAAATGTATAATTAATTTATTATAATGTACTATCAGAATTGTGACTTCTCTTTTAAGACTATGATAAAATATTAAGAAAATAAATTTAATAATGAAAATAGTTAGCTATTTAAGAGTTTCTTATTACTTTCAAGCAAATCTACTCCTCTCGATAACCCCCTATCACACACGCCTCTGTACTGTAAACAATACCATACACAGTATTGTACAACTGTCAGTTTGAGGCCTGAACTAGAACCAGGCAGACTACAAAAAACCAAGCCCTGCTGACTATTGTACCCAGTCCCGCTTTGTTGCTGGCCCTCTCCCACTTTCCTTTCCCCCTCTTTCTCTCCTCTCTACACCTCTGTCTCTAGCCCTGCCTTGTCCTTTTCTCTAGTCAGCGAGGACAATGCGTCATTTTGTTTGTGTCTCAATTAGCAACGCTGGCCAACTGGCATAACTTATGCTTATTTTGGCCAAGCAGCTACCTCTGCCTATAACCTCTCTGTCTCCTTCCCCTCCTCCCCCCTCTATCTTTCTCCCTCTTCTTCTCTTGTGCCTGTCACTTTGATTAGTTATGCTGATGACATTGTTTGTTCTGCGCAGACTTCTCCAGCCGCGGCCTGTGGGTGCAGGCCATAATTCATATGGTAAATTTGAATATATGTATGCATATGTATGTATGTATGTATGCGTGTGTGTGTGTGTGTATGTAAGTGTGCTGATTGTGTGTGTTGTCGCCTTTACAGAACTTGTTAGTGCGACTTTGGCTGCACGACTCGGCCCGCCCCCTGTGCAGGCTTCATAATTAATAAAGCGCAACAAATGGCCAAAATACACACACACACAGTCCGATACACACTCACACACACACACGCGCAGACTGCAACTGCCATTTGGCTTTTTGGTAAACTCAAACGTGGCACTAATAAGGGGCGTGGCTGAACTTACATGCAGCCATGTCCAATTTGTTGCCGTTGCCGCGTGGAGTGGGCGGCTTATTGGCCAAGACTTAATTGCCAATGCGGCTGACGGGATTTATGGGTAGTTCCAGCTAAAAACAGCCAACGGACTCGGTAATGATGTAGACTCAAATTGGTTATAATTGAAAATTTGACTTTAATTTGAAAGAGCAAAAAAAGATTTTGATTTTAATTGGAAACTGTTTTGTGGATATAGAAGTGAGAATAAAGATCAATGGATCATTGTAGATAATAGATTTAATGTAGATAGTTGAGAATACATATAAATACATAGATCAATCAATCACATCTACTTCCTTACTTAGATTTCTTTGAGTTAAACAACTTAAACATGAACGATTTTGTATTTTTAAAATCTGCAAATAAATGAGTAATTTAGGATAGTATCGGATATAATATTGTGTAGTTGCTAGTAAGTTTGAAACAAAATTAAACCCGTTCATTCTTTAAAAACGTCTTTCTATTAACAAACCCGTTCATATACCCTTGTTTCTACAATTCCCTTCTGCAGCCAAGAATTCTATCATATAATACGCTGTAATTTAACACATATCTGTAAAATAAACTAGCTATATATCAGCTACTCCCATCTACCCCTGCATATGGACATGCCCTTGATGGTCATGTCACGTGACTTCCCATTGAGTGCGCGCAGTCTGAGCACCTTCATATTATACGATATATGGTATACATACATAGGTATACAAACATATATCTGTTTGATGAGCACGCTCGCTTCCGCTCTGTCCGCTGGGCAAACTAGAAAAGGGCGTGCACGGCAATCTAGATAAATGAAGTTTACAATAAACACATCGGACGAGTGTCAAAATGGCCAGGTCCGGTTCGGAAACAGTCTGGCCAGCAACCCCTCAAGGACCAAGTCATTATGGGCGTTTTAATTGTTAATTGTCCATCATGTTGAACAAGTCCTCAACGTCCTCCGTCGGGGGTTGGCATCAGCAGCTGCCATTGCATTGCCACTTCCGCTGCGACTTCCCCGTTGATCCCACTGATGAAATCCAATAAGAAATCGCTTGCCACAAATATTGCAATAAACAAATAAACAAAAGCTTAAGCTAATTTCCGGCCAAGAAATCGAATCGAATATACTTTCGAAAAACATCAATCAGCGGGCGTATTAGCTCTAAACATGCCACAGGGGGATGGCAAACAAATAGCGGCAATCAAAAGCAAATCAAATCCCAATCGAAACGCTTAAGAAAATACCGAAAAAACACCGACGAAAAAAAATACCCATAACGGAAATCATTCAACGCGTTGGGGCCAATAAAAACAAATCGATGCGAGAAAAGCACATAAAACTATCGACGCGATCGGGAAAACATCAAGCAAGCTAGGGCTATATATAAGACAAAGGAGCGCGCTTTACTAGCAGCCCCTCCTTCTGCCCCGCCCTCTTTTAGCTCGATCGATATTTTGTCTATTATGAATTCGATTTGGGAGACTGAATGTGTATTTATACCCGCTACTCATCGGGTTGAAGAGTATTATAACGTTGTGGCAACTAAAAATGTATATAACAGGCAGAAGAAGGTGTAGCAGATCCCAAAAAATATACTTATATATTCTTATATATATATATATATCTATTTTCTTGGTCAGGATCACAAGAGGATTCAATCGAGCCATGTTCTTTTGTCTGTCCATTTTTCTGTCAGCCTGGTCCGTCCGTCTGTCTGTCTGTTTGAACGTTAAAATCTCAGTTATTAAAAGACCTAGAGACTGTAAAATGGACATAAAAGTTTGTAATATCTGTGCGCTTAAGTAGATTATTTCAAATTTGGATGCCACGCCAATCCCCCCCCGATTATTAAGCAAAGTGTGTAAGTCATAAGTTTCGCTTCGCGTATATATGTATTTATATCAATATTATGTTCACTTACTTCATTAATTTATAGAAGTTATTTAAGTTAACATTTGGTATAGTTCTCTTTCAAAATGTGGGAAGGGTATCTAACTGTCGAACAGACTTGACTTGTAGCTCTCGTGCTTGTTTCAACTAGTGTGATGATTGAAATGAAAGTGGCTTAGGGAAGACAAAGCGAAAACCGTTGAAACTAAAAGATCAAATTGATAGTTATAGCTAAAGATACCAGTACGGGTTTTATAGAGAACTTTTACGACAGCTCAACTTTTCACACATATTTTGATACCTTCTTTCTCTGCCGTTCTTGCAGATCCCAGCACGCTGAACATCTTCGCCACACGCTCGAATCCAAAGAAGAAGCGCAAATCGCGCACAGCATTTTCGAATCAACAGATCTTTGAGCTGGAGAAACGATTTCTCTATCAGAAATATCTGTCGCCAGCGGATCGGGATGAAATTGCCGCCGGGTTGGGACTGTCCAATGCGCAGGTGAGTATGAGGAGTTAACAATATATATGGGGTGACTGATTGTATATATATCATGCCTAGGTCATCACGTGGTTCCAGAACAGACGCGCCAAGCTGAAACGGGACATGGAGGAGCTGAAGAAGGACGTGCAGAGCGTGAAACAATTGTCAGCGAACAGAAGCTTTTTAGAGAATGTTAATGACTTAAGTATTTTAAAGACCCGACCAGTCAGCAGATCCCCAGCAACGATGCCACCCCCACCAACAGCAGCACCACCACCATGCACAGTCTCAGAGTAATCCCGCCAGCAGGGACAAGGAGGAGCTGCGCATGCTGAAGATGATGACGCTGATGCGCTACTCGGACGGCAAGCTGCTCTACACCCCGGCGACGGAGCGGGCCAAATAAGCTGTAATTAGCCCAATTTGTAAACACACGACACGCGCGACTTTTCTAACATAATTTGGCCAAAAAAGAACGAACAAGAAACACACAAGGAAAGGTGAAAGAGGGAAGTGCAGAGAGGTGCAGGAAGACACGGAGAGGTGAAGAAAGAGACACTGAGAGATGTGGAGAGACAACGATAGGTTTAGAGGGAGCCAGAGAGATCTCTGAGAGGTGCAGAGACACGCATAGAGATACAGAGATACACAGACAGATGCAGAGGGGTCTGTAAGTAATTTTTGAATTAACTCACTAACTCAGCCCACGCCAGAGTTGCTTCTCTCTCTTGCAAATGAGTTGCCGCAAATGATTTTCCTAATTGTAGTATTAAATTTCGTGATTTTGTCTATGTAATGCGTCTGTATTTATAATTTAACTGTGTTAACTGATTGTAGACTTTCTATATATGTATGTATGTAGACCCATCATATGGCAATGTTGGGTGGCATTATTAAAATTATGTTAAGTTCTTATGCAATTTAAATAAAATCATAGTTGGCGTACGAGAATAACAATTCAAATCATTATATTATAATCTTTTGAAACTAATTCAATGTTTTTCCAAAATGGGTGTTCGTCAATTTAATTTTTTTCAAAATTATATAAAGCTAACTTTCTTGGTGCAGCCTGTGTTGAAATTGTTAACGTCGGGCTGGCATTATATGCTAGCTTCCACAGTGGTGCCCATGACGTGCCGGGCCGCGCACTTTTGACAAAAAAGGCTAAAATGGAACTTCATCATAATCATCGGACAATTAATTATCCCTGCCGACTTCACACCAAAAATGCTGAATTGACAACACTGATGTTCAATGGCTCAAGTTGGTGTGATTTAAATCAATAAAAATAAGTTTCGGTAGAGGTTTAATTACTGTCTGCGTCATCAATTTTCTTTAAATTTATCGTAATTTTAGGTGAAATAATTATTTGGCGAAAGATTCTTGTTTTTTTTTTAAATTAAATTTTGAAAATTTAAATTTTGCGAGGACAGGCGACCTGGCAAGCTGTCCGCAAGTGTCGGTAATGAAAATTCAGGTAAATAAATCCTCATTCAGCAGATGCAGTTCACTGCTTAGTGGATCAGACTCAGCCGAGACACAATTGGATCGTGTCTTGGAAAAGAAGCTCTTTTAGCGAAAAACAAGCAGTTTTTCATTTGGAATAACGGCAGTTTTTTTCTATTTTCAATTCGAATTTGCGGAAAACCCAGAGGAGCTAGCGACATGCGAATTTTTTCAATTAGTTCGCGTTTACTTCATTTAATAGAGGACGAGTTTCCAAGTTCGTAAAGTAAAGTTCGCGCCCTGGAAAGGGCGCCAAAGTTTTGCCCGGTTTTTTCAGTTTCTCCCATTTTTTTAAGATGCGCTGTCTTTGAAAAACGCCCCCTTTGTCGCCAGTGGGGGCGGGGCGTTTGAGAACACTGCCGCAGGTTGGTCTCACTGCTAAATACTGGTTTCAATGCAAGCTACTAGTTCCAAGCAGTGCAGCACACGTCACGCAGTCCAAACGGTGGGCAAACGAACTAAAAATATGCGCAGTCTGGCAACGCTAAGTACTTAGCAAAGTACCAAACCCAATAAAGAGAAAAAGTCAATAAAGAAAATTTTTTAATTAAAAAAAATAAGAAAAAATAAGAAATACAATTTAATAATAATAATTAACGTGAATAAAAAAAACCTTTTCTCCTATGGTTTTTTACAAATGTCAACTAACTCGTCTGGAAGTTGTAAAAATCGTGAAATTCCCCATTTCAGTTCGCATAAACAGCGCCGCCTGAGCCAACTCCCCCAACTTCTCCCCTGCTCACCCAGGCCCTGTTGGGCAAACGAAAATAGAAATCATTGAGAAACAGCATCAAAATCGTAAAACTGCAAAAAACTGAGTGCAAATTATGAAGACGTAAATATGAAATTGGCAAATTTGTGCGCGAAATGATTCGTTTGTTTTCATTGCTTGCTGTGCTTGTTGTTGCAACAAGCAAATCAAATCGCAAATCAAAATCCAAATGATGTCGATTTTATTGACAAATCAAAATAAATAATTCTAAGCTGGAGCAATAAGCAAAAAATTAAAAAACAATACGAGTTGGCACGAGAAAATCAAATTCCCAAGCTTATCGCGGGGTCAACAACCCCGAGAAGGAACTGTGAAAGGGTCACACTTGACTTGAGTAGGAACAACGCACTTTTCACTTATCACTTTCTTGATTTTCCCATTTCCCAGCAGCATCATAATGACACAATTAAGTCAAATTATGTGGCTGCCACTTCACAAAGGGTGCCCCCCAACTCCAAGTGGCTGCTTTCACCAGAAATCAATTCAATTATGACACACAGCTCTCACAGGGATTACAAACCACCCCCTACACCCCCATCCAGCCCGACTCTCCTTGCGATTGCTACACATCCTTCTGGGCAATGACAATACATTGGATCAATTCCACACGAGCGCCTCTGAAGAGTTGCCGGTGATTAGCACGCGGCAGTCGAGGGCGCATTTACATAACCATAACCAGTCATTGCCTGTGCCTGCGCAGCGATCGCTGCTGGCACGGACCACCCACACAGGGCACAACACACACACACACACACACACACAATGTTATACGCCGCCCGAGGCTGCGCTTTTATTGCTGCCGAAGTAGCATAAACAATTTGCGCTTCTAACACAAAGTCAACGCCACCGCACACCTGATGGGGACTGTGACTGCAACGGGGACTGGGACTGGGAGTACGAGTCGTTGTTGGGTCTGTAGAGTGCATTAAATGTGCCTGTCGTGCTGCGGTTAGATGTTTGCCGGGGTCTATACAAGCAGTGCCAAGGGAGAACTTGTGTGGGGAGTCAAGTTGCGATGAGCGCAGAAGAGGAAGGGGGAGAACGCTTGCTGCACTGCTTGCAGGTGACTTTAAACTTCTGTTAAGAAACAGTTACTGCAGTATGTTCTCTTAACTCTGCAACTGTTTACAGGGTGTGCATTACTCGCAAGTTCTCCCTTGGCTGCTTTACCAACTTGCCCTTGCTCTCTTGCTGTGGGTAGTCCAAATGGGGTGAGTTGAGCGCGGCAGTTGGGAGGGTGGTAACACTGCTTGCAGGTGCGCTGTGAACAGTACTTTGGGAAGAGTTCCCACTCTTTTAACACTGCTTGCAGGTGAGTTTACCTTCTAATAACAAGCAGTTACAACGCTTTGCAACTCCATACAGGGTGTGCATAAGTCGCGGCTGCTTTGCAACCGCTTGTTTGTTGTTGTTTTTGTGCGCTTTGCTTATTTGAAGTACGGTTTGTTCTATTTGCGTCGTATGTGTGGTCTCTGGCTCCAGTTGCAGTTGCAAGTAACGTGGCGCGACAGCGACAGCGACAGCGCGCCCGCCACTCGTTGGCGACAAAACGCTAATATGCTGCAACGGCACGATTGCGTCGTTCGTCGCGCGTCCTGTGGTGCAAATCAAAACAAAGCGAGGCAAAAGTCGTCTAGACACCTTGACTTGACCGCACGCAAGCTGGCTAGCTCAGCACTTGACAAATTGGTCTAAATATTGAAGCAATTAATGTCTGCCACAGGCTGCTGCACTTGACAAAACCAAACAAAAGATTCACACATATTTCACACGCGTTCTCCGCCCCCCACACACTGCAGCCGGCGGCGGCGACACACTCAAGTGGCAGGCGAGCCGCTGTCCGATCCTGTCCAATGTCCTGTCTGGAGAAGGACGACAAGTAGCTGTGATATGTAAACAAAGCCACACGCAATGATTACATGATCAGTCGAGGCTTGTCCACGGTTTCCCGTTGCCTGCTACCGGCGCCAACTGAAGGTCATCTTGCTCAGCGAGGAGGGGAAGTGGGCATGGTCGTGGTCGTGGCAACGGCAGTGGCAGCGCAATCTTTGTTCTGCTACTTTTAAGCTCTTAAGTGCCAGCGCGATTCACTTTGGCCAATGTGCGCTTTTCATTTCATTTCAATTTCAATTTGGCCTTTTTATACCCTGCTTGTGGAGTAGCGCGGAAACGGGTAGATGCAGACACTATTTTATTGTACCTCATTTAATTTTAATCTCGTCTTCATTTCACATTTATCCGACTTTACGTGTTAGCTTCGATAACTCATATTAACTTGATTTAAATCGTCATGCCGCCACTTTCGATAAACCATTGATTAAGTCAAACAACAAGTGTTGAGTAAGTTACAAATATCAGTCAGAAACAAAATGAGAAATAAATAAATAATAATCAAATTTAAATTAAATATTAAATTAATAAGATATACATAAATAATTTAATTATTTTATTACTTATAAGATAAGATTTAACAAAGAACTATAATAACTGAAAGTCTAAGCAGTTTGTCATAATATATTTTTGACTTTTGTTGTTGACCAGTTGTTTCTTTCTTTTGTGTTGATTACAAGGTAACCCCAAGTCGATAAATTTCCGTTGAAGCTTTCTCACTTGTTTGATTTTCCATTTTCCAAATACCGAACGCATTTTTCAATTATTATTGCGCTGGAGCCACAAGTACGCGTATTATTAGTGTAATAGCGGCTAATTGCGCATTGGCCTGCAAGGAGAATTAGACTGGGGCGCACAGCACTTCACTCGCCCTGCAGACTTAAAAGCCTCCAATTGATGGAGGAGCACTTGGAGGCGATTCGCATGCGGACCTACGTAGGAATCATTAGCAGCATTTTGCAAGGGAGGAGGCAATTGTGGGCATTGAGATCATTGCAGCGATTAGAAGAAATGTGCAATGTATTTCACTCCCACTGCCACCCTTTCTCTTGCTCTCCCGCTGGGCACTCACATCCCAGGTCGTGGCAATAAGTCCACTTGAGTACGCTCGGCTTGGATCGGCGAGACTGTTCAAGGTTTCCTGCAATGATTTACCGCAAAAAAGCTGTTGCATCTATTTGGCTAATTCGGGCCAATAAACAGAGTATCATTCGCAGGCATGTGGCAACAAATAAAGTCGGCGCATATAGAAGACACATATAGGCAACAATAAAAACACACACACACACACACTGTAAACAACAACAATGCGCCAATGGCAGCCAATGATAATCGAAATGAGCTCGAGAACGAGAGATGATCGACATCGTCATCGCCCATCGCCATCTCTGTTGCGATCATCATCATCATCATCATCATCATCATCGTTCAGCTAAATTAACGGATTGCTGTGACGCTGCCCCGGAACCCGGACGTCAACGTCAGCACCGTCCACGTCCACATCCACGTCCGCATCGGAGCCGATCAAATCGCCGCCAAATCAAAATTCCTGAGCGTGAATAAAATTTAATTGCCTACAAATTGGCGCGTTGAGTTTTATTGCATTTTAAAAATATACACTGAGGGAAATTTGCAGTTAGTCTGTAATCGTAATTGGAAGACTATCACAATTGAAATTACATAGAAACAACTGCTTAAATGATCAATCAGTAAATGATCTATCAACATTTAAATTCTATTCGATTCTTTCTCGCACGGAACGCAGCATACCCCACTAGTTGTAGGCTAATTATAGGGTAACTAGTGATAAGTCCCGTGTGGGTGGCAATTTTTTACAGCGACCGGCAAACAAATACACCGATCTAGCCTATGATTTATTTACGATTTCCTAATGTTCCGCCTAATACGTCGGGAAAGTTTATAAAAAGCAGCTACAAAAGATAATGATCACGTTGAATACGAATAATGTTTTCGAATCGAGTGAATTGTCTATCCGTTTGGCAGGCAGAATAGATTGAATAATATTTAAGTGTTTGCAAATCAAATTCTGAATCTGCCATAAAGATTGGAATATAACTTGGAGAACAGCATTGAAAAGCAATAACATTCGCAACTTTTACTTTGATTATTTTTCTTGTAATTGGAATATAAGAGACTAAAGAATAAAAGGGGGAGAAAAGAGAGCTCTTTTTTCTGTAATATAGCTCACAGTACATGAATAAATTTCTCCTTACCTGCCTATATTCCAATCTTGTTAAGAGTTCGCTATTTGTATTGCAAACTTAGTCTGTAGGTTTCCATTAAACCATCTAGACTGTATAACTTAATATGTTATAATCGAAAAGATTGTTAGATGTGCCCAAACAATGTTCACTACGATTAGTAGATCAACCTGAATCAACGATTTGAATGTAAACGGAATTATTGTGTCGATGTTTCAAATTCTTAGTTTAAGCTTAGGTTCCTATTTTGTTAGGTTTTAGGTTTAATGTTAGACGGAAATCTAGATCTAAATCAAAAAGGAAAGAGTGGATAAGTGGAAAAACAAAATGAAGGAAACAAGCTAGCTACAACAAGTTAGTGATTAGGTAATATGTAGTTCGGGAAAGAACTGTAAGTTAGATTGAATGTTTGCAATAGATAACAAGCTGGTTTTTCTTGAAAAGTCAAAAGGGGATACATATATCTCAACCTCTGCCATATGTTGAATAATTGCCCTCAATTATAGCCAGATTTTTGCAATAATAACCCCGACAACACTTCAACTTTGGCACTTGAGGCGTCTACTTAAGTATTTAATGAAGCTGACTCGCATGCGCATACACATACATAAACTCAGCTATATACGCACATATAGGGAGACTACTTAAGGCGCCAGAGTGCCAGGCTGAGTGTACTTAAAATCATAAAAAACGATTGAACAAAAAGATATTCATCATGATGATCAAATGAATTTCAACATGAACTCCCCAATTTGATTGCTCAATAGGAATGCGAGCGCGCTAAGTGCGGGCTTACCAAATCAGCAGAAACATATAAATATTTGTATGTATATTTATATAGACTAATTTGACCGATTTTCGCTATAAACAAATAGTGGGCGAAAGACAGTTGTTTCCTGGCCAGATCAGGCGAAATGTTTATCGCGTCTTGAACGTTGCGCTGCAAGTGCACTTGAATCGAGTGCGTCGCTGGCGTCGCCTCTTCCACCTCCTCCTTCTTCTTCTTCTCATTATGCATGCACGAACTGACATTGAAGTGCCTGCAACGTACCCCTCGATCCACCTCTGGGGCGAGTTCATGCGGCGTTAGGGTTAGATTGCCCATTGGCGTCCCGTTATTATTGGTATTAGTAACACATGATTACGCTTTATTGTAAACAAAGCACAGATAAACAGGCAAACAGGCAGCCCAAACACGGATACGCAGGCACACGTACGCAGCAGTAACAACAACAACAACAACAACAACGACGACAGCACAGCCAAATGATATGTTAATGCAGCTGGCGCACACTGCGTATGAGTGCTATGAGTGTGAGTGCGAGTGCGAGTATGAGTGCAGGCGGCAACTGTTTGTCTGTCAACGTCGCAAGCAAATAAACTCCATTTGGGGCTTATTTGTCGTCGTTTGTGTTTGGAATTTCTACTCCCACTGTAAACAGCTCCCCGCGTGGAAGGGCTAAAGACAGAGGCGGGGGGGCAGGGCCAAGGGGCATGTGTGAGCAGACGCAAGTGAGAGAGGGTGCTGCTGCTCCTGACATTACAAGTGCGAGGCGAAGTTCATTGAGTAAATGCTGTGTTAAATGGCTTTTCAATTGAAATTGTTAATTGAGGGACCCTAAGTTGGCAGCCCCAACGAGCTTCTTAAATTGCCCCATTATGGCAGATTAGAGTAGTTTTAATTATCCGGAAGTGCGAATAAGGAATGTGCATATCATAAATATTATCATTTTATGGAATATAAAAGGCCTCTCTGTCAAATCTGAACATTTTCCAGAGAAGTAACTTTGTCAAATCTTTGTAATCAAATTTCTTCAAGCTAAACATTTCAAATAGACAATACTTTTGAAATATGAAATAATTCTTGATTTAGAAAACATCTAATCATGCTTGTATTGTATAATATGTCGTTTTAACTTTATTCCTCTTTGAAAACTGTTTACTAAATCTCTCTTGTTTCATATTTCATTGAACTTTTTCTTGACACTTGAGTTTTCTTTGCCTATGAGCGAGCGCCTTAATGAATGCAATTGAATCAAAGGTCGCCAACTAATGCTGACCAGCTTTGTCAGTGTATCTTCTTTCTTTTTCTCTTTCTTTCACTCCCCATAGCTCCCTGTCCCCTTCCCTCTTACGTGCTGTAGTTGTCGACACGCCGCAGCGTTTAAGTGTAATTTTCTTCTTATTCAATTGAAGCATGTCCTTCGACGGGCTGTGACTGTGAGGAGGGTAGCGGGAACTGAGTTACAACTCACTGCAGCGCACTGAGTTGGTCGTCGACTTTCGGACTTGTCTCTGTCCCCCTCTCTCGGCCACTCTCTATCTCTCTCACTCTCTCTCTTTGCTCTCTACCGTCGCTTAGCTCGTTACAAATTCACTTCAGACGCTGCTTTCACTTGAGATCCGCATAATGGTCGTTCATTTGCGCCGTCGCCGTGAAAATTGCAAGAAAATCTTCTTCACATTTCGCATCGACTCAGGACAATTGCGTACGTGTGCGAGGACCAAGAAAGCCAAAGAAAAACGTAAAAGAACCACCACAAAAAAAGTAAAAGATAAGATAAGCTGGCTATGGAGTGAGAAGATGGCAGGGGGGAGGACTGAGGAATCATTCGGTTCGGTGTGCCATGTAATTTGCTCTCTTGCCATGTGCTTCATCAGAAAGGAAATTGAAAATTGCTCCTAATGGTGCTGCCTCCACTGGCAGTGGGCGTGGCACAGCAAATACCACAGAAAAAAATACCAAAAGTAATTTAATGATTATGAAAAAAATAAATGATAAAGAAATGACACTATGAAAATGTGGGCGGAATTCATTTGAATCGTAAATTGCCAACGACTAAGGCCCGAAGACGCTAACGAAGCATTAACAAGTTAAGAACAGCTTCAAGAAAGCACAAAAGAGATGGAGAAGAATTAGTTGATTTATGCGTTGCGTTAAATTTGAGTTAATTCTTGTGTTAAGATTTCAATGAGCTACATCCACATGATTATTATGAAATAGACTTGGAGGTTAACTTGATAAAGGTAAAAGATGAAACAAATAGGAGGAGAAATAAGGAGAAACTTTCTTGCTATATTCCTCTAACATCTTAAGTTAATTGCTTAAATTTTTATGGCTTTAAAAACATTTTAGAATATCGTCTATGAACTTTACAGCTTAAATATTCATATTTAGAGCTCATATTCCATTTTGAATGGTAGATAAACCCCATGACAAACAGAATACAATGGTAGAGTTCAATACATTTTTAAACTTTATTTCTTGACAGTTACAAATATGAAAAAATGAATTAAATTATTTAAGAGATGGGGAAAAGATGAAAGTCTTAAGGCTACCTATATTTTGTTTGGTATACCATATTATAGTTCATCTTCCTCATTTCTATGCACTTCCAGTTCTTTGTACACCACCTTGCCAGCTCTTTCATTCCATTGCTGTCCACTCTACCCAGGCTACACTGTTATTGGCCTCCCCTGCGAATTTGTTTACACAAAACAATGAACACTTAAACAACTTTTGAGCGCTTTGCTCTTTTACGATGTTCTAAATACGATAAATAAATATATGAAAAACAACAACAGAAATGGAGGGCGGCACAGTCGTTTAAGCAGTCCGAAAGTGCCTCAAAGGTGAGATGCCGTTAGAAGACAACAACAACTAAAAGAAAAAACAACACAAAGCTGATGACTCTGAAAGCACAAAAAGGCACAAGGCGTCATATAATAAAAAGAAAACTCTGATTCATGTTGCGCATTTAGAATGTTTTTATATGATGGATTTTTCCAAAACACTTCGCACTGTAGAAAAAACAGATCGCACACTCGTTTCCCAAGAGTGAGTTCTGTATTTTCAGATAGTCGATCTCGTTCAAGTGTTAGTAGCGCTCTGGCAGCTGATAAGTCCCAAAAAACATTGTGCAAGAAGCCTTTGGAAAACAAATCTCACGCGCACTTCCATTGAAAATGAATTTCCATCAGCAGCTCCTCCTTCTCATCATTCCACTCCCACTTCCACCCCCCTCTTGCTCTTGTTCTTCTGTCTTCATGGTTTTTGGGGCCCGCGTCTTTAATTGTCGAGCATTACGAGTCGGCAGCTCCATTAAAAACGCTAATTAAGTTGCCCCCATGGCACATGTGTGTGTTGTGTGTACTGTGTGTGTTGTGTGTGTGTGCCGCTACACCACAACATTTCTATCCAAACAGCTTGCGAACAACTATAACTACAAGAACTAATCGTACACGGTAAGAAATTCATGCGACAATATGCAAAAAATGTTTCAAGATTATTATATTGATGATAGTTATGAGAAATGTCAGATAGAAGACCTAGAACTTTGGGCAAAGCTATAAATTTACAAGAAAGATTGATTTTAGATCTTAGATTACAGATTAAACTATATATTTCGAGAGAGTTTCAGCTTTTAAGTGGCTAAAAAACATAAACATGATTTTTTATATGGATTATCAAGCAAAATGAACTTTCTTTTATACTAATTATTGTAGAATTTGGACAGCAAATTATGATTTCAGCAAATAATTCGTTTTAATTATCTCAAAACTCAATTTATAATTTCTCGCACTGTAAAATCAACTCAACATTTGCCGATTTTGAATGGCTGACTATAAAAAATGCGTTTTATACATGCGGTAAAATTTAAAAAAATTTTTTTTTATTTTTTTGGCGAAATTTGAACAATAAACAAAATCACAAAAACCAAAACATTTATCATTCCAATTTTTGCCGCTGCCGCTGCTGCTGGCGAAGCTAACGAAATGCCGTTTAAATGCTTTTTTATTTCAAGCCAAATAAGCAAAGGAGTGCCCCACAGTGGGCGGGGGGAAGGGGGGAGTGGCTGAAACTCAAATTGCGCAAAGATTTCAACAGCTGCCGTCGGCGGTTGAGATTGAGGTGGGTGGCCATTTTGTACTGGGCGGCGCATCTGGAGGCGAGTATAGTCGAACAGGGGTGTGCAGGAAGGGTGGGGGAGCTGGGTGGGGAAGTGCTGTGCCACTGTGTGGGTGCACCGCCATCAACAACTTGCGCAAATAGCATCATCATCGCACAACAATTGCCGGGCGCGAGTCTTCGTTGTGTGTGTTCCTGTGCTCGGGGCTTCGATGTTCGCTGCTCGGATTTCCCATGAATTATTTTGGGGGGGACCGCACACAGTCAACCCGTTTGGTTGGTTAATGAAAAGCTGAAAAACAATTAACTATAAATTAAACGCACAATTTTCAAAACAAAATAAACATAAATAGCCCCGAACAGCGCATTCGCTCGATTCGATGTTGTTTACACAACATTCATTTACTCATCCATCACAGTGAACCGATGAACCGATGCGCTTGCCACCCTTGCACTTGCCTCGACACCGCATCCCTTCTCCCCTTTCTCCCCTTTCCCCTCGAGCCCTCTGAGCTGGGGCAGGCAATTAGGCAGGCAATGTCGTTTGCCCTGTGTGCCACGAACCCAACTCTGCTCTCTGGCCTGCACACAGCTCATAAAGCGTAAAGAGCACAACTTCGGTAGCACAACAAAGAGCAGAGAGATAATGGAAGAATATATAGTAAGAGAACAGAGATAATCGAAGTGCAGATACCCTATTTCTATACAATTCTTATATGTTAATATGTAGTAAGCTGAAGCACTCAAGAAATCATAAAATAAATAAATATTTAAATGAACTTTTAACACTCTTCAGTATATTTTATTATAAAGAACAGTGGTTTAACGTATTTAGAAAAATACCAATTTTATTTTCATTCATACACATTTTTTTATTTAATTTATTTTACGATTATTTATTTCTTCTCTCTGCTGTAAATATTCCTACTCTGCTTACGTCCATTTAAAAAAATAATTCAATTAGTAATAAACATTCGAGCTTTAGACAACAACTTTCAAATAAAAAATACAACTTTTATACTATAATGTTTTTTTTTTTTGGTTTTATTCATAAAAAATATATTATCTCTTTCAAGTGCATCTAAATTTCGTTGCAATAAAAATATCTTTAGCTGCAATTGCAATAAATTAATATATATATACCAAACTATAAATAATTTTAAATTAAATTGTAATACTGGAATCCTTCCTTCTTTCCCCAACACAAACCCAAGCAGCATAGCACAGTCCCTCTGCCAAAGGAAGGGTATAAATGGATGCTAATCACTGCGCTCACTTGATGAATTTGTCGTAGAGTTATTTCTACCAAGAAGTTCGGCTGTTGCATAAACAAGCCCGCCTACGCGCAACACGTGCAACAACAACAACAGCAGCAGCTAGTACAACCAAACAACAATAGCAACAACAACAACGAGAACAAAAACAACAATAGGCCGAAGCAGTCGCTGCAAATCGAAGTGTCAGTCGGTGCAATCGCCTCACTCTCATTCCCATTCCCATTCCCATTCCCGAGCTCATTCTCCTGCAATGCTGCTCCTTTTATGGCTGGCGCACATGTGTGCAACAGACGCACAGCCTCACAGGCCTCTGGACACGCAAAGGGGGTAAGAGAGGCAGGGCAGGGTTGAGCGGGTGCACGTTATAAAGCAAAGTGCATGTAAATGGGCTAAGACAAGAACCGAATGCATTTTACAATAAGTGAACGTTTTCTCGCGGCACCCAAACAGTTTTGTTTATACTTTAAAAACTGTTTTTGCTTTTGATTTTTGCAACAACGCTGCAGCGTCAACAACGCAACAACAACAATTGCGACAGCCATTTGCCATTAACTGCACTCTCAATGGCCGCTTAAGAATGCAGGCCCCAAAAATGTTTAAGCAAACAAAGCGAATATAAACAAAAATTCACAAATTGCAAATCGCATCGATGGCAGTGCACAAATTACGCATACGCCGCATAACCGTGAGTAATTATGCCCCCTGTCGTGTAGGCGGTCCGCTTGAAAGGATCTGTTGCGCACTCAAGTAGCCACCGACAATGCAGAGGCGTTGTAAAAACATAAAAAGGGTTGTATAAACAAATCCACAGGCAGCCTGCAGTCGTTAACACACAGGACGCAGGATGCGGCGAGCAGGCGCAGCACAATTTGTAGAACCTTCCTGAGCTCTTTCAACTGCCGAGCGGAGTCTATTAAGTGGCATCAGTTTACATATATCAAATCATGATACTCTACAGAGTTAAGGTTTACTACTTTTGTGGTGTCATTTGAGGGAGAGGGCTCTGTCCATGAAACATAAAACAAACTTAGAAGAGTAAAATCTGAATGTTTCGCTTGATATAGAACAGCTAGAAAAATATCTAAACAAATGTTTCAGAGCAACGATATGCCATTTAATATATTATTCAATCTTATATGTATCTATTATTTATATATTATAACATATGTATTTTGGATTTTTATAATATTCTAAATAAAATAGTCATAGCAAATATTAAATACAGATGTTGCGGTTTGTGGTTTTCCTCTAGATTATCTTTGTGAGCCTGCGAAATAAGCTGTCACTAGAGAGAACATATCTTACGGAATATAGGATGAACAGGAAATCATATGAGAAAGTTAAATTTCAATTTTAACAAAGTATAATAACAATTTTGCAGATCATTTCGACATCATTAAACTGTCAATGAATGTAAATCTTCCACTTTATTATTTGTATGTTGTATAACCTCTTGCAAATTATTATTAATATGACATCACTTAATGTATCTTTTAATATTTATGAAACTTACTTATTTATAAATATACAATATTATCTTTCCTCAAAGCAAAGACAAATATATGTTATATTCACATTAAGATTTTCTGAATACTTCCTGACTGGCGCGAAAAATGAATGGTGGCAAGAGGTCGAGTGCCCCGCAGTTATGACTAGATATAGAATATAGTATATTTGCTCACATTTGTATATAGATATACATGTCTATTTAACCCTACACACACTCACATACACACATATAGAGAGACATCGCTTATTGACACAAGTAATTACAACTGTCAATTGATTTTAGTGTCCCAAATTTGTCATCTCGCGCCTTTGGCTTTTAGCAGGAGAATGCGGCCAGACATGGGCAGACAGACCAGCTAGATATATCTAGCTAGAAAGAGTGACAATAGCTAGAAAGATGCCTAGATCTCTTGGGCTTGTTTATACAGTTGCTTGTCGCACGCCCCACTTGCACAAACAGTGAGAAAGTGCTGGGAAAGAGGTGAAAGAGAGGAAGTTGGAAGCGGGAAGCGGGAAGCGGGTGCAGATCCCGCAAATCGGAATGACAATTTGTAATTTGAGGAACTTTGTTGCCAGGCGACAATGAGACAGAGAGTGGCGCCGTCTTGGTCCTGTGAAGTGGATGATGATCATGCAATTCTTCCCATTGTGCATTGTTTGTTTATAAACATCGCCCCGAAATTGTCGCCCCGTCGCGCCCACTTGAGGCGAGGTGTCCTTGTTGTCGTCAGCCACCAGCTGTGCGGCTAAGGACATCGCTCAGCTCTGGGCGCTGATCATGTGCAAAAGCGCAATGCCAGAGAGAGAGAGAGAGAGACAGAGATGGAGGGAGTGTGTGTTTGTGGGTCAGAGACAGAGCGCGCCCGTCTGGGCCAGTGACACATTGAAGCACTTCCAGGCCGACATTGAGTGCCCTACGCCGCCGTCGTCGTCGTCATCATCATCTCTTGTCTCTCGTCTGTTTTCCCGCAGTTTTTCGCAACAAAATCCACAAAGGCCACACGCATCGTGCCACTTCAGGCGTAACGGATCGAGGCGGGCACTTTCTGATCCACGAACTGCCTGTCAGATCGCCAGTCAAACGGAAAACGAGGTCAATGGAGGAAACAAGTGAACTCCACTTGGAGTGAGATTAAAGCGCAATTAAAGCGATAATTGTGCTGGCTCATGACAGGATCGAAGCAGAGAGAGAAGCTTAGATGAAGTCATACTAAGTAAAGCAAAGCAGACTGCTTGATACCCTACAACAACTCTGTAATGTACAAAAATGTGAAAAGTCTTGTATTTTAATTGATTTACATGGCTGGGACACATGCCAGGCAAAGCATTATGCACATATTATATGTCAGTATCTTCACTCCGAATTTAATATCTTTAGCTCTGTTAGTTTTTAGAGATCAACGTTTTAGAGCTAATCTTTAAATGGTAAAGTGTAGACCGATTACTTTTTGATTGAAACTGATCCATATGTTCCTGCTGTCCTCATTGTACACTGCAAAGTTCTTCTCAAATTCTGTACTGTTCTTTATATCATCAAATCTTTCTTGTAAACAGTGTGGAACTAATCATATCTGTAGTTTTTAATCCCTTCATTATGGAAGCACAATAAACTATGTAATATATTGATAACACTGCCATTCATTTACCATAAAATTATAATTATAATAATTATATATATTTTGGAACAACTTATTAGAAATAAATAAAGAGTAATAAGAATTTCAGAATGATTTTCGGTTTATAATTTCTTTATTTAGAGACTTTAGCTAAAACTAAAACTTAGAACTACTAAAGCTATGCGCCAGGAACACTCTTCCTCTCCTTCCCTTTCTCTCTACCACTCTCTCCGCTGGCAACTAAGAACTTTCTCCCACGGCTATCACAAAGGTAGAATTGCAAGTTCCAAGTGCCTAATCGATTTCCACATTCTCCTCGCAATCCTCTTCGACAGCGGAATGATTGCTCTCGGCGCCGCTCTCCACGCTGAGGATGCGCTCCGCGGGCGGACTGTTGCAGCGAGCGGGCGAGGAGGAGGCCGAAGAGCCGTTGACGAAACTGGCGGAGAGTGCGCTCTGCTGGCTGGGTGGCGGTATGGGCTGCGGCACCTTGGGATGCGGATAGAAGTAGGGGAAGTGCATCTGGGGCAGTGGCAAGCCACCGTAGGCCAACTGCAGTTGATGGCGATAGATGTTAAGCAGCGCCGGATCCAGGCCATGTGGATAGGCAGCTGCAGCCGCTGCAGTGGCATAGGTGGTGCTGCCATCCTCACGCACCAGCACCTGCACGGGCACACGCTTTGTGGCACTCAACAAGGCAGCCTCGTGCTGCTGGATCTGCTTGCGTTTGGTCTTGTAGCGTCGGTTCTGAAACCAGATCTTCACCTGTGTCTCCGTCAGACGCAGTGTCTTGGCCATTTCACTGCGCTCCGGCCCGGACAGATAACGCTGCTGTGCAAAGCGACGCTCCAACTCAAAGACCTGCGCGTGGCTAAAGGCGGCGCGCGAACGCTTCTTGCGACTAAGGGCGCCTCCGCTCAGACTGTCTTCATGGCACAGTGGGGAGCCCCCACGTCCATAGCCACCAGCATTGCAGGAGGAGGGTGAACTGCTCAACGGCGGCGGCGAGTCGCAGTCTGCAAAGGGAGGACAACAAAAAAGAGGCAAAAATTAGCACAATGGCAAGCAAGGAAAGCAAGGAAGAGAATAAGGGGGAAGGTTACTGCAAATGGCATCCATTAGCACCCAAACAAAGGCCTTGAAACTTACCGGAGTCGTTGCTGGCTGCAGCATTGCAGCGTCGCATGTCGAGGGGCAGCGCGGCGGCAGCGGACAAAGCGGCGCCAAAGTAGCCCAATTTTCGCTGCACGTAATCGACGGGCAGACCGGCGCTGGTGTTGGAAGAGGAGGTGCTGGTGGAAGTTGAGGCCGCAGAGCAGGAGGATGTGGAGGCAGCAGCAGGAGCCTGGTGATGATTGTTGTTATCCATGGCTGCAGCGGCAGCATAATACTGCAAATAGCTCGATTGCTGGCCGGGATTACTCGAGCCCAGGCTGAGATCGCGACAGCAGAGTGGTGGCGATTTGGAGCCCGCACGCAACTCTGATGTGGGTTTGCTGCGCGTCAAGATGTCGTTGATGGAGAAGGGCGTTGTCAGTGTTTTGCTCAGTCCCGCAATGGACGCGCCCGCACTTGCACTTTCCATATTCAACATATTTGGAATATATTCTTAATGTTTTCTAATTTGATTTTACTGTTTTCTTTTTGAACACTTTCTCGCGTCGTTCGTCGTTGTTCACGTCTCGCTGGCTGCGTCACGAATGCGCTCGTCTCTTGCGCGCCTTGTGCTCTTTAAATAACTGCGCCGATCCCCGCCAGCGTGCACGGAGAATCACTCAGAGAGTGCTCAAGTGCTGCGCCCTCCCCAGAGCTGTTGGTGGTGGATTCAATTGCTATTTTTGGTAGCCCAGCGCCGATTGGCTGAAGACGAAGAGCGTTTGAGTTGCTCTCAAGTGTTTGTAGAGCTCAGGCTATGCAGTGCGTTATTTTTGGAAGTGTGTGCATCCTGTTTATTGTTTACAGTTACAGTTAACTATTGCGCCCACGTTTACTAGGCCAGGATAAGGGTACAGTCTGTTTTTTTACATTTGTTTATCTTTTGTTTTGTTTAGGTTTATCGCAATTAAGCATAAACATAAACCGTGCCTTTTCCAGTTAAAGCAGCACTCGAGAGTGGGCATAACTGTCTCATTTAGAACTGGAGTAAATTGTAGTTATAGTCTATCAATTGTTTTTCTTTGCAATTGCTGCAAATTTGGCACAATTTAACAAGTTTTAAGCGCTTTTGAGTGCTTTTTTCACAACACTCTCCTCCCATTGGTTGTGCACTGCTTGCCTGTGGCACTGCTTGCTGCTGATTGGTTGGCAACTGCAAAATGGCTGCTCGCTTGCACTGCTCACTTGAGTGAGATGCTGAGAGCGCGCTGCTCTGCTCTGCTGCTGAGCTGCTATGCTCTGCTGCTGCGCTGCTCTGCTCTGCTCTATTTTTTGTGGTTCTCAAAGCTGCGCTACACTTCACACCTTCAGGCTATAATCTTTTTATTGCCAATTGAATAACTCTTAATGCCAAATGCGCGCCTCGGGCAAGGAAGTCAGTGTGCTGCTGCTGCGCTGCTGCTGCATTGTTGTTGTTGCGGTCAGCATTGAGTGAGTTGCCAATTTCCAAGTGCGCTGAAAGTGATGATGCCTTGTGGTGGTTGCGCAGCTCTCGTTATATGTTTTCGATTGAATGCATTTCAATAATACTCGAGTAATTAGTATAATGATGATGATGCTGCCACACGCTTTCCACACGCTGCCACACGCTAATTCCACTGGCCTTCTTTAGCAGTTGTTGATGCGATTATCCTTAAATAGTTTATGAAGTCGTCGTCGAGCAGGTATTCGATTACCAACACAGGGTGGGAGGGTATTCATCCTCAATGAATGATGAATAGACGTTTTCAATTAACTGCCACATCAGTTGCTTCCTTGTTCCCGTTTCCTTCTGCCATAATACCCTCCCCCCTCTGCGCAGCAATATTGTTTTTGTGGTATCGAGTTCGCTTTGATGGTTTATCAAAAGCCACTTCAATTGTTTGCATTGCTTTGCATTATCATTCATTGCCCCGAATATGAAACCTGATTCCTTTCTTGGCCAGGCCAGTGCAGTGATTGATTCTGGCAAGTGTTCCGCGATGTGTTTGTGTTTGTTAAGTACGGTTTAAGTTTACCACTGTCGTTAGGTCTATCGATTTTCATTATATTTACAGTATAAAGTTTTCTTAAAAGGCACAAAGTGAAGTTCTGGTACAATAACCTTACTACAGGAAGTTTTCATTCTTTATTTACAATTACATTTTTTTTTATTTCAGTTAATTTTGAATTTTTCCAATTGAAAATTTGTTTGAGCGTGCGCACTGCTTGCACGGTAATCTGTTTTTTAGATTCCACTGTGTACACTGCTTACCACTACATGTACTGTTAACTGCTTGGACACTGCTTGACTGTAAAGCAGTATGCACTGCTTTATTGTAGACTTTCCGTTGGAGTTCAAAGTAGATTTTTGATCCAGTGTTGCCAGGTTATCTGTTTTTCGATTTTCATTTAGCCGGAAAATTTTGAAACTATCTGGTAATCTTTCCTGCTTTTGAACAAATAAAAAAAGACACTTATAGTATTGAATAGTCAATATAAATTTATGTTATGATAATAATATAAATATAATATTAATTTATTTAAAACCAAAAAAGTATTTTATTGATTTTAGTACAAAGATAATATTCAATATTTTATCATTAAAAACGTTGAGTCCATATTTTTCTTGTTATAATTTTGTTTCATTATAAAATCTCTTAATGTCTGTTATATTTAGAAATAAAATCTTTATTACAGTAAACCGAGAAAGTCAAAAGTATTGTATATAATATATAATAAATAGGTATAGTAGCTCTTTTTTAAAGTACTTTATTTATTCGTCTCATCATTAATAGAACATAGAGTTGAAGTATAAAAGAATAATGGCCATCATATACATATGTACATACAAAAATATTCGTTAAATATTATTTACCAAAAATCGATTATCGGTTCACATAAATTCTTCTTTCTTATGAATATTTTCAATGGTAGAATATGTATATATTTGTTTTTAAAATAGTTATGATAACATAAATCTTTTCCAAATCCCTTTCTTGCCATGTTTTCAGGTGTTTGAAGTGCATTAGGAAATTGCCGACGGAAGAAAACCAATCCCTGTTTCACGATTCAATGCTCACACTTGTATCCCGATCGATCCAATCGACGCCTTAGCTTACCCCAATGCGAGATGACAATTCCACTCGAATCGGGGATTTCCACAGACCATAAATCAAATGCTTCGCAACGCAGTTTCGGTTTCGGAATGCAATTACTCAATTAATTCGAATATAATTGTCACAATTTTCCACTTGAAAAGCCACACAAAGTTGAAACTGATGGATATAAAACAGAAAGAGAAAACATCGGAGAATATATTTATAATGAATCTGGCGGGGGGAATGTAAAATGAGCTCGCCATTTTTATGGGGGGCACATCAAATGGAAATGCGACGAGGAAAAACTCAATTGGATAAAATGTCAAAGGCTTTAAATACAGTTAAAGGGACAAGGGGAAGGGGCATCCACTTGAGAGAGCTGACTGGGGATTATGAACAAAGACGCGTACTGACAGCGAAAGTGAAAGGCGGAAAAGGCAAAGAGAATTACGCAATGCGGCAAAAGAAAAAAACAGAATTAGAAGGAAATGCGCCAATTGTTGATATTTTCTCCAGTTCCTTTTTCTTTGCCATATTGTTTATTTATTGTTGTTAATAAATCTTAATTTTGCTTACACAACTCTCACTTTGGCGGCTTTTCTAATTGAGGAAATGCAAATGAAAGCGGTGAAAGCAGGAGAAGAAAAGTGGGAAAGAGAAGAAGATATGGAGAGAGGGAGACAGCTGCCTCTGCGGCAGTTGGCGCCTTTGATCCTTTGACGCAACATGAATTAAACGGAGCTACAAGCCTAGTCCCGATTCGATCCTTCCTTATCGATTCCCTTTCCGCACCCCAATACCCCGCTCCCTTTTCCCCTCTGTGATATATGGGAAAATGACAAATTTTCCACTTGAGTTTCTTCGGTCTAGACTAGGGAGACGACTCGCGTCGCGCGACAATTCCCCGTCGCCACAACGACATCGCCGCCGACATTGTAAGACGAGAACCAAATACTCTGCCTCGATCAACGACGATCCTGCGCCGACCTTCAGTTACTCTGGTCAGTGTGGTCCATTGCGTCGCATTAGGCAACATTTAGTGCCACTTGACATGCCATTTGTGCCTGTTCCTGCGGACGGAGCCTGGGGCGAACCAGACGCAGCCTGGTGTCCCTTTTTTGTTGTTTCCTTGGGGGGATTGGAAGGCGTTTTGTTTGCCACCGTTGCGGCAGGCGCCGACGTTTGTAATCCGACTGTGACATGTCCTGCAAATGGCACCGACATTATTTATTTAGACTTTTAATCTACTCTAAATGTACCACACAAATTTGTTCATATTTTTCAAAATTTGTCTTTGTAGTCAGCGAAAAGAAAATGTTCTTTTCAATACATGTTTATAATATATCGAAAAGAATGAACCACAATTGTGTTTTAAGTATTTGGACACTATTTTCTGTATTTCTATGCATTTAATTGTCAGAAATCGACCAAGTACCTCTGAATAACTACGTATTATAGTCCTAGTTCAACTCTTAAGTCTGTCAAAAATTATACGCATTGAATGATTATTAATTGAAATGACTGAAATTTAAGGTTTTAATCGACCTTATTCCTCATAGTTAAATTTGAATTGATATAAGTTTAAAATCCTTTTTAAGACATAATTTTCTAAAACAAATTTACTTAACATTTTCAGCATATTTATACATACAGTATTGACTTTATTTTATACAGACTTCTAGCAATCTTGTCAAATTCAGCTTTCACCTTCAAATACTCGTAACTTTTGAATGTGGAATGAAAACTTTTGGAAGTCTTTAATTTTATATGTTAATTAATAAAGCTACTCCCAAATAGTATTGTAAACGATTTTAAAACAATTTCTTTATCAAATTATAAAAGTAACAAATGTTTTTCTTGCATTTTTAAGTGCTCATCTTCTTTGTTATATTTTATAAAGTCTCTAATTATGGTAATCAACTCATTAGAATGATTTGATGCGATCTAAGTCCCTCAGCTAATACTGACGATTCACCCTGATTGACATTTAACCCAACTCACTGACTGAAGTTGCAGGTTCCCCCCGCTTCATAGTCCCTTCTTGCACAGTTCTTTAGCTCTCTGCTCGTGTGCCCTGCCCCCGATCCCAGCCTATGCTTCTCTTCCCTTCACTGACATATACTCTGGCTCCATTTCCCTACTGCTCTTCTCCAGCTCCCCATGACCCTACCCGCTCCATCCCTTTCTCCCTCTACTCAGCTATCAAATCAGAAGTTTAGCCTGTCAAACAGTCTGCCCACTCCTCCACTTTGCCCACTTCCTCTCTCTGCCTTTCGCTTTCCCATCTCAAATCCTACTCCCCCCTAGTCTCGCCTTCTCCCTCCTCCTTCATTAATCCAACTAAAAAGTGTGATCAGCTGCACTTGTTGGCTTCTGCCCGAATCGACGCGACTCGACCCGATCCAATCCGTGCTCTCTGCTCTCTGCCCTCCCGTATCCCATCTGCCCTGTGCCCGTGGCATGTGTTTGTGCAGTAATTGATATGCCACTCCAGGGGCAACAACAGGGGGCAGACTGCGAGGCAGAGTCTGTGGCAGTGGCAGTGGCAGAGGCAGAGGCAACTTTGGCCCCCCACACTCCATGAAATATTAGCCCAATGCTGAGGCGGCCTGTCATAAATGTCGACTTGCCATACGCATCTGCATCTTCATTTGTATCTGTATCTGTGTGTCTGTGTGTATGTGCAACTGCAATTGTATTTGTTGCTGTATCTGTATCTATAGGAAAACGTTTTACAGTTGCATTGCGCTCCACTTAGGCGTTTTCATAAAAGCAACCTTTGTAATGTCTGCCGCGCTATCGCCTGGCCCCGTGCTCCCCTTCCCCTCTTCATTTCCACCCTCGCTTCCTCACCCTTTCCTTTCCCCTTGCCCGTGTACACTTTCCTCTTTTCCTTGCTTCATACCCCTTCGCGAATAGCAGAGAAAACAATTCAAGCAACGGAAATCGAAATTCTTTCTCTGTTGTTGTTGTTTCATCTTAATGTTGTTGCTGTTGTTGTTGCTGTTGTTGTTGCTGTTGTTGTTACTCTTGTTGTTGTTGTTGGTTTTTTTCTTCTTCTTCTTCTTCTTGTCTGTGTTGTTCCTGTTCTCCTTCTTGTTGTTACTCTTTCTTCTTGGTTTATTCATAAAACTGATCGTTGCGTTTTGATAAAATTGATTTATGCGTCGATCGACAACAATTATACCGCAGATGCGGTGCCTAATGGATCGGTGGCAGATATATACATATATGTATATATGAAAATATATCGCGAGTTGCGAGTTTTGAAAAATGAAAGGGAAAATGTGACTAATCTCCGCGAGGGATGTCGCTTTGAAGGAAGATCGAAATACTAGAAAATGAAATTGCTAGATCTATGGATTAAGTGAATATGAAGAGAAATTTTATATGATCTTTAACTATTTGATCTTTAACTATTTGATCTTTAACTATTTGATCTAGTTTTAATTAGTTTTGAGATAGTTTAAGCTCTTTTATAATTACTTACAAGTAAACATCCTGGTATATATTTGACATTGTGTTTGTTTTTTTTTTTTTTTGAGTATTAGAAATGTTTCCTAAAGTGAAAAAGGATTTTTAGTAAAATGTATTTAAAAAAACATATTTTTCAATTAAGAAATACATTTTTTGTTCATAATTTTAAAAAAACCCCAGCACTTTTTAGTTGCCTATAAGCCGTTTTGTTTCAGCTCTGAATTTTTAATTTACAATATTAATATATATTATAAAACTCAATTTATAATAAAAATAATTTCAAACTTTTCAATGATCATAAAAATGATCATTAAAAAGCCATCAATAAGCTTGAGATCACTTCTGAAAATTATAAATACTTATAAAAGTATAAATTTCTATATTAATTTGAATAGAAAACTCCTTAAACTCCCAGTAATAAGAAAACGATTATGAAAATTATTAAATAATTAAATTATTAATTACTGTGATATCTTTCTCAATTTCCACTGATCACAAAATTAATGTAAAAAGTCATTAATAAGTTGAAGATTATTAGTGTATTTGCTTTCTTTGGTTGTCTTAACTTTATTTATTGTCCGATAATCGTATAATACATATCAATAATATATACAACAAGGTACTATGAGCTATGAGGCAATTCGTTAGGTAGAACAAGAACAAGGTGACGCTGTGTAAGGAGATTAGAATAAATTAGAATAGAAACGAAGCTTAACTATTGCAGATGCAGTTGCTGCTGGGACTGTTGATGCTGCTGTTGGTGGTGGTGCTGCTGCGCTGGCCACATCAAGTGATTGGGCAGAGGAGGAGGCAGCACATTCCCATTTGCCACACTTCCACCCAGCTCCACTGGCTTCAGCTTGAGCGGATGCTTACCAAGGCTGCTTGTCGAGACATCACCATCTAAATCTCCTCGCTTGGACTTGTAGCGTCGATTCTGGAACCAGATCTTCACCTGCGTCGCCGACAGATTCAATTTCTGGGCAATGATCTCGCGCTCAGCCCCTGTCAGGTACTTCTTCAGACGGAAACGGCACTCCAACTCCAGCACCTGTGCCTGGGAGAAGAGCACGCGTGGTTTGCGCTTCAAGCGAGGTTTGCCCGAGGAGTTGTTGTTGTTGCTGTTGTTACTGCTGATGCTATTATTGTTGGTGTTGCTACTGTTGTTGTTGCTGCTCTTGCGCAGCTCAGCGCGCGATGAAGTCACCTGAGTGTCCTCTGTGAAAGGTAAAGTGTGAGCAGAGTTGCTGGCGAGGATTACTGGCAGCGCTAACTTACTTCGCTTTGCGCAGTCGCTGCCGCTGACCACGCCCGCACCCGGAGCAGGCATGCCACCATTCCCGGACATCTTCTCCACCTCAGCAGAGCTGTTCAAGTCGAGTGTGGGCGATGGTGTCACGTAGGGTGTGGGAATATACTCGCTCTTGATAGACGAAGGCACCACAGGCAGAGCAGCAGGCAGAGCTGGCGGAGCAGGGCTGGCATAGACATCACTTGCCGTGGCTCCTCCTCCATAATTGTAGCCAGTGTAACCAGGTTGATAGGCAGCTCCAGCTGTACCGCCGGCATAGAACTGTGATGCGGTCACATTGTACGCCGTTTGATAGCTCTGATGTGGATGGGGATGCGGATGTGGATGCTGGAACATGTGGGCGGGCATGCCGTAGTCCTGATGGTAGCCCGCATACAGCTGGGCGTGGCCATGGGGCGGAGGAGGCAGCAGTGGCGACAGGGATGAGCTGGCCAGCACATCCTCCTCCTGCTGCTCCACCAGGAGCTGTTGCTGCTGCTGCTGTTGGAGATGTTGCTGCTGCAGTTGCTGCGGCTGCTGGTGTTGCTGTTGCTGGAGATGATGCTGTTGCTGCTGCAACTGGTGTTGCGAGAGTGCCTGCTGCTGGTGATAGTCACCGACGCCGTATAGAGCCGATGCTGCAGTTGCACTGAGGGGGGAAAGAAAAAGAAATAGACAGAGAGACAGAGAAGAAAAAGAAGTTAGCAATATGTTGGTGTGTTTGTTAAAAGACTCCCTTTTATGATATTAAACAAATCCAAATATTTTTGGAATTCTTAGGGACTTTTTCCCTTTGTCTGTCTGTATGAACAACTAGATCTTAAAGACCTTAAAATTTGGCTACAATATGTCCTATTATGGCACGCACACAATCTTTAAATTGCAAGTATAATTTTAACATAAATATTTCATTGAATTCGATTACGAAATGTATTTAGTGAACAATCAGATATAGTTTTTAATAGCGGCTATATTCCAATCGAGCACACACACTAACAAGTTTTCTTAGTTATTTATATAGTTAACTTAGTTCTTTAACTAAAAACCAACTTCTTATCATCATAAATAATTATTTTTTAAATTAAGGCTGCATATTTTCCCAAAAAAAATCGTATTATAGATAAAAACGTTCGGAAATAAATTGAACAGTCGTGACTTATTGCTTTGATTACTTAATAATGATAAGCTTTCAATCAATTTCTTGGTAAGCGTATATATTTTATTATATATTTATATTTATTATATTTTGTATTATTTATATAATATAGGAACTTCAGAAGTGTCTATAATCCTAAAAACTCTCACTAAGTTCTATAAACCTTTGCAAAAATATTCTTTATCTAGGATAAAATTGAATTAAATCTTAATAAGGGCTACACATTGAATTGAATAATAAATATTTAGTGTAAGAATAACCCATTTAAATATGCATTATCACTTATATTATGTTGATTAGAGCTATTTATAAAGTATAAACAAATTTCATGAAGTATTAATTAAGTAATAATATTTGTAGCAGCACCACTGTAGATTTGATTTCCCATGCAATTTTTTAAATTTCACCATTTTTCTTAATATGCTGAGCCTGTGTGGAGAGCACATGTTGCATCACGCATGGCGCAGCAAGAGCTTAGCGCAGTACGGGGTGTGAGGGGCAGTTTACTTCCTGCTGATGTCGGGTGACATCATTTCATGCCTCATCACAATTAGCAGACGACGCCCTAGCGCGGACCAGGAAGAAGGACGCAGGACACAGGACACACATGCGAATCACACATGTTGACCAGGCCGAGCCCGAGTCGGGTTGAGTTAGGTCCGGCGCCGCAGTTCGCTTGGCCGCCTACCTCGTCGCGCATCCCTCCATCCCTCTGTCCGTCTGTCCCTCCGTCTCTCAGTCCGTCTGTCCTTCCCTACGTCTGTCTCAACAGATTTCTTGACTTTGTTTTTCTTATTGTTAACACTTTGTTTCCTCGTCTGCATCTTTGTCTGTCTGTCCCACTCTGTCGCTGTGTCCGCCTTGGCCTCTTGTACAAACAGTGATGATTTGTCAAAGTCCTTGCGGTCCTCCTATTTGCAATTCATGCTTCTCTCATGTTTTCATAGGATTTCTTATGTGTGCGCCATCTCGCTCACTCTCACAGACAACTGCTGCCCTTCTCCGTCAGCAAAAGGTTAGGAAAATATTATTTTTTTGTGGAAAATTGGTAGAAATTAATTTCCTTTTCTGAATCTCATTAAAAATAAATAAAATAAAAGACGCTGAAGACTTTGTAAGGTTGTGGAGAGACAGGTAGATGCTGCTACGAGTCCAGGATGCATCCAGAGATTATACAGCTGCTTTTGATACATAATCGGTATATAATTTATACTCCTTATATAATTGGGTGTCTTTTTTATATTGATATACAATCCCTGAGAGACAGTTTTAGTTGAGTTTTTTAAGGCACTCTTTATTTTGATTTAAGATCATCAGATAAGATCCTGTTTATCTAATAACTCAATCAATGGACAATGATAAAAGTTGTAAAGTGAATTAGCATTTAACATAATATGTAAGAAGTTATTTCCGGTAAAAAATGTAAAATGTAAAATGTTTCAACATTTTACAATCTTTTATCAAGAAACTCCAGTTTCCATAGTAAAAATTATAGATTTTATGGGTTATTTATAGACTAAATAACTTGTAAAGACATAAAAATCCTATAATATTTTTCATTTATCTGTTGAGCCCATTTAATCATTTAAAAATTACGACGATTGTAAAAGAAATACTAATCTTGTATCTTAATCTTTAGGTATTGATATTGTTCTTTATATTGTTCTTCATTAATAAAGTTTAATATTTATTTACTTTAAACATTTGTCAATTATAAAAGTTATTAAATAATTAAAGATACTATAATCTACTTTTGACTAAGTTCTTTCTGCCGCAAGCCCTGCAGACTTCCACTTACCTATCGAGATGACCGTAGCCGCCGTCATAGGACTCCGTCTGGTTGACCATGTTGAGAATGTCCTTGACCGAGAAGGGGGTTGTGTTCAGGGCATCCGCATTGGTCAAGCTGCCCGGACTGGGCGACTGACTGTAGTCGAAGTAGCCCGTGGATTGTGGCTGATGTTGATGATGATGTTGCAGCATCGCACGTCTCTACCTCTGTCTATCTCTCTCACTCTGTTTGGCTTTGGCACAATTCAAATCACTTGAATCACTCACTCGCGAGGGGGCACTTTAAATTAAAATAAATACAACAATTTGCCAAAATGCACTTGAAAACGCGACCACAACTACACTTGACAACAATAACGAGTAGGTGTGTATGGGTATGTGTGTGTTTGTTGTAGGGGTTGGGGGTTGCACACCCCTTGCAAATCGTTATTCGTACTCGAAAAGACTTGCTCAAACCTCAAGAAGTTGCGCCGTTCCGCTGCGCACTCGAGCGTGTCCTCAATTTGTCAGCGCGTTTTTCGTACTGAACATGATTCGAATCTTTTGCGCCCGAGGCGAACCACCCGCATACACACAGTTAGAGAAACACTGGCCTCCTACAAAATGGCTGCCAAGTAGCCAATCACAGCAGTGCCTCAGCGGCTGCTGTATGCGTGTGTGTGAGTGAGTAAGCATGAGTGTGTGTGCAGTTATCTTACTCTCTTGTTGGTATTGTTGTTTGTTCGCTGGCACCCACTTTATGCAGATTTTGACTTTGTTTGAGCATCTTGAGCTTAAGTACGTATTTATTTGTGCTCGATATTTATTACTGCAAGGTCCTTAAGTCTTATACGAGTAAGGAATGCTATATTTGTCGATCTTCAATGCGAAGCGATGATCCGATTTCAAGTGGGGCTTAAGTGCAAATATTCGCACACTTGACGCTCTAGATGTTTTGAATAAACAAATCATCAACGAATGAGGGAAAAGTATAGTGAGAAGAACAGGTACTTAGAGATAAATTAAATGTCAGGATTTGTAAGTGTTGTTAAAATGTTTATTTGTATACATTAAATGTGATATTGGCTCAATAAATTTCAGAATAAATATTTTTAGTTTAGTATTGAACAAACAAAGATTAAAAAATGGTAATATGTTTGGAAGATTGTAAGAATAGTTTATGAAAATATAAAGAACATGAAGAGTTCGAATCATAAGAAACCATTCAATGATATATGCCTGGAATATCCACATTGCGAAACAATTGTTAATGAAAACTTGTTTAATTGTTTAATAATTTTTTAATATTATGCAGTGCCCAATTCCAGTGCTACCGAAAATATATTTATTTATTTGATTTAAACAATAAATATATTCGATAAGTTGTTTAATACGTTCAAAGTTATCGCGCAATTTTGCGCAGTTCTGTTATTTTTATCGAAGAGCAGGCTTGTTGTTTGATATATCGATATGTCGTGTACCAACATCCCTAACCAGTATAAACGTATCGTTCATCCCTAGCTAGGTATACATTTATTTCGTGGTACTCGTTGAAAAAGTTGGACGCAGTCTGCGCGTCAGCAGCGTAGAAAAAAGTAAATTAATATTAATCTGTGCTCCAAGAATTATTTTATTGAAGAAAATATAAACAAAAAGGTCAGTTTTAAACAAATACAGTTAGTTTTTTATGAAATCAAACCAATTTTCATTTTCATTTATATGCCGAAAAATCACTCAAATTTGTTGCACGCGTGAAATTTCCCAGTTTTTTTTCATTTTTATTTCTGTACGCATCTGCATTTTTGATGTGGTTTGACAGTTGTAAACAAATGGCTTTGCCGCATTAGGTTTGCATTTTACAAATTCCAACTTATTTAATTGTATATTTTCTTTGCTGCAACAGCACACAACATCAGCGCAGATACAGAAAATTCTATTGATTTGTATGCTCGTCCAAGATGGCGGACGACGAGCAATTCAGTTTGTGTTGGAATAACTTCAACACAAATCTGTCCGCTGGCTTCCACGAGTCGCTATGTCGTGGAGATCTGGTGGACGTATCGCTAGCCGCGGAGGGGCAAATAGTGAAGGCGCATCGTCTGGTGCTCTCCGTCTGTTCGCCCTTCTTCCGCAAAATGTTTACGCAAATGCCATCGAATACCCACGCCATTGGTAAGTACTATGGGCTAAATGGGGTTGCGTTGCCATGCCAGAGTAAAACTAAGTAATACTAATTTTGTTTTTTTTTTTTAGTTTTCTTAAACAATGTCAGTCATTCGGCGCTGAAGGACCTGATACAGTTTATGTATTGTGGCGAGGTGAACGTTAAACAGGACGCTCTGCCCGCTTTCATAAGCACAGCGGAGTCTCTGCAAATTAAGGGGCTGACAGATGTGAGTATAACGAACACACAAATACAAACATAAAAGAGAACACATACACCACCAAGCGCCTTTCGCGCGCGCAATACATGTACAGAAAATTGATGCACACAAGCACACCAAATCGTCTGTATAAGAGCTGGTTTGACTGGACTGTACCCAAGCAACAGAGAATTGTCTGGAAACAGCAGATGTGTGTGTGTGTGTGTGTGCGACAAAGTGAGCGAATGCGCGCGCGCTGATAGTGTTACATATATTTGTCTCCCTCTATCTGCTTGAGTCAATGGGCGCAGTCTGGTGGTTGTTTTTTGCTCTTTCAACTAGGCCAACAACAAATGAACTGATATAATATTGCAAACATTTTAATGTTTATTTTTATTTATTTTTGTTTTGTTTAGAATGATCCTGCGCCACAGCCCCCACAGGAACCCACACCCCCACCAGCACCTCATGTACAACAACAACAGCAGCAGCAGCAACAACAACAAATCCCAGCCCAGCGTGTACAGCGTCAACAGCCGCGTGCCTCGGCGCGCTATAAGATTGAGACTGTTGACGATGTTCTGGGTGATGACAAGGGCACCACACAAATTGTCATTCAGACAACGGCCGCACCACAAGCCACCATCGTACAACAGCAACAGCCGCAACAACAACAGCAGCAGCAACAACAACACATACAGACGCAGCAGATCCAAACAGCAACAACAACAACCGCAACGCTGGTGTCGACAAACAAACGCACCGCCCAACGTAGCTCCTTGGTGGGCAGTGGTGGTGTGAAACGCTCGAAGACAACAACCGCCAGCTCCACCGACCCATTAGACTCCAACACGGATACAACGACCACGGCCACCACCGCACAACTTGCCCCGCAACAGATAACCGTACAGACGGCAACTGTTGTGCCAAGCGAGACAAAGGTGCACCAGCAGCAGGTGCGGCAACAGCAACAAGCTGCTGCACAAGAGGAAACGGAATACATTGATCTCCCCATGGAATTGCCAACGAAATCGGAACCGGATTATAGCGAGGAACATGCTGAGGTTGCCGGCGACGGCGAGACAACCTATGTAGAGGATGATACCTACGGTGACATGCGATATGATGATAGCTATTTTACGGAAAATGAAGATGCTGGCGCCGCCCAAGGTACGGGCAACACTAGCGGAAATGTTACAGCTACAACATCAAAGGCCGTGGTCAAACAGCAGTCGCAGAGCTACAGTGATTCCTCGTTTGTCGACACCGGCGCGGATCAAGGCAACACAGAGGCTCAAGGTTGGTTGAATTTAACAAAGGATAGGCAATAAATGCCATTAGATTTAATTAGTTTTATAATTGCTCTTCGAACTGTGACTTGCGAAAGGGGAGGCTCAAAGTGGTTCCATTTTGGTTTAAATTACTATTCCTTCAAGAAGTCTTGACCCCCCTTTGCGCAGCTCACATTTTTGAATGGGCCATTTGGTTGTAAAGAGCGCTTAAATATGCTTGAATCATTCACTGCGATCTCATCATCGCTTCAGTTTTACATTTCGTAATATCCCATAATGCACATTTAAGAGCTGCTTTATCAGCCATTAGTAAATCTAAGATACTTTTCTAGCCTCTACTCTATTTATCCGCAAAAGAGTAACAGGCCGAGCGGCTGACCAAAGCTTAAAAAAAAAAGCAAGCCAAGGCAGCTGCTCTCGCGTTAAAATACAAAAAACAAATGTTTCAAAAGGTAAGTAGAGTGTTGAATTTTATAACGAGTGGAAACCTTAAGCTGTTGACGATGCACTGGGACTACCTGAAAGAATGGCGTTTGAAGACTCTGGCAGCGATGGCACTGTAATTGAAAGGTACTCTGAACCGAAGGTAATACTATATTCATTATAAATGTAGTTTGCATTTCAATTTAAAATTTCAGCTGAAACCGGGCTTGGATAGAACACCTGCAATTTTGCCTTCGGCAAATGATTCTTTACTATCTTTTCGTGGCATTACCACCTGATTGATTTCCGAACTCAATATAATAGAGCTCGTAGATGTTGTTACGACCGACTACAGCAACGTAAAAGCTTGCTTATCAGCGGTACGAACAACGGCATTTATTGCCGAATCTTAAGCTAAGTAAATTCAAGTTGAGATAAGTCTCTTTCGTGGTGTTTTGTACCTTTGGTATATGATAAACGATGCCATGAGTTATGCTCCACCTAGGTTTTGTTGATTTTTAAGTGCAAACAACTGCAAGAAATTTTTAAAATTGGGTACATTGTATCTGTTTTTGTTTCCGCTACCGATACGAGGACTGGTTTGACATTCCATCCTCGAAATTGCATTATAATACACTTGTCTAGTCTAGTGAGAGTTGGATTTCCGATTTTTTCTGCTATTGTGGATATGGGTATATATCTTAATCTTGTAACGAATCTATGCGTACGAGGCGTTTATTTAGTCGCTATGTATGATCTATGGAGTGTTTTTTTGATCATTCCTCAAGTGGGAGGAATGTATGCCCGAGTTGGTAAATTTGTACCTGTGTATGTAATTGATCGTTTAATTTAACTAGCGATAAGCCATTGTAAGCATGCACAATGTGATTTTATTAAATAAAGATGAATACAAAACATTTTTGCTACGGCGTTGCCAGATTTTAACTTACTAGCAATTGCTGCCACATCGTCGAGGCGCACAATTGTATGATCAAAGCAACCCTGCATTCTGCCAAAGTGGCAACGCTGTATGAAATCTGTGATATGAAGCTAAATACATATTTTTTGTGGGTTCGTTAACTTTCTTTAAAATAAGTGTCAAATTGTGAATTTTATTGTTTTCTTAAACATAAGAAGAGTGCTGTGCTGCAATTGTTATCTCAAAACATATTCGAGTGTCCTAGTGTTATTCACACAACGTGTTAATTCAGATTTGATTCTACGCCAATTTAAATAAATGTTTTGTTTGTTTAGTTTTTAACTCAAGTGAACTATCTGATTGTGAAGTTGTGTGTTACAGTTGTGTTCAAAAGTGTACTTATCTATAAAACTAGAAAATTTATTTAGAAAACAATTGAAAACAACAGCGTCTGCACTTGTGTGCTGTGTGTATACACACACGCTTGTTTGCGAGTCTTTTGATGTGTGTGTACTTGGATCGTATTTGCGCGGTTGCTTCTTTTGCCATAATAATAAAATGCCTAAATCCAATTGTTAATGTGCGTTGTTTTATTTCATCTATATTGCTACTACTATTAGTACTATTACTTGCTTTATTACTACTACCATTTGATGTAGAGTTACTTACTCATTTCTATCCATTCATCATCCGTATGCAGATGAAGATGGCGGCTCAATCAAGTTCATACGTAGCCAGAAGAAAAATGCTCAATTAGTCTACAAGGATTACATCTACAACAAGAAACTGACACAGGCCAACGGCCAGACGACTTGGCGCTGTGCCGATGTCCTCAAACTTCGCTGCAAGGCGGTCGTCATCACCAAGAATGGGGAATTTCTGGATGCACGTCGTCAGCACAATCATGAATCGCATGCCTCGCGCATTGGACAGCGTCAGCTGTACTCCGTCGAGGAGGAACTGGAGGAGTACATTGAGATATGTACATCGAACCCAAAGATCTCACAATATCTGAGTAGCAGCAACATTAGCATTATGACCGCCAAGGATGGCAAGGAGTGCAAGCTGTTTGTGCCCGCTTCAGAGGCTACGGAAATCGAGATGCAGGCCCTTGTGGATGCTGCCGACGCTGAAGATGATGATGATATGGTGGTGGAGCTGAAACCCATTCACCGTCTCTCCATGCACAAGAACAAGCTGCACTAGCAGTAGTGAAACCCAATTTTATTAATTGTATACCGTGTCTCTAAACTAAAATCGAATAAAGCATAAACCAAAAACAATAACAAAGCTAATATTTCTAAAATAAGTTATCTCTCTCTCTCTCTCTCTCCTGTAATAACCATTAACCAAACTTTGCTAACGTTTTCTGATGTTTTCTCTTCTCCACAGACGAAAGCGGCGACCTGCTGTTCATCGAGAGTCCCTGGTCTACGCCGTGCCTGGTGCTGAACGGGTATATGTACAATTGCCACAGTCGCAAGAACAACAAGGAGTACTGGCGCTGTCACAACTACTCCAAGAAGGTGCACGAGCAGCGCTGTCGATCACGTTGCGTTCTGGAATACGGCAAGCTGAAGAGCGTCACTGGTGGACTGCACAATCATCTGCCGCACACGGAGAAGATCGAGAAGATCATACAACGCAATAGGCTGGCGGCGGTCAGCCATGGACGGGTAGGGGGAGGGGGCGGCAGCGGGGGCAAGTTGGCACGTCATCACAGTATTATACAGCATCAGCAGCAGCAGGAACAGAAACCGGATATATTGGTGCATCACACGGATCATCAGCAACATCATCTGCTGGCTAGTGAGGCAGCTACGCTGCATTTAGCAGATCATGAAATGATGCATGCCTCGCTGATGCTTATTCATGATTAGGGCGGGAGTTGGGGCCAGGCAGATGTTGATCTTCTCCTTGGCAGTGCAATTTAGTTTCAATTTGATGTCGAATAAATGTCTAAATTTAAGCTGACTGAATGCGTAGACTTAATGAAGAGAGTAGGCACAACTATCGCGTGTACTATCGGAGGCGTAGGTGAAGTAGTAAAGCTATTGTAGTGCTCTTGCAAAATCTACAAAAAGTAATTCAAGAGTTCATTTTACTTCTCTAGTCTTAAGATAGTACACGCGATAGTTTTTCAGCTGTTGCGAATTGTAAGTTGCTACCATAAGATTATCTCTAATATAAAACTAATCGTGTCTCTCCCCCTTTCTTGCAGTGCTGCACTATAACTATCGGGGCCAACTGGTGCATCGTGGTTTCACCTATAGCTGCCACTCACGCAGCGTGGCCAAGTGCGTCGCCTTCTGGCGCTGTGCCATGTATAAGAAACTAAAGTGTCCCGCTGCGCTGACAACCAGAAAGAAGGAAATCGCATCGGAACGTGGTGTACACAATCATGCGGCGCCTTCGCCGCTCAAGACTTTTGCGCCTCGCGTTTATCAGGATTTATGATCGGAACACAAATTATATATGGACATTGTAATAAGCATAGACTGTATAAGCCTAATTTAACAGCTATTCAACAATTCCTTTACATCTATTGCAGCAAACACAGTGCAGAATAGTGTTGCAAACATTTACAAAGGATTTTTAGTTATATATTTTAAATTTAGGTACAATTTGCATTGGCTTTCAAGACTGATTAATAAGAGAAGCTAAAACTCCAAATTTTCACATTAAATAAAGCACAAGCTAAGCTCGTAACCGAAGTACTTTTCTTTCTTTAGTCTAATTTCTGCTATTTCTTTTATATATTCTATTATACATGTTATATCTTTATCTTACAGCTATAATAACTTATGTGCGATCACCGACTGTGCTGAATACCTCTGTGCTCCGTCGTGACCCACAACGTGTGCCTGCTCCGAGAACTACCAGCAAACAGTTGACCTCATCCAGCTCGGAGACTGTTGCCAAGCGGAGTCAGGTGACAACAGCCAATGTTGTTCCCGTAACGTTTGTGGAGCCTGTACGCACCCGTCTAAATTTGAGTAATCCTGAAAACATTATACGCACCTCGTCGAATAATCATAATTTCGTCTTTGTCGGCATTCCACGCATGAAGGGAAAGTGCGTAACGTGCCTGAAGAAGGGCAAGAAGAATCTGGAGCGTTTGAACACCTGCTGCGACACCTGTCCCGGTAGCAACTGGATGTGCGTTAACTGTTTCGAAGCACTGCACTAAGCTAAGAAACAGGATTATTATTAGCTTCCAGATGATCAGTATCAGATAAGAATGAAAAATGGTCATAAAGTCGCGCGGAAATTGTAAATGGAGAACTTTCTTCAGAAACTCAACAATTTTGCATTCTATATAAATACTTTATATTTTATACATATACTTTATATTTTTTATATATTACAAAATTATCTCTTTATAGTTTTATAGTCCTTACCTATTTCTGAAAAAGGTTTCTCTCCGTGCGACTCTATTAAAAATTGAAATATATATTTTTGTATTTGTCTATCGCACCATATATGTATGTACATCATATATAGAATATATTATATAAAGAATATATAAATAAAGAGTATGTTGCTACAGAAAGTTTAACAAATGAAGAATCGAAGAGAACTTCGACTTATCTTTATTGAATTTCTTGTAAAAGTATTCAAAAAGTCTTAACTAAATTTCTGATTTTTGCTTAAAATTAGTTGGCGATTTCAGTCGATGCTGTTAAAACATTTATATCTTTCTATCTTCAAATAGTAAGTGCAGTTTTTGTAGATATCTTAGCTATAAATACCCTGATGAAATGTAATATGTTACAATTTGAAATGCCATATAGTGATAGTAGGTGCGCCATTTGAAAGATATAGAATATCAAAGTCGGTGCAGTTTATGGCTTTGCTTTACGTTTCGCCGATTTGCATGAGATATGATTGTGCGGCTCATGGAGCACCTCGAGAGAGTTATCCTTGGTGCGAACCCGAGCACGACACTTGGTGGTGGAGCGTGTGGCGCAGATCCACTTGATGCCGCGACTATTCTCCATGAACTTGACATAGCTGTGGCCCGCGTAGTTCAGCTTGATCGACTTACGTTGCCCCTTGGTGTAGAAAAAGGACTTCGGCACTGCAAAGAGAGAGAGAAAAAGAGACGCAAGAAGAACTGAGCAGGTTAGCAAAGAGTCTAGGGTAGGATATTGTGACTATTTAGCCTTATATATAGTATTTTTTCTCGATCAATTGATTCTCATTGTCCTGTTTTATTTAAGTTTATTGAATTGCGTACCATATAAGCTGAATATATTAATTAATTAAACATAGATTTAAACACTATAACAGCACAAAGAACTATTGGCAGTACGCATCGATCCTAGCTGGATCGGTAAGGTTAAAAGGGGAACTGTAATATATTATAATAATGTTAAAAGGATAAAAGGAAGATCTCTTAGTAAAGGAAAAGCCTTGTTAAAGGGAAGATCTTTTAGTACAAATAAATATGGTACATAAATGGGATTTTATGTTAAGTGAAATGGCAGTATAGGAGCAGGGAACTGTGCTATAATATCTGATCCATAGCATATATAGATCTTAAACTATTTCCAGAGGAAGTTCACTTCCGTTTCTCATTAAACTTATTATAGACCTGAAATCAATTCAAGAGGAAGTTCACTTTCTTTGCGATAGTATCGATAGTACTGCCGATAGTTCCGGGCGCTCCTCTCTCTACACATAGCACAAACTAGCATATACCCTGGACTTCACTTCTTGCGGACCAGGCCACGCCCATGTGTGTGTGTAGCGCCGCCCACAATGCCAGTCACATCGGCCACAATCTCCTCGTACTTTAAATGCATGTCCAGCTCATTGACATCGATCGTCGCGGAGGCCTCGTCGCCCAGCGTCGTGGTGAGCATAGCATCGCTGGCCAATTGCTGCTGCTGTTGTTGTTGCTGCTGCTGTTGTTGTTGTTGTTCGTGCTGCGACTGCGCCTGTCGCTGTGCAGCACTCGCGGCATCTGCTGGAGGCATGCGACGCACTCTCTTCTTGCGCCGTACAATCTCTTCATGTGTGTGGAAACGATTCAGCGGACAAACGATGTCGTTGATGGTAAAGACGCGTGATCGACACTTCTGATTCCACCATTGATTGCAGCGCCAATAGCGCTTCTCCTCCCCCGATGACAACTTCAGTGTCTTCTCGAAGATGAACGGTTGCCCGCCATAGATGAGTTGCATGCGGCCGCGCGACGTGGCCGAATAGATGGCGACGCTGCTTTCTGTGGGGAATACAAAAACATAGCTCAGATTAGTTGGGTCTATCAAACATACATGGTACAATATATAGAGTAGATCAAAAAGTCGGTTTTAGTGCTACAATTTCATATTTTTATATATATTTATCTATATAAAGGCTTAAAGTCTAAAGATCTCTCATCATCCGTCGCTCTATGCGAGTCGAGGGCGAATGATTGTGCTGTGGCTGTTTGAGATCAACACTGAAGGTTCCATCCGACAGCTTCTTAGTGGAGAGACGAGCATTGCATGCGGGCATGCCACGGCGACGATATCGACAATTCCAATAGGTTGTAGAGCCGTGACAATTGTTCTTGGCAAAGGCATAACGCTTGTATAGCAACAGCATCGAGTTGCGTTGACCATTGATGAAGCTTAGACGAGGAGAGGTGTCTGCAGAACGTTTACCCTTCTCATTCACCACCGATGCAATGCGCAGCAACTGCTCCTTGAAACCTGCAAAAGGGAAGAGAGAGTGAAGATTAGTTAAAGGTTCCACAGAGAGTTCCATTGCGTTCCTCAGGGCAAATGAAAATCAAATAAAATATGAAAGAAATTCGAATATTTATTACGATGAAATGGAATTTGGATAAAATAATCTTCGCCGATGGTTCCTCATCACTGTTGGCCGCTGGTGCTGCTCAGCTCCTGCTGCTGCTTCAGCTGTCGCCGCGTGGTGCACAGCGGATTGCGCGCCAGGCACAGTTTGTCCACATCCACGCATGGCGGCTGCTGCAGTTGCTCCTGCGGTGTCTGTAGCATGTACATGACAGGATGCGTATGCTGGCAGCTGGTGACATGTATTAGATCCCCCTGCAAAGTGATGCGTGTGACGAGGCGAGCACGACACTTGGCCTTGTGGTACATAGAACACTTCCAGTCACGTGACTTTTGACCCTCGCGCAGCTTCTCATTGGGCGTGTATGTGTTGCCCTCGTAGTAGACCAGATCGGTGCCGCGGTTTGAGCGTACATATTGCGCCAGCTTAGGAGCAGAGGCTACAGAAAGAAAGAGAAGGAGAGAAAGAGAAGAGAGTGGAGACGAAGGTTAGTCAGGCAGGGGTCAGGGGGCAAAGGTGAAGTTATTTTTGATGAGGGAATTATTAGTGAAAAGCAGAGGCGATTTGCAATTTTCATACGAAAAGTTGTTTATTATACATGATGTGTGTCAGTGTGTGGGTGTATTTGGTGGGTGTGAAGTGCGTCTGGCTGTGTGTGTGTGTTAGAGAGGTGTGTGTGTGTGTGTGTGTGTGTGCGTGTGCGTGTACTTGCTCAATCTTTGGTCTGCCGGTTGTGATTGTGTGCACCATTGCGCACCTCCAGCTGCCCCGTCAGCTTGTTCCTTATGGCACGAGCGCGACACTTGCTGCGAAAGCGAGAGCACTTCAGGTAGCAGCGATGCTGCTTCTGGAAGCTGACCACAAAACGGTATCCATCGATGAGCAAGTGACCATCAACCGTAGGCGCTGAAGAGAAGCAAGAAGAGAAGGAGAGATGCAACGTGAGGTGTGTGTGGATTAGTTACGTGTTTGTGTGTTTGTGGTGTGTGTGCAGGATGAGTTGCCGGATTAGTGGCGCCATATACATATAGTTACACATAGATAGATACATATAGATATATACACATAAACTAGAGCTAGCTGGGATTGTGATTGTGTCTCCGTCGACTCAGCGTGATGTGCCCCATGCCGGTGGTGACACAGCGTGCCGGGCAACGCTGTCGCACATTGCTGTTCTTGCTGCACACCCAGTTCACGGTGGACATGTACTTTCGCTCCACACTGTACATGTGGCCGCGATACAATAGATTGCGTCCGCCGCGACGATTCGTCACCAGCTTAAAGCTGCGATCTGCAAATAGTACGTGGAGGATTAGAGTTGAACTCCGCATGCAAACTGCTTCAGAAAATAAGAGATGCAAACTATTTAATAACTATCAACATTTATTCGATTTATGAAACGTTTTCTAACAGTTCTACGGATGATTATGCTGTCCGCGCAGCGCTGAGATCTGATTCGATTTGGTAACCACGCGCGCCGTGCACTTGATATACTTGCAGCGCAGCTTGACGCACTCCCAGTAGCAGGCATCCTTGATCTTGCGATTCAGTGTAAAGGGTTTCCCATTGATCGTGAGCAGATTATTGCCCCGATTGCTGCGGGTAAAGCATACGTCCAGATGATCGAAACTCTGTTTCTTTCCGGACTTTCGTTTCGCCGTGGGCAGCTGTATCTTATAGCCCCCGATCTGGGTGGTATCTGCAAGAGAGCAAAACTAACCGATCAGAGCAGACACTAACTGGCAAGAGGAGGAAGAGGTCGGGGAGACTTCACTGAGCCGAGTTTGATTTGGTTTAATAAAATTCGAAATTAAGAATCAGAGATTGTTTTTATTTCAATATACAAATAGTTAATTTATTTTATTGACTGATTACTTTCTTAGTCTAGCTTAGCCACTATTATTTCTTTATAATTATTGTATTATTGTTTTTCGTCGGTCTGTTCTTGAAAAGATTGTAATAATCAGACAGCATCTTACCCGGTTTTCTGTTATTGACATTCTAAGATATTTTTCAATCGAAATTTCATTAGTTGTCCCTCTGAAAAATACACTGTAATTTGTATAGGGACTGTATTCACATCACACTGCACTCACTGGAGTCCGCAGATTTATGCACATCACTTTTAAGTATCCTAAAGTTCGTTTGCCTGGAAAATGCAGTAAGTTAAGTAAGTCGAAAATGGACAACATAAAAAACGAATTTATTAACACATGCACCCGCATTTATTTAAAAGTTATAATTTATAGGGTATCCTTTAAATTTCCATGAATTTTCGATTGATTCACAGCATACGCGCTAACTTTTTTGCTCTGTATTTACGTCGATCTTGATATTATCGTTCCCCGGTCTAGGACTCTACGAGGATTATTGATTGACCCCAGACAAGTGGAATATTTTTAAAGACATTGATTTAATGGGTTATTCTCACGGTTAACAGATTTGATTGTATAATTTGTACACAAAACTTTGTTTTATTTCACAAACAACACAATCGCTGGGCACAATTTTATATACATACACGCTCATAAACGCCTCAGCGTCTCACGTCACTGTGGGCATTGATTTATAGATATTTATAGCAACACTAGCAACCACACAATTAACACTGTACATCAATTGCAAAAGTTTTTAACAATTTCTTTTGGTTTGTAAACAATTAAGCGTAATTGTGACTGCATTTGCAGAATCTTTTTTTCTAAACTCCGGCGACTTTTAGCGTTGCCAGACCAGACGCAGCAGTGTTGTTGCCAGACAGACAGCTGCTGTCAAAGCAACCCTGCGAGCTACCATCTTTTTGTGTGTTTGTTTCTAGCTTGCAAAAGAATTTTTCTCGTTTGTGAATTTATTTGCTATACATTATACTTTTATAATCTGCGAATTTTTTGAATTTGGTTATACACAGATATTATTAACCTAAGCTATTTGTGCAAAGTGTTTTACGTGTCGCAATGTTAAAACGGAACCTCACGAACGCTGCGCAGCTGCCACGCCGTGTTCAGCTTGCAAGTGTAGGCTTTACATTTTATTTATTTAAATTACTAACAACAATGATTGTGCAAAATAAAATAGATACAACAGACTTTAATTGTGTTTTAATTTCAATTAGTTTATTATTTGAAAATCCAAATATGTAAAGCAATTTAACTTAACTCATTTGTGTGTCATTGCAGCGCCAAAGCGAACTAGAACCAAAAGCGAAAAGGGCAAAAAGGACGCCGAGTTAACGCCAAAGGAAAGTTGTCAAAAAGAAGCGCCAATACCCTTATTTGCCGGTAGCAATGTCTTTGTGTCCAAGGCACATCTGGCCAAGGCATATGTTCGTCATCCGGCCATTTATACATCCCGGGTAGCCGACATGGTCATCGGGAAGGAGGAATTGAAACAGATCGCACTCGGTAAATCCCAGCCGGACAAGGAGAAGTTTCAAGCAATCATAAGTACATAGAATACATGCGGTGCCTCCATGCCCAGTATCACTACATCCATGTGCCCTTCTCTCTCTTTTGCAGCCCATGTGTGCCTTGTGTTCGCCATACACGGCGAAAAGATGAAGGAGTCCACTGTGCAACAGTTCATCGACCACAAGCTGGAAACCATCAGACAGCAGCATAAGCAGTAGTTAGGCCATAGCATAATGCACACAAGTGCCAAAAAATTGTATGTTTGTTAAATGAAATAAAGCAGTTGCTGTAGACAAATTGTTAGTTCCTCTTGTGCCATTGCTAGAGCTTAAAACTCAAGTAGTTTCCTTAGTAATTTTGCCACCAACTAACACATTGTATTTGCTGTTTACTTGCAGGCGTGATGCAGTCCATCAAGGCGCTGTTCGAGGACAAGAACACCAGCACAAATATACAGTACACAACAACGCAACGGGGCCGCATCATGCTCATATACAATGGTTATCGCTATGTGGTCAATCGGCAGAGCCTCAAGAATGTCTTCTGGCGTTGTTCGCGCTACGTGAAGCATTGCTGTCGTGCCACACTGGTCACATCAAAGGTGAACGATGTCACATTACGCATCGCTGGAGCACCGCACACTCACGGACCCGAAGTGAAGGCCGATGAGTGCAGCTCACCGGAAATATCTGTGGAGATACTCGACGAACTGACCGATTTTCAATAATTAACTTTTCATCCATAAATGTCTGCGCATGGCCAATAATAAATATAATTCTACTTCTATATAGTACTTGTATCTGAGATTCTGATTTGTTATCTTTATATCTAGTTTATCTTGTTCATATATCCCCTTTGTTTGCTCTACTAACGTTGTCTTTTCCTCTCTCAACTTGCAGTCGAGATAAAGCTGGAGCCGGAGCCTTCGACGCCCATTCCCAGCGATACAACGGAGCCTACTCCTCCTGTCGCCTGCCTCAGCGACGAGGACTCCATGTGCATACGCAAACCATATACGCTGCCAAAAATTCTAGATGGTAAGTTCTACAAGAATATCCAGCCCAATCAAAAGACACCTGGGGCCATTCAGGCAACCTGCACCAGTTGCTATGGCCTTATCTCTGGCACTACCAAGTCGACTGGGAACTTCCTTAGCCACATCAAGCGACGCCACAAGGAACTGCTGCCCCTGTGTCAGCTCTACTGTCAGGCCAAGAGCACCATCAGCGCCAGCAGTGGCAGTTCCGTGCCAAGCACAAATTGCAGCAAATCTGCCACACTAGGCACGCTGCCACAACAAGTTGCTGCAACAAGTGCCATCGAACAATCGTCCAGCCTTGCGCAAATACCTCTTCCCGCCTCCTATGCCACAGCTGCTGCTACTACACACCTGGCTATGCCAATACCTCTGACCATGCCACTAACCATGCCGGTCACCGTGCAGGCGCCACAAATGATGGCTCTGATGCAACAGCATCAGCAGCGACAGCAGCAACAACTGCCTCAACTGCAGACGCATCTGGGGCAGCCACATGGCGCCGTGTACATAAGCAAGGATTACTAGCGAGGCCAGACGGAGCAGGAGGAGGAGGAGTAGAGAGTACCTATCCTAAGTGCAACTTCGTATAAGTCATGATATTTTTGTATCAACTGTCAATTAATAATAAAAATCTTCCAGATTAACTGAACAATTAAGCTAAGCTTTGTTTCTTGTAAGGTTAATTAATATTTAGCCCTCCTTTTCAGTTTTGGAGAGTTTCAGAATGGGATCTAGAAATTAGCTTTAAAAAAGTGAGAAAACTTAAGAATAAATTATTTTTCTTCAAGTTTATCGTAATAAATTGCAATACTAGCTAAAACACAATTCACTTTCATTTTATCGTGTTCTCTTTGTTTTTCTCTTTTTACTCACATTTTGTGTTTTTTCTCTGTTTCAGGACGACACGGCCAACGCATTAAGAAGGTCAAGGATTACGATGGCGACGCTGTCTTCAACTCGTCAGATCACAAACGCCCCAAGCTGATTATTGGACAATTTGTATTCTCCACACATCGTCTAGCCGATAAGAGTAATGAGTATATTGGATCCTGGCGCTGTATGTATCATCACAAGGGCTGCAAAGCGCGTGCATTTACTTTTATGGTTAATTCCGAGATCAAATATCGCTTAACCTGCGCCTCGCATTGCCATCTTAATGTGGGTCCAATGACAAAGAGTTTCAAGAAGATACTAAACCGAGTTTACAATCGATAAGGAGGAACTAAACTTAGCTTGACATCTTTTGAACTTATGAATGTCTTTTTTTTTATTATTATCTTAAGATTTTTTGTAGTATGGTAAGCTATAGCTGCAGTAGGCACTACACTGAAAACAACAACGATATTATGCCGTGAGAGTTAACAATAAACTTATTACAATTTTACACTGTTTAAGCTGCTACCATAGAGAATATACTGTAGAATTAACGATTCATTCAATTTGATATTCGATTGTCCTAATTAAAAACGGTCTAACAGATTCAGCTAGTACGTTAAGGCCCGTGTAATACTGACGAAAGCTATACCTAAGTCGATTCGAACTTGAGCGCTGGATCAGCATTACTAGCATCGTTGCGATTCCAGCCATGAATGCGATCAGCTGCCGTCAACGAACTGAGCTTCTTGTGAATGAGCATGCCCGCCGTTTTGGCCACCTCAATGCGCTGCTTGTCGCCCACGTGATTGTGCACATCTACATATAAGGAAGTACAATATAATAATAATATACATATAAGAAGTTAAATCAAACCGTTTGTCACATAGAGATCATCGCCGATGGTCTTCAGGCGACTGCGGCACTTCATCGATCGATTATGCACGCATTCCCAGTAGAGTATATCGTTGCCTTTGCCATAGAACTTTAGATTGGAACGATAGACAAAGTTATTGATGGTCAACAGGATGCCGCCCTTGCGGCTGATGAGAAACGTCTGCGGGCCACAGTTGTGCACATGCTGGGTAACTGCAAAATATGAGGTTTGTTTTATTTAATATAAGTTAATTAGTATTGTTAATGCGGGGGATATTAAATGTTTACAAATAATCATCTGGGATTGGTTATGCGCAGCTTACGTGCTAGTTGGGGGTTTATGGTTGATATGGAATCGGGGCTTTATTGTCCACAATTATTAATTACAAAACTTGATTGTGTTAAGTTGAAACTTTCTTGAATTAAGTAAATTATATATAGTATAAAGGAAATATAGTATGTAGAAATATGTAAAAATGTGTTTATGAAAATTGCTGTAGATTGCCGAAAGTCTTTATCCTGTGCCTGGATTTGAATTTCGTCTTTTAAATCGGTTATTGTCCGTAACCCTATCGCCATAGCGAGGTTCTACTATAGGATTCCTTCTTCCCTCTAGTTGGCAGTTATTTCTTCTTGCTCTGCAGCGCCTTCTGCAGACGTCGCTTGATCTTCTCACGAAAATCGTTGGGGTCCGTGTCCGCTTCATCGCCAGTCGCCGGCGCAGGAATTGGAGGTGGAGTCACAGCGACTGGAGGAGGGGGAGTGGCTGCGATGATCTCAGCATCATCAATTTCGTGTATCTCAAATAGTTCGGCTTCGGTTTCCTCGTCGGCATCGGTTTCAGTTTTCTGTAGCAAGATCTCAACTTTTGGTTCGGTTTTCGGCTCGGGTTGCACAATACCCTCGGCTGGTGTGAACTGCGACGAGGTGACGCTTTTGTCGCTAGCCTGCATGAAGTGCACATGCTCTCCGTCGAAGGGAAAGACGTTCTTCTGGTCGCACACCACACGCACCTTGCACTCCTCGCCGTGCTCGCGGAAACAGCATTGGAACACTGAGAACTCGGCCTTGCGGAACGAAAACTTGAACAGGTGCCCCTCGTAGACCAGTTTAACACCACCTGTGTGTGATGAAGAGAGTCGAGTGTAAATTGATGTTGCATGCAACAAGTGCTTCTGCACTTACCCTTTGTGGTTGAGGCGTAGACCGCGGGCTTGCTGGCCGCCTTGTTTGTGCTAGCTGCCTTGAGCTTGTCGAGCAGTTTCAGTTTTGGTGTTGAGTCTTCAACCTTGGTCCGCGGGCGCCCGCGTTTACGTGGAAGAATTACCTGAGCTGTTGATGTGGCCGCGACTTTTTCTGCGTAAGGGAAAATTAATGGGGACAAAAAAAGAAAAAGCAGCAGGTTAGAAAACAAATCCTCAACGAATAGGCAACTTAATGGAATTGGAAATAAAACACAAGTGTAGATCTTTGTGCCACGGCGGACATTTATTTAAATAAATAAAACAAATAAATCATTGAAATAAAATTAAATAATATGCGCTGCAATGGAAAACACAAGTTAAGAAGAAGCACTGTACTTGCGGCTGGAATAGTTGCCACCTGTCTGCAATGTTAGTGTCAGCGCTGCCAGACAGTTTACATACAAACGCACTGCGAGTCAGCCATCTTGTTATGCTTTCGCCGCATTCTCGAGATTCTTCGCCGTGCTTTCTTCGCTTGGTTTTGCAAAACGGCGTAGGCACATATAAAAATAAATAAATCGTAAAAAATTGACATAATAATTGTCGAAACCAATGTGCAAACAAAGTGTTGTGTTTGGTGAATATGCATTAAATGCAGAAAGTGATAAAGTAATGGCGCCGCGACGCCAAGAAGTACAAAATGCTGCAGTTGTTGTTCTAGCGCGGTCCTGTTTTTATTGTTGTTGTTGTAGAAGTTATGGCTGCAGTGAAGTTGTGAAAATATAATTGGCAGTTTACTGTTTAAATGGTAAGTGCTAAGAGTGCTAAGTTTATTCCTCAAACAACAATTAAATGTTTAAGTAATTCGCCAAATGTTTGTATTGTGTATAGTATGTGTACTCTCTGAATAAAGTGTTATCGCTCCCAATGTTGTGTTTTGCTTTAGGCTAAGAGTTTCGTCGCGTTCGGATCGAACGTCCAAGAAGGAGCCCAACAAAATCAAATCCAATTCCAATATTCTCTTCTCTGTCCCATTGCAGCCGGTCAGTTTGTTGCGCAGTTGCCGCAAAATGTTTGGATACAGAAAATGGACTACTTCTTCATACGCAACCAGAAACAGGGCTATAATCTCATCTTCAATGGTTACATGTACAAAAAAGGAGGCCAGTTTTCGTGCCACAGTCAACTGGATTTGCTCCGATGGCAATGGCAAACGTTCTACGGAGAACAAATGTACCGCCCGTGCGATAACCAAGTTCGAGGGTGGCATTAAGCTGGGCAAGAATCAGCACAATCATCCCCCACGTTTTACGGGCAACTGTGTGCCCGCCAAGCTTATGACCAAGGACATGTTTTTGCAGCAATATTAAAATGGAAACTCGACTAGAACCCCCCTGCGCCTACTGTAGTTCATTTAGTTGTGTACCATCTTAATCTTAGGTTAGTTAAGTGTTCCTACCAAACTGTTCTCGGCTCTGTTTATGCCATGCGAATCGTGATTAACTTGAATTTGTGCAATTGGTTGCAGTTTGTGATAATATTGAGTGTTTTTTATACGAATTGTGAGTGTCTTAAAGATATCATGAAGTTAAATACCCTCGAAAGTTTGCAATAAGCTGCTTAACTGAAGAAATTTTTAAACACAATCGATATCGAACTTAACAAATTTACACTCAATAGATCTTAAACGATTAAAGATATCATGATATATCATTGCATAAACGTAGCTAAGCATTCTCTCGCCTAACGCAGATCATATTCATAAGTTCTTTTCGTATCTCTCATGCCATTTTGCAGCTGTTAAATTCATGAGGACGAAGAAAGGCGAGTTCCTGCTCATTGCGGGTCGTTCGTACAAGAAGACCAGGGCAATGCAGTACCGTACCTACTATCATTGCCTGACGCCCTACTGTGGGGCGCACTACGTGCTCGTCGAGCTCAGCCGCAAGCCGCGCCTGACTAAGTATAATTCGCATGCGGTTCACTGTACTGCTACGCTAGGATAAGCCAATAAATCATCCCGTAGAGATTAACAATCCTTGTAATTTTAACTTTAATATGAAATACCAAAACAAATGAAAGCAAAAACGCCAATGCCAAATGCCAAGTCTTTTATTTCTGCGCCTATTTCTATCCCGCCTTACTCAATTAGCAGCCTGCATTGATTGAGCTTGAGTTTTGCTGACGAGTTTCCCTTTTGCTTATTTCTCTAATTGCAGTTAAATTCGATTACCAGCTGGGACTCGAGGCGGGCGAGACGATGGTGAACCTTGAGGATTGCCAACAGACACGTCGTGGAGGCGGTGGCGGCGCAGGGGGTAGCGAGAACAATGCGCCCTTCTTCATAGTCAGCAAATATGGCACCAAGCAGATCATGCTGAAACAACACACCTTCAATCGTCACATCACCCGCGAGGATGTAACCTACTGGCGGTGCAGTCAGTTCGCCGTGCTGCGATGCCGTGCGCGACTCAAAACCAAACTGGACACGCTGACCATACTGAATAGTGAGCACAATCACGAGGTCATCTCGAAAGCCCGCAAATATGGTTCGCTCAAGCGTCAGCGGGCCGAGGCTCAAGCGGCGGCTAAGGCACCCAAAGAGGAACCTGCCGAGGTCGAGGCCGAGTCTGAAGCTGTGGCCAAGGGGCAGGAGCCGGGAGAATTTGAATTTGTTAGCGCTAAGCCTTAATGTAAATATTTAAAATAGGAACAGACACGAGAGTGAGAAAACCAACGTTAATTATCCAGGCAGCTCATATTGTAGACCCCTCCTAACTCGCGTTGGTCTTGCCACTCTTCTCTAATTAAATAAACTCCACGACATCATCTATAAATATATGTTAAATAAAATGCAAGTTAGCTACTTTCCCAATTTGTTATAACTATATTTTACATATCTTTCTCTCTATCTTTATCGGCATATTTTGTTAAACCAAACTAATAATTTCTATTCTATTTCTCTCTCTTCTCGTAGTTGCGATGTCCTACTACTCCTACATAACGGGATTTCGCGGCAGTCGCAAGCTGAAGATTGGAGAATTCACCTTCACCCGCAACAAGGCAACCGGTGCGAAGACTTACTGGTCCTGCGCCCGGGCGGGAGCCCACAAGTGCAAGGCGCGCGTGGTCACTGTGCAGGATCATGACGTGATCATCAAGTGCAGCCAGCACAATCATCCGCCATAAATTCCTATTTATTTGCATTACTCTCTCTCTAGTATGAGTTGCACCCAAATTGTACAGTTCAAATGATAAAATGATAGAAAACCTCTAAAATAAAAGTTTATTTTTATTGATATTGCTCATGTATAGTAATTTACATTCATTGTTACCTTACATAAAACCGAAGAGAGTCCAACTAATTCATCTTGCTTTAATTCACAGACATGCTGGACACTGGCCTGGATGACCTGAGCAGGGCTGTGATTAAGCACTCGCTGCTCTCCTTCGTTAAGGGACAACGCGGCTGTAAGTTGTTGGCCTTCAACGGGCACAACTATGTGCGCAATCGACGCAGTGGACTGAAAACATACTGGATATGCTCCAAGAAGGTGAGAAGAATGCATATACACAATACAATTTATAAGATAGAAGTTTAAGTTGCGCCGAATCGAAAAGGTTCATATCTGATTCAGGTAATCAATTGAAAATAGTAATTCCATTACTAAGATCATACTTTATGGCATTAAAACGAATTATTCATAAGTTCAGTTTAGTTATTTCTCTCCTAATTATGCTATTATTTCTTTTATAAACTCCTAACTAAATCACTGGTCATCTTTCCCCACTTTCAGGGCAGCACCAAGTGCAGTGCACGCGTTGTAACCAATGTGATCGAGGGCGTACATAAGATCGTGCTCGAGTCGTGTCATCACACCTGCTTCAATACGGATCGCAAGAAGCGTTTGTCCATTGTCAGTCCGCTGGTGAAGACAGTCAACAAGGCAATCAAACCCGAAATGGGCAGCTACGTGAAGACCGAGAACGAAGAGGATTTGACACTCGAGCTGCGCTCGCTTAATCTAAGCATAGAAGATCTACAGCAGCTGCACTAGCCCTGATCGTGGCAAGTTAGGCTTAGTTTGCTAAATGCAAAACAAACAACAATAAATAAATTAGTCATTAATGTGTACACGATACGCTTTGTTGCTTGTAAACTCTTGGATAAATACCTTATATGCTATTCTATATATATGCCTGATTTGTAAATCACTTACTAACCTACCTCCCTCTCTTTTTGTACAGTGCCCTTTCAGGTGCTGAAGCGCGTGAGGCAAGCAAAAAGTGTCGAAGACATCAAATTCATGAAGACACCCGCTGGCAGCTGTGTGCTGCTCTGTGGCCAGCATCGTTATCTGCGCAATGCTGTATACAAGGACAAGGTCTATTGGAAGTGCAGCAAGTGGCGGAAACAGTGCCGTGCCAGAGTCATCACCAATTCGGCGCCCAATGAACAGACGGCAGAGAAACGCTACGCCATCAGCGGAGTGCACAATCATACGTAGTGGGGAGTCATATCTCTAGTTTTATACAAATTATTCTGGAATATAGAATATAGGTAAGTCAGATCTCTTCCCACTTCTCAGCACGAATCTTTGCTAACCTATTGTTCATCTTTTCTAGCTACTTGATGTCTACTAAACGTACACAACTATTGTAATTTAGTCAATTAAAGCAATAAGTTAATCAAACCAAAGTTTTCTCTTTTCTTTATTTTTTTGAATTTACTTAAGTTATTTTTGTTTCTTCATTAATAATTTACCAACTGTTTTCAGCGCTGACTCTGCTGGATCCCAACGTGCTTGGCGACTATGGCAATGAGAGCTTCTTGCCCAAATCCCGTGGCAGTGGACCGCAGGCCATACGCTGTGGTCTCTCGGCTAATCGCCAGTTCACACGCACCCTGGACGACTGGGATCGTGTGCGTTATGAGCGCACAGCTAGTGGAATTGTTCTCGTGTACGATGGCCAGCGATTTACGCGTCGTGGTGCTTATGGCGATACCATCTACTGGGTGTGCATTAAAAAGCGACTGAACTGCAACGTCTACATGCTAACCAACAAGCATAAGCCAACCTATGTGGCCATCTCAGGGGTGCATAACCATGCCTAGCAGTTATCTTTTTATTTAACTACACAATAAACATTTCCACAAATTACTCCTTATGACTCCTAAATGATTGTATACACTTTAAAGATATATATTATGTTTGTCTAGACACTTTGCTAACCAAAATGCTGTTTACAATTCTTTGCAGAGCTGGCGGTCTTTGGCACAGGACAACGGGGACGCACTGTGCTACTCCATAACGATCAGAAGTTCGTTAAGAATCGAAGTTCGGCATCGCGCACCTATTGGATATGTTCAAGGAAGGTAAGTGGTTGAGAAAATATAGGATTTCATTGAGAAAAGTTACAGACCAGATAAGTCAGGACACGTACTTATGTATTTATACTTGTTAACACACTCATAACTTTTCTTTGAGTTATGTTTTACATACTTACCTTTCCATTTATACACATAACTGTAGCTTTCCTTACTCGTTAAAACTACAGCTCAACTCAGAAGACGATAGTTGATAAATCTGAGCAAACTGAATAGACGCAATAATCTTTTAGATTAAGAGAGTTAAGTTTGTTCTAGGTCTAAATTTAGTTAAAGTGAATAGACTACATAGTCTGCACCACAGATCCAACTACACATATCTCTCTCCCGATCTTTACATATATATATGATATAATTTCTATCTATACTCTAATACTGTTTCTCACTTCTCCTCTTCGCCAGGATGTTACCGTCTGTCGAGCACGCGTGGTCACCGCGTTGGATAGCGCGGGTCTGTCGCGCATTATCAAGTGTAACTTTGAGCACAATCACAAGCGAAAGTTTCCACACAGTGGCGTCAGTCTGTCACAGCAGTTGTCCATAATGGAAGGCGCAACGGGCGTGGCACGGAATAGTGGGCTGAAGAAACAGAAGCCCAGAGCCAGCAACATGTTATCAGTTATGAAGTAGACCCCAGGAATAGTTAGAATTAGCCTTAAGCTGCAACTGAATAATGAATGAAATAAGAATAAATTCTCCATTACAATTATGCGATTCTCTTTTAGGTTGTTGGTAAAAAGCAATGTGTTGCTATATATATGTATATATAGGTATAATCATTCTTAATTCACTTACTAATAGAGAATTTCTGTTTATCTCTCTTCCCAGCCTTCCACATTGACTTCGCCGACTCAAAGAAGAACGGCGGCAAGTTGCTGGTGATCAATGGCTTTCGATTCTTCAGGAACAAGAAGCGCGGCCACTTGCAGTACTGGAAGTGCCGCAACTACTACAAGGAGCGCTGTCCGGCCATTGCCATCCACGATGAGTCCACGCTCATCTTGCGTCTCTGCCACCAGCATCAGCACATGGAGAGCAATGACATTGAGATAAAGCCGTTGCCATCTAGCGTCAAGGAGCAGCTGCCTCAACTGGATGCAGCGTCGCCACTGCACTCACCAGATGCATCGCCAGTGGCAGCTCCATCACCACCAGCGTCGTCAAATCCACAGCCACCACAATCTGAGCAGCGCCAGAGCCTGAGGAGATTGTCACCGCCCTCACGCTCGCCCCCGCCGCTGCATGAGTACAAAACGAAGCAATGTTTCGACTTCTAATTAGAAATATATAAAGATATAATTCTCTTTAGCTCTTAAGTTGAGTTTGTATTAAAGCACAGCAAATGTCCAAGTGGTTTTTCAATGTAAGCAGAGAGAGATCAGAGATCACCTGCAGACTCCTTACTAATCCACACACTTTCACTTCTGTTCTCCCCTCAACTTTGCTTTCAGATCCCCGACCAGGACATGGACAGTACACCGGCACACAGCCGAAGATACAGTTCTCGGTGTCGAAGCGTGGCGGGCAGTTGCTCTGGCTGGATGGATTGAAGTATTTCCGCAACAACGAGAACAGAACGAACTTCTTCTGGCGCTGTCATTGGTATTATCGGCATGTGCGTTGTCCCGTGCTCATTTGCATGAATAAGTTCGATTCGAGCGACTTCAGGCAGATACACGAACATTGTCACGTCAAGCCCGATCGCAAGGAGAAGCAAGGAGAAGGGGGTAGTCGAGCGGCAGCAGCATCAAAGCGACGATCAAGTGTGCCAAATGCTCTGGACATGTTCAGCATTTAATTTAAGTGTGTGTGTGTGTTTCGTTTTAACGTTCTGTTCGCTTGTAAATAAAAGAGAAATCGAAAGAAAGTAAACTAAGGCAACAAAAACAAAACCGCTAAAATCCCGTTTGGCTAATCTAAAATATGTTAAAGACTTTTGTTTTCATATAAATTGTGATCTCCCTCTCTAATAGTCTGCTTTACTTTTACAGTTGTACTGGCCAACGATGAGGTGCCCAATCCGGAGGATGTGCTCGTCTTCTTCACACAATCTCTGCGCGGTCGACCTGCGATCATGGCCAATGGCATCAGGTTCCTTATTATGAGTGAGAACAAGAAGAAGATATTGTGGCGCTGCAGTTCGATGGCCACCAAGAAGCTCAAGTGTCCGGCGCGCATCACCATGCTCAAGGAGGATCCACCGAAGTTCATTATCAACAAGGCGGAGCACATGCACGCCGAGCTCAAGCGCAACAAATACAGTTCCAGCAAAGCGCAACCCATTAACCAATTGCCGGAGACGACTCAAATTAAGATGGAGCGCGAACTGGACAGTGTTGGCGCTGGTGACGGCGGTGGCGTCAGCTTTGAATTGCACCAGGAAGAGGTGCAACACCTACACGAGTTGACAGACGATGCGCTCTAGACATTGCAGGGGAATTCAGTTGTATTTAAGAATAAAGTTCAAAAGATTTGTAAACATTTTGCGAGTTGGGCTCTCTAACATAAGCATAAGCTGCATGCAAGACACCCTACTCCCATTTCCGATTTGTAACTAATCTTATACTATATACATTATCTTACCCCAGACATTGCCAACTTTTGCTACGTGGTCAGCCAGAAGGGTCGCACCTTGCTGCTCAACGAGGGATATTACTATGTGCGCGAGAAGGCCCTGAACAACAAGACCTACTGGCGTTGCACGCAGTACACAACATTGCTCAAGTGTCATGGCCGCATTCACACTATGTATGGCCAGATCATACATTATTGTAAGCATAATCACAAGATCGACGAGAACGGACGACGCCTGAGGGCGCTCTTGCGGGAGAAGAAACTGAAGTAGACGAGGCAGAAAACTGTTTAAGAAGTTTTCCCTCATTTACGGTGAACTGACAAGAAGTTTACCATAATTTAAAGTATCTCAATGTATTTTGGTCTCAATATTTGGAACATAAACTTAATCGATATATACTTGTCTATCTATATGTGTGCGAAATAAACTCATCTGAATGTTCGTTACTCCACGCGCTCTCTATTGACCCCTTAGCTTCCAGTTTAGTTTAGTTTTTTTGTATCATCTTTCTGTGACTAAGTCTTTCAACTAACAATCTTTGGATCTTTTGATTTTTCCAGGCATGCACCTGATGCTCTTAGCGAACTTTACCAGCACGCGCAAGAAGAAGCGGAAACTCCTTATAGACGAGCATGAGTTTGTGATGGATCGCAAGCTGAAGAGCAGTATCAATTGGCGCTGTGCCCGGTATCGCAGTGCCAACTGCAAGGTGCGAGCAACGACGCATGAGCTGAAGAGTGGCCAGGAAGTCTATCGGCTCAAGTACGCCAAGCATTCGCATCAGTGAGGGAGAAAAATCATTCCAAAAGGAGAAAGAAGACAAAGAATAACTTCGACAACGATCTGAGAAATCCCAAAAAGAAAAAAAAACAACATAACCGACGCATTCGTCCGAGTTTTTAGCCTTAATAAAAAACAACTTTGATAAAAGATAAACCCATGATAAAAATTGTCGTCCTGTAGCCTGTAGATAAGCAAAGAAAAAGAATCGTTATATATATTTGGAACCCATGCAATAATTCTATGTTCTCCCTTTCTCTCTCTTTCTTCTCTTCCCTATTGCAGAACAGGTGCGCAAACATGGCATCACCATAGTCAAAGGGACCAAGGGTAAACCGAAGCTACTCATGGGCGGCTTCGAATACTTCCGCAACAATAGTCGTGGCTCGAAGACCTACTGGCTCTGCGCCCGGAATCGTTATCTACGCTGCTCAGCCCGCATCATCACCTGCTCCAGCACCGGCGAACTGGTCGTCAAGAATCAGCAGCACAATCACTCGGCGCAGTTCCGAGGGGATCACAAGCAACAGATTGCACAAGATCTTCCCGCTTCGCAACATGAGTTGAGCTCAGAGCGTTGACCAAAACCAACTCGTAGACTAGTAGACTTCGTAGATCCGTAGATAATAAAACTTATAGAGTAAGTTTCGACAGTTTCGAAATCGAGAAGTTTACGAACTTTTAGCTGAAATTACATTTATCCCATGAGATTGTGTAGAATTCTTATTTGTAAGTTGAAAAGAAAAGAACTTTACGTTAACTTAAGCTACCTTAAGCGTTAATATCTCTATTTTCAGAGATCTGTAAGTATAAAGATAAAAAGATAATGTAGTTTTATTAATTCCATGATGCGTTATGCAAAGATATTTCATATTCTTCCTTTACTTCAATGAAATATTGGGTTGGGAATGATTACAATGGTAAGTTAATGAAAGTGCGTAAAGTATTCTAAAGTAAAACTCGTAGGGGAAGATACTGGGTAATTGACTAGGGCCCAGGGAGTTTTTTGATTGTGTTTTTTCAAGATCAAACATTGAAAACTTCAACTCAATGAGAAATATGGGGAATACTTAACAAGTTATATCATTATTTTTACAAATTTCGAAGTTTAACTGATGGAGGATCTGGCAGATACTAGACAAGTTAAGATATATTCGTTTTTTTTTTTGAGTATTTGTAAAATGAGTAAATTCCGTATGTGGATCAAGTATTCCGAACTGGAACTCTGAATTATATATGGAGAATAGTAAACAAATAGAGAAGTTGCTCAGTTTGTTTGTAAACAAAAATATATTTTTGTCTTTCTGGAAATTATGATGTTCGAGAAATATGAAATGGTCTATAATGATACATGGTAAGGTTAAAGTTTTAAAAAAAGTGAATGTGTCTACTGTATAAAGCATTGCGATTTCTAGTGCGTAGCAGGAAACTTGAACTTGGGGGGTAATATGGAAAATAGTAAACAAAGTCGAGAGGTTGGTTTGCTTGTTTGTAATGGGTTCCATGGAATCCATTGACATACGGACTCGCTGCCAGTCGGTGCCATTGAACGATTCTCTCAATCCTCATATATTGTTCTTTTGTGCCACTCCACTTTGCTAATTTCTTGGGTAAACTCAGCGTGCGGCTTTGTTGATATAAAAGCTGCAGACAGAGGGAGAGGAAAGCTGATTCAGATTTTCAGGCACTTGAAATGTGTCTCGTAAATTTCTTCTCAGTGTGTGTGTGCGTGTGTGAGACTGCGCTGAATAAATAGGGATGACTAACTGCATAACGGAAAAGTGCTAAGTGGCTGCGATTAGTTAAGGTTTTCGACTGCATGCGCGAGGTAATTTTTAGCTTGTAGTATTTATGTGAAGAGATTTATGAGGATTCATAAACTGCGAAACCGGTTTCAAGTCAAAGCAGGAAAATATTTAACCGCCTTTATTTAAAAAAAAAGCGGTTCATTTGTGAAGAATTTCAGTGCACTTTGCTCGCTACTGTTCCTAGGCACAGTTTACATATATTGTCTTCATATCAAAAAGCGGTTCATTTGTGAACAAGTTCAGTGCGCTTTGGTGGCGAATTGTTCCTAGGCACAGTTAACATTTATCGCTTTCATATCATTAGCGAACAAGTTCGTAGGCACGATACATATACTTATCGATAATCGTGCGCAGCAGCGAACGCTTATCGTTCGCTCTCTCTCGCTCCTTCTCTCTGCATTTTCCATTCACATCGAAATATCGATACGAATTTACGCTCATTCTTTTTCATAGAATCGTAGCGTACGGACGTCTCGCGCGTCGCGTCGACTTTTTATTATTTTCTCAGCTTCTCTGGGTAGGTGGTGGTGCGCGTCGCGCAGAGCAGAGCAGCAGCAGCAGAACAGAGGCAGAGTGAGGAAATAAGAAAGAAAGAAATTTGTGTATTGCAGCAGAAGTTTTCGCTGCGCACAGGCTGTGCCGCTCGCCGCGATGAATATTTCCCATGTAACACACAAAGAAAAGTGACCACACCAAGTGAATGAAAATCGACGTGTGGAAAAACAACAACAGTGAAACAAATAAAACATTAAGTTCAAGGTTCAATTACAAATACAAAGAATATAAAACTGTGTGCAGATTTTTTGTATACACTGCCACACGCGTGAGTGTGTGTGTGCGCGCCCCTCTCGAGAGTGAGTGCGTGTCTGTGTGTGTTTGTGTGGTAGTGACTGCGCTGCATTTTCCTTTTCATCAACTCGCCTAATTGAGAGCAGACGCAATTATTGAATTAATTAAATAAATGTGCACACAATAAGAAAGAAACATATAACTTTGTCTCCTCTCGACGATATCTGTGGAAAAATATCTAAACCCAATTACTCAGTTTGCTCTCAGTTTAATTCGATTGACACAGAGGCACAGGCAGCAGAGCGCCAGCGCGAGCGCAAGCAGCAGCAGTAGCAGTGGCAGTGGCAGCAGCACCAACAGCAGCAGCAGCAGCCCCAACATAATACAAGTCGACAGACTTAACTTACCCACTGAGTTGGTGGTGGGAGACACACAACAGCAACAACAACAACGACAGCAGCGCAGCAACAGCAAAAAGAGCAACAACAAAAAGCCTAACCTTCTCGGCTGTCTCTCAGCTCTGCTTTTGCGCAGATAGAGGCGGCGAATTCGTCGCGTCGTCGTCGCCGTCGTTCGTTGCTGTTTGGAAACACCTTGCTCCAATATTTTTGCGTTGCTCTCTCTCCTCGCACCGCCCCGCCCCGGCCCGCAGCATACCCCCTTCAGGCGAGGAGCACACGACGACGAAGCACGACTCAGTACGTCGCTGTTGCTTTCGCCGTCACCGTCGCAGTCGCAGTCTCAGTTTCGTTTCGTGCGCGTATTGCGATTCTTTTGCTCTGTGAACTCTGCAGCGGAAAATTCGTCTGAAAAATCCAACAGCAACACAAAGGCAACACAATAGGAGAGAAGAAAATCAAGAAGAGGAGGAAGAGAAAAGGGGGAAAAGAGAGTAGGAATTTTGTAATTTTCCAATGCGGCTTGGCTACGCTTTGCACGCGATTTTCTTAAATTTGGATACGACTGGAGTTGCTGGCACTGATGCAACAACAACAGCAACAACAGCAGCAGCAACAACAACAAAGAGGAGAAGAACAGCAGCAGCAGCAACATCGATAACGATAGCAAGAACAAGCACAGCAGCAGCTTCAACATTGTCGCCGTGTCGCCAGCGTCGCAGCATCACCAGAACGTTGGACTCGCCATGCACAACTACAACAACAACTACAACTACAACATGAACTATAGCAGCAGGAGTAGCAGCAGCTACAACAACAACAACAACAACAACGACGCCGACATAGAACAGGTTTGTAGCTTTAACTTCTTTTTTCTTCTCTGCCTCTCTGGCTCTGCCACCGTCTCTGCCAATGGCCCTGCTTCTCCCTCCGCTGCCTCTCGCACGGTGGTTCACTTCGTTTTCGTTCGCTTATTCATAACTTTTTTGGTTATAGATTTTTGTCAACCATCCCCCATGCAACATCCTTCCCATCCCCCCGTCCCCATACTGCCATCACTTAGCTAGGCTATGCTTTGGCATCTTCCATTCCCACATACCTCACCTCTTCTGCCTACTTCTCTTCCTTCTTCTTCGCTCTGAGCACACGTTCACATGCTCAACTGTTTCAGTTTTTCAATTATTAATGGTGGCCATTAGTGCGCGCCGTCCGTCCCACTGTCCCTGTCGCTTCGTCCGTCTGCCCCTCTCCTCTTCCACCTCCTCCTCCTTCTCATGGTCTGCCTCTGCCTGCACCTCGTGCCGTTTCGTGTAGACTTTTTTCCTTATCGGACAAATTGTGTGTGTTGTCTGAAAAGTTCAATGAGGTGCGCGCACTGCAATTGCACAGCACGGCTGCCAATCCTGTCATATTTATGTGTTATCGATATACACACACACACACAGACAGGCACATGCATGTGCATGCATGTACATTTATGTAGTATGTACTAGATAAAAATCATGTTGGTATATGCGGCGGGTTTTCCAGATAACGTTTCGAACCCGCAGCACAACGGAAATGCATTGCATTAAGTGAATTACTCGGCCACAATTGACCCCCCCCCACATCTATATATGCTCCCCCTCCTGTCTGACTAATTTTCTTAGCATGTGCGTGTGCGTGAGGTGTGTGTGTGTGGGCGGGAGTGTGAAAGAGGGGGTTGTATGTGTGGGCTGACTAAGATTCGTGCGATAAGACAATTCCAACTTTGCGCAATCTTTTTGTGGAATTAAGAAACTGAAAAGAGAGAGAGAGATAAATACATATGTACATATATTTTTGCATTGTGCAAATCTATTGCGATATCTTCATGTCTATAAATAGACTGTACTTCTTTGTCATTGTATATGGTAAAACACAATTGAGTCATACATAGCTACAATTTTCTTATTTACCGGAAACTTAAGCTTCAGACTTCAACAGAAGTATGTAATCGTTAGTTGGTTCAAATGTTCTATGATATCAATTTCAATATAACAGGAAATATATCTAAATTAACTGCAGATTTCTTTACATTAGTCATGGTTAAATTATAAAGATATGAATTACAATATAATAGAAGATATATCAAAATTAATTAGAAATTTCGTCTATTTCCATGTTTTAGCCAATTGATTCATGAACATTTCAATTTTTTGTAAACTTTGGAAGCGAAGATGTCAGAAGTAATCTGTAATTACTTTGAAGTGTTATTTGATATCAATTGTAATATAATAGAAAATATCTAAATTCACTGAAAAAAGCTTCTACTTCCATGATTAATGAAAAGCCTAGTTTTCTCTTAACTTGGGAATCTCAAGTTACCATAGAAGTCTGTAATCTGTAATTGCCTTCGACTGCTTAAGCATTATATGTTATCAACTGCAATATAATGGAAAAAATACGTACATTTTCTTTGGTTTCATTCTAAGGTCTTGAATCTTCTTTCATTCCTAAGATCAGTAAATCAGTAAATAACCTTAGTTTCAACTGTAAGAAAAATATAAAAAACACAATAGGCTCAGGTGTTTTGCCTAAAAACTTAACCTCTACCCTAAGCCCATTTCTGTAATATTTTGTAATACCTTTTGTACAAGGGATTTCTGCAAAGAACTCAAGCAGTTTTTAGCCAAAGCTGTCGCTTTTCCCAACCCATTTGCCATGTTGCTTAAGTACCCCAATCAAATAATAAAGTACTTAGAGCTTTGTCAAGTTTTTTTTTTATTATCCCAGCTTAACCTTACCTGGACCCGAACACTTTGTCTAGCACGCAAGGAAGCAACCCCCGGAAAAGAGTTCTGAGAAGAGAAAACCTACCCGAGTAACGAGTAACGAGTAACGGAAACCAATAAAGTCATTTCACATGCCCTGAAATTTCGGATGCCGAATCCATTTGATAATTGCTTAAAGCTGGACGGGACAGTACGTATGTAAGGGAACCCCTTGCCGTGCGCCCCTGTTCTGGTGAATCCCCCCTTCCCAATCCACCCCATCCTCCCTGAGTTGTGTGTTTTTGCCAACATATGCGAAACATTGTCGTTCCCGTTCCGTTGTCGTGTCGTGTCGGATCCCATATGTTGCCTCAAAGTGATTATTTTCACTAAAAATAAACGGAATTAATGATTGATGATGTGAGACAAGGGAGCGAAGCGATGCCCCATCAACACCCCGAGGAGTGAGTGAGAGACATCATTCTCCACCCAGCCACCCCCCCTCGCCCCATTCCAGAACATTTTCCTGCCATTTTTCCCATTTGCAGTTTCGGTTTGAGTTACGCAAAGAGGGAAAACAACATTTCAATCGTAATGAGAAATAAGCCGCATTGCACGAGCCACAAGAAGATCAAGTAGAAAATGGGAATGAGGATGGAGAAGTTAAAGAATAAACAGAGAGGGAATGAAGACGGCAGGCAGGCAGGCAGTCAGGGAAAGTGTCATTTAATTGAAAGCAGGTGAAGGAGGTGTCGCTGCTGTCGTCATGACCTGAGTCCATTGCAGCCTTTGTCCCGCTGTGTTGTTGCCGATGCTGCCAGACGGAAATCATAAAAATGTTGCATAAAAATATTTTTTATGTGCCGCGGCGGCGGCGTCTTCAACTTTCGTCTTCGCCATCGTCTTCTGGCAAAAATAATAATAAAATGGGGAATGAAATAAAACAAGTGCCAGGCGGCTACACTTGCCCAAAAAATATATAGGGTTTCCCTCTGCAGTTTATTGCCTTGCGATAATTTCCCGACAACGAAACGAAAAACATAAAGATTGCTTTGAGGTCTATCTATAAGAATTGTACGATGTAGAATTATGGAGAATTCTTAAGAAACAGCGAAATGAAAGTAGGTTCAAAGGTTTTATATAGAAAAATATATTCCAATCTCAATTTTATATGATATCAACGATTACTGCAACTTATCTTACTAACATGTTTTATGCCAATTTTAATATGATATTTTCGATATGTTACTAGTTTAAAATAAATCTATATTTTGTATAGTATTCTTGATTACTCATATCAGATACCACATCTCATATATCATACGATATCTCATCTGTCGTGTGACATTAAAAGACTTTATTGTCTTGTAGATAAATGTCTCATGTTTTCATACAATTTAATGCAGTTCTCTACGATATCTTTATCTTTCTACGATCTGTTGCAAATATTTCGCAATTGCTTGGGCAATTTGTTTTTCTTTTTTTTTTTTTGTTGAGTGCATGCAGTAGAGAGACCGTACCGGAACGGGTGACCGTGCCACACATTTCGTTTATATTTACTTGACAAGTTTTGCACTGCGCCGAGACGTCGCAATGTCTCGTTGGGCTGTCCCGCTGTCCCTCTGTCTCCGCTACCCTGCCTCTCTTCTCCTGCTCTCTTTGCTATCCCGTTGTCTTGGTATCTTTCGGTGTCTTCGGTCTCGTGGTGTGTCTTGCCATTTCGATGGAGGCCCCAGCGCTGCATGTCATCAACAACATCATCAGCAGAAGGCAGGAGGGCGACGCCAACTACGTCTCTGTCTCTCTGTGTCCGTCTCCGTCTCCGTCTTCGACTCCAGCTCCAACTACGACGGGCTCTGCCTGCTGCTGCTGCCTTCTTGCTGTTTTATAGTCCAAACGTGATAGCAAAATGTGCCTGCCTGCCTTGTGCATATTTCCATCGTTGCCATCGTCTTTTGGGCTTTTCTCCTGCTGTGTGCATTTTCGTGCAGCTCCAATGTTTCACTTCGACAGTGAGAGGCAGGTGAGGAGAGTGAGGGGGAGAGGCGAGGGGGGGCAACGTGGTCTGGCTTGGAAAAATAAATTAATGGGAAACATGCAAACATAAATTCTTTTTTGAGCTGTCAGGTGTTTCACATTTTCCAAACGTAAATTATAAATAAGCGAAAACAAAATTATAATTCCGTCTAAATGTTTTAGTATTTGCCACCAGCTCTGCTGTCATTCCCCCCCCAATCTCCACCGTCCCTACAGTTCTTTTTTTCTTTATTTTTTTTATTTGGTGGCGCATTTTGGAAAATGGGAAATTAATTTTATTTAAATTAATGATGGAGCTTATAATTGGCCTCGTTTCTTTTGGCTTTTTTATGAAGCGACTTTTGTGTGTGTGTGCGTGTGTATGTGTGTGTGTGTGTGTGAATGGCATCTCCAACTGAATCTACATCTACATTCGCCCTCCTCATCGTCATTGACGGCGTCATCGTCGGCTGTGGCTCCTTTTTAAGAGCATTTGACATGACTTCGTGGGCTTCCATCGCCATGCGATGCGATGCGCTTCAACTTTGATTATGACGTGAAGTTGGCCAAGTGCAAATACTTTGCTGGTACTTTTTAATTAACTTAATTAGCATAGATGACGGGGCTAAGAGCAGCGCTTACATAACATGAAAATTGCATTATACATTCCCCCCATCAAGTTGCCCCATCACTTCTTTCTTCTGTTCCTCCTCCTTTTGCTTTCTTTATCGCATGCGAGAAAGCTCAGCCAAAATCGTTAAGGATGCAAAGTGCCAATGGCCAGAGGAGGAGAGTATGGGGGAAAGGGGGTGCTGGCCTTTTGATTTTCATTTATGGGGGGGGAGAGGTTGGCGGGTTACCTCTCATTCACATACGACAAGCACTCCGTCGTCTACTGCGAGAAGGACTCATTAGCGTGGGCACATAATGTGCTCAAAGATATTCGAAGCGATTGCTCTTTCGAGTGCCGACATACATTCACCTCCTGCAGAGTGAAAAACAACCCCCAACTCACTTAGAAAAACTGACTGAAACTCTCATCATGTACAGATATCTATGGATTAATTAGTCGAAACAAATTTAAGAGGGAGAGAGTTGACTTTTGATTAACATATGTAATTTTAATAATCCACATCAGCATCGTTAATCTTGAACTTAAATTTGCATAAGTTTATACACCTTCAACAATTCTAGATAACATGCATTAAAGTCTTTCAGAAAAAGACGAAAATAATGTATCATGTACAGATTTGCAATGATTAATTAGTGCAAATAAATTTCAGAGATCTTATTATAACAATTTACTTTGTTATTTTATAAAATCTAAATCCTCAACTGTCTGAAATTTCCATCGTTGATAAACCTATATGAAATGATTATTCAAATCAAATTAAAGACAATTTACAGATAAGTTGTATTATAAAGTTATAATAAATCTATATCAGAGTCTTAAATCTACTACATGAGCTTGCAAAACTCTGTACATCTTTTCTAATACCAATTCTAGGTTTATGTGTATCAAGGTCTCTTTCAAAAAATACTATTATGACATTATAATTAAAGAATCTATGCTAAAATATTTGAAAATCTCCCTCGAAATTAATTTTTTTATAGCAATCGTTTCTTATTCCTCTACAAATTGTTTGGCTTATCTATTTTGATGAGTATTTAATTGTCTGGGTATACCCTGTAAACCAATTTGATCACTACAAGGTGTTATATAATAGATTGATTAATGTGTTAATATAATTCCGTGTTGACAAGTTTATATATAGAGAGTTCTATAAAGATATCGCCAGCCCAGTTTCAGAGAAATTTGTGTAAGCCCATCTATCAATCATGGGAAATTTAAATGTCTGTCAATTGAGCTGAGCACGATCTCTAGTTGTCTATAGGGTATTAAATCATCGGGCACACCAAATAAAGCAATTCTTTATTGTGTGTCCCAAAAATTTTAGCCGTCTTATTTTAAATATATGTTTTCTATGGCGTGTCTGAAAACGTACAAAATAAATAAATCTCTCAAGTGGCCGTTGTTGCTGTTGTTGTAGCCGATATTGATATTGTTCGGTTGTTGTTGCCCGTTAGCCGGAGGCGCTAAATGCAGGAAAACAAAGGGAGAAGGCAGCAAAAGAAATGAATGGGGAAACGGAAGAGGAGGCGTCGCTGGCGGATGGGATAGAAGAGGCATTGGAAATTTTGTATAGGAAATAATCGTACGAGATGCGTATAAATTGTGTCTTAATTTTTTTTTATAGCGCGTGATTTTTGATTTACGCGTCATTGGACATTTTATTTTGGCCTGAAGATCGGCGCGGAGAAGTATCTGGGGGAATGAGGGATTGGGGGCGTCGGTTTCCCAGAGCGCATATTTATTTTTATTGCTTTTTAATGCGACGCGCCACGGAGGAAGTTTTTTTTTTTTTTTTTTGGTCCGACTGCATTCGGTCTTAGGACGGACCCGATTGTTGAACAATGAATTTTCTGGGATTATTTACACACACACAGAGAGAGAGAGGGAGGTAGAGAGAGCGAGACACAATCGCACACGCCACACAATGACACGCACACAATTATGTATAGCTGTATGTAAATATAGGCTCCACTGTTGTAGGGGAATTGGGAAGTAAGAGGGGAAGGGGATGGAGTGGTAGGAGGCAACTTGGGACGCTGCGGTGGCGCTTTATTTTAAATTCAAATGCCGCAGTTGTCGCCTCTCCAGCGTGTTTGCCACCTTATGCCATATTTGCCCGCCCTGCCCTGCCTGCATAGTGCACACAGTGCGACAGTGACAGCTCGATAGCATGAACATGCGATAAGAAATTGTTCATCAAAATATTTACTTCAAGTAATCGGGAAACTTAATCCCTTTATAATGTTGCAATGTTAAACTAGTTTGTTGTGGAAAATGCTAAAGCAATTACTGGAAAATACAATACTTATAGAAAATACTTCTACATATATAATTTGATTTATTAATAGTATTATTTGTATATTAATGATATAAAATATAAATACGACAGCTTGAATTTGTGTAGAGTTTAAAGCAAATAGTACTTATAGTATTCTTTTAAAACTGCATATAATATTATAGAATATCGTTTATTTATAGTATTAATTGTGTAAGGATGTTGGTTATATGTTATTGTGTATAAATATGTACCATAGTTAACCAGATTTGTGCAGAGAATCTAAGGAAAATACTATTTCTAGTGTTGAGTTATCTAGTATTATTTGTGTATCAAGCTAGCCCAAACCACTCCAGGGAATTCAGGAATGTGTATAAATAAAACGTGCAAGGGGAGTGGGGACATATACCAAATTTGTTGAATGAAATTCTAGTAAATCTATAAGTTGGATGACGTGCTACCCTTGGGATTTGCCTGGATTGGCAGACATGCCAGTGGAAACTTAAGATAATCACGATTGCGAGGGGGTTTTCAAATTAGTTTTTGATATTTTAAAGTGATTTGTTTTTTGTACATTTTGATAAATAAGGCTTGAATATGAGAATGAACATTATATTTAACCAAAATTTTATACGGAATACTGAGATTATTCAATATATATATAGTACATATGCTATAAACATATTTACGTTGTGAAATATTTGAATATTCATTCCTATGAATATGAAATTTGAAAAAGGGATTTGTCTTATTTCAACTTGTCTTATATTCCACTATGATTCACTCTCATCTATATCTATCACTGTATATAATTCTTAAAGCTTATTAAGATTACTTCGCTCAGTTCGCGCCTTGGAGTGTGCACTGTAGCACTCTTTGCACATAAATATATAACAATAATCAAATATTCCACTCTCGTCTTGTGCCCCCACAGAATACGCAGCAGCAGCAGCAGCAGCAGCAGCAGAAGGAGCAGCAGCTGGAAATGCAGCAGCCAAGAACCGCAGACAGAACGCGGACAGGAACGACAAGTACGGCGGGCACGAATATATCCAGGAAAGGGAACGGGAACGGGAACAGGAATATCAGCACGGCTGCAGCAGCCACGTCTGTGTCCGCAACAGCATCCGCGTCCACGCTCACGTCCACATCGAAGACGAGAGCTCGGGCCATGTCGTTAATCTATTTACCGCTTTTCTGCTCTCCATGTGGACATGTTGTGCCTGCGGCCAGCAACAGTTCTTCGACACTCTGCCGGAGTCGAAGTCGCTCTGGCAGTCGCTGTCGCAGTCGCAGTCGCAGTCCAAGCCGTAGCCATAGTCGCAGTCCGTGCAGAAGACACATCACCAACAGCAGCAGCAGCAACAGCAGCTGTTGTTGTTGCTGGGCACACAAAGATTATGATAAACATGGCAGAAGGACGGAGAAGGCGACGACATTGTCGAAATTCCTGCAGCGTGATATCCAGTTACCCCAGGGCCATGGCATGCACATCGATCTCAGACAGGCGTCGCAATTAGTTACGCCAATTGCTGAAGGTGGACACGAGGCGGACACGGCGGGTGAAGTCGAAGTCTTGCGGCGCCAGCGACGTGAGCGAATGCGACGCCAACGACCAAGTCATGCAGCGTCTGCAGCGAGACAAATCCACGCTGATGATGACGGGGCTAATGAGCAAGCGCTGGATGATGACGACAATGATGATGATGATGATGATGAATGTAGGTGCTTTAACTATAACGGTGATATTAGTGCGCTGGAGCTGCAACTGGAGGAGCGAGAGTGGTACCAACTTCCTAGCATTACGTGGCTGAAATTCACCTGGCAGCAGCTGCTCTGCAATGCGACAACAGAAACAACGAAGATGACGAAGACGAAAACGACAACGGCAACGGGATTAGACGTGGATAGCAGGAGAACAAGCAGCAGCAGTGGCAGTGGCAGTCGCAGCTGGAGCAGACTGGGTAGCAGCTCCTCCTTCACCATGACAGCGACAAAAAGTTGCTGGGCTCCGTTGATGCTGACGCTGCTTTTGGCCACGTCTGTGAGCGGTCGGGGTGGTCGTCAAGATGGTGAGTAAAGCAAAACCAAGAACTGAAGTGGGAGTAAAAAGAGAGAGATATAGAGGGAGAGAGTGGAGAGTGGGGAAGAGAAGTCAGCAGCAGGCGAGGAATGCGCGTAACACATGCCGATAAGTAGCGCTATGATAAGAATTTATAATTTGACTTAAAAACCGCTGCTACTTCTCCTCCCCTTTCCCCTTCTCACTTCCCACTCTCTGTACAGTTCCTCATCTTTCTCCCACCACTTCTTCATTTAATTTTGAGCATAATTTTTTAGTGGGCAACATTGCGTCAGCTGCCGCAGCAAGTTGCCTTGTTGTTGCTTTTGGCTGTTGTTGTGTCTGTGCGCAGTCCACACCTCCCACCCCCACTTCAACCCCTCCCAACCCTCGGCACCTCGCGCGCGCGCGTGGTCATGCTCAATTGAATCCATAAGTAGTTTGTGACCGCAGATCTGCGTTCTCGTATAATGCGTTTCAACTGTTTCGTTTCTCCATGAGCGAATTCGCTTGAAAGGGCAACTCAAACATGCGCTGAACTGCTCGACGTGCAGTTACCCTATGGGAAGAGCTACTGTAAATAAGTATTGCCTGCAAAAAGGCGAACAAGTTCTAGTTACTATTTTAACATGTTTTGTGGCTCCCTTAGCGAACCAATTTCCATTCCAGCTTCACTTCTTGTGTTGATTCTGGTTCCAGCTGGAAAAGACAGGGTAACTATGTGTAGAATTGCACGACGTGGAGTTACACAAGGCACAAATACTGCAAAAGGGACAAACAAGTTCTAGTTTTCTAGTTCTAGTTTCCAACTCGTTCCGTTACAGTTTCAGTTCTTCAAATCATTTTGGTTCCAGTTTCTTTCCGATTCGGATTTCAGTTATAATTTAAATTTCGATTTAGTTCTCATTTCTAACTCGTTTTTAGTTCCAGTTTCCTTAGTTTAATAACTTTCCTAAGCGAACTAGTTCCAATTCCGCTTTAATTGATAGCTACGATACCGTTTCCACCTCACATTAATTGATATGCTCGCTAAGCATACTCTGCAGCCTCGACCTATGAGCAGAGGGTATATAAAATAAAACCAAAATTCTCGTTTTTTTTTTCATTTTTGGGAAAACAAAAAAGAAAACAACAGCAACAGCCGCTGCAACAACAACAATATCAACAACAACGACAGCAGCAAACAAATGGCAAATTGTACGGAAATTGCCCGAAACAAACAGGCGGTAACCGCGCCGCCGTCCTCCAACCACCAAGTGCACGTCCGTCTTCACGTCCGTCTCCCTGTACCGTCTGTGCGGCTCTCCAGCTGTCCGTATGTCCGTCCTTCTGTCGGACCATTCGACCAAGCGACCACCGACCGCTGACCATAATTCACTCAAGTTAGACAAAAGCATTTCGGGTGCTGCTCTCCGTCTCTCACTCGCGTTCCGCCTACTCCCACGACCCTATCTCCCCTTGGCACCCCTCCCCCCACCCTTGCCGTCTACTATGTTTCTCTTTTCGCTTTTGGAAATTCCAAATGCAAACGCAAATGAGTCTAAAGCGAAGCGTCATGCTCTTTGAGCTACACAGCAGTGTGTGTGTGTGTGTGTGTGTGTGAAAGTCTATGATGCGTAGCCAGCACAGCCTTGTCCGCAAGGGTGGTCTAGTAATGCGTCCTCAGAGTACTCCCTTCAAGCACTTAAAGCGAGGTGTGTGTGAGGGTGGGGCATGGCAAAGTGGGGAGGGAGGAGGGGCGTATTTTAATTGGGTTAAGGAGCTGTTAGTGCGTTAAAGTTGTCATTACAAATCATCATCTCGATAAGCATATAAAACGAACGACAGTTCAGTTTGTATGTAGGGGGGAGGGAGGTTGATATGATGATGTGTTCAAACATAACCTACAAAACACATTAGGACAAATTGGTGCGCTTTTCAATTCAGTCGCACATTCCCATATAGACGAATATCTTTCAAAACACATGTACAGAGAGGTTTGTAATGCGCTGAGGATTAGTGTCAGTTGTCAAGATTGAAATGTCAAGGTTGAGTTTTTGAACCATTCGCTTGTTTATCATATTAAGCTTCTTTTTTTTTGTGGGTATTAGAACTTGTTCTTCAAAATTTGTTCAAAGCTTATGGAAACACAGAGAAAAGATACATATGTTTGTGGTATATGTTAAAATAGATAGATACATACAGTATGTTTATAGTCACATCGAGCTATGTTAGACATATTGATAGATAGACAGCAAGAGAAGTAAAGCAATGATAGATTCACCCCAACATAAATCTAGAAAAACTAAAGCAAAAATCGTTTAGCCTAAGGTTTATATATTGTTTACCACATAACTATATATAATATATGGGGTCTCACACGCCTCCTTCTGCCTGTTATATACATTTGCACAAAGTAAGTATACTCGTTTTTGACCATTTTCAATGGTCAAAGGGTATAACAATCGATCATAGTACTAAAATATGATCGTGCAAGTTGCTGAACGAAGTTCTACTTTCAAAAAGAATTAAATTTCTTTTAATAATTTCTAATTTCTCATAGTATCATCTGTATTTTATGAATTTTATTTCTCAAGGTCGCGTTTGAGCACTAAAAACTTGTACAAAAATTATTAAAATATATAAAAATAGTATAATATGATTGTTAAGAGATCTGAAAGACATTCAAATGTTATAGAGCTTCTGAAAAAGATCATACATTTAAATTATGACTTTTAGAAGATTCGATTTATATTATGACTCAATAAATACAACTGTAAAAATACATTTGAAATTGTATTTATCTATTGTCATTATCTTTCTTCCTTCATTAATTAAATGTTCTTCAACACTTTTGAGCACAAATAGATCACAATATTATAATTTGATAGTCTCAAGTATTTGAATGAAGTTTCCAATTTCATAAAATATTCAAATCCATTATAATCCTTGCCCCCTTTCGATATTTCCATTTCGTAGTTTCGATTAATATGCAAATTCTCACCATCTCAGTGCAGGCTTATGTCAATACGCTCGTTTAATTGGTTTTGCCAGGGTATTTCAGCTTCGACACGCTGTACATTACGATTTATGCTTGTTTTTCTCCCCTTCTCCTTGCCTGCCTCTCCTCCCCTGTGCTGCCAGGCATACTTGAGCCACTCTAATCCACACGAAACACGCCAAAAATATATATAAAGAGCGTGTGAGTGTTTGGGTGAGTGTGTGTGCGAATGTGTGTGTGTGTGTAGCGGGACGTCATTCCAACTGTCCATACGTATTTGTACGCTTGTCAGTCAGTCTGCCCCCTCCGTCCGTCCGCCCGTCTGTCTGTCTGTCCGTTTGGTATATTTTCTTTTAGCTTGTAGTTTTGCAGGGTTTGTTGTCCCTGCAGCGATATTTTTGGGGGTTGCTGCAGGAAGAGGCAAAAGCTTTTGACGCCAGTTGTTGTTGTTGTAGTTGCTGCTGCTGCGGGAAAAGTATTGAATCATGTTGGAAAATTATGCATGGTACTTGAAATTGGCGAAACAATTACAACGCCCTGCAAAGTATGCTACACGTAATGCGCGTCGCTTGGGCGCACTAGGCGGGGCACAGGCATGGGGCGCTGGCGAAGCAGAGTGGATAGCGCGGGAGAAGTGGGGTGGGGGGTCACATTATGACAGCAGCAGTAAGAGCAACACACAAGTCATTGGACAATGCAAAGCATTGTCGGTGTTGGCTCAGTGCGACGGGTTCACACACAGAGATTCGCTGATCCTGCGCAGGAGTCGCCTTTTGTTTTGTGCGGGGGGGAACCGAATGCGAAAAATACAAACAGCAACAACAGCAGCAGCAGCAGGGAAAAATGTAGCATAAAATCCGTTGAAATAAAACCGAAAAAAAACAACAACAAGAAGTAAAGTAAAGTAAAGTAAAATAAAAGAAAGCGCAGGAATAATAAAATAAAATGTATATCTGTGTCTGTGTCGGGTCGAGTGCGTGTTTGGCTGTATGTGCCTGTGTGTGCGTGTGTGTGTGTGTATGCCTGTGTGTGTGTGTGTCGATTCGTGCGCACATTCGTCTCTTACGCTGCGACTTTTGTACAATTTGAATGCGTACAGCATAACGTAAGCGTAGCGCGCTCGGCTTCGGGCAACAGCAGCCCCTCCTGGGTAGAGCTCTACCCCCTCCCCCCTTCTCGACCACTCTCTCTCTCACTGCCCCTCTGCCTGCACCCTTGCGTAGCCAGCTTCGGCATGAGGCCAGTCAACGAGGGTGGTTTTACCATTTTCTATATGTATTGCATGCGATATACTTATTGTTTTCTCTCACTGTGTGCGGTTCCCTCTGTCTGTATGTGTGTGTGTGTGCCTGTGTGTGTGTGTGTGCCTGTGTGTGTGTGTGTGCCTGTGTGTGTGTGTGTGTGTGCCTAGCCCGTTTCAGCCCCTGACTAACGATTCGTTTTCTTTGCCTGCTTTTCTGCCTTGCCTTGCTTTGCCTTGCCTCGACTTGCCTTTCCTTTCTTTCCTATAGTATTTTTTTTTAATATTCACAATTGCCATTTCGGTAGTTTTTATGCCATCGAGCTGGAGTCTATATATACGTATGTGTGTGTGTGTGTGGCAGTGTGTGTATCTGTGTGCGACATTATTATTATTACGAGCCGTTTCTGGTTGCCGCTTGTTCAACTTATTTATGCGCCCTTGCGCCGGCAGAGGGTCGTAAATTTTGGTCTCTTAGAAGCACACACACACAGAGACAGGCATAGGGACAGACTCACACACAGACTGACGCACAGGCTGACACTTATGCGCACGCACTTAAATACAATCATAATAATAATTGAAACAATTTATAAATTAAAAAGCCACAAATCTTGGCATAAAAATTGACATTACAATTAGACGAGGGAAACGGAAGGAGCCCAGAAGGAAGGCACGAAGAATGTCCAAAAGAAAGTGAACAAAAATTTTCGGTATATTGTTTATGATTGAAACATTCTTCTTCCCATTCATTCATTCAGTTTTTTTGGGCAACTGTTCATTTTATGATTATTTTATTCTTCTGCCGAGCTGTCGTTAAATGAACAATGGACGACCGCAATTGAGGTCACATGTCGTCGCTCCACTTCCCTTTCATCCCGTCTCATCTCCCGTCCCGCCCTTAGGCCAATTACTCTATAGTACTCTCTCTGCTGTGGTGCTGCAATTCAAATCAGAGCCCAGAGCTCACTTATGCGGCTATTAAAATTTCTATTAATAATTTAAATCTTGTTTATCTTTTATCCCGCCGTAAAATGGGCAGTTTTTGAGTGTATTTGTTTGGGATTTCATAGAGTATACAGTTTTATAAGGGAACTTTTTTATAGAGATGACTTTAAAAGTTGATTCTCAGCAATGTTTTCAATGTACTTAACTAGTTCGCATAAAAACGAGCTGAAATTTGATAATATAGAAGGAGTTTAGGTCTGAGAACTATTTAAATCTTAAGATATATTCATGCCAAGTTGTCTATCTATTTCTATATGTTTTATAACTATTTCTAAATCGTTCATGTTTCTGGTTTTTACTTTGCAGCGGCTACAAATTGCACCTTTCCAGCACGCTGGGAGGGCTCCTGGTTCCTATCGGGCTATCAGCAGTCGATACACATCAAGGGATCGCAGTTCAGCTATCGGGGCAGGTGTGCGGCCTCGGACGGTGACAAATATCTGATAGTCGATGAGTAAGTACCACAAATGCAGTCTACAGTCCCCGCTAACAATATGCTAACAACATCTCAACCCAAAACTCGACTCGACATTCAATGAAACGTTGATGATGATGATGATAAAAGCAAAAGAAGAAGATGATAATCATGAAGATGATGATGAGGAAAGGAAGAAGAAGAGGCGTTAAAAGTACTTGTACTTGTGCTCGTTCTGTAGTTCCTCTTTTTCTCACTGTTTGTCGAACATTTTTGTACGATTTTTGACTTTTGAGTGTGCGCCAAGTGGCTGTAATTGAATAAGTTTTCGTTTTTGTTGTCGCTGTTCGACTGAACAAGAAGAAGAGGAAATGAAAAACAAGAAGCAGAAGAAGAAGCGCCAGAAACTGTTGCCGAACTGTGTTAAAGGTAAGACCCAACCAAACTAGACCAGTTGTGCTAGGGCAGAGCAGCAGCAGCAGCAGCGACGACACGGCGCAGCTACACAGCTACAGTAACCTCATTAGGAACGAACGTGAACACGGGCCGATAACTGCTGAGCGCCGTCTCGCACACAGAGACATTGACATGGAGATATAGTTAGTTACAGTGGGCTCTCGCTACAGAAAGTATAGCTTCTTAAGGGCACTTTAAAATCTGCTGGAAAACAGCTAAAACGATATTGAAAATATGTGTAGAGTTAATGTAGAGTATATTTAATATCACAAGATGATTATAATTGTAATTTGAAAATTTGTATTCCATTTTTATTAAGTGAATCGAGTTTCACTCATAAAATTTCCTATCAAATTTGAGCATTACGCCAAATCAAACTCATTTCTAGTCAAGTTCCTTTAAACGAGTGCTCACTGTGCTGCAGTATAGACAGACAGCAGCGACAGACTACAGAAACCTGTCGTCAAAGTTGTTGTTGTCTTTCACCAGCTGCTCACAACTTTTGCCCATAAAACTAGTTTTCTGTTCTCTCTCTCTCTCTCTGTCTCTGTGTGTATGTGTATGTGAGTTAACTACAATGTTTGACAACAGGCAGCCAAGTACTTACTTAAACTATGCGAGAGTGCTATTCATCTACTACTAGCATATGCCATCTGACAACATCAACCATATATAGCATCATTTACCATATATAATATATAATATACTGTACTCTAACTGTGCCATCTTCAATCTGCCTACTTCTAAGTATGTTTTTGTGTATTTTTGTGTACATGTACCGTAAAATGCTCTAAAAAGTAAAACTAAATCGAAACTATTTTATAATTCATAAGGTGCCTCCGTGTACCTAAGTTTTCTTTTTGAATTTAGCTTTCGTTTTTCCATAGTTTTTCCAGCAGCATTTGCTGCCGTTGCATCTTTTATTTGCCGTTTTAGAAACCTAAAGCAAACTTTGCTTTTTGTACAGCAATTCAACAGACATTTTTTTGGTTTTGAATGTGAACAAAATATCAAAAAAAAAACAGTCTTAAACTTTTAAAACTGTCTACTTTTTGATATTACATTTAAATTTTTGTGTTTTGCCATGTTTTTCTATATCTACATATATAAGATACTATATATTTCTAAGTCATGCGATTTTTGATTTGTAGCTGAAATGTGAATATCGTTTTTTGTGTTGGGGAAAACCATATCAAGTTGAAAGCAGCTTTCGCCGCCTTTGACCAGATTTTCTGTTTTCCCCTAATAATCTTTTTCAATTTTATAGATATCGAAGATTTTTTAAATAATATTTTGTATGAATTTTTGTCTCGTATTAATCGTATAATAATAAAAAAATAAAAAAATTAAAACCATAACAAATTCTGTTTAAGTATCGTACAACAATATTAACGTATGTGCCATTTACCAACTAACCCAACTAGGAAACTAACTAAGCCCCAAAAATTATGCCATACCTCTGAAAAAAAAACAAAAAACTACAAATATTTTGATTTAAAAATGAACTATTCAATTGAATTTTTACAGATTGTTTAACATCACTTTTCAAGAACATATATTTTGTTAAACTCTTTGGTTCTTAAGTGTACGTCCTTTGAGTTTGTTTTTATGATCATTTTTAAGTTGAAACAATATCAAATACTTAGCTTAACTCGAAATTGATCAAATCAAAATAGAGTTGGCCGACAAACTAAAAAAAAAACAACTATTTTTAAACTATATACACGCTCACATACAATGTCATACTTAAATGTTACTTCAGTTCTTTGGGAATTGCGCTAAAAGTGGGAGAGAAAACTAGGCGGGGCTTCTCCTGCTTCATTTGCACATTTGACAAAACCATCTTTCCATCTTTCTCTTTCTCTCTCTCTCTCAGTAGAGTTAAACAGAGTTTAAGTTTACACTCCACACTCCAAAAAAGAAACAAGACTAAACCAGTCGAGCAAACTGTCGAACTATCTATGTACAGACCCGTATACTAAGAACATACATAACATTCAAAAACTAACACTATATCACCATACCATACCATACCATACCATACAATACAATACAACCTTATCGTTGCAATCAAAAACTTCTTTTAGGAAAGGATGTCATCGTTGCCTGGTTATCTATGAGAAGCATAAGAATGTGCTCCAGTATAAAGAAAGTGAGTGCGAAGGTGATAGTATGTATATGCATCAGTCGAATCCATCTGCACTGGCGATGCGTAGCTCTATAAAACAAAGTGATCATAGGGGGGGAGCTCATCCCAATACGAACGGGCATTCAAGACTATCATCATCGGATCAGTACATAATGAGATCCAATGACGATATGAATGATTGTAAGCATTAACTTTATATTTTTATTATTATGTCTAAGCTTAAGCAAAAACTAAAAAAACAAAAAAAAAAAAAAAAGAATACCACAAAATACTCTATATCTCTTAACTCGCTATCTCAAAATACCAAAGTTGTTTTGTTTTCATTTTCACCTCTCTCTTTAAGATATTTAGTTTAACCAACATGACTAACATATATAATCATATTTGATTCTTTCATTTAATCTATTTTAACCTTTCCTCTTCGGTTCACCAAAAATATATTATATATGAAAAATACAAGAGTTTTTTTTGCTTTCGAAGGATAATACCATAAACAACTGCAGGTTTCTCGACATCATTTTGTATTTTGAAGAGTACCGTTAAGTTTGTAAATTTATATATTGAGTTCGTTAATTCCTTTTCGGTTTTCATTATAATTTCACTTGCAACCTTATGTTTTGGTTCTTATGATTTCGTAATGAATCAAAAATCAAAAAAAAAAAACAAAAACCAAACCAAACTTGTAAATAGTCCAAAAAAATACTCTCTAAACAAATTAAATTCTTCCTGTTTACGTTTGTCATGGCAAGGGTCCTCTCTCTCTCTCTGTCTCTCTCCACAAAAAATATAAAAATAAATAAAAAAAACCAAAACCAAAATCTATAAACGTTATATATGTACATATATATAAAGCAAAACAATAATATCGATTTGTACAGTACCGATCTCTCAATACCATACCATACACACTCGCTGCAACGTGAAACTTATCCAGACGATACAATATATCTACTACCAAGCTACTACTACTACTACTACTACTACTATCCATATAAACATCAATTACAACTAATTACCGTTAGTGTCAATCCAATTAAGCTTCTTAGTTGCGATTTTACAATATTTTCGTAAAAGTATTAGCGGATTAGCAGATTAACCCGTCCCAACAGAGCAAAAAGATACTAAAAAGCAACATAAAAACCAATTTGACGATTGAAACTGAAACTGAGAAAAAAAGAAAATAAATTAAAAAAAACGAAACGAACGTTTTGAATCCAAAAGGCAAACCTAACCCCAACCTAAAGAAAAAACAACCAAACCAAAACTATAACCAAACTTTAGTTATACAAAAAATTTGATTTTTAATTTGATTTCTTGCTTGGTTCTTCGTTTCCATTTTTCCGTTTCGATTTACCTGTAAATAATTAAAATCTAACAATAAAACATTGTGTAAATATATTAATAAAACCAAAAACCAAAAAAAAAAAAACAAATTTCTTAACGAATCGACTTGTTTGTTCATTTACATATACATATACCTATATATATTTGCAAACTCTATTCAATATTTATATATGATATGTATATTTTTTTCCAACCTTAATATTTTCGACAACTCTCAACTACAACAACAATAACAACAGCAGAACCCCAACAACAACAACAAGAACCACTGCAAATATAAATCGAATTTCCAATATGAACGAGATATATATAAATTTCTTTTTCTTTATTCCTGTATGGATGTGTGAGTGTGTGTGTGCGTATGCGTGTTTGTAAATACGTTTCCGTGTGCTTTGAAAATACACGTATGCGAAAAAGCCGAGCGTAAAAAAAGCGATGAAATTAAACAAGCCAAAGCAAATTTGATTGGGATTTTTTCCGAAATTTACATTCACAGAAGAATTATGTACATTTTGTTCATGCCAGCATTTGTTATATATTTAACGTTATTGTTGTACAAAAAAGAAAAGCGCACAATCACATTTTGTACATAGAGCTTTATGCGTAATCCTCCAAAATTTTAGGCGTGTCCGTCCCATGCGACTCATTTGTAAATATGAAAAAATAAAAAACAAACCTTAACTCATCTCAAATTCATGCAAATGCGTATGCAGCACAGAATATATATATATAATTAAATATATAGATTATGTATAGATTATATTGTCATGGCGCCTCCTTATCGAGCACCTTTTATAATACTTGTACTTGTACTTGTTGCTAAGAATCGAGCTTATGTTCGTCTCTGGACACCCCATTTTCATTCAAAGCTTCACTGTAAATTCCATTCACACTTCTCATCTCACAAAAATGAACCTTGTCGACTGTGTCTGAAACTATATAACATATATGTATACCATACATACAAAGATATACTACTCAAAATATGAATACACAAAGTATTTACTATTTATTGCATACGTTTTGAGTATTTTTTTGTATCATTACAATAAATACCAGCAGCAACAACAACAACAGAAAAAAAAGAGAGCAGCAGCCCACACAGCGGGTGTCTTTTATATCTTTCTTTCTTTTTTTTTTTCTTGTTTTGGAAGTTCTTTTCACCCAACTATTTGCACGATGAACGAGTTTGGGTTTTCGATTTTTCAGCTTTCTGTTTCCCGTTTTACACAATTTTCATTTTCTTTGTTTTCCATTTGTCGCCCCGAACATGATTTATTTATGGGTTCTTCACGCAATGGCACCAAACCCACTGAATACTGTATACGAGTAAGCAGAACCGTTATTCGTGTATGCACATATTTCCCAACTGTAATATTTGTCGGGGCAAAAAGTCGAGGGCTTTAAAGCGTATAAAGCATATAATGGGAAAAGTCGATTATAATCATTATATAGTGTGTATAGCTTGTTCCCTTTTGACTGAGCCACAGTCGCAGAGATCTATGGTAAAAATAAAGTGTGATATTTACCAGATAGTTATAAATATAGGGAAACTTTTTGAAGTCCAATTAGAAGAAGAATTCTGTTACTATAGAACTTCAACTTATGTTGCAATAAGGAAGTTAATATTATCATAAAATTAGTTCATGTCTTGCTATGCTTTTCCTTACACTTTCCTTACTTTTCTAGTGCTGCAATCTTGAAACTCTTATTCTTTCTGCATAAAACAAGTTATAGTTTTGCTAAGAAATTATTCTGGCCCCTTCAACCGCCCCCTACTATCTATAGAAATTTCTATGCATTTTAGAAGCGTGCAACTCTCGAATGGAATGCGTGAGTGTTTGCCTGTGCGAATGATTCGAGCTATCCAATCCCTTTGAGTGCAGTCTGAAGTGGACCGACAGAATGCATGTGAGATGCCACTGCAGTGGAATGAGGTGCAGAGCGATGTGGGGGGTGAAAGGGGTTAGCTCTGTATTCCGGGTCGAGCTTTAGCTTGGCTTGGCTTAAAAGTTTCGCATTTGGGCGTGTGTTGGAGTCCGTAGAAGCTCGGCCCGGTGGTTAATTGCCGTAATCCGCTTAGTGAGCTCTCGACCAGCTCGAGCTGTAGTTTTCGCCTGTCTCCGAGTGCAATTAGAGCCAACTAATTGCGAGGCTAAGTCCGTAATTGCATACAAGTATCGCACTAGCTGTGAAGCTCCTTCTCAATTCCGCCTTCCCGTTCACGCCTCTGACGCCCGCCTACTCAATGCGCTGCCCTAAGCACGCATAGAAATGTAAATTCATTATTTATTATTTGTTTGCCTCAATAGAAATCAAATTAGTTTAAGTGGTGCCTCACAACACGGCTTCAGCTCCGGCTCTGGCTCCTGCTCTGCCTTCGATTCCATTTTGAATCGATTTGAAAGCGCCAACTCATGAGGCTCCTCCCTCCTCCCCTCGCTAGCCCAGCTATCTACTCTGCTCTAGTTTGATGTTACCAAACGTCCAACTGAATGACTGACAGACAGGCAGACAGACGGAATGTCATGCCCATGTCTGTAGCCCAGCCCGCTCCCTTCTCCTTCTACAGTTCCTGAACACGCGGCAGTTGCTTGTGTTTTTTGTTGATTTGATTTTGTTTAAATATTAAACGAGAGTTTTAGCTCTTATTTATAATGCAAAGGACACAAAGGCACAGGCAAGTGCGGGAGTGGGGCGTGGCAGCTAGGCAGGCGGGCGGTGGAGTATTATGTGTTTATTTTGATTAGCAGTCCGTGAAACAATTGCTGCGATATTACAATGGCAATAAAGCATTATTAGGCTTATGTCATTATTTGTTCTGAGTGTCACTCACACACACTGACACACACATACACAACCACACACACGCGCATACACAGTCAGTTATGTGTACGCCCAGAGGGCATGGCTGCTTTTGATTAAATGAAGAGCTTACAAAATTCAAAACTCTCCGCAAACACCTGACAGGCGCCGCCTCCTCCACCCACACAGACTTTGAAAATGCCTTTAATGAAAATTTGCAACTTTTGAAGTTCGAGTTTCAATTTTAATTTAGTAAAAACTGTACTTGGCAGTGGGGATTATTAAGTCTAGTCTTAGTGTCAAAGTTAAAGTGCCTGTCAGTAGTAAACAAGTGCAGAATAATTGAATAAAATGTAGTTAAGCGTGGAGAAACTTCAAAGTGAAACAGAATAGTTTGTAATATTATCCGAGTGCAGAGGAATTATTCTTAAAGTTTCAATGTAGATTTGTAAATATGCAATTAAAATGAAACAATAAACTATAAAACTATTACTAAATTCAAGTCCTTCTCATCCTGATGAGTAATAAAAGAATTTATATAAAGAATCAGGAGGGAATCTAGTTGTAACTGTCAGTGAAGTTTAGAGTACACGTAGATTCGAAAATATAGAATTTAAATAAAGCAAAGAAACTATCGACAAGAAAAACGTTTTATAAATTCAAGTTCTTCTCAAGGAATTCGCATAAGTTTTCTATTAGTATCTTATGATTATAGTTTCACTAGTTTCATGAACTATTATATTGTCTATTGCCCCAATTTGTACATACATATGTATTTCATGCAATGTCTTTTATAACTGAGATATAAGACTGTGTTGTAAGAAGAGTAGTATGAAAAGTGTCTGATAACTTTGATATAATTCTTAACATATATCATTTGTATGTGTTTTATGTTACTATATAGTCCACTGTAGAACAAAGATATTCCTTGGAGCACAGGCCAAGGTTGGTTGCCAGACTCAATCTTGTAATGTGTACGGGTTACAGCTGTGCCCTTCATTAGCTTTACTTACATAGGTCCTTTCCCAAGTCTTGATACTTACTCTCATTTCTGCCGCTTTTCCACTTGTGCAGCTGGCGCAATTATTTTTTATATTTTTCCTCGCGCTTTTCGTGCAGCATCTTGCGAGAGCTGCTTGTGGAGAGCTGCACAGAGGAGCCGTGTGATGGGTTGCTGTAGTATTTGCATACCAATTTCGCGATGCCAGAACGACAGCACCCTCTCTCCCGTTACAAACCTCCTTCCCCCTCTGCAAGACTCTGCGGGCATTCAATGAAGGACATTCCCACTGCCAGTCACCCACTCCCCCTTCATCGCTGGCCGCAGTATTTTAATTGCTATGCAGGGGCGCAGCGCGAGTGCACAAATGTAGGCGGCATAAAAAATAATTAAAATAATTAAGCAAAACTGCGCCATTGCCATCGCACCTGGCAACCCCTTCTTGCACTCCCACATCTCCACGTAGCTGCCTGTCTACTTGACTACCGGTATTATGGCTCGTCTTTCGTCCTTCTTGGAGCTCTGCCGCTTGTTCACTTTTCTTTTCACTGCAATTGTTCGCGTTAATTTTTCATTTCTTTCACGATTGCTTGGGCGGCGGAGGGTCTGCAAAGTTGGTCAGGAAATGTGGAACTTTCGATCCGGAAAGGTGTTTCCCAACCACATTCTGTGGCAGCTAAACTGGAATGGAAATGGTATCAATAGCACTTTGTATACTTAAGTTATGCTGAATATATAAAAGTATCGGTGGGGCAGATTTTCATGACTATCGATAGTTAACTTTTTGATTAAACTATATTCATATTGTTCAACTTATAGAATTCCAATAAATTCTGGCTAAAACCTGCACGATTCGAACTCTATGCGCAATTTTAAGTTAATTTTGCAACTTTTGGATAGTTTGGCGATAGTAAATCGAAACTACGAATTAGCATTGAAAACTTGCTTTCCTTTTGAATAGGTCACAAAACTAGTTTAGTTTGCAACAACTGCTCTACCCTGGCTACACTCTAAAAACAAAATACATAAATTCCTCTATCCACCCTCCCCCGTCTATACCCACAAGGGTATTAAAACTTCGACAGAACTTTTGTTAACTTTTCCACGATTGTCTTCTTGCCGCCTTTGTGGGTTCCTTATGTTATTACAACTGTTTGCCAGCAGTTGTTGTGACTCGACTTGTTTTTTTGTTGTACGGCTTTTATGACTTGTTCTTGTTCTGTTCGTAGTTCTCTGTTCTCTGCTCCATGTTCGCTCCGATATTTTTTATTGTCTGGTGTTTTAGGATACGTAACACGAAAAGCGACTTTGGGGCAATTTTCGTGCGAGGATATTTAAATTTAATCAAATGTGTGTAAAAATGTTTACCCTAGCAGCAGCAACACAAAATAGTGCGAGTGTGTGTTCGTTAGTATGTGTAGGTGTATGAGTTTGGGGTGTGTGTGACTGGGTAATTTGTTGGTCGGTGCCGCGCGAGCAGGTCAGGCCAAAAGGCACTTTTATTTTATTTTATTTATATAGTAGTTTTTGCTTTCGCCAGGGCCTCTGCGTGTGAGAGTACAGTTTTCACAACACTATGTTGGGGGGGGGGGGTCGTGGTGCTCTGTAGGTGTGCGCCCCTCCCTGTATTTACCTAGGGAACCTCGAACCGAGCTGGAATCGGAGTTGAACTCAGAGTCGCGTGTTTTTCGACTGGGGTGTCAACCAATTTCGCGTGTCACTCTCCCTCTCCCTCCCTCTCTCTCTCTGTGTCTCCCTGGCTGTGAGCAATGTTGTTTTTGTTGCTGGCGCTGTTGTACAGACAAATATATAGACATACACCTATATATATATAGCATACATATATTTATGTGTCTGTATATTTGCCATTTTCATTTCAATTCATTTCATTTATTTATGCAATATTTTATGTGCTCATTCATTCATTTCCTCTTTTGTTCGTTTGGTTTTTCGTGTTCTCTGTTCTTCTATTAATTTGTTGTCGCTCCGTTTCGGTTGCGTTGTCAGACAAATACGTATACATATGTATATAGGTCGTAAAGCTCATTCGTCTTAATTTGTTCGATAGTTTTTTTCATTTCGTTTCGTTTCGTTCTGGTTTTAATATGATTCCTTAACTATGTACAGAACCATCTTCATAAATCAATTGTGTATTATAATAACGATAATAATGATAATGTTAAATTCCAAACAACAAAAAAAGAAACTATCTAAGGATATTTACAATTTCAACCACAACCACAACAACAAGAACAAAAACACACGCTGTAAATATTAAAAGAAAACTCCTTCTCCATCTCTTGTACAGATATTTTTATGTGTTTGTTTGTTTGTTTCGGTTTCATTTCGAGGAAAACTAAATAAGAAAAACTGTTGTATTTGTTGTCAGCAATTGAACGACGCTTCGATTGTTTGTTTTCGATTTTCTTTTCCGATAAGAACTGTACATGATTATTATAATTGTTAATGTTTATATTAATTCACTGCTAACCAAAAAAAAATAAATACAAGCAAAAACTCATCAATCGCCCAAAAACCAAGAGCTGTAAATATGATTTCCAAACTGGCCTAAAATAAATTGCATGAAATAATATGGGAAATTTAGAATAATTGTGCTCCGATTTTCCGCTGCAAAACTATCGATAGTTTTACTAAATATAATTTTCAAACTAGTTCCTAAAATTGTACAGTTATTCACATCAACTATCGATGGTCACAATGGTCATAGTCTCTATCGATACTTCCCACGGATTGTCCAACCAATTTCCTACTTAGTTCTCCCAAAAAAATAAATATTCAAACGTTTAATTTAACGTTTTTTTTTTTTTTTTAGCTTTTTTTGGAAATCATATCTGAAAAGCATTAAGAAACTATCATTTTTTTTGTTAGCTCGCGTTCTTGCTCATCTCTTTCTTGATTTCGTTTGTCCGCTCCCAAGTCCAAAGTTCCCCAAATATTCTTCAGTTGCCGCTCAAGTAAATTTTATGATTTTGGAAAAAAAATAAAAGAAATAAATTTCGAAACACATTTTTGCATAGGCCGTAGATATCCCTTATTCATTTTATTTCTGATCTATCTCTCTCTATCTCGCTCTCGACTTTCGTTTTGTCAATTTGGAAGAACAAAGTTGATAATGATAAAGAATTGCAGCTAAATTTTTTGAAATACAATCACATTAATTTCTGAAAGAAGAGAAAACGAAAACGAAAAAAATACAATACAAAAACAAAAAAATAGAAGCAAATTATATAAATATCTATATACATATTGTACATGATGATAAAATGTTGGGATGGGCTGCCCGGTGACCGCTAGTATAATTGTCTCATTTATCAATTACTTGTTGTACTTTCTTCTTACTACATTCCAACCTAACCTAACCTAACTAAATCCAGTCAAAACCTAACCTCAATCCGTACCTAAATCCTGCTCTACTACTATTTTACTACTACTACTACTACTACTACTCTACTACTATCTAATACTCTTTCTACTACTATTCGCTCTATGAGTTCACCATACTTTCCCGTGTTGTTGTTTCCTTTCTAACCTACTATTATATGTGTGTGTTCGTGTTCGTACCTTTTGGTTAGTTGTTTCATTTGTGTTTTATCTTTCCGTTTCCGTTTCATTGTATATATTACAGTATATATATATATATGTATTTATATATATTACCATTTACGATTTACATATGTGTGTGTTATTTAATTAATGTAATTCCAACATGAAACTCAACAATTTCTGCTTTCTTTCGGTTCGTTTTCGACATCATATAGAACGTTTTCGGTGTGTATTCTTAACTCTACATAGATGTAGATGTGTGTCATTTTTCATTGCGTATATTCTATGTGTTGTTTGTGCGTGTGCTTTTATGGGCTACTGTTACTACTACGTATCCTAACTATAAATAAGACCTCACACACACACACACACACACACATACACATAGCCACTCAACTAGCCCAAGTACAGTCCGAAAAAAAAGAAAAATTAAATCCAACTACACACGAAATATTATACATAGTTTATTTTTGATGTCCTCTTTTTTGCCTTGTCATGATATACTGCCAGGCTTCTACACACACACACCTTAAACACACATGCCACGCCCCATTCGGAGCCTTGTTATTGCGTTTACCATTTGCTTTTCATAAAGTCTAGTTGTACTTAATTACAATCATTACTCAAAAGAGCCGCAAGTGTCGGTCCCTTCTCACTCCATACAGACACACACACAGACAATACATAGCCACACACACATGTATGTTTTATAATTTGTTTAACAAAGTTTGGAGTATTTTCCAACACAGACACACGCACACTCACACTATCTCTATCTATTTCTCTGCGTGTGCTTGTTGTTATCTCCTTCCTGTTTTGATTTCGCCGTAGACGGAATTCCGAATTCGCCTCAAAGTTTGTGTTTTTGTTGTTGCCTTCTTTTTAGCTGTACAAAACGTATTTATAACCAATAAACTACTATACTACTACTGCCTGTTCCCAGATATATGTACTATATATATATGTATATGTCTGTATGTATGTATTAGCTATGCTAAAGGAAACAGAAATATACGTAAACCACCCGAAAAGAGAGGACCCTTTACCAGAAAAAAACAAAACAAAACAAAAGAATTCTACGATGAATACAAAAACTACTTTTCAATTATATTTAGCATATGTTTAATGATAACTGTTGATTTCCTTATGTATCTTTTTTGAACTTACTTACGAATGCCTTAGCTATAAATGCAAAAAAAAACAAAGTTAAAAACTTTATTCACTTTTCGTTTGCCGGAAAACCCCAGCGCTGAAGTTATTGAAAAAAGATTTTGCTTATCTTTTCCTGTATTATTTTCAAGACACTTTTCTTATATTTTCTTAACGTGTTGTTGTGTGCCTCTTCAGTTTGTGTTTTTAACGAAGAAGAAGAAGAAACAGCTGCAGCAGTCGAAAATGATGAAGAAGAAAAAGCAAAAGCAGAAATTACTCTTGTCATTTTGATTTGAACACAAATTTCCACAGAAATTGTTGTTGTTTCTCCCCATTGCGTCGCACTCGAAGCTCTTCGACTGACTCCCCCTCTCTCTCTAGCTCTCTCTCTCTCTCTCTCTGTCAAGTATCATTTAGCAATTTTCTCAGCCCATCAAGAGGCGGCCACTTAATTAAACAAATAACTTGGTAATTTAACTGAAATTCTTGACAACAATGTGAATAAGAAGAAGAGGGGGAGGACGAAAAAGGAGGAACAGCTTTGTATTGCGTCTGCAAAAATTAACTTTAGCCCATTTTGTAGAGTTGCCTTTTTGATTTGATCCTAACTCTCTCTCTGTCTCTGTCTATCTCTCTCACCTAAATGTGTTGCTTCAACTACTACTATTCTACTAAAACTACTATCTTAAATACCTACTACCTAATACTACCCAATACTACTACTACTACTATTCAATGTCCTCTTTCCACACTACTCTATACTTTGTTTCCTGTGCGTGTCTCTTCCTTTTGTGTGTATAAACAAAACTCTACCTTAGCCATTTGCATTAATTGTACTTCTATGTGTGCTTTTAAAATAATCATGTCCCCCAGACTTTTGCAAGGGCCGTGAGACTTTACAGAATCTCTGCGATCAGATTCCGGGCGATGCTCTGCTCTATTCGCTGTTCCGTGAGAGCGCCGAGCCGGTCAAATGTCCGCTTAAGGGTGAGTTCATTCAATCAAAACTGGAAATGATTTGCCTGCAATTGTCACTCATTTGTCTTAACCACCACTATCTCTCTCTCTCTCTCCCCCTCGTTTAGGTCCCTTTATCTTCACATATAATCGCGGCCACGGGGAATGCAAGTCCCCCGTGTCGAATATCGAGAGCTGCACCGAGGAGAGTCGCCTGCTGTTGAGTTTTCAGGCCTGTCCCGATGTCCAAGGCACCGAGAGCACGGGTAAGTTGCAATTGACATGTCGCATACTTATTACGCTTGAGATACGACTGCATTTTATACCCTGCAGCCATTGTAGTTGGTTAGGAAGGGGAGGTAGAAGAACGCATGGCACACAATTGAGAGAATATAGATATCTTATATGCATGTCTAATGAATACATAAAATGTATGATTACTGATACCATGATCTATGGTATATTGTACGTCAATGGACACTCCCTCTTAAATTATAATAACAATTTGCTTCTATCTAATCGTATCTTACCTTCTTATAACTTCAACCAATTTTCATTTACATTTTCATTTCGGACTCTACATTGAATTCTTATCAAAGTAAAGTGTTCTTAAACTATTTGAAACAATTTGAAATTTCCTCCATGTTTCCTCCATTTCAAAAATATGAAAATTAAACTTATCTCTAGTATTCTCTCAAGTATTTGGCAATTTCCTTACAGGGTATTCAAGTGGAGTTTACACTCAACATTCATTTGCCCTTACTTGTTTCTCATGCTTTTGTTGTCTTTTGCAGTCGAGGAATTGACCTGCCTGGCGACCTGGAAGGATGGCAACTCGCGCTATTTGGTGGGCCTTGTCTCGCATCATCATGCCATTTCCAATGAGGAGCGTTATCGTTGCTTTGTTTACGAGAAAATCTCCTCGCTGATGGGTAAGAAAATCTTTTATTTTTTCCTCTTTGTCTGCCGCTGGGCGAGAGCAGCTGGAGCAGAGGTATGTCTGAGCTTTATATAACCATTTATTCTTTTTCTTTCATTTGCAGGTGGCCCCAGCATGCTGAGCTCCAAGGATGCCGAGTATAAGCTGGCACAATCCGGCGACGCCACTTGCAATGGCTTAGACAGCGCTGAGGTAAGAGACCCCAGCACAAGCACAAGTCCAACCCTTACTCTTGACTCCGACTCCAACTCCGAATGGCTTTTCACTTAACTGCTGCTCGCTTTTTCAGGTCGGCTCGCGTATAATGTCGCTGCGAAAACCGCCTGCGGCTGAGCGCTGCGATTTTCCCGCCTGGTTCAAGGGTCCGCGACACTGGCATGCACTTATGGGCAACGCTGTCTACAATTATCATTCCAAGTGAGTGAAACGAGTAACAAAAAAAGACAGACAGCCAATAAAATCCTTTCTTCCTGCTCTCTCTCTCCCTTTGCAGTGACGGCTCTGTGCACATTATTAAGCCCAACGGCTACATGGAGACACGCGCCCTTTGCGAGCAGATAAACAAACAGACCGCCACCGAAATGATGGCCGTTGTACATTACACCACGGGCTGGTAAGTGAGCCGCACAAGAAATCCCCCGTGCCAAGGCCCAGAAGCCAGTTTCTGTTTCTGTTTCTTACCTTGTGTTTATTCATTCCCCCCCTTATTTTCTTGCAGCCAATCGGGTTTCATGTGCATGATGTTCTACCGACGGGACACTCACGTCATTGAGATACAGACGGGCAAGCCGGCCATACGACTGGAGGATGCCTGTGCACCGGATCACTTTGACTTCAATAAGATGGCCTACATTACTTTGCTTGGTAACCCCTGAACTGCTTTACGCCATTCACTTTGACACGCCCTAAAACGGTCTTGCGCCTTTCTGTTTTATTTACTCTCTTAGCAAGCAATCCGGAGCCACACATCTGTCCCATGGAGGGCCTGTACAACTTGCGCGGCGCCATTGGGCCACCCTACCTGGCCACACGCCACAAACGCAATCACAATGGCAAATCTCATCTTGGCCATGGACATCATCATCACGAGAGCGCTGACTCGGGTGATTTTAGCCACAAGGGGTAAGTTCCGAATCAGTTCCTATTCCAGGTCTTTCTAATTTCATTTTGCTTTGCTCGTCAGACACAGCTCGCTCAGTTTTCGCAATGCAGAGCGCATAGAACGTGGCTCGTGGCACGCCAATACACGCGGTTTGCCTGTCCGCAGTCGACGCAATGCACCACAACAGCAGCAGCAGCAGCAGCATCAGGAGAAACAACAACAGCAACAAGCGCTGGTGCTGAGCAACAGCAGCAGCAACGATACCAGCGTTGGCTTTATAGCCACCCGCAACCGACGTGATGTGCCCAGCTGTGTAACCAACTACAATGCACAACGACAGCTGTGGATTGGCTGCAGTGCGCCCAATGCCATCGATGTGAGTCCACTGTGCAGTGTAGACGGCGAGGAAGGTGCGGCAATAACACAATCTAAACATTTCCAGTTACTAATGTTCTCTTCTTCACACACAGAGTACTCCTGTCACGGCTCGTGGAACGAGAACAGCACAGTGTACATTATAGCACGGCACAAGGGCACCAAGCATGGCGTCTGCATCAGCTACAGGCCAACAGAGGGCAATGCAGCCAAGCTGGTGGTGGGCGATGCTTGCTATCGCGGCACACAGAAGCCACCAGATCATCATCTGGTTGCCAATTTATCAGTCTTTGGTGAGTATAATGTGTTTTTCTTTACTTTCATAAATTAATCCTGTATTTCTCTGCAGGCAAATGCGGCGAGACGGGCTCCAGTGCCAGCACAAATAACTTGGCCAATCTGCTGCTGCTGTTGGCCACGTTGACGTGGCTAACGCTGCAGAGCTGAGCCTATACAACACATTTGGGACTACACAATAATTGTTTGTACTACACAGGCGGCACCAAAGGGCCAACGGATTCGGTGGTATCTAAATTGAATCCTAAAACCACAACCAAACTCCCGTTACGATAAACATGTATACAAGACACACATTTAAGACTTATTGTACATTTGCATATTGTAGCAGAGCAATTCAAATGTTTCCATTTCATTGCTGTATATAACCGATTTGTTTTCCTTACCGTAGCCCCCAAGGTTTTTTTTTTGTTTAGTTCTAAGTGCTTTACGTATATATAGAGAAGAGACGAGAGAAAAACGATTAACAATATTCGAGTATAACAAAAATGGTTTGCAATAAAGCCTTAGAGCAAGCGCTGTTTGTATTAGGCCTAGAGTTGAACGCGCTGAAAATGGAAATAAAACAAACATCATATATACACATAATGCTATTTATTTGTAATACGATTAAGAGCAACAGCAACATCACAAACAACAACAACAACAACTACAATACAATTAATAGGAAATGCATGCGAATATGGGCTAAAAGCCTCATCGTTCTGTATGCTAGAACAAGAATAGTGTTTTATGCATTTATTTTTTTATATCATTTCCGAAATGTTTCCTACGACAAGAGTACACACAACAGAGAAGCGGAAAAGCTAAGCAACTACATTGTATTAGTTTTCGAATTGTTTTCAAATTGTACAAACAAAAAGAACAAAAACAGAAAGCAGAAAATACTGGAAAATAGTTGATAATTAAGCATTAACTTACATATATATAATATGGATACAATTTTGCATAGGATCACATTGGTTTCATAATACATAATTAATACCTTGCAAAATATATATACACATACGTATAAACTTATATGATATATATATATGTATATGATATATATATATATATATGAGATATATATATATATATTCTAGCTGAGAGAGAGAAGCATTCGGTCTTCAAGAGTTCGATAAGTAGTTGCAGCACTCACACACTTTCATAATCAATCAACTAATTTCTAAAGACCCGAGACACGATAAAGCTAAAGATAAACTTTACAGTAAACATTAAAGTTAAAGACAACAATGAATCAGCAAGAAATGCTAAAATAATTAGAGTGTTTAAGGCAATTAAGCGGTGATATAGGTCTAGAATAAACAAAATACGATAAAACTGTATAGGCAACACAGCAACAACTGGCAAGCTATCAGCAAAAGGATCGAAGATAGAAGACATAAGACATAAGCAGTGTGTATCCAAAGGATTTCAGAAACTAGCATTTCCCCTTTACATAACTTCCCCCTCTCGATTAACATATACATTAACATACATAGCGATTTTGTCCTACTCCAAAGTAACTAACAATTCCGGGCGAACGATGATAAACCGTAAAACTAGTCAAAATTGAGAATTGAGAATCGATAATCCATGTAAATAGCGAATGTTAAGCGAATTGATCAGCGAAATTGAAACGTAACTGTAATTGCTAGTTAGCTAAAAGAAGAAAAGAAAGGGAAAACAAAAACGAATAAATTGGGACGAGTATCAAGCGAACATAAACTACATAGACAAAAAAAAGGCGCTGGGAGAGAGCATACAAAAATGGGAAGCGAGAGTTACTCGATAAGTACTACGAATATGACATATATATTTAAAATATATACATAAATATAACTAAACCTAACTGGAGCAAGCGGACAGACACTATACACAGGGCTATAGACACACACAGCATCAATCCGAAGAAGCATCCCCAGCAATAGAACAAGCGAACTCCCAGGACAAGACAAATCAATAAATAGCTATGTATTGCGGTTATAGGACAAGTGCAACGGCCGGATAACTAACACACACACACACACACACACATATAAATATATATATATATACATACATACATGCATATTTTTGAGTGTACCTATCAATAAGTATTTCAATTTGTTGTCAGCTTTTAATAAGTAAATATGTAATAACGAAACCATAAGACAAAAGTAGCGATTAAAGCGAGAGAAAGCAAATTTTAAAGAGATAAGCGGAACACAAAATAATAAAAAATAACAAAAAGAAAACGAAAACGAACTCAATCGACACTCAAAGCAAAAACACAACAAATACTTAATGCAAAGTTTAAAAAAAAACAGATTCCCCAGTCACCTTCCTCGTTCTCATTGAATCATCCATCTGGAACTTATTCCGAGTTTCGTAATTGATTTCTAGCTTAGCTGAGTTTTGTTTTGCAATTGTTAAACTAAACAAACACTTTACGGTCCAAACTAAATTCCAGCCACATTTCGTTGTCTTTTACCGCATGTTATCAAAGATCCACAAAAAAAAAAGAAATAGAGGAAAGCCCCTTAACTAAATTCCAACAAACGTATTCGATGTTTCGAAATTCCAAACAAGAAAAACGTGCATATTTTTGTAAATAGTTAATGCGAATGCTTTAATTTCGATCCAATAATAAACGTGTCTGGCTACGCCCCCATTTCCGCCCCAGCCCCCCATCAATTGCAGGCGCTAATGCGCGGCCAACGTGGACTTCATTTGAATGTGAACGCTAAGCATCCTAGGGTTAAGTGATTTTTATAGCATATATTCTCGAGAAAAACGATTTTATAAATCATTTTAATTGTCTATTTTAAATGAAACGCAACGTGTGAAAATCGGAAAATAGCAAAAACGCAATTAATTAACTTATTTTAGTTGATGTGTGTGTGAAAATCAATTAAGATAATGCAAAAAAACGAAAAATACTTCTGGAATTTTTGTCAATAATTCAATGTTTTTGAGTCCTATGTTCGTGAATTAATTAATTGTTTGAGTTTTTTAAGCAAATATAAATAAAAATACAAACTAATTACAAATATAATCCACTGAAGTTTTACTTACTTTCTGGCTAGAAAATATGAAGAAAGAATTATGGAGTTCCTTTTAGGATGAAAACAATGTTTTATTTAACATTAACAGCTAGAACAAATTTCTTTTTATTATCAGTTTTACAAAGTATGTTGAAATGAAATTTTAATGGGGTGTCTCTTCATTTGATTCAGAGTCTCGCTCATCATTATTTGGATTCAGCATCTCTTCCTTCAATTGTCCAGTTCATCTCGTCCACCCTTGGAGCTCCTATGTTCCGCATCTAGGTTTTATTGGGGTCATCAAGGATTTTCTTCATTTGGAGTCTTCAGATATTTAACCATATTGAAATTTGTACTCTTTGTTCATATATTTGGTGGGTGAGGTTTTTGCTTTTGGTACAGTGACCGAGTGAAGAATTCTGATGATGAATGTTCAAAGACAAGTGGGGTGTTCTGAGCGTGCATCGTTAAACCTCACCCGAAAAACAGATGCTTCTCAATTTGTCGTACGACGTTTGGAAATTGGGACAGAAGTTCGGGGTATATTGAGCAAACCAATTGAATGGCTTACTTACTTAATATGAGTAAAGTAGTAAGTACTTTTTTTTAGGTTTTTTACTATAGCCTTGATATGTTTTGTTCATTTATTTGGTTAGGTATAGAATTCATTAAGTTTGATCGTGTCAATTATATTTTGTGAATACTTCTTTGGTTCGGAATTTTATATGTTAGGATAACGTAAAAGTGCTTTATAATTTTTGGACCACACTAGCCTAATACCTAAATATCCGATGTATGGATGGAAATAGATATCCTTTGAAACTATATGATATTTTGTAGCTACGACAGTAACTATAACTACATTGTTTGTACTTATTGCCTAGACTACGGGTAAAGATTTTGAAGATTGTCTAAATTTAGTTTGCTTTTCTTAGTATTGAATTGAAATATAGTTTGTTAATAGCTTAAAGAAACCTATTAGTGATTTTTGAACTATTTATATGGGTTTTAAGACAGCGCTGTGTATATTTATTGTGTGTTCAACTGAAAAGGAAAGTATCTAAAGCATAGGTCAACGTAGAAGTTCTAACTCATTTTCGAGTGGATTAGATGTCACAATATAAATTTAGATATAAACTTATAAAAGTCAGAGCGAAAAAAGTAAATACTGCAATGCATAAAATTGTAAGAAAACCTATTTATCAAGAAATAAACTGTACTTTTCAGTTGGAATATTTGAAATCGTTGGTTTATTTTAAATTTAGACTCATATGGCTTTCTCTATTATATTTTTATATATTTCCAGGCTTAGCTTTCTTTGGGTTCAGATTAATTCTTTCTTGATATAATATATAATATTTGTAATTTTCATACAATTATAAAGTCAGTAAGAGCATATTTTTTAAATTTGTTTTTTATGTGTGTGGTTTTTAGTCGTGCTTAGTTGATTGTCAGGGTACAATTGAAGACTGACGTATGGTATTGGTATCAGACCTATAAATTATAAGATGGTATTGAAGTTTCTCAAGATGCATATCAGTCTCATATCAACTTTTACAAAAGCATACTCAAATACTCATACCGTTTTAATGTGAAAGTTTTCAAAGCACAACATTCAAATGAATCTCACATACATTTGCCATAATCAATTATCAAACATTTTTCAACATTTTCAATCATTCTTATTTTGATTTACAGAGAATTAGTTTACTTTATACTGAAAGAAGTTTTTGTACATTGAAATAAAACCATTCCAGTCAACTGTTTTCATACTTCATGCTTCTATGATATGGGACAAGACACAATTATAATACCATTTATCAAATGTATTCATTCGTACTCATTCAATTTCAGAGAAATGGGTTTTTATTTGAAAGAATTTCACCCTAGAGAAATTTGGCCATGTTGTTCATTATAGTCTAAAAATTGTTATACGAAGTTTTCATGTGTTCTACGTAAACGGAGTGTTCTTTAAATTATCGTTGGTTAAAAAAAGACGCAAACATATTCATATATTTCAAACTCTTAAAGCGATAAAATATAAATTTGTAGATATTTCATTTCATTATAAATAGGCAGTATTAAGCTATCCAGTGTTGTTAGACACAAGTTTCATATTCTTGGTAGATTTTTTCATTTCGTATTATATTAGACATTCAATAAATATTCTTTGATCCTACTATGTGTTTAGGTATTGAAGATATCAGATATATGCGGTTTATGCGGTGATTGAGTAGAGAATAGATGAATCTCAAAACTTTCATACTTTAGGAGTTTATTTTCACGAAGATAATCCAATGTGTTTATGGATAACTTTCATAGTTTACTGTACTTTATGTATATTTCTACTATGAATTCAAGAATATTCCGGTCATTGAACCAAACTTTCTACAAATTGTCGTATTTTCTTACGATTGTTCAATTTCTATACAGATTTATTTGGTTGAAAAAATAATGGTCGGGGTTTTATTGACATCCGTTTTATGCAATTTAAAGATTGACTGAATATTAATTTATATTTTATTAATGTAGAACGCGTGTTGTTTGTTGATTGAAGTACTGTATTAGCTGGATTGTGAGGCAGAGTGTGATCATCTCGTGTATAGGAGTAACTATGAGTGATGTCCTTGAAGTTTTATTGATGTTCGTGACGTTCCATACATATTTAGAGTTGTATTGACTTAGCGAAGACTCTTCTTATGTGCATTTAATATTGTTGTCAGATGATTAAAGTGTTTGGAGTGTAAATGTATATACGGGATTGTAAGACGAAGATTTGTGCTTCTTTTACGATATTGCTGCTCGAAAATCCTTAATCAATGAAAGTATTTTGCGGGTTATAAAGAATCCTACATGGTGCTGAGTTCTTTGATTTTGTATGTTTGTGCGGTTCTCGTTTGAAAAGGGGATGTTTTGTGCTGCACGGGATTTGCGTAGATTCGAAGACTTTGCAGAGAGATTTAAAGTGTTTTCAAAATAAACATAAACAAAATATACAAGGAATAAACAAGTAATAAATAAAATAGAGAAGAATGTGAATGTGTAAGGAAAATATCAACATTACTTAAAGTTCGGAGGCATTGATGTATGTACATGATACACACAACGATGTTTCTGTTCTTTGAGTCCTTTCCCCCGCGTACGGCATGGCGGTGCCCCTTTGTGGACTTGGCCGCTGCACTTGCCAGTAGCCGCGTAAAGCTTATCTACCTTAACCTGGTATTTACAAAGTTAGAAGTGCAAGTGCACTATCTAGCTTGTTTATTGCTAATAACTTGATAGATAACTAAATTCTTTTGCCTTCATTCACGATTTGCTTTATAATTAATTCAGTAATAGAATTAAGTTTCCCCAGCTATACGATTTGTGGCAGCGTGCATGCGGCTAAGCTTACCTCTGCGAGTTTCTTTCCTATTGAATAGCTCGTACGTGTAATTTTTGGTAATCGGGAATGGCAAGGCGTGCCTTTTAGAAATATGTAAATCTATTTACTTTCAGGGAACCCCTTTCCCTTGATTTAGTGTTGAAAACCATTAATATTTCGACTATAGTCTATTCCATGGCAATTATTTAATTGAGAGTTTGATTATTTGAGTTTCAGAGTGTTTTTGTCAGTTTTGTTTCTCGGTGTTTCTATTTGTTGATTAATTTCTATATGTATGTATGTACATAGTTAATATGTATATAATAATATTGAAAGTTACACACTTATAAGAATAGCCCAGTTCAAAATGAGTTTCGGTTTTTAGAATAACTATATGACTAGGGGTTTTATGGCAGCATTGCTTCATGAATTTAGACATGTGGTCACAGGTGTATTCGTAAATTTCATAACTTCTTGTTAGTTTTAATTGTTACTAGCAAGTTCATATAAAGAAAGGTGTATTGATTTGTGTTTTTTATGATGTCATGTCATATAACGCTGTTTTTATGTAATCTGTGTTAACAATAGAATATTTTCAGTGCTTCAACCAGGTTTAATTTTTACATAGCATAGCATGATAAAAATCAGCATTGCACTCATTGAGTTTCAGAAGTAGTCGTACCTGAGTATTTTGTATATTCGTTTATATATTCATATATTTGTATATTCGTTTAGTTTAGGTTTAGGTTTAGATTATCGATTTTTCAGGGACATGGTATATTTGTTCGCAATGATAAGATTGAGTATTTTCTTTTGTTGATTGGTTTGCCTATTTTAATTTCTTTCAATAAATTCCAGAAATTCTTGTGTTTTTCATATAATTGAATGGTGGTGTTGTACAGAGCGCAGAAAGATTGGGTAAAGCCAGTATTAAGTAGATCATTTGTTCTCGTATTCGAGTCTTACAGTTATGAATAGGGACAGAGTAGTTTTAAGGTTGATCCTGCCTATTTTCTTTTTGTTAAATAAAATCGTAAACCGTCGAATATTTAAGTTGGTAGCGTAGGAAAAGGGTTTAACAGTATTTTTAGTCATTTAGTAGACAATTTCTTCATGTATTCGAGTTTCAAATTTTCATAGTTTCATAGTTTTATATAGAGACAAAGGGTGTTTTGTTCGCAGTTATAAGGTTGATCCTGCATAACTTGTATTGAATTGTGATTTTAAACATATTTTGAGTGGTGGACCGAAGAAGGATTACTTTTAATCATAAAGTTTATTATCAATTCCCATTTTTTTTTTAGTATTTTTCAGTTTTTCGTATAAATTTAGTAACATTTCCCGCTAGAACTTTCTTATAATTATTTTGTACTGCGCGTATGTCGAAAGAAATGTAAAGATGCTTTATTTCAAAGTATTTTGTCGTAAGATACCGATTGGGAAACAATAATTACCTTACCGTACCTTAACAAAAATTGTATAGGGTGTGATGGTTGTATGGTTTTTTCCTGTCCTTATTTGAAGTCAAAGGTAAATAGACAATAAGATTTTCATAAAAGTATTGATTAAATTCCCTGTTTGTTATAATAAACATAATAAATCTGGAATGTTCATATAATATTCAAAATATCTGAAGTCGAAAAAAACATAAGCTTGAAAAATATTTTTAGTAAAAAAATTTGTTGTGGTTAATATAACAGAATAAACAAAAATAAATTACAAACTTATGGCAGGACTATAAAGTTAGACATTTTCGAATATTTTGAGCGTTCCCTTCGTGCACTTGGCAAAAATTTGTGAAAAGCGTGGCGTAAAATGCAAGAAACCATACAAGATATCGTGTAAAGCAAATAATTCTAAAGAATTTGAACCTTTTCTTTAAAAAATAAAGAAACACCCAATATTTAATTTAGTTAATAAAATCAATAAATAAAAACGGTCAATTTAAAAGAGAGAAACAAATCGTACAAATTGGCAGTAAAAAATACACCACACTTAAGTTAAGAATAGAATTATTAATCAAAATATTGTCAGATAAAATACCGATCGATGAAAGTTAGGAAATGAATAACTGAAAAAAAATCAAATTCCAGAGCTCTGGTATAATAATTTTAATTATTATGTTCTTTATAAACCTCGTAGAGAAGAGTCTTAATTTGAGTCAAATCATCCGAGGTAGTTTTTCCAGACCATCCTACCTAATTTTCAATATGTGTGTATTCTAGTAGTTTAATAACTCAATTTGGTGGTTTAAGATTTTCAATTAAAATCATATGGTTTACATTGTTTGTAGACCAGCCCTCCTACAATTTTGTTAGCCAATATATAACTTATTTCACACTAATTGTCTAATTTCAGACACCAACACATAATTTTTAAACAGAGATATGGTTTATGAATCACATTAATTTTAGACATTCGTTATATTCACACGCTCTTTGATTTCACTCAACTCAAACATTCGGGAATGGCTACACTCACACACACAATGAAATGTAACTCACACAACATTCAAATAAGAATCACAAAGTAACGGAAACTCACGCTCATCGACACAAACACAACTGAGATGTAGAAAGTAAGAGGGAGAGAGAACCATAAATATGAGAACAGACTATTCAAACGATTGTTAAAATACAAACTTAAAGCATGTGCAAAGTAAGCATGCACTGCCTGTTTTTTTTTTTTACAGTAAATGCAAATCTCTGACATTGCCAAATGAAAGAGAGCAGGAGGAAGTGGCAGTGAAAGTGAGCGGGTGACAGTGCAATCTGCAGTCTGTTTGTTGTAAGCATTCCCATTCCTTCTACTGTCAAGCAAATGATGTTTCTTCTCTTTTGCTGGCACATTTCCATGCTTTGAATTTTGAATCTAAACGAAACAACAATAAAATACACATGTATGCATTTGAATGAATGTAACATGTACAAAGCAGTTGAAGCAGTGGACTGCTTGCTCTCTTCCTAACTTCCTAAAATGAGCGCGCATTTTAAATGGATTCAGGGATACAGAAACAAAACGCATGCGTGTGAATGCCAGAAACCTAAGCCCAAATGAATAGGAGTATCGCAACGTACAAATAGAAAATACACGATTATACAAATTAATTTTAACAATTAATAAGCGTAATTTTAAGTTAGGAATGGAAACTTATTAAAATCGGTTGAGTAGACCTTTCCCCAAATAGCATCATACAATCATAAGCAATTTTACATAACATTTATAACGAGTTCAAAAGTAGAGATACTAACGAGTATGTATTTCTCATTCATAAAGGTTCAGATCAGACGATTTCTCTTTCTTTAAGAATTTCTTATTTGTTTATGAGTTGTTTTAATGTGTGTTTGTATAATGAGGATTTCATTTTAAAATAAGAGATAATTCCGAGGGGGGTATTATAATTTCGCACTCAATTTTGATGAGTCAAGTAATTTTAAAGTATTAATCGAAAATTAAAATATTGTAATGTTCGTTAACAAATTTACAATAACGGGAACAAAATTAGGGACGCCCATACGGATTTTGAAGTATAAATAGTTTATATAGGGTTTACGAACTTATAACGAAAGTATAGGTAAAATTTGAAGATATCGTGATCAGGAGGTAGTTATAAGAGTGTAGGTTAAGAAAAGTCAGGAGCAGTGTGTATTTTATATACTTTATAGAATATATCTGGGAAGGTATTTACATCCTGTTATGTTGTATTTACTTTCGTATTAAAAATAAGGTGTATGCCAATAGGCCCATAATTAGAAATTTTTCAATAATTTGTTTAAAACATAGTAATATAGTTGTGCTATCCGTAGTTTTGTTTTTTATAACGTTGTTGAACGTTAAGTTTTCTGTTTAGGTTGTTTCCTATTTAGTTTCTCAGTTGTATTTGTGTGTCTTATAAAGGATAGTAGAGAGAGAAGGATAATAAAATATAAATTAGAAAAAATAGTTTTGTTTCCAGCCGTGTAGGTTAAACGTGATCATGTAGGCGGTTCTCTCGGGGTGAGGCTAGGCCATTGCATTGTATTTAATTTTTATTTAATTTGTTCCGACGTGGTATTCTTTTGAGTTTGGTGTATATCCATTATGTTGACAAATTTCGAAGTTTTTTGGTGATATTCTGTTATACTGAGTTTAAATTATGTAGACTTGGTTTAGTTTTAAATTTTTGGTACATGATAAAATTATAGTAGCTCATCTAGTATTTCCGTATTTGGGGATGACTTTGATATATGTTTTAAAAAGTACTTTGTATAGTGTGATGTAAATTTTTCTTTTCATTGGGTTCATAAAATGGTAAAATGGAACGATATAGCATTTTTAAATTAATGCATTTTGCATTTGGGCTATTGCAGTATTATTTTGATGATTAAGATGAGTCTATTATAAGATTAAATTTTGAGATATAAACCAATTTATATATGTATGTTGAACGCGATTAAGTTGAATCTGTAAATCTGCTTAAGAAATTGTCATTTTTATGGTATTTTATCAATCTGTGTTGAATTGAAGAGATTTTTTATGACATGTAGATAGATCCAGTTGCGAATATTTGTTGTAAAATAAGTTTGCCCATATATGTATAAACATAAATTTTGTAAAGATGTAGTAGGTAAAGAGTTTTTGAAACATAAAGTAATGAATACAGGTTTTATTTAAGCAGGGAGTATTTGAAGGTTGTCTTTGACGTTTCAGGTTTGTTGAATTTTATTGACATGCCATGATACGCAAGCAGAACGTTGTATTCATAATGATGTTGCCTTTTTGTTATTTTTCAGTGTACGCTTTTTTTTCCTACCTAGTTAATTTCAAAATTTCAGAAGTTGTGCTTATTTTGTTTGGTAGAACGTAGTTTCAGATAATAAACATTGTTTCGAGTTAGTTGGTACCACATTTTGAATTTTTTAAAGACGCATTTGATGTAAATATCCTACCCGATAAAACTAAATTTATGGTTTTATTCCTTTAACAAGGAAACTCTTCACAACATTTTTGTTCCCTATAATTGCCATAAAAGAAAGTTGTGTCAAGAGAATTATTTACTACATTCGTTTATAAAGAGAATTATTTGATAGGGTTTTTAATATCGATTTTTGAGCGATTTCAAACGCGAGAGAATTAAAGAGTAACCCAGAGTATACTTTTCAGGGACATAACCTTATCGGTTTTGTTATTTTAAATTTGTATGTAAACAGTTGTATGTTTTGCATTCACGCAGGACCTCAACATTCAATTATTCAGTGTGGTATGTATCCAACACAGTTTGTTGACCATAATCTAAGTTTGGTGAAGTTTTATTGTTATTTAAATTGTATTCCATAAACACACGCATACGTGTATATATATCAAACGTAATTTACCCAAACATTCAGTATTATTTTATACCTTTTGTAGAGATTTATGTTTACACTTTTAATTGGTTCCCAATCAAACATTTCTTTGCCAGCGAGATTTCAATATCGAGATTTTATGCATACCCCTACCCAGAAGTCGATTTTTTAATATCAGAGTGTTGCCCAGTTTTGTTATTAACCATATACCATAATAGAATTTGTACCCTTAATATAGAATTTTCAGTTTGTAATCCACTTCAACGCAGTAAATCCCGTAAATAATTAGAGAAGAGCCCAGAAGAGTTAAGTTTCGCAGTTTCAGAATCAGAATCAGATGGTACAACGTAGAAATTTTCAACCATCAACTAAATCCACCTTTTTTCCATAAAGGATTGATAATCCATATTCATCTATTTATATTATTGTCGGCCACATTGCCCAATGTAATTTTTAAAATCATTTTCATAATTTCAATGGTGTATATTATTTAATGTATGTATTTTTTATGAACCCTTCATATTTTGATGCTGTATATTATTTCATACTCTTTTGTATTTCAGTTTGTTATTTCACTTGATAATGTGCAGAGACTTTGTACCTCAGCGAGGATTTTTAAAGACATATAATATTATTTTAGACCCATAATACAGTATAATCAGATAGTCATATAAGATTCCAACACATTTTGTTTTGTTTGTAAAAATTATTTTCATGTTTCATTATCATTGTTACACCCATTCATTTCAACTTATTTTAGACTCAAGATTTGTATGTTCCTAACCACGTTAAGTATTTTCAGGGGTAGATTTTTAAACAATTTTCAAGTATTTTATATAAGTTTCATTTGTGAAGGGGAATGATTCCATAAATTATAATTTTACCATAGTATAACTGTTTCATGTAATAATCGTAAAATACCTCATTACACTTGTATGAACTTGTTTTTTTTGCAGTTGATAAACGCAGTTATTGAGTAAGGATCATCAAAATCATGTATAGAGGGAGAAGACGCATTTAGACCTCTTACCCATATTTCTCAGAATAATATCACACTTTTTATACCAATGGGGAGTCGTATATAACATGTTTTTTTAAAGGTTATATATTTGAGTAGAACGCAGTTCACCGTTAACCTACCCAATGTCAGGGTTCCAGAGTGAAATTCAGGGAATATTTTACCAAGTAGAGAATTATTTGTCAACAGATGCTTTGAGGTTCCACACTTCACATTCCTTCATAAAATATTAATTCGAAGATAGTTTTATATTTTCATACCAGGGGAATTATGTTTTTCTAAATTTTTTGTTTGAGATCAAACGCCCTTCCTCCAAATTGAACGCGTTGTAAAATGATGTTTTGACTGAAATTTGTTTAGAATTTTAGCTTAAAATAAAAATATGACGAACAATTGTTTCGAAATTTATTGAAATTTGTTACTTTTATTCTTTTTGCATTTGTTTTCTTGCTTCTTTTTCTGTTTAGGTGAGCTCTTTTTTCTTTTGTTTTCTTTTCTCTTTTTTTTTTCTAAATTTGTTTTGTTTTGTTTTCGTTTTTGTATGGACAAGTTTTGATAAAGTAAGTATGTATATTTACAACAATATTGAATTGTACAAAAGCAGAAAAATCATTAAAATTCACGTGTGTTCGGAACTTAAGCAACACATTGCGTGTCCTTTTGCATGATAACGGTATTATAAACAAAGAAAATAATAACAGAATAACAGGAAAATCATATATTGTATTTTGTATTCGTGGTGCGAGTAAGCGAAGTTTCTATTCCAGTTATGATACACGAATCGATCGATCGATTTCTGTCTGTCTTATCGCTATCGGTATTGACAACGGTTCGATGATGATAGGTGGGTAGCAAAAAAGGCCGTATATGTATGTATAGAACTGTGCGCCTTTTGCAACGAGTACGAGGAACGAGTCTTAGTAGTAGAGCAGAGAAGTCGATACTGGTTCCTACATGTTAATGTATTCTCACGCAATCCACGCAATCAATCTGATAAAAACGATGTTATGTCTGTACGCAACCCTGTGCAGGCCGCGCGACACTCTCGAACTCTCTCGCCTCGAACCGGGCAAGCGAGTCACAGATCGAGAGCCAAATGCATTTTACTGCAATTTGTTTTTACGCCCTCTTTCTGCCTTCGCCCTTCGCCCCTCAGCTACGAGTATCGAGACTCGATCGATCGCGTATCAACTTTCAACGCCCAACTATAAAGTTTAGAGAAAGAAATACATATTGCTTGGTTAACTTGTATGACAATGTAAGACTAAATTTAAACAGAGAGAGAGACTATCAGCTAAATGGATCTTTTTTTTGTGATTAGCAGAATATGCCACTGTATGCGGCATACGGTGGGAGAAATATTTTGCAGTGGAAATTTCCAGCAATGGATGAGTAAGTAAATAATCGCACTTTTAATTTGTGTATAAGAGATGAGGTGTGTATAAGAGTGGGTATACCAAAAGGGGCGGTAGGTGCGCTGCGCTTATATTACGCACTGCGCAGCTGCTGTAACAATAAGTCGACTGACAGTGGCGTCTGCCGTGAGTGCGAGTGGGATAGACGACGTGCTCAAATGCAAAAACAAAGTATGCTATTTTTAGAGCAGACCAGCTGCTACACAGTGAAGAACAGGGGGTAGAAAGAAGAATCGAGAAACTTCGAAAAAAAATACGAAAAATACCAAACCAAATATGGTGGTGGTGACACGTTGCCGGATCGCACACAGCATGGGGTAAGTTTTGTAGATGGAAGATTTGCGTCAAAAAACGAAATTACGTGAACGCGACACGAATTACACAATTATTCGTAAGTACTTTTTCAGAAGAGAATGACGTCACACACGTTTGAAAACGTTTCAATCTCAAGGGCAATAAGACTAGAACAAAGCTTAAGCTTAGAATGTGGTTTTGCTTACGTATAAGAGAGAAGAGAACACGCTAGGTTCGTCGCTGGCGTCTATACCTGGTTCTCTTATGCAAACTCCTTGGACATCGGACTTGGCTAAGGAGAGGACACATTGATTGCCTGCCTAAGCCTCGAGCCTGGAACCTTCTGGCATCTGCGTATCTGCAGCCGCAGCCTCAGCCTGCCTCCTAATGACCAAACTCTCTAGATACAAAGACGAACAATTTTGCTTCCGCAACGCCAAGTGGTCTTTGCTGCAGCCCCATTTCCTCAAATTGCGACAAACGAGCAGCCAAGGGGGGAGATTGTAGCTGATGACGTCGACGGACGTGAAGGGGATTTCTTTGTTCAGAGCCAAAACGCCTCGATTGTTGGAACTAGCAATTTTTTCAGCCTTCTTCGTGCCATGTTGTAACTTGCTTTGCCTTGACAGCAGCAATTGAATTTTGGAACACTTTCATCGCCGATGACTAATATACATCTCAATATAAGAGCACTGACTATTTATGAATCAATAATTTCAACTTTTTCTCTTTTGCTTTTTGAATTTTTCTTTTTGTTTTTCCATTTTCACCGTTGAACTTCACTTGAACACTGTCTTTTTTCGAATGATGGCTCGCTCAACGCGGCGCTCTATTTATACCCCACGGCAGCTGCCTTCATGACGCTTCGAGAACTCGTTTTGTCTCCCTTGTTTACTGTGGAACATTCCATTCGTGTGAGTGAGCACACTGTTCTGTTGCCGTGTTGCCTACGTGATTCACTGCATTTCATACACTCTGGGCAGATGTTATTACTTTTACATGAATTTTGCAGCTTTCCTGCTTTGTTCGTTTTCACATATTTACAATTGCATTGATAAGAAAACCAGTAGTTTCACGTAAATCGCAGTATAAATTTCAGATAAAGTAAATCTAAAATACTTTTTAGAGCTGATACTAAACTAATTTTAAGAGCGGAAATACTTAGTTTAAGTAATAAAATAATACTTTTGATACATGTATAGACATTTTTAAATACAAACATATCCAGATATATACTATATTTGTAGATAAACAATAAACTTGTAGAATCAATAGCCTCGACAACGAAGTATTCTGTATATTTTAAAATATGTATAACATATATTAATACTTTCAGCATATAATTCAGCATATAATATAAACGAAATAGAGACATAAAAACTACCCTTAACTGCGAACAATAAGAACACAGATGTGTAAACTGCGTACGTGCCTGTGTGCATACAAACGTGTCAAGTTATAAGAGTAGTAGCAGAGTCGGCTTTCAGTCTTCTATGGTGTTGTTTTAGGCCTCTATTGCGCAAGCGAGAGAAATATACATAAAAAAGAGTATTACTATCTCACTTGCATTGCAGGCTTGCCAGATGTCTGTTGCTCGAAATTTCTTCGATATTCTAGCGCGAAATTTAAATGTAGTGTTCAAAACTGTTATACTGTTATACCAAATCAAATTCAATTCAAATAAATGCGTTTATCTTTTATTGATTTGCAAAGGCAATTTTAATTTGTATTATATAATTATTAATGTAGTTACATACTATAAATATAAATATTATATATTCTGTATATAAAGCATAACAGATATACACAACACAGACATTTTTTAAGGGGTTGAAGACATCCTGAATGCGAAATTTCAGAGGTAACTATTTGTTTGAGTCCGTAAACTGGTTATAGCATTAAATAAAAACAGTCAATCGTTCGTTTTCAACTGACTATACAAATTGAATCGAATAATATTTAATTTTACCAAAATAAAAGTATATTATTATATTTAAACTCATTTGTAAAACATTATTATTTTTTTCTAATGTTTGTATTTTATTGATAATGTTCATACTTAAATGTTTTCAACTTCCATAAATTGAATGACCCACCCTTATTCTCGCAGTGTACGCGACAGCATCGCATTGTATGTGTGTGCTGAACCAAGCACAAGGTTTTTGAACCTTTGCGTGGCTCAGCAGGAAAGCCAGCTGTTGCCAGCGCGCGCGCATCCTGTGCTGAGCACATCCTGCGAGGGGTGGCAAAACTGGTTCACTCACACTCTCTCAATGACACTCTCACTCGTTCCCCCTCTCTCTCCCTCTCACAAACACACACACTGCCATTGAGTGAGTCTGGCAACGGTTGAGTGAGTGCATTGTTGTTGCTCGTCTCGAAGACGGAATGCACGCTGAATATGAATGCTAACGAGCTAAGCAATAAAACGTGAAAACTTCAAAACTTGAAAACTTCCATTAAAGTTCGGTCCAGGGGGTGTGAGAGTTGGGGAGGAGGCGATAATAGAGGTCGAAAGTTGAGCAATTCAATGGGGAATTGCGATTTTAATTGTACGTCCAGCTTAGTTGGTCTTAGATAAAGATTTAGCTGCTACCGACGACGGACGAGGGCAACGGATGCCGTCCTTCCTAAAGGAAGCGGGACACTTGGTAGGAAGCCATCATCAGGCGGGAAGGCATCAAAGTCTTAAGTAAACATGTGGCGGCAATTGGCAAGACAAACAAAATAAAACAAAACAAAACGGACGAGAAGCGAAAGAGAGAAAAAGGGGGCGAAATGGGAGGAAGCGCACGGAAATTGCGTATACGCCGTGGGCGCCCGTGTGCATCTGCAATGATAGACAAGAGCGCAATTGTTGCTTTTGTTTTGCCTACGCTTTTGTTGTTGTTGTTGTTGTTGATGTGCCTTGTGCTCGGCTTTTGTTTCCTGCGGCTGAAAGGGGCGAACGATGATAAAGGGAAAAAGCCAAATGGCATAATAAACGTATTTTGTTGTATTTGTTTTATGGCATTGTCGCTTCTGCCCGAAGGAAAGTGTTTTTGGCTATAGGCGGACAGCGAATCAGCCGCAGCTTCCTTCAAAGTCCACCTCCCCCCTTCAGGTTTCCTTGCTCCCTCCATCCTTCTGTGTCGGCCTTCCCTGACATTTTGCCACAGTTTAACCTTGTGTATTGCCAAAAGTGGTCCTTCAAATTCTGAGCCTACAAAGTTATATGTTTTCGCCTGTGCGAGAAATAGGAAAAAATACATGCACACACTTACACACACACATACACACTAACACTGCTGCTAGCATAACTCTGTCAATGCATTTGAGGGCCGTTCCCAATTGCTCGGGCGACAAGGACGAGTGAGCCAGTGAGCCAGTGAGCTAGCCCACCCGCCACCCACTCGCACGCCCACTTGCCCCCGCTCGGCTCGGTTCAGCTCAGAGCCTGTGCGACTGCGACGGCGGGTGCGCGGTTTGGCAACAAGGACCTACATTTCATTCGGCTCCAATTCGGCTGCCACTCGGCACTGCCTCGACTGTGCCTCGGCTCAAGTTCGGCTCTGTTGCGACTCGCATCGGGCTGCTCTTATCGTGGCCGATAGCAGTGAAAAGCAGTCTAGCCATGCAGCTCCTGCTGCAGTGCTCCGTCAGACAGGAAAGCGTACGCAACGCGCTCTCAGCCGGGCAGAGCACGGATTCAATTCCCACATAAAATACGGAAACGACCACGCGTAGTGTAAAAACTGTGGGATTCTCTGTGTGGGAGTAGCTCAGTGTTGGTGTGTGCGTCTGTGTGTGTGTGTTTATGTTTGTATTTGTGTGTGTGTGTGTGTGTGGGAGTCCTGTGGGTAAAGTTTAAGACAACAAACCATGCTGGCTTGGGCGTTATGCACTTTTAACCCAAATGAGCCGAGAAACTTAATTAGTTTGTGTTGGCCTCGATTGCCTGCGAACAATTTGTAAACAGCTTGTCCCCGTTTGTCCTGCAGGACAACTGGCGGATGCTAGTGCCAGTGCCAGTGCCAGGACCTAATACTACATTGCACAGCGTGTAAGCACAATTGAATTTGAAGCACTTTCACGCTCCGCTCACGCTCAGCACACGCTCGGCTCGGCGCGGTTCGCTTTCAATTCGAATACTTTTAATGCGTCTTTTGTCGTCACTTTGTCTGCTCTGGCGCTCCCAAAAAATAGCAAAAAAACGGGAATAATAATAACAATTATATAGTGGCAGCTCGAGATTGTAAACTTGCTGTGGAGCGAACTTTTCAATGAAGTAGAACCAAAGTAGACACTGAAAGTGAGAGAAGTCTGAAAAGGTGAAAAGTGTGTTTTGTTTGTCAAGCTGCAACGTGCTTCTTTGGAAATTTAATTTAAATGCTTGCACTGCAGAATTAAGTAAAACTTTAATTTTATACGATAGAAAACAGTTCTTAAAATAGACTAAAAATTGTTTTTATTACTTTAAGCAGCACAAATATTTAATTTATTTTATTTAGTTATAAAATCTTCGCTTGTTTAAACTGAATTGGCTTGGAAATTAAATTATAATGTTTGCACCGTACAATAAAGTACCAATTTAATTTTGTACGATAAAACCTAATTCTAGAAATATATTAAAAATGATTTCTATCTCTTTTATGCAGCAGAAATATTTAATTTATTATATTAAGTTTGCCAGCAATAAAATGTACAGCTTGCTAATAATTTATAAATTATATTAACTTTACTATTCCCATAAATCATGTTCTATATATTATATATATGTATGTTCTATTATTTCTATTAAACTCTTCGTTTTTTTGGGCGACTTCTTTCTTCCTTTTTTCCCCTTCCTCTGCTCGCACATTTTTATCCACTTCAGCGAGCGCTCACTGTACTTGGAATGGTTTCGCAAAGTGTTTTTCGTGTTTTTGGCAGTTGTGCTTAATGGAACTTTTATTCTCTCTATATCGAGTTCAATTGTTCGATTCTGCTTTTGAGTTTGCTTTCACTTCACTTCTGGCTCGCCTTCTTACCAATTCTGTTCATTTTTATTTCTTTTTTTTCGGTTTGGTTTCGTTGTTGAGGTCACAGTGCAAATACAATAACGAAGCGAATAATGGCAATAATGACTTTTCAATTAGTTAATAATGGAGACGCGCTGCGCTGCGCATGTGTGAATGCTCGTCGTCCGTGTGTGTGTTTGTGTGAGTGTGACCATGTCCCTGTCCCTGAGCCAAGCTCAGCCTCCAGCGACCTCTACTTTCCCCTTTGCCCCGCTTGCATCTCAGTTCACCCCCTCTATCGTCTGCTTTGCTTGTTTTTGGGCCGCCAACATTTGGCCTTATCTAAAATATGCAGCAAAGTCCTTGGGGCAAGCATGGCCCAAGGTAACAGCAACAGCAACAGCAACAACAAATTGTTGCAAAATATTTTTGCGAGCTGCATACTAACCTTGGGTAGCTCACACACACACATACACCAACACACTCGCACACTCACACAGAGCGAAGTTAATTGAATGTTAACTCAAAAGCAGCGGAAGGAAAACGAGAACGAGAACGAGAATATATATCTTACATATCCACGCAACGCCCCCAACTCCAAGTGTAGTTTTAACTATGCCGCGCGACGCCAGTTTTATAGACTTTTTCTAAATAAAAAAAAAACACAACAACAAGCAAATAGATAACGACAACAACAACAACGAGGAGGAGAGCAATTGCCCTTTATAGTCAGACTCGCAGATTTAGTCAGGGATATGTCTGTGGGCGGACGGATTCGCAAGCGCAAGCATCGCAGCCAGGCGACTGGCGACAACTTGGCGACCACAGCAACAACAACAACAGCAGCAACAACACTAACCACCAGAGCAGCAGCAGCAGCAGCCACAACAACAACAACAACAATGCCGGATATAACACACACGACAACAGCAGAAGCAGAAGCAGCAGCAGTAAGCGATAATTTCACGCATAATTTCGTCGACTTGCAGAAGCTCTTGAGCAGCAGCAGCAGCAGCAACGACAACAACAACATTAACATTATGGATGAAGAAGACTCTGACAATCTGCACAATTTGTCGAGTACCATCAAGCTGAGTAACGGCGCCATTAGGGAAACACTTCTGGGTGCCGTTCTGACCACGGCAACGTCTACGGTGGCGCCTGCTGCCAGTTCTCTAATCTCGCGCCTTGCTGCCACTGCGACAGCAACGGCGACGGCAACCACCACAGCGGCAACCACATCACATCGCATTGGCGCCATCGCTGAGGCCACCTCGTCCACATACTACGCCAACTTGCTGAACATGTCGCCGGCCACCACGAGCCTCATCTCGGCCGCCGCCACCAGATCGTACAACGACAGTGTGCTGCGCTGGGAGCAGCTGGATGGGAATGGCGACTTCGGCTTCGATCCACTCTATCGTCACTCGCTGGCCATGTCCATTGTCTACTGTGTTGCCTATATCCTAGTCTTTCTGGTGGGCCTGATCGGCAACAGCTTCGTCATTGCCGTCGTGATGCGCGCTCCTCGCATGCGCACCGTTACCAACTACTTCATTGTGAATCTCGCCATCGCCGACATCCTGGTCATCGTCTTCTGCCTGCCGGCTACGCTTATTGGCAATCTCTTTGTTCGTAAGTAGTTTTAATTACTCTATTGCATGCGTACATATATATTTTATATTCAATTCTGATCTACTTTTACGGTACTGTACAGAACTTTACAACTTTTTCACTTACACACATATCTATGCAGTTACTGACTAAATCTAACATGGGTTACTTTGCTTACAAGGTCTAGGTTTTTACATTTGTGAATATAACAACATTAATATCCAAAAATTTTATTGAGTTTAACGTTACACATAGTAATTCAATAAAAAGCAATTTGTTCACTTTTAAACAAGAGAGTGAGTAAAAGTTGAATAACTTTGTTTCAGTAGCGTTAAAAATCTATTAATAAATAATTGGCTAAACATTTGAATTTGTGTTGAAGGTATTTAATGCTCGTAAAAGTTTAACCATGTTATCTAGTAAATGTTTATCGCTACTGAAAAAGTTATTCAACACCATTTAAAAAAGTTATTCAACTTTCACTTACATGTAAACACTTAAAACACAAACTTAAATATTAGCAATTTATAACAATGGTTTTTCGTAAATGGAATGGGCTCAAATTAAATCTATATGTATGTACGGAAGTATAATGTTATATTTTTAACTAGCTTTTATAATAGCTGAGATCTGTGTGTTCACACGGAGAAACGGACAGACAGACAGACATGGCTAAAACGACTGGACTGATCAAGATTATACCATATATACTTTGTGGGGTCTGCCACGCCTCCTTCTGCCTCTTATACACTTTTGCACAAAGTTAGTATACCCCACAAAATCTTGCAGTTTCCCCTAACGATCTTACTCATGTATATTGTTAGCTCTATTATTACCCAGCATAATTTTAATATTTAAAATAAAACTAAGATGTGCATATTAAATATTTCCCCAATTTAGTTGACACTTTCCCACTCTTTCATCAGACAAAAGCTATACCCAACTTTACTAATCTCCTCTACAGTCCTAACGACAATCCATTAAGGTGCTCTCTTCTGTTCCAATTCCTATTTGCAATATCTCAGAGAAGCAGGTGCAAACGCAGCTGTGGTATGACACATTGTTGCTTGGTGCACCCCAGGACCGCAGACAAATAACTTTGTTGGTATTGTAGTCCTATATATACTGAGTATATAATTCTCGACGATCTGCGGCTGCTGCTACTCGCATTGTCTAATGAGCATGAAGGGAGCCTGAGGGGAGTGGCTGAGATTTATACGCCGCTCATTAACGCCATTAGGCGTCGCACGTCGCGAGCGTTTTCTTTTATATCGGTTGTTTTGCGTTGGATTTATGCTTCGCAATTAATCGGCGCATGGATTAGGCCTCGGCCAACGACACGTGGCGTATGCGCAATTTGTCGACATGCTCCACATAAAGCTTAATGCTAATGGCAGCATAAATACTCGCAAGCCCAGCAAAATACGAATACTCGAATGCTTGTATGCTCGACTACTTGAATGCTTGAATACTCGTATGCTTGAATACGCGAATACTTGAATATTCGACTACTTGAATATGTGAATACATGAATGCGGAACGAATAGTGGGGAGGGGAAGGAGAGCAGACCGAAGCAAAACGTTCTGAAATATTATCGTACATTATCGTCAGCTTTATGGGCTGCCGCCACGATGGGTCGCCGTGCCTCACGCTATCCGGCAAGTTCTTATGCAATTACCGAGCGCTTTTATAACCTTGTAAATAATATGGGGCACAACGGGAAGTTCGTCCGACAAATGATGAGTTCATCTAACCGTATCCGTTTTGTCTGAACCTTTGCATGTCAACAACGGACCAAAGGCACAGTCGAGCTTTGCTAGAGGAAACCAATAACTAAGGAAGTACAAAGAAATATACTATCTACACCAATTAAAAACCATTGCATACCTTTTAGGGCTCACTTATTCTTGAAGGGTTTACTGTACTTCTTCTTAAAGTATACGATAAATATACCAATAAAATTGACAACAAATCAAATAGACTTTTTCAGTTGTGTGTTTGAACATTTACCCTTTTATAGGAACTTATTTTAACCAGATTTTTGGCCGCCAATTCAATCACTTTATTTATAGCGAATATTTATTCCACTTCGCGTCAATGATTGATTGTAAAATTTTCACTGAATAAACCCGAAAATCGCGTTCATTCTTCGTTCTCTTCCTTTCCCTTCGCACATTAGAGAGACAAACCAGACAAATCTATAAACATTTTTATTATATCACATTCGAGTTTTTCCCCTCAATGTGCTCAACTTATGTTCGCCATACGCCATAAAAATGTTAATCTTTTTGTTCTACTCAATAAAAGTTTTATTTTTTTTGATGCTGCGCAAATTCGAAAGACATAAAAAGTAACCCACAAATGTATTACTATTTTGCGGGGAAAACTTTAATTAATAATGTAATGTGTAAACACCTCGTAAAAAGGGGCACACATTGGAGTTGGTCGAATTCATCAATCTCATGATATGTAGTTTTCGATCAATCGAGGCTCGACTGTGCCTGCACAATGGGGTCGTCTGGGTACTTATGCCTTACAATGGACATCATTAGTTACCGTCAAACATCAATTGGATGTTCAGGCTCAACGAGGTGAAACGCGCAAGTAAATAAAAGAGAAGTCATTTGCAAAGAGGAGTGGAAGAGGATGAGCGGATGGGGGAAGTAAAGGGAGTACCTTTTGCTAATGCAATAAATGTGTTGTGACAGAATCTCAATAAGCTGCAGGAAATTACAGACATACTTCCAAACTGAGATTGACAAGCTGCAGTATTACGAGCTGGAATTTGTTATATTAAAAACGAAAGCAAATGGAAAAAATGATGAGGAATTCCCACGTTTTGAATTGTAATTGAAAACATTCATTATATAGTGAAGGAATATGCTCTTTAAAATTGTGCAAATTCTAATTGAAGACAATTTATTTGTGTATAAAAACATCAAGTGAAACTGATTGGGAATGTATGCTATAATGAGGAAAGTATTTAATAACCTAGAATATATTCTAAAATATATTAAAGAAATAATTTTATTATGTTCAAGTTTTAAATTATAACACATATATTTAGTTTATAACAAGGACACATATATTTATAAATTTTCATTCTCTCCTTCAAAATTGAAAGCGCATTCGGTCTTCGTTTAGTTCTCCTTCGTTCTGTTTAGAATTATTTAATTTATAGCCCCAACAAAATGAATGTTCTGTTATATGAATTTAATTAAAGGTCCTTTCGAATCTCGGCAACAGGCCACATACAGTGCACACACCACATACACACACACACATACATACAATGAGAGAGCACACACTTGAGTTTTGACCCCAATAAACGAGGTTACGCATAATTGTAAAGGGTTTAATTTTAATAAATTTACATTGCCTGCTGTCTCTGTCTCCGTGTGTCTGGCTGTCTTGGCGGCAGGTGTGCATAAGTGCACACAGGTGTGTGCAACCAAGCGGGTCTCTTTGTCAACTAGGCTGGAATCGAGTGTGTCTGTGTGTGTCTTAGAAAATTGCATGCAAATCGTCGTCAACGACAACGGCGACATGAAAAAATGATCAACAGCCTTCAGAAATCAAACGCTGATTGCAATGCATGACATGTCAGGGCAGCCCCAGACCCAGCACCAGGCTAGCCTACCTACTTTGCTCTGCTTATGCCTACCTTTGTGCTGCATCTGTTCAGCTGGCCGCATTTAGGCTCTGCTGGCTTCGCTGGCTCCGTTGGCGGCGCCAACTTTTGCCAATTAAATGCGCTACCTTAGAACTGTGCTGCCTCCTCTTCTTTAGCTTCTTCGTCTTGTTGCTGCTGTTGTTGTGCTGTGAGGGCCAAACATACAGTTCAAGAGAGAGAAAAAGTGTGAGAGAACAAGAGACAGAGAGGGAGGGAGAGGGTTAGCTGCGCGGGTCTGAGGTCGTTGGGGGCAGGGGCAGCTTCGTAGTAAACGAAATGAACCGAGTGGCGAAAGCGAATCGAGTGCCAAGCGAAAAAGTGAATGAGCTGCATTACGAACGAGTCTGTGTGTGTGTGTAACAGTTGGTGTGTGTGTGTGTCGGTGTGCGCTTGAGTGTGTATCAGTGCGCACTCGCGCTGTCTCTCGCCCTCTCTCACACTCTCTCGACCGTCTCGGGGCTGAAGGATCATCGACACAGAACTGACCTAATTTCATGAATTCAGCATAGGCGCAGGGCAGCGGCAGCGGGTTGGCCAGCCTTTTAGTGGGTCACTCGGTGGGCGGTGGGCGGTGAGCAGTGGGTGGACAAAGTGGGGTGGGGCACACCCATTGCCCAGACGCAGCTGCAGCCAGGAGGACAACAATAAATCGCGACGGGCCCCAAAACGAAAAGTTTCGCATCTGTTTGCTAAGTGAAATTGTCCCTACATGGCAGGGGTGGGGGGGAGGACAATTTAGTAGAGAGAGGAAAAGATGGGGTTGGAGGGGGTGGTACGTACTAGGAGTGCCGTATTATCTAAGCACACCTTCGACCACAGAATTGCAGTGGAAGGTTGTTTGCATTCAAGGCTCCTGCGCTTTGCGGCTGGATGAATTGACCTAAATATTTCGCTCGACAAGCTAATACCCAGGGTTACACACGCACAACCCCAGCACTGGTGTGTGTGTATGTGTGTGTGTATATGCCTTACCTGTTCTGTACAACTTTAGCGCTGTGTGTGTTTGGAAAACCAATAAAATGCGAAATGAATTGATTTCCGAGGCGAGAAAGAAAGAGTCAGCGAGGAAGGGTGGAGAGTGGAGAAGGGACGCAGGCAGGTAGGCAGGCAGGCTGGCTGGCACCTTGAGACGGCGTTACATGTCCTTTTTCTAATTGGATTCCTTTTGTGGCTCCCTTCCGAGTCGTCGTTGTTGTCGGCATCAATGCCAAATCGTTATCATTAACTGCATTTGCATTGTGCAGGCGCGTCACGTTTGTTTAAAATTCGCGATTTAGTTCATTACGAAGCCGAGCGTGATTTGTGTGCCTGCTACACGCGGCGTATGCGTAATGTGCCGCTCCGTGTGGCTGCCCTGGCTTCGGCGGCGGCTGTTCTCGAAGCTGCGGCTACGGCTGTGGCTTCCACTGCTACTTCATCTGCTGCTGATGAAGTCATTTCTCTTCACTTCACCCATTTGCTGATTGTATTTTAATTTAGTTGCTACGTGCCGCCAGTTACAGCAGCAGGCGGCGCCTCCTGCCATGAGGTGCCCACAAGCAGCCTGCTCCAGTCTCCTTAAGTCTCCTCTGGCTCCTGCTCCCTTCCACTCTGGTATTCAATTTAGTGCCGGCAAAACGTAGTAGCCAAAGCAGAACGTGACGCCAGGCAATGATAATCATAACAATAACGCATTTTCCACACATTTTCCCAGTTTTTCTCATTTTCCCTTCATATTTCCTCTCGATTTTCACGCTCGTTTCAATCGAACCCGCATCGCATTCGCCACGCCGGATTATTTCATTAGGTTTATGTCCCTATTCCCAGTCAGCCTGCGTGCAGGCACCCACGCACCCATTCCGAGGCACCATCAACTTGGCCTAAACGGCGCGCTAAGTTGGCCATCGCAAAAAAGGCTTCAGCCAGCGTTCTCCAGCTGCCTCCGGTCCAGCTGCTGCTCCTGCTCCTGCTCCGCGTTGGCTGTTTGACATTTTGCTGTGCGGCTGAAGGGCGAAACAAGAGTGAAGGCTGCGCATGATAAGCTGCAAATATCGATTGGATTTATCTGCGCTACTCTATCAAAATTACGCGTGCACTGACAGAAATAACTGTGCATTAATAGTGTGGGGGAAAAAGCTGTGCAGCAACTCTGAAATTCAGGAAACCTCTGATAAACGATAGCAATGCTAGCAAGATCATATCAAGATTATAGCCTTTTTATAGATATTTGTAGAATTCCTTAACAATTGGACACTAAAAAGAGATGTACTACTTCCCATACCTAGCCTTAAAGAGACAGATATGTTGGTGAATATAATTATGACATAGATTATGCCATTGAAAATTATATGATAATATTATACATATATATATATATATATGTATATATACAATACTTTTATTTATATACTTTTTCTGCAAGGCTTCTCTCACATTTTAATTTGGCGATATCTTTTTAAAGAATTGAAATTTGAAAACATAATTAAAATCTGTCGTCTTTAAATATCGATTGTTAAGATATCTATTTCCAATCAGTCTGTGCAACTCTGCAAATGAGGCTGAGATATGTATCTGTGTCGCAAGCGTAACAGACTCAAAGTCGCATTTCTGTCGCATAACTTCGATTAAAATCAACCAATTTGGTTAGATTCGTAATAATATTAATGGATTGACTTATACATACATATGTTGAAATTATATCAAAATAATATGATTTTTAAATTTAAAATTTAATACAGATTGCAAATGAAATGTTCATGGTTATCGATATATATTATTTCTTAGATAGTTTATCAAACTCTTCTCTATTAGGAGCATTTAAGTAAACTCTATAGCTCTTTTATCATTTTGAGTACAGGGTATAGTGCAGTCGAGCTTATTTCCCTTCACTTGGGATCTTGCCAGCATAAATATTGTAGTAAATTCAATATTATTTATTATGTTATTTTCGCATACCAAGCAGTATTTTTGCCAAGTGTAAAGATGAAAATTTACAATGCAGCTGCACAGGAAAGTTTTCCGCAGGCATAGCATATGTTTTCATTTGCAACGTGATTCAGTCGCGCTGCCCAGGAACAAAAGTTGCAACCACTATAGAGCACTATAGAGATATTTCCCCATAGAGTTCCGATGTTTATGTAACTAAAAACTGCCACTCTCTCTCTCTCTCTCTCTCTCTCTATGTCTCTCTCACTGTCTTGGAGAAACTTGCGTCGGTGTTGTTATTGTTGGTGATTTTGCTATTTCTGGGCGAAAGTTTGCACATGGCGAAACTTTTGTCAACGATATATCAAAGTTATCGGCCTTGGCTGCAAATAAATAACGGGATATTAATAGTATATAGAAAGAGACAGAGAGAGAGAGAGAGTGTTCTATTCGATTTTCAGTCTGTTGCACTTGCAGGTTGCCTCAAGCCAGTGTGGGTTGGGGGAATCTGCTTAAGTTAGTTCAAGACTGTCCGTGTCTGTTAAATGTGTCCTGTCCTGTCTTGTCTTGTCTTGTCTTCTGCTTGTGTGTCCTGCTCACATGTGCTGCTCTTCATATGTCCATTCGCCTAGGCCAAGGAGCCGTTGCTCCCGCTCAAATAATATTTATATTTTTATGTGCCAAATCACATTAAATTTGGCTTTTATTGGCTGCTCGGACTTCGCTTTCGGTTTCGTATTTGTGCCTTGCGCATTTCGGTTGCACGGTGCGTATGCATAATAAAAAGTGACAACGAATCGAGATAAGGCAAGAGGCCAAAGGGCGAGACAGGAAATTGGCTGAGACTGAAGACTCAGTGTATGTACGCTTGGCTTGCGGCCGGGTTTATAGACTCATTTCTCATATTTTAGCTGGCAACCCTTACAACCCTCCTGATCCCCTCTTCCCCACCCCCTCAAGGCCGTTGAACTGACATTAATGATGTGCGAACGTTATGCGCGTTATTATTATCACCTTTTAATTGCCGTTCGATATATGTCAGCTAATTTCACAGCTCTCCTACTTATCTGTCTGTGTGTCTGTCTGCTTTGGCTCCTTTTGTCTGTCATTCAACCTTAGCCACACCCCTTAGCACTTGTCCCGCTCTCCATCTCCATCTCCTACTGCTGCTTGCCATGAGTGCTTTACTGCCTTTTGTGTCTGAGTTAGTCATTTTTGCTCATTTCTGCTGCTGCCATCGAGTCATAACGCACGTGCGAGGGGGTATGGCAAGGCGGGGGGGTGCTAAAGACGTTGCAAATTGCTACAAGGGTTAATCTATAATTTGACTTATTTATTTAATTACCTTTTTATGCGTGCGACACTAATTAATTTCGCAGCAATTTTAAAGCAATTTCCAAAAGAAGTTACGACTTTTTTTTATAGTCCTGAGGGTTTCAGATTTACTCCAGGTATGAGGGGATTTTGAAAGGTAAAAACAGTAATGTATTGTATAGACTTGTTATTTCATTGCATGAGACAGACAGACTGGCTCAGTTAGAGGAATCCATATCTGTTCCTTATAGACTAGTTTCTTTTAACAAAAATGGTTCGATCTGAATTTAATCTGAACACTTTATATATATGTTACATGCATATAATAATAAAAGAAAACAAAGTGGATAAAACTTTCTTTATTTATGTACTTTCAGTCATTAAATTAATATAAAAAGTGCCATAAAATTTTGTCGAAAACTTGGTATTCTTCCTTGAAACTGCTGACAAATTAAAGATCTTAGGGAAACTGGTTCTTAACCAGTAGAGTCCATATACAGAGTTATGATAAGATCTGGTATAATTAAATTAGACATTAAAGCCTTATACTATGTTTATATCATAAATTGGAATCAGAACTTGCCAAAACTGTCAACTAAAGTTGTAGTTTTTGCCTGGAGTGAAGTGTTCATCTCTAGTCTGTTCCGCAACCCGATAGAAAGATTAATGATCTTTGTAGTCTGTTTGTGTTGGCTTTTTCGCACGTCCAGCTCAGATAGCACCCATTGTGCTGTACCGAGGCGGCTCTGCAGCTTTCGTCAAATGGTCTAAAGGGAATACAAATTAACTTGGCCAGCAAACAATGCCTGGCCAGACTTGGCAGCCTGGCATCTTAGTGGGGGCGCTGCAGGGATGAAGGGTCTCATCGAGGAGGGAGCGGGTGATGCTGGGTTGATGGGCTGACGGGTTGGCTGCCTGGCCACAGTCGCAATCTGAGACTTGTCACCAAATTATGAATGATATGCAGCACATAAATCTCAGTCAGCAAACAGCGCCGACGCCGGCAGAGTCACTGACGTCAACGGCGACGCTGACGCAGGCGGCGACGTGGAAAGCATCGAGCGTTAACCAGGACCACGAACGGGACACAACACACACACACACACACACCAAAAAAAAGAGCACGCAGCAGAAAGAAGACATGACCGAGAGTTACTCAGCATAATTTTTGCATTGTTTACGATATTCACCCCGCTCTAACACCCACTTACCCTCCCTTCTCCTCTTCTTCTTCTTCTTTTCTTTCTAGCCTGGATGCTGGGCTGGCTGATGTGCAAGTTCGTGCCGTACATACAGGGTGTCTCGGTGGCCGCTTCGGTTTACAGTTTAATTGCGGTGTCGCTAGACAGGTAAGTGACCAAGCAGGCGAAAAATGAGAGATTGCTTTTTTTGCTTTATGCATGAACTTTTATTGCTTGGGATTGGGCAGGGGCAGGAGTAGTCAGGTGAGTGGATTGGGGATGGTGATAACGGACAGGGGAAGGGGAAGGGGAACATCTACTGTTGCTCCTTAATGATGCACCACAACGGCAGGAGCAGCATGATGCACTGGCACCAGAGGCACAATCGGCTTCACTGCATGCACAGCCACCACGGGCTTGGCGATGATAGGATGCACGACCTTCACAGCGGCGGGATGATGCACCACATGGCTGCAAGAGACAGAGAGAAAGAGAGAGAGAGAGATAAATGGGGGAAAGGGTCGACAGATTTATGACAGATTAAGCGGGAGCAAAGTACTTACGAGTGCACCGAGTGGGCGCCATGATGAATGACGGGTGTGTGCACCACGGCAGGATGCGCCACAGCGACGGGTGCCACAGCCACTACGCCTGGATGCGCATAGACCTGGGCGGCAGCGAAGGCGGCGAACACAAAGAGCTGTTCCAAAGGAGAAGATGCAAAGTCAGTATGGGCTGTAGACCCCTTCGCCCCTCGCAATACTCACAACTTTGAACATTTTGATTGAATTTTGTTGGGTTAACTGAGCTGAGACTGAAGCTAGGCTGATCTGTGATCTGTGATCTGGTGAACTGTTGATAAATCCGGCGTCGCATCGAGCTTTTATAGCGAAAAACCTGCTGACCGCGCCGCGTGGCGAAAAGTGAACGCGCCAATCTCAATGCAAGCCGGCTGGGAAAACTGGTCAGCCGCCGCCGCCGCCTATGACTCAATCTATCTATCTACCTACCTATGTTTCTAGCCTATCTATCGATCTAGCTAATAGTTAAACAGTCTAGTCTCAGATCAGTCCGGGAGTCGGCCAGTCGGTCGTCTCAAGATCAAGTTCACAGCTCGCCTTGTACGTATTAGGAACAACTCGCGCGACATTTTCATAATCGTTTTCCACTTTTATGTCGCATGGAATGTTTTAGCCATTTGGCAATTCGCCTTGCTGCGCATTATGTCAATTGTTCGCCTTGTGTTTCCTGCATCGTAAAAAGACGGCCAAGCTGAAAAGGAAGAGGCAGCTACAATACAAGCAAAGAAAAAGATGAGAAACGATAAAAATTTCGCTGGCAGAACGCGAGCATAAAGTCAGAAATCCTGCGGACAGTTGATTTATCAAGTGGCAGTAAAACGATTTGACAACATTTTGACGTGTGGATAAAGGAGGATGAGCGCGAGAAAAACAAGCAGGCAAAAGCAGACTGTTAATAAGAGTGACGCAGGAATACCCTAGAAACTGATTTGCTGTTTGAGGAATATTGATATAACAGAGCTATGCCTTATTTGAATTTTCTTAAGGGAAAGTGGGCGAGGCACACAGTGTTTAAGAAATACAACAATTGCGTTAGGTATACAGAGAGTTGCATGCCGAATTTGAAAACAAGAGTTCTTACATTAACAGAGATCTACACGTTCTTGGGTTAAAAGACAGTGGGAATTCTGAAAACCACTTGCAGGCAAAAGTAAAGATTGAGTAAGATAATGCTAGACAAGGAATTGTTGATTAAAAAACTCTAAGACAACAAAGCTGTGCCTTAAAATACTACTTAAAGAAAAAAAGGCGTGGCACTCAGTATTTCAAAAATACATCAGTTGTCTTTGGTTTAAAGAAAGTTGCATGCCAAATTTAACAAGAGTAGCTCTTATATCAGTCAAAATCTACGTATTCTATAAAGATAAAAGACAGTCGAAGTCAACAACAACTTTTACTTCACCGTAAAAATATATTAATTGTTCATGCACCAACATAGCATACCCATTTTTATTCAATTTTCAATGGGTATAACAACGGCATCTTGTGGGATAATAAGGAGATGCCGCTTTATGTGCGCACTTTCATTTATATCAATTTCACGGCGACAGTGACAGCTTCTCCACGCACTCCCACCTCTGTTCGGTTGCTCCTGCGGCCACTGCTGCTCCTCTTGCTTTCATTATGCAGCTCCATCATCGTCATCATCCTGGTTGCGGGGCCCACCTCAACAGTGTATCATTCAGACATTCGGTCAGTGCAAAAGCCCACGCTAGTCCAGTGGAATGCGCTTTGTACATCTTTTGTATTTTACGAGCGCGCTCGTAAAGTGTGTGTATCGAAATTTAAGATTTATTATCTGTAAGATGAAACTTAAATCTGGCCTGGTTCTTAACAACGGACTCCAAAGTGGAACCCCAAAGTTGCGTGCGAGTTTGCTTATCACTTGCTTAACCGATGACATTTAATTAGGGTCGTTAGTTTTATATTGTCATGGGAGGGAGGACAACGGAGTGGATGGATTGGGTAGCTTGTGCGAGATATTCTACTTACTTATTATCCATGCATAAGTCCCCGCATAAGACACTCGTCGCTGCACAGTGCAAAAAAAGTGCGGCTTAACTGGCAGAAGAACCAAAGCAGAAGAAGAAGAAGATTCCTCGGGACTGATAAAGTGTTGCACATAAATTACGACCTTGAGCAGGAAGTTCTTTTCCCGCAGGGCAAATTAATTAAAAAGGATTCAACTGAATTTTGGGGTCCCATTTTGCAATTTTCTTGCGAATTCAAATGGAAAATAACTTAATTATTTGCCTTGTTCATTTATTTGCTGAGCTCTCGTTTTGCAATTAGAAAACCTTTTTTCAGTATTAAATTAATGTGTGTCCGAAATGCATTTAGTCTTTATTTAAATCTGTTTAATACTCTTATAGAAGTATTATAAATTTAAAATTTATCATTATATGACTTAATAATTTGTGAATTGTAATATGTTTTATGTTCATTCTTTACTCATTCAAATACTACGAGTATTTGTTTTCTGTTATTGTGTGATTTGTTTAAGTTTTTGTGTTGTCTTTTCCATCATTTTTTTTTAATTATTGAAAAGTTATTAAATGTTTTTGTAATATTTCTTTAGAATTAATTCGGTTTTTTGCAATATGATTTAGTATTTTCTATGGTATGCTTTCATAAACTGAAATGTATCATAATTTCATAATTTCTCTAAATATAATAATAAGAGATTAAGCTGCGGCTGTTTTTAAACAAAAAGCCCTTTACGAATTGCCTTAAAAATGTTCACTTGCTTGAAGCATAAACCGCGTGAAAGCCAAAAGGGAACTTCAGTCGCGAATTTTGAATAAGTTAATACGCTTTTTGTGACTCTTCGTTTATAGTTGTCATGTCAAGAGAGAGAGAAAGAGAAAAAAGAACTAGTGAAAGAGTAAGAGCGAAAAGGGAATTCTAGAATTTCGCTATGACTTGGAAGTCAAGTTTTTTACAAGCCAAACAGAATAATAAACAAGCCAAAAGTTAAAAAGGAATTTTATCTGCATGTCATAAAATCAATACGACAAAAGGGCTACCCAAAAATTGTTTACAGTGCAGTGTGTAAACAGACTTATTTGTGGTTTTATGCCAATGACTGTGCGGCTTTTGTATGACAACTCCACACACACACACACAGACACATTGTCTACCCTCCTTCCCGCGTAATGCTGCGGGCCAAAATTGGCCTGAATGTCAACGGTGCGTATAAGTAACCTTCATATATTTCTTTTGGCTGCCAGCTTTTGTGGCTTTGCTGCTGCCGCCGAAGCTCCTCTTCTTGTGTTTCTGCTTCGCATTGTGTTACCAATTATTAAATTTGTTGTTTGTTTATGGAAATTACTTGGTCTAATGCCTGGCTGGGGAAATTCTCATGTGCGTCGAGCTAACTTTAGCTCAGTAGCGCCGTCTGCTTCCGTTGCCTATAACTTGAGGTGCGGCAAAGAGGAGGAGAGGGAGCTGGAGATGGAGTACTCTGCTGCATATAACTTGTCTGCAGCTCGCATTGTTCGGCCAAAAACTTAATTAAAGAGGGACACAAATTATGCTAATGCAATGCATCGGTCGCCCACAGGTCGCTCCCCTCGCTCGCACTATAAATAAACATTATGACAATTTCATATTGGCTCTGGCTTTGGCTCGGCCCTTCTTGTGGCGGGACTCTAATGGAATTACCGTTGTGTTATCAGCAAAACGCTCGACAGGCAGACACAAAGTAGCGACAGAAAAAGATAAAGAGAGAGAGAGGGAGACAGAGACAGAGACAGAGAGAGAGAGAGAGAGAGAGAGAAAGAGAGCTAAAAATACGAGCACAATGCGGATTCGAGTCCGTAATTATTTGGTTTTAGACTGCGCCCAGACTGGAGATTGTTTTGTTACCAGAAGAGTGGCAGGGGGTAGGTGGAACGGGTAGAGATCTGGCCAAGTGATGGCTGCTGTGGGTAGTTTGCAGCACTAAGCCAAATGAAAAGAGCTGCTGGAGCTGTTCTTATTCAAATTACACAGTTCATTATGGCAGGCGAGAAAAGTAAGTGTGGAAGAGAGATAGGGGGAGAGGGGAGAGGTAGGTGGCTGAAATGTGAAAAATGGCAAATGAACAGCGGCACCCCTGCGTGGCTGGCCACGTGTTGAGCTGCCGAGTTCAATACTCCGCCGGGATTGGAAAGCGACAAGTCAGCAGGAGCAGCAGCAGCTGCGGCAGCGCCAAAAGGCTTAACGATGCCAGGCATCCTGCGTGTGCGAATTAATCAGCTGAGATATTTGCATGGCTGCTGCTCCTCTTGATGCTAAAAACCGGTGTCGTCATCGGCGCGCACTCCTGTCTTCTGTCTTCTGTCTTCTTTCTCCTGTGTCCTGTGTCCTGACTCCTGCCCTGCATGATGATTATTACCATTATCCTTCACGCGCGACGCGTCGCGTAGATGCTTGAAAAATTCTTTGTTGGCACTTTACACTGCTCTCCCTCTCTCTCCCCATCCCGACCAGGTTCATTGCCATCTGGTGGCCATTGAAGCAGATGACGAAGCGACGTGCTCGCATCATGATAATCGGCATATGGGTAATCGCTCTGGTGACCACCATACCATGGCTGCTCTTCTTCGATCTGGTGCCCGCCGAGGAGGTGTTCTCCAATGCGCTGGTCTCCACCTACACCCAGCCACAGTATCTCTGCCAGGAGGTCTGGCCACCCGGCACCGATGGCAATCTGTACTTCCTGCTGGCCAATTTGGTCGCTTGCTATCTGCTGCCCATGTCGCTGATCACGCTCTGCTATGTGCTCATCTGGATAAAGGTCTCAACGCGCAGCATACCCGGTGAAATGTCCAAGGATGCGCAAATGGATCGCATGCAGCAGAAGAGCAAGGTGAAGGTCATTAAGATGCTGGTGGCCGTCGTCATACTCTTTGTGCTCTCTTGGCTGCCGCTCTACGTGATCTTTGCGCGCATCAAGTTTGGCTCCGATATATCGCAGGAGGAGTTTGAGATACTCAAGAAGGTGATGCCGGTGGCTCAGTGGCTGGGTTCCTCGAACAGCTGCATCAATCCGATACTCTACTCCGTGAACAAGAAATATCGACGCGGCTTTGCAGCCATCATCAAGTCGCGCAGCTGCTGCGGACGCCTCAGGTGGGAATCCTCTCCACTTAGGTACTACTTGGTCAGTATCTTATACTCTCTCTCCTTGCAGATACTATGACAACGTGGCCATTGCCTCGTCCACCACCAGCACACGCAAGTCCTCTTATCATCCCAGTAGCTCGCGCAAGAGTCCCAGCAGCCCGGGACTGCGCAAGACCAACGCCGTCTCGTACATCTACGAGCACAACTCGCTGCGGCGCCACAATCTGATGATGAAACAGGACAGCAACTTGTCGCAGCAGATGCTGCTCAAGCAGGACTCGCATGGCTCGCGACAGCTGCTGATCAAGCAGGAGAGCTCCTGCAGCGACGCCTCGGCCGGCACACGTCGTCTGCTCTGCCAGCAGGACAGCAACGGCAGCAAGGTGTCGCTGTCCAAGCAGGACTCCATTGTCTCGTACATGGAGGCGCGTCGCGTGGCCGCGTTGGGTAACCAGGACTCGACAGTGACGCAACAGGACACAATCTCCATTGACTCGCGTCGAGTAGGTGCCGCCCCACCGACAACATCGTTGCTGGACAAGCGACAGAAGTTCGTCAAACAGGATTCGGTGATCTCGTTTGTGGATCAGCGACCGGAGCCACGTCGTCATCAGCTGGTCAAGCAGGACTCGGTCATCTCGTTTGCCGACCAGCGACGTGGGCTGCTGCATAAGCAGGACTCGCTGATTGCCAATCGCTCCAACGATGCGCCCACTCACCATGTCTCCATTCTGAAGAAGACCGATTCGCAGCTCAGCTATGGCAGCGCATCCCCGCGTCGCAATGTCGATCTCTACGAGTAGGAAGCGGGAGGAGTTGAACTCAGGCGAAACTAAGTATATAAACTAAAGACACACGCACATACACACACAAGTATGCGTATTCGTACATTTATAAACTACACTAGACTACAAAGTTTTTAAAAATAACAGCCCTAAACTTACTTGAGTTATCTCAGTGAAATGCAGCGCTGTGTGCAAAGAAAAATAACTAGGTTTGAATTTAGAAATTATTATAATTATTAAACTTTAATTATAATTTTAATTTTACCTATATTTAATTTAAATTTAAATTATTTCACTTGGAGACGTCACAAGCAGTTGCAAAGTGTTCGATTAACGTAAGAGAACGTTACTTCAGTCCCGTAAAACGTAAGCAACTTCAGAACGGGAGAGAAAGTGAGCAAGCAGTGCATTGGGTGGAGCAAGCAGTGCGCCTGCGATTGTGATAGAAGTCGGCAATGCTGGCGTTGAGTGGGACTCTGGGTCGGACCAATTTGTTTACGGGTAGGAAAAAAGGGCGGTACAGGGTGGGGCTGGTGTTAGTAATTAATGAAATAATTGAGATTGCGTAGTTAGGCACACACCAACACACACACACATACATACACAAGGGCAAAGAAAAAAAGACAGTGAAAAGCAAGCGAGAGACACGCAGTGCACAGTATAGGTAAAACATAGTTATTAGATATTTTATACGTGTTCCAATAGTTCTATATACCCCCACTTACTCACACAAACAAACACCCACACGGAGACAAACACCCACACATAGCTGACATTGAATATTGACTATACCCGTGTAAATTCGCACCGTATCGTTACGCAGTTTTAAGGTTGATTTGTACTCGTAATTTACGCTATATCCAGACTCAGCTTGAACTATGAACTTCACAAAGGAGTAGAGTAGAGAGTAGAGTAGGTGGCATAGAGAGAACAAAGAGAAAGCGCAGATGGTTGCAGTTTTTTAACATTTTCTACGAAAGTCAGAGTGAAACGGAGAATGTCCAATATCAGAAACAAAAGATGATGATGACTAGGAGGGGGGAATATATATATTATATTTCAGAAACACCGAGGTCTAAATAACGTACCTACTAATAAATTTTTGTATGGAAATTCTTACAATTTATATACATACATCATATATATATTTGTATTGATTTTGGAATAAGCAATATATTAAATACAGGCGTCTGTGTGCATCTATCCAACCACAACAATAATCAATTTTATTAGAGTTTTACACAAGCAGAAGCCAGAAAGCGGAAAGCTAGAGATTAGTGAGAAAACACAACTTGGTGGAAGGTTAACTATGAGTAAAACCCTTGAAGAGGGGAGAAGGGGAAGCCGACCAGCGAAAGTTGAGGGACTTTTTTTCTGTTTTTGGAATAAATACTTACTATAACTATAGACAAAGAGGCGGGAAGAGGATAGAGTAGATGGGGTTGCATCGAGGAAGATGGGAGAACAAAGCTGTCCGAGCATTCGCACTAAGTAAACGTATCACAAATTAAAACAATAATCGAACGTAATTCGTTAGGTTCGTTCCGAACAAACAAACAAACAAACAAACAACAAACACCAAGCAACTCTTAAAGATAACAATTTTAATAAAGAACTAGGGATAAGCTAACTATATGGATATGAATATGAATATGAATATGGATATATATGCATAACTTGCAAACAAATACATATACATGAATACGAGTAACTATGAAACTACAAAGATACAGATACATATGCATATGATAAATACGAAACTATGCAATTTTATTGTTAGCCAAAGTTTTATAAATGTCAAGTACTAACTGTAACGGAAAGAATAACATTTATATGTATACAAATGAAAACGAAAATAATATACCTTATAGAGCTGTATATGAAGATCTATATAACATACATATACATATATCAAGTTGTGGCACGCTTCGACTACAGATCGTTTAGTTCCAGTGAACAGAAACATTGCTTAAAGCTTCGACAGAACAACAACAACTACAGCAAGTAATATCAAGAATACAATATTATATATAATTATATATACCTAGATGGATAAAACAATGCGAATGCAATAAAAACAACAACACCAAGCATATTTTAGACTTGAAGAGTATATTTATATTTGCAGAACACATACATACAAACCAATGTGGTTATGTGTGTTTGTTAATTAATATTATTATTATTATTATTGATGACAGTTTATTTGGTAATGGTATAAAGCTGTTTTAGTGTTTCATACAGACACATAAACACAGAGACATAAAGCTTAACTAGAGAAATACATAAACAACATGGATTGGAACAATGAAATAAGTAATATTTATTGAATAAAAAATCGAACTTTAAGTTTTAAAACTCGAATAAACACTTACAAATATTATCATACAACAAATTTTGTTTGACAAAACTAAAAAGAAGTACGAACGAAACCAAATACGTTATCCAGCTGTAAAACCTACATACAACCATAAAGTCGTACACGAATACATATATATATTCTATAGAACACATATTTATATAATTATATGTGTATGTTATACCTGTATGTACATGGAATACAACAACAACAACACGCATATTAGCAGAAAGAATAAATAAATAAATAATTATTAAAACGTTAATTTATTGAAAGGAAATCTAACAAATACGATATCTATTTATCAAAAATATATATATTCCAAAAATGTGTTTATATTTTAAACTTGATACTAATTTTTCAAGTGCACGAACAGCTGTTCAATTCTCAGAGCGTTCTTGACTATCGATATCGGTCAGATGTTCACTTCAGTGCTTTAAATTTCGACGAAGTTCTCTGTGTGCTTCATATTTGAAATGGATCGCTGGCAGAATCGCGTTGCTGTTGTTACTGGAGCAAGTGCGGGCATTGGTGCCGCATGTTGCAGGGATCTGGCGGCCAAGGGGATGATTGTCGTGGGCTTGGCACGTCGTTTGCACCGCTTGGAGGAGCTAAAGGCGTCGCTGCCTGACGAACAGGCTACACGGTTTCATGGCCATCAGTGCGATGTGTCCGTTGAACAACAGGTAATCGATTCCTTTGCATGGATCGACAAAACTGTCGGGGGTGCCGATGTACTGGTGAATAATGCGGGAATTACGCGACGTATTCGAATTACGGATGAGGGAAATAGCGAGGATCTCATGCAGATCATCAATACCAACTTGATGGGTGTCACCTGGTGCACACGCGAAGCCTTTCGATCCATGGAGCGACGCAACATCAATGACGGTCATATGGTCATTATAAACAGTGTGGCAGGTCATGGAGTACCTGTTATTCCTGGTCTTAACTTCAACATGTATCCCCCTTCGAAACATGCTCTTACTGCGCTAACCGAGGTGCTGCGCCAGGAGTTCCTCAACAAGGGCACAATGATTAAGATAACAGTGAGTATACAGATATGTGGAGTTACTAGCTAATCCCACTTACATTTACTCTGCAGAGCATTAGTCCTGGGGTTGTTGATACTGAAATCTTCGATGAAAACTCCCCTGAGAAGCTAGCTAAAATGCCCATGCTGCGTCCGGAGGATGTGGCCGATGCGGTTACATATTGCATTCAGACGCCGCCTAATGTGCAGATACACGAACTGACCATCAAACCGGTTGGAGAAAGGTTTTAGATTAGGAATTGCAAAAAAAATTGTTATTGTGTTTTGTTAAACAAAACACTTTACTAATACTGGAAACACATTTTGTTTGGTTTTTATGTGGTATTTCGGGACTCAAAAGGTGGCAGGCTTGCCAGAGTGAGGGTCATGCTATAGGATCGTGTCCTGGCATAACAGAGTTCGTTTCTAATGGATCGTGTCCTGGAATTGCAATGAAATCCAAACAGAATTCAAGAAACTGTTTACTTAACAGAATTCGGTTAGCGAAAGAATAACAGCAGCTATTTTCGTTCTTCAATTTGAAATCCCGCCAAAAAAAGAGAGGACCTAGCGACCTGTGATTTTTTATACTGTTCTTCCAACTCCAAAAACTGTTGAACTTGCACTAGACAAGTGGAAAATGATAAGTAGTTCTTTCAGTTCCCCTTATTTTTCTCAAATTTTTACAGTTCAAAAAATGCACCTCTTAAACACAGGGGCAGTTAAAAATAATTTCATTCAATTTTTATCATTCGGCTGTTACACGGCTGTGGTACATATCGATAGGTGTGCATTTCACACATCGCATACGAACGATTAATTGCATGCTTAAGCCGATAAATTGTATAGTAGTATCGATGTCGCATCGATATCATTAGCCAGCAGTCGTAGTTTGTGTCGGGAATTGTTTTTATTTTTGTTAATTTTTAACGTTTCAATAGTTAATTGCTTAATTGGTCTATATTTTCGAAATTGCAATAAAAAGAACGAAATATACTTTGCGGTTCTCATTACCGTCGCGTTTCCTTGTGCTAACGAAACCTAATTGAATTACGCGCAGCGCCGAGAGACAAAAGACAAAGCATCTTCTTGTCTACGTCATTTGCTATTTTCGTACACACACTACTCTTCTTTCAACAAAAACAACAATAAAATGGAACAACAAAAACAAACAGTAGCAGCGACTGTGGTGGCCGCAACTCCCCCCACACTCGCAGAGGAGCAACTGGACATCGATGATAATATGAAACATTGTTTTGAGAACCTGATAGTCATCGACGTCGGCGCCAATTTGACCAACAAAAAATATAGCCGAGATCTGGATTCCGTTGTTCAAAGAGCAAGAGACGCAGGTTCGTACAAATCCGGCCGAACTAATTGAAAGAACAGAAAAAGACAAAAACAACTTGCCCCGATAAGACTAATAATAAGACATGACAAGTCGGAACAGTTGTAGTCGTCTTGGGAGCGGCGAGTGGTCACTGTGTGCACGCCTTAAGAAGGTCAAGCGACACGGGCGATAAGCATGCAACATGTGTGTGTGCGTGTGCTGTGTCTTCACCTGCGTGTGTGTCTCTTGTTGTTATAGTTGCATCTGGCACACACACTGCACTAGTGCTGGCTGTGAGTCGTGACACGATAAGATTATTTATTAGGTCAATTACATTTTCAATCAACAGGTTTGAAAAAAGTATATATGGCAATTCAGCTATAAATTCAATTTGTTTGCCATAAAAAAAAGTTACAAACGCAAACAAATCATTCACGTCACCATGCCGTGACACGAAGCCAGCTCTAACGGCATCTGCAATCTTAAATCTTGGTTTCATTTTCTTTATTCATGCTCACTTTCTCCCCGAATCTAAAGATTTCGTTGTTGGACTCTTTCAGGTGTTCAGAAATTAATGGTCCACGGCACATCGGTCAAATCAAGCAAGGAAGCGCTGCGCCTCTCGCGCATATATCCCGACATTATCTACTCGACTGCTGGCATCCATCCGCACGACTCAAAGTCCATTGTGGAGGAGCCGTCCACCTGGTTCGACTTTGAGCACATCGCACAAGCGCAGGAGTGCGTTGCAGTTGGTCCATGCGGCCTGGACTATCAACGCGACTTCTCCGAGCCGGATGTGCAAAAACAGATATTTGCCAAGCAACTGCAGCTGGCAATCCGTCTGAATAAACCTCTGCTAATCCACGAGCGATCGGCTCAGCACGATGTACTCGAAATACTCGACAAGTAACCGCAAATCGTTTTATATTATATAGTGTTTATAATGATTCCCTATTTGTAGATTCGAGAATCTGCCGCCTGTGATTATCAGAGGTTTTATGGGCACGGCCGAGGAGGCGCTCAAGTATTTGGATCGCCGGTTCTACATCAGTTTGACTGGCTATCTCTGCAAGGACAAATCGGATACGGGCGTGCGTGGACTTCTGGACAATGGCACCTTGCCACTGGACAGACTCCTAGTCGAAACGGATGCCCCGTTTATGTATCCAAATACGAGAGCTTCCAAATTACCGCAGCACGTCAAGACTGGCATTACGGAACGTTCCCTGCTGTACTTACACAGGTGACTAGTCCTAGTCGGTTATATATAGATTACATATTCATTTCTTTTTGTATTCCTACAGATATTGCACCTTTCAACGTAATGAACCCTGCAGTCTGCCGGCAATTGTGGAAATGATTGCCGCCTTTATGAAGAAAACTCCCGACGAAGTCGCTTTAGCCACGGCCTTCAATGCCCTCAAGCTTTTCGGCCTGTCCTAAAGGGGGAGGTTCATACCCCCTACAATACCCAATCCAAATATAAAATGCAACGAGCCTGAGAGATTCACGATAGACTCACACCATGTGCCTTAACAAATAATCGAATTCAGGATGTGCTAGCCCTGACCTAAACATAGAAAGCGAACTATATATTCATATATACTCAACACACAACGACGTATTCGCATGCGAACACACACACACACTAACACATGCATGCATGTATACACACACATAAGTACTCCCTCCCTATATACACATGAGTAGCGCGAATTTTTGCAAAAATTTGCAACTTTAGCGTTTAAGTTGCTTTTGGTATTTCGTAAGCAAATGCCTTGTTTATTTGTACTCCCCCTATCCTACCCCACAACTCCCCCATGAAAACGGTGCCAAGGTGGTGCCAAGTGAACGTCGACTCCGGAGAAGCAATTAATTTGCAACTGTTTCGCCGTTTCACACAATTTAAAGCTGCAGCTTTATTTCATATTTAATTATTTTTGTTGGGATTTTTCGCAGTCGTACGACAACTTGATGGCAATAATAATTAAGAAGAATTATACAACAAAGAACCGCTAGAATGAGATAATTCTAGAAAGGTTTAAGATATTGTTTCCTATAGCTCTATAAAGTTATCCTATGAAGTTGTCGCGCCACTGTGAATACCCTGTCTGTATTTAGCTTAAGGGTTATTTTAGTTTCGTCTCTTTTTGGTACACCTCGTTTAGTTTCTAGTGCATTTTTGTAAATATTTATTATGTTGTTCGTTTTGTTGACTGTGCGATGCAATGCGACGCAATGATGATGATGATGATTAATGGTAAACGTGATGTGATCATTTTACGAGCTAAAAATATTATATAATATCCAACATACAAAAACATATTGAGTTAGTGCTATGATATACATACACACATGCCCATACTACACTATACATAAATATATATTTTGTTATATTTACATATTACTACATGTACGACTATACGATATTGTATATTATTGTACTGAACTGATCAGCTAACAGTAAACCTACACCGAGAGGTGCATGAGAAAACGGCTTTGTGCTCTTTGTTTGCATACACAGATACCAACTATTTTCCATTTGAATAAAAATAAAAACGAATTTAAAAAAATGAGAAAACAAATTGAGGTTTCACAATTATTTTTGGCTTTTCGTTACGCTTCGAACATCGACGCGTGTGTCATGCGCTTCTCTTAGAAGCGTTGTATCTTCTCCAGCTCCTCGAACTGATTTAATCTATGCAAATTGTCCCACCATTGCTTGAGACGGTGTCGCAAGATCAGTGCAAACCATGGGGTTAGAGGTGCACTGAATTTAGCTATGGCATCGTCTAGTTTCTCACGTTTCAAATATCGCACCTCGCTGACCTCGTTGGCGTTGGGCTGCAGCGTCACATCCTTCTGGAGGAATAGGATGTAATCAATCTCGTGCTCACCCCAGACACCGTCACCAGTGTTGGCATAATGGATGCGCGTCAGATAGTGAAAGTCCTGCGGTTGAATCTCTTCAACTGGTATACCCAGTTCGTAGTTAAGGCGCCGCTGGGCAGCCAGGCGAATGCCCAAGGCATCGTTCTCCTGGCGCTCCTGTTCGATGTCGTGCAGTGGATGACTGCAGCAGGCGTTTGTATAAGTATCGGGAAAGGTAATCTGCAGAAGTATTAAATGGTTTTTTATCCCTGATCCTTATTAATCACTCCTGGTCTCTCACCTTATGCACCGAGCGCCTTTGCACCAGCATTTCCCCTTTGGTGTTGAAAAGGAACACACTAAATGCACGATGCAGCTTAACGTGACCTGTTTCGGTGTGAACACGATGACAATCTGCCTTGGAGGCAGCTCCAATGGCCTTGTCGTTGTCGTCCACCAAAATGCATTGTTCCTTTAGAGCGTGCGCCTGCAGTGGGTCGTGAAGTGGGTCGAGCGTGGGCTCCTTTGTTTGACCCATGGATGTCGTAGAGCATCTGCGCAGTAACTGAAGGCGAGGCCAGAAATTCAAGCGCGACGTCAACATTTTTTGGTAATTGAAGTGTTAATGACTAGCTTCGAGTTATGCCTAAACAAATATAAAAAAGTGAAAACGTCGTAATCGAATTCAAGCGCAGCGTTGCCAACTGACGTGTACATGCAATGGGTACGCATTGCACAGCACTGGCTCGCGGCGAACAGCTGTTCTCCAAATGCTGCAGCCCTGAAACAGAAGTGATACACAATTTGTTCATAATCAGTTTTTCACTACGTTCATAGCTGAAAATTGTAAATAGGCGAGTAATTACTTTGGTAATTACCCACACATATACTCTAACATGGTAAACATACGGTTCCTTAAGTTTTCGAATAGACCCTTCATAGTTCTCGTGCCTTCCAGATTCGATTTATACTCATACAAAACCGAGCAGGCAAAACTCGCCTGGCCAAGTGGTACATGAACTTTGATGACGACGAAAAACAAAAACTTATAGAGGAAGTGCACGCAGTGGTTACTGTGCGAGACGCCAAGCATACTAACTTTGTAGAGGTAATGCCCAATTGAGTTAATTTCGGGACACTAACTGACCACTTCCCCTTCTCTCTCCTTCCGTCGTGTAGTTTCGCAATTTCAAAATTGTATATAGACGCTATGCGGGTCTCTACTTCTGCATCTGTGTGGATGTTAACGACAATAACTTGTGCTATCTGGAGGCCATTCATAACTTTGTAGAAGTACTCAACGAATACTTCCATAATGTATGCGAGCTGGATCTCGTGTTTAACTTCTACAAAGTGTACAGCGTTGTCGACGAGATGTTTTTGGCTGGCGAGATAAGGGAAACCTCACAGACGAAAGTGCTCAAACAGTTGCTAACATTAAATTCGTTGGAATAGAGAGTTGACTCCCACTAAAACGATGCATTCCCATTGCCCGCTTATCGAATCTTTCATATATATTATTATTATGTACTATTTATCTACATGTGTTCTCTATATGCAAGCAAAACTCTCAAATGTTAAATGAATGTGTTTAGTATCAAATAATTATAATAATAAGAGATTAAACGCAGAAGCAAGTATTAAACCTAATCGAAACCGATATTATTTCTATATAAGGATGTGTACGTTTCTATGTATGTGTACGTGTACATATACATATGTTTTCATATATGTGTGTGTAGGTGGTTGCCGCCCACCAGCAACAGCGGATGCAGATAACAATAACCACTGGTGTTGCAGCCCTGAATGCACAGTCATTTTTCAACACTGTTCTATGACTGACGGCACTCTCGCACACTAATGCCACTTCGTCATTTTTTCAGTCGCCATTGTTCTCGTTCTCGGCTGTCGAATTTGTGGAAATTATCGAATTTCCGTGAAGTTCGTCGCAATAAACACAATATAAGTTAGAAAAACAAACAATTTCGGTGTATACAGTGCATAGTGAGCATTATTTGTGCTAAAGTAAAACAACGCGAGGCCGACAATCGAAGAAAATAAAGACACCAGTCCGAGCAACCATAAACGAGCGATATCGAATATTTGTTCGTGGCAAAAATACAAAACTTGAACAAAAGCCAACAAAGCCAAAAGTGAAATATGTCGGCTATGAATCCAGAATAGTAAGTCGTCATATGCATTAATTGCGCATAATTGAGAGATCATTGATTTGCTGACTGTAGAAAATACTTTGCACTCCTGCTCACTCGCGTTCCATAACCCACCATCCACTGGTTTTTTTTCTGCGACGTCATTTTTGCGACGACGACGTCGACGTCCACGACGACTAAAGTCTCTCAGGGTCCCACTCCCTTTTAAACGAGTATTTTTATTGTAACTAAAAAAACATACGATTTTCGAGTGAGAGATCTAAATTAAAACTCATGAGTATATACTTTATGCAGATGTACATGTGTATGTGTTTGTGTATACAATATATATACACACACTAATACAAATACATTTCAATAATTAATTGCTTCTGCTTGAGAATTGGAGAAATCAGTTTTTGATTGTTTTTGTTGTTAGAGTCGAGTCGAGAGTGGCTGCGAATGTTACTGACAGCCCTAGCTGAGCAGCAGCAGAGCGCAGCTTAGTTCCGTGCGCTGCTGCTACTGCTGTTTCGTGGGGCGGATGAGTCACCTGCCCAGCGCGTCTCCTACCCTCTCTAGCATGTACACATTGTTGTTGTTTGACTGCTTTACGCTGTGTGTGCGCTGCTGCTGTTGTTGTTCTCTGCTGCGACTGCTGCTACTGCTACGTAATCAAAATGCCATCTATGCTCAGTAAATAATTTACACTTTCGAGGGCTGCAATTGAACTGTGGAACTTGAGTCGCCTTTCCCTTTCACCCGTAATTAGTATGCAGCTGCATTCTCTTTAGACTTCTATAGTTCCTTGACATCCTTCACATCGTAGTGGAAAAGCAAACCACATTTTACATATCACATTTGCAAATAGCGGGTGTTTGCGATAAGATAATAGAAGTGACGACTATTTGGACGGCCACATTTGATAAACCCTACACGAGAAGTTTCATTCCATTGTGAATATACACGAATTCGTCTAATTCTATTAACACTCAAATTAATTTGAATGTTAGTTATATTACATATAGGGGTAACATTTCAAAAGGGGCTATTATTTCGCGTATCGATTAAATTTAGAACTGAATTCCAAGTAGTTGTGTCATACTGAGTTGGTCATGTGTTAATTTAGCTGATTCAATTTTTAAATAAGATAAGCTGGTATTGTTGAGGAATGGTAAACTGTTATATACGAAATATTATTCATAATATTCACTTGGATTCGCTTTATAAACGATTCCCGTTTAACGATGCTTTTCTCTGCACTTTTGCAGCGATTATCTCTTCAAACTGCTGTTGATCGGCGACTCTGGCGTTGGAAAGTCCTGTCTGCTGCTCCGATTTGCCGATGACACATATACAGAGAGCTATATCAGCACAATTGGAGTCGATTTTGTAAGTAGAACAATGCGTGTTGAAATATTGCGATATGTGATTCATCATTCTCTTTCTTTCTTTCCTTTGCCTCTTTGCAGAAAATTAGAACTATAGAACTGGACGGAAAGACGATTAAATTGCAGATTGTAAGCATAAATAGACGATCAAACATATATATATGCAGTCTCTAAGATAAGATCTCTATTTTATAGTGGGATACTGCTGGACAGGAGCGCTTCCGCACGATCACCTCATCATATTATCGTGGCGCACACGGAATTATTGTTGTGTACGATTGCACGGACCAGGAGTCCTTTAACAATGTGAAGCAATGGTTGGAGGAGATCGAGCGATACGCATGTGAAAATGTCAATAAGTTGTTGGTGGGCAACAAGAGCGACTTGACCACCAAGAAGGTTGTCGATCATACCACAGCTGCGGTGCGTAAACATAGGGTATTCATATGAATTATGAATGATCTAATTTATTATTTGATTTCATCTGCAGGAGTACGCAACTCAATTAGGCATTCCATTCCTTGAAACTTCGGCCAAAAGTGCCACCAACGTGGAGCAGGCATTCATGACGATGGCGGCCGAGATCAAGAATCGCGTCGGTCCGCCGTCGAGCGCCACCGATAACGCTAGCAAAGTGAAAATCGATCAGGGACGCCCAGTGGAAAATACCAAATCTGGTTGCTGCTGAATAACTCTGAATGTGAATCATTATTTTATTATACAATTAAACAAAATTTAAATATAATAAATTAAAACGAGAAGAAAACATAAACACACACACACAACCAACAATAAAAGCAAATCATAATTATAAAATTGAATTATATAATAACAATAATGATGAAGGCGACGATGATGATACGGTAACGATGCGACGATAACGATGACCCGATGATACAAGAGACGAAGATGCGATGCGATGCAAAAGAGATCGCAATGCAGTACACAATTTAAGCATATATACATTATAAATAAATAATACATATATGAGAATATGTAAAAGGCATCCAGAAGATAATGAAAATGAAATTGAAAACTCACAAGAAACAAGTAACTGGCAACTACTGATACTATATGTACTATCCCTCTCTGTATTTCTGTTCTCAATAGTTCTTCTCTGTTCATAAGTAGTGCAAAAAGCGTAACGAAAGAAATATGAATATGAAAGCGATAAAAAAAGAAAAATCAAATAAAAAGGTGTAGTAATTAACTTAATCTAAATCTAACCTATCTTAAGAGTTACTTACCACACACACACACAGCAGCGCGAAACGATGCGGATAACAGTTTACTATGAAACTTACAATATGCATAAACAATAAATAAAGAAAACAAAACAGAGAGAAACAAAAGCAAATAAACAAAACGAAAAACATAAATCGAAAAACTGCGTTTAACCCAAATTGTATAACTTGCTGTGTCGGTTGCTATTTATACCCCACGCACACACATGCTTAGTACATGCATACCTACACTTTATCATATTTATTTCGAGAGAACTACGATCTACCCATTTCCACTGTCTGTCATACTGTAATTATTATGTAAATCAAAAGTGAAAACATTTTATAGTACTAACGACAACAAATTTTCGAAAGAGACGCGTAGAATTTGTTTAGGCACATAATTAGTGTAATTTTTGATGGAGATGATGAGACGTTTAATAAAAATTTCATGAACATACGATTTATACTATATATAAACTAGATACTCTACCTGTTTAACATAGTTTATACACAAAGAACATTCTTGCCGGCGCTGCTCCCAAAAGCGTGCTACATTTCCAGGGTACCATATAGAAATTCAGAATTTAAACGGCGTGCTACAAATCGGAGAACATAAAGTCGAAAAACATTCTAGATTTCAGTTCCATTTCACTCGAAATCAAGAACTGTTCCCGGGTTTATTCAGAACTGTTCTCGATTACTGTTTCTTTTCAGGATTGGAAATTCGGATACAGCAATATTAGTTCTCAAAAATGGGATTTTCTAGCGTTTATTGACTTCTTCTGAGGTACTTCAGTCTTTACAACGAAATTTCTTCTATGAACTATGAACTAGTATATGGACTATGGACTAATCTTTGTATGGGGAATCGTGTGCTGCTCCAATCTTGCTGGCGCGACGCTCCTGCAGGCAGGCTGTGGTCACAGTGGCCGCTGTTGTGCCAATTATTGCTGCACCAAGCCCAACACGCTCTCGTTCTCGCTCGCAGAGTCCCACGGAGGTGGAGAGACTGTTACTGCGCCACGTGGAGGAGGTGTTGCGCTCTGTGCCCGATGACGTTGAAATGGAATTGATAAGGAACGTTGCCTCACGGCGCAGAGTGCGACGTGCACGTTGTGCGCCGCCTGCCCCGCTCAGAGCAGCTGCTCCTCCAGCCTCATCGACTTCGTTGTCGCCTCGTTGTCGTGTTGCCTGGCGCTGACTGCGTTCCGTGGCATGCGCATAATGATGATAATGATGACGATGGTGATGGTGATGATGATGAGAGTGCCTGCCCAGGCAGCTAAGCAGCAGACGCCAGAAGCCGCTGCGGAACTTAGAGGACATCAGGTTGTAGAGTATGGGATTCATGGCCGAGTTGAGGTACAGCATGAAGCGTGAGAAGTACAGCAGATTGTAGTATCCGGAGATACCCAAACGTTCCACATCCTCGGCGCTGGCCGTGATCACCCACAGCGTGAAGGCGCGAAACGGCAGCAGGCACACAAAGAAGCTGGAAACGACGGCCACCAGCATGAAGATCACCTGCTTGCGATGCTTCCGCATGCCGTTGCTCTGCTGGTGGCTGTTGCCTTTGGTGCTGGCAGTACCTCCACCTCCACCAGCTGCTTGTGTTGCTGCTGCACTGGGTTGGCTGGACGTCTGGGGGGAGGTGGGTCTATGGAATGCACTGTTGGGACGCAGCAGCTTGTAGGCAATGGCCGCGTAGAGCACGACCAGAATGCCAAAGGGCAGGAAGAAGAACAGTGTGATGGTGCCCACGAAGTAGAAGATGGACCAGAAGTCATCGGCTGCCGTTGTGCAGACTGGCGCTTCGGTGCCGTCGCCATAGGGCTCCACGCTGTAGCTGGATATGGCAATGATGGGACTGCAAAAGTTTATAGTCAGAGTTCGGATGAATCGAGTGTGCGGGAGAGGGAGGGGAGCGGGGGGATTCTCATAATTTGATTGTCTGAAAAGTTTGCTTAACAAAGAAACCAAAAAAAAAAAAAATAGAAAAGGCAACAAATTTTCAAAAACTATTCAATCGCAGCGCGATTGCGAATGCCACTCAAGTTAATCGAAGAACTAGAACGGAAACGGAAACGTCTGCTCTACTTATCATACACAAAATGGCGCTTCGATGCGTTGTAAATATATATCTACAAGAAGAATTGGCAATAAAACTACGTTGAATGACGACTGTACAGAACTAACGAAAAACAATTTTACTAAATGAAAACCAAAGAACTAGGGATACTTCTCTTTATACATATTCATACATACTCTACATATTCTCTTTATACATATTCATACATATTCATATATATTCATTTATATTCATACATACTCTACATATTTACAGTTGTGTTTACCCAGTGGACAAAAACTTGTTTGTTTTTTTGTTCAGGCTTTGCTACAGTAATACAAAATTATTTATTTACTTACTTTATAGAAATATATGTGTAATATTTTATTATATTATATTTGTATTGTATGTATTTGTGTGTGTTTATGCACGTGTGCGTGTGTGTTTGATGCCTTGCTTTGCAGCATTATAAGTACATGTAGTTTATTCTGTGAGTGGTATATATGTGCTTTCAACCTATGGAATAAACATAAAATATTACCTTTTCTAGGACCAAACAAATTAAAGACAGCCGGATTGCGGCATCTCCTCCAGTTTTGCCGGAAATATGTTTTAAATTTCAAAAATCCTTCTGTTTCTGTAATTCGTATGTTGTTTAACAGAGTTATGTTATTGCTAACAGAGCAATTAAGGTGCTGTTAAGTAATGTGGCTTATTTGCGCTGCCGCAAAGTAGGCAACACTTTCATATGGCAACTCGTTAGCGGTGCGTGTTATACGCGTTGCCGCAAAGTAGGCAACCGTTTTTGAACCGCTCGCATTGGTTTGCTTGACATGCCCCGCCGAAAAGTAGGCAGCAGTTTTGACGTCTGCCACAAAGTAGGCAACAGATTTCGCTGGGAACGGGCAGGAGAAAGTGTGAAAGTGCGTGGGAATGAACTGAACGAGAACTGTGAGAACTATGTATTTCAATACACCTAAATCATGTTTATCCGCCGTCTTGATGGGCTTACAAGCTCCCTTCGCATATTAAGCCATTTCCATTTGCCTTCGCTCCTTTACATGCGCCCGCCGTTTAATGGCCTCGAGTCGCAGTCCGACTACGGCATCCACCCCCCGAGCCCAAAGTAGTTATGGCCTATGGTAGTTGTAGTTGTAGTTGTTGCTGCTGTAGTGCTTTGGCTGTCGTTGCTGTTATTTATCTTTGGCACTTTCATTCGAGTTTAATAGCCCGAAAAATTGATTGTTTTTTGTGCGGAAATGTGTCCGGGATCGAAAGAAAAAGGGAACAAGGAGAGCTGGGCACAGAACGGGCTGGCACTGGCTGTCAACGGCTGTTGAAATGGAATCGATTATGCTTGCGAAAAACGCTCAAAACGCAATTTGTATGTGGGCGTGGCCGGGATCAGCTGGCACGCCACATTCCAGCGAAGTCAAGCGAAAGTGCAAACGGGTTGTGCCGTCGATTTTTCATTCAGTTTCCGCCTCCTCCGGCTGCTGTCTTGGTGTGGGATTTACAACTTCCTTAACTTCCTTGACGGGCGCGTCCTCGAAGCTGATTTGTTGCTTGTGCCGACGCTGCTGCTTGCTGCGCACCGTCGAGTTGTGCAGCATTGCCATCGCCTCGTGATCGCTGCCACATGGCAGATGCAGCTCGATCTTGAGCCTTGTCCGACTGATTTCCTCGCTGCTGCGTCGGTTTGAGCTGCGCGATAAAATGCTCGAATTGGTCGCTGTCCCAGTGGCATTGGATGAGTTTGTGTTGGTGCCCGTGCCCGTTGACATGGTGCCACTACGTCCATGTAGCTCGCTGTTGCGGCGAGTCCGACGTCCCAGCGTGCAGAGCTTAAGCAGCACGTGGCCAGCATCGTGACAGAGACGTGCGAATCCTTTGCGAAACTTGGTGGACATCAGATTGTAGAGTATCGGGTTCATGGCCGAATTGAGGTACAACATGATGCGGCAGAAGTAGAGCAGACTGTAGTAGCGCGCCAGGCCGATGTCGTGCAGGGTCTGCTCTGTGCTGAGGATGATCCACAGGGTGAGCACTCGGAACGGCAGCAGGCAGACGAAGAAGGAGAGCACAACGGCGCCCAGCATGAGGACCACCTGCTTGCGGGCCTTCAGACTGAGCTCCGGCTTGGTGGGGCGGGCACGCAGCATGGCGCCCTGGTTGGAGATGAGGTTCCGCGCAATGATCCCATACAGCACGACCAGTATGAGGAAGGGCAGCACGAAGAACACGGAGATGGTCATCAGAAAGAAACCGACCGTAGAGAGGCCAATCGCCTGTGTGAGGCAGACGGGCACCGATGATCCGTCAATATACTCGACCAGTTTGTACTCAGCCACCCACAGTATGGGGCTACAAAGAGGGGAGAGAGTGAGAGAGAGAGAGAGAGAGAGAGAGGGAGAGAGAGGGAGAAAGCAAACAAGAAACATAATCACGTTGAAGGGCACCGCAAATAGAGGCACAGAGAAAGAGACAGCAAGAGATAGACATAGTGAGAGGAGGGAGGGAGACGGAGAGGGCGATAGTGTGCGAGAGAGATAGGCCGGAGGTATGTATGCAAATAGTGGATGAGCGCCCAGATCAAACGGCACAGTAAGTGGCAACAGGCTGAGACATGTTTATCCTCTGCTTACCCCGCCCACATATCTTGAGAAGGGGGCGTGAACGTCATGGGGCGCTCGCTAGATGCTTTTAAAACGCCCGTCCGTGCGGCCTTGTGGCAGCTTCTTTGGTAGCGTAATTAATAGGCAAATGCCGCAGTCGGTGTGGGCAGACGAATGCCTTCCACGCCCCCTAGGTGGCTGTCCCTCGCCACCGACCCCCCCCGTTGGGAATGTGCTGTTTATTTCATTGTTATGGGGCGCAGCAAGATTTGCGAAATTAAAAAGGGTCGCTGACCGTCCTTAGACGCACAATAAGCAAGTGTCAATGGAACGAAAGTTGCACGATAGCGCGCGCACATTGCCACATTGCCGACGCTTATTAAAGATGACATAGATGACGCAGATGGACATGGGCGCAGATAACGAAAGCTGGACAGAAAATGGACCGCACGCACAAGGAAACCGAAACCAAAACCGAAAGCAAAGCGAAACCCAGGCCGAGATGCGAGGTGCGAGAAGAAGGAAGTGTGTTGAGAGAAAGAGAGAGAGAGAGAGGGAGAGGGAGAGAGAGATGAGGATGGTCGTAATGCTAACTGCCCATGTTTAGCATGTAAATGGAGAAGTCGATGCCAAACAAAGGCCAGAAACAAACACCAGGAAAAGCAATAATGTAGCAACAACAACAGGAAAAAGAGCGACAGCGACAGTGAGAAAATGACAAAAATGTGGAAATGTGAAAAACAAAATACAAATCATTAAAAACGACTACAACGATTGACATTTATAATTAATGGCGAGGCGAACTTAATGCCCGACTGCATAAACATACTCCCCACACACACACACACACACACACACAGAAGTTGGTAGAGTGAGAGAGTGAGAATGAAAATGGAATTAACCATTAAATCAATGCGGTGCGAGGGTCGACTATTTATTTACTTAATAATTACGTGATGAACTTAGGAGAACTTGGTACCATAACCAGAACGTGCAAGAAATAATAGAAATAACGAAGCTCTCTGAATTTCATTTGCGCTTTAATAAGATTTAAATTTGCACAAAAAAGCATGTTACAGTTTTTTGTGCGCGACTTTAAGAGCGTCTTAAGCCATAGCATACTTATGGGCATGCAACAGCTTCAAATGAAATTCAGGGGAGTTTCGATAAGATATAGACAATGAATACATACTACAGCTACTTAAGGATTACAGATACTACGATACACCTTAATGCACAATATTTAATTTGCAAGCACTCTAAAAATGAAGAAACACACACCGAGATAAGAGACGAGTTCATTGAACCGTCCACAGACAAAGATATAGAACGTGAGAAAGTGAGAGGGAGACTGTGGAAGCGAGAGAAAGACAGAGATGGAGTAGTAGCTGAGCTATGCCCCTTACCTCGTAAAGAGCGCTGCGATGCCCCAGGCCAGGACGCAGATGAGTATCGCACGCGCCTTGGTGCAGACATAGCCGGCCTTTAATGGCTCACAGATGGCGTAGTAGCGCTCAAACGAGATGGCCAATATGGTTAATACGCTTGCATGGGCTACCGTCAGCTCAACGAAGGGCACCGCTTTGCCTACGGGAAGAAAGAGCGAGAGAGGTAGAGGTAGATGGGTAAGTGAGACAGGCAGTTTTGTAATTGCTGGCAAAATGTTAATTGAGTCCGACGCTCTGATTGCCACTCACACATCTCGTGGCCCAGTACCCAGGTCTCTGGACGTGTGTTAACCTCAACCAGCACAGTGGGCGTGCAGACGAGCAGCACCAGCAGATCGGCAATGCTGAGATTGGTAAGGAAAATATTTGTCGAGTTGCGCATATCCTTTGTCTTTACAATGACAATGGGCACCTGCAAGTAGAGCAAGAAATGAGAAGGAGGGTGAAGTAAATAAGTCCCTAATTAGTAATGGAGAGTTGCATGCATGTGTTGCAAATTCCAGCATTGTGTTGCTTATACCACTGTAAGATATCCTGCAGCTGGTTCTGACAGGTTTACTGTAAAGTGGTTTGGCAGAAAGACCGGTGGAAAGGGGGAGCAATGAATTTAATCAGTTGTACTCATTTAATTGATTCTTTTTTTAATTTCTACTGATTCCTTTCATTTCCATCTGTTAATTTGCTGACCACTTTACATGCCTGTCTTCTTCTAATCGATCATTTATGTACTTCTAATCGATTTCTATTATTTTGTTTTTAACTACATGTGATATTTCTCAGTTCAATAAAAATAAAACTGCATTTGCTATTCAAACATCGATACTTTACTTCCATAGTTTTCATTAATTGGCTAAATAATACTTTAATTCGATAACAGAGCTAAATTTGGTATTAATTGCATATCGAGTTGCATCAGTTACTCAAGGATCGATACTTCACTTTCATGTTTTCCCCTTCGTTTGGTATTTATTGCATACTGATATCGAATTGCATCTGGTATTCTAACATCGATAATTTATCCTGAGAATATAATCGAAATTTGAAGGACTCACCATAACATTGCCCACAACTCCAAGCAGCATGATGATTATGCAGAAGAACATGGCCGTTGTGCGTATATACGACGGAATCTGTGGCAGCATCTGCTCAGCATCTTCGGCGGCGTCTGTTGCAGTCGTATTGGAGTTGCTGGAACTGGCGCTGGTGGTGCTGGAGCTGCTGCTGTTGCGGTTGTAGGCTGGAATACTATTAGTTGCGTTGTACGCGCCATGGTCGCCACGAGCAGCGCCACGGGATAACTCAGCATGCTGCGTCGTCGACTCTGATGCATCTTGAGCTGTTGTAGGCTGAGTAACTACTGTAATTGTTGTTGCTGTGGCTGTTGCTGTTGTTGCCGTGACCGTGAGCAGCAGCAGCAGAATGCCCGATCCAAGGCCAGTGCTGGTCAGGGTGAGCCGCGTCTGGCGCTGCCTGCGCCTGGCCACAGCTTGCGGCGGAGCAGCGACGCCGAGGCAGCCGCTCCACAATGTCGTCGTTCTGTCCTGTGTCGTCAAGGGCGCCGGCCAAGCGTATATTGAATCTCCGATTCTCAAGTACGCAACATTTGGCACATTATCGCGCGTTAAGTGCGAGCGGAAATGCGAGCGATTTTCCGATTTGGCCCCCCTGGCAAAATCGCCCGCTGTTTAATTGGGCAAAGGGGCACGTCGCGACGCCGACGTCGACGTCAACGTGCCGGCGTCGTAATTGCCCGGTCCTTAAATACGCGCTAATGAAATTAAGTTGCCCGACGACGGCTTCTCGAATTTGCGAGCTGACGGTGTCGCTAACAGATCCCGTTTCCGCTCCGTTCCGTTTCCCGCTCTTGCTTCAGCTCCTCCTCCTGTTGCCCGCAGCGACATTAAACAAATCAATCAGTGGGGCTTTGTGGTTGCGTTGCGGGGTGAGTCAGCTGGATTACGGCTTGTCTGAAGTAGCAAAAGTGTCTGGGATTAGCATTTAAGTAGGCAATATAGTCTCGGACGGAGGCTGCAGCTGCGGCAGGAACTAACCGGACCGTTGACCAAACAGGCCAGCCAAGTGGCCAACTAACTAACGATAATGAATGGAAAGTTCATTAGGAGCTGTCATTTACATAACATTAAAACATCCGACCCGAAGCCGATTAACGCCCCCCGTCGAGCAAACATAAACATACCCCCCAACGCCCCTACGTCTGCCCCTGCGGCCGCCGCCCACCTTATCATCGAGAGTCGACGACAGTGAACGCCGTTTAATTGCCTACAGGGTTGTCAGCACTTGCTGGGAAAGCCAACGAAATATATTTCATGACTTAATTAAATTATGATATTAAGTTAAATTGTCATTCAATGCAATAATCGAAATATATATATATATTAGAAGATTTATTAGTTACAAAAAAACGAGATTTATTTTTTATAGAAAACTTAAAAATTCACAATTCATTCAACATTTGTTCACAATTTTGTTCTAACAGAAAGGGCATTAAAAGCCACTTGAATAAAAAAAACAACTGTGGTTAAGTTTTAAGTTTCATCTCAAATATAGCTGGCAACTCTGCAGTCCTTTGCCAAACTGCAGTGTTGCCTAACTGACGATTATCACTAAAGTCTCTCGTCGGCCCAAATGGCTTTATTAAATCTTCATTCTCGTACAAGTCTGTGACACTTAATTGTATTATGCACACACGCACACACACCCACACACTGTGGCAACAACAAAGACTTCCGGTGTTTTGCTTGCTTCTCGCAGCGCCATTTTGATTAATTTGATAAATTCATTATGGGCTCACCATATTGGTTATATTCTGGTCTCTGTCTGCAACTGTCCAACTGTCGTGACAGTGTGCTGCCACTGGGCAGCCCCCTCTTGCCTCCTTCCCCCCCCCCCTCACAATGCCCTTTGTCTTGGCACGCGAACAAGCTGTGCACTGTGTGTTTATTATCCCGTCCGGTAATGTCCGCACTTCAGATTGCCTCTGTCTCTCTCGTTCTCACTCCTCTCTCTCGGTTCAATGTCCCCAAATGACATAACAAGGCAGTTTGTGCCACATTTGGCTTAAAAATGCGACTTTAACGATGTTGACAATGGCCAACGGGCCAAGGCAATCATCAGCCATGCCACCATCAGACGGGATGAGTCAAGGCAAGGGCTGAGCCAAATTGGCCAGTTTACATTGGTCTCGAACTCTCGAGTGTGTGTTGCGCTTAAACTTCGACGTGAAATTTGAACTTGTTCTCATTTTGAAGTAGTGCGGAATTAACGAAAGGGTTAAGAGAATCAGGAAACTTGACAGTTGAGACTATGTGAAGTTTGTGAAGTGTAGAACGAGGATTTCAACGTGATTTATTTTAAAAGATTTAAATACGAATAAACTTCACAAGTTAAACAAAAACTTCAAGTGTTTAAACTACTCTCATTGTGTACGTATTTGTTTTCAGAGTCAAGAGATTTGACTTCTTTACATTTGTATATATCTAAAATTATAACATGTTAAGGTTTCATAAAAGAAACATATAAAGAACTTATTATAATCAGTTTATAATTATAAACCTCAATATTAATTTTTGTTAAATTTATTAAAACTATTTAATGTATTTATTTATCTTATGTTATTTATTTAATGTTAAACTATTTTATTTATTTTTCCTTTCAACATTCTGCAACCTTGCACCACTGTGGCAGTGGCTAGTGGCCATTTTGTTTGGGCATAATTGCTTAAAAAGTTTGATCAAGTATAAAGACAAATGAAGCGGGCAGCACTGGAGCTGGAGGGGAAGCTCTACCTCTTCCCAGTTCTACCTCCTGCCACATCTCCACGTCTCGCTCCTGACTCAGTTACACTTGGAGGTCGCATGGACAGCACCATTGCCCTCGAGCAGCCACAACAACAACAACAGTAATAACTGCAACAACAACTACATCAGCAACTGCTACGACCGCAACGCATGTAAATCTCAAACGGTTTACGGTTACGAGCAAATCCCAACTGCTCTCACGTCGAGCCGGGCTGCTGTTGTTGTCGACTGTCGGCCATTTGATGGATAACTTGTGGCCTATTCCCCCCACCGCCTCCCCTGGATGTGTTACACCTACGCACAGCCCCAAGCATCCCCAGCCATCACACATACACGCCCACTAACACAGTCAAGGATTTCGTCAAGTATTCGGTATAATTTAGCTGAGATTTGAATAAGGTTCAAAGCTGTTGATGATAATGGAAATTGAGCTGGATTCCTGCACACCACTGCACACACACTACACTACACTACACTACACTACACTACGCAATAAGAATATGTCGAGTGTGCGTGCCAGTGTGTGTGTGTGTTGATTGTAACGTTTTTTTATGGTATTTAAGATTGAAGGCAATTTATAGCTGACACCCTAATAAAATTAACATTGAAATGGCAATTCAAGGCGGCAATAAGCGGCAGCATCAAGTCAAGACGCCTTAGTGGAACTTTCACACATGACACACATGCATACATACACAAACACAGGCAGTCACACCCCTGCATGGCACACACTCGCATATCTAATCAATTTATCGTTCAATAATGGTCGAGTTAGTGGCTTTCCCGCCAGACACTTTGACAAATCGCAGAACTGGCTAAAATAAAGCTAAAAAAAGCGAGAAATAAAAATAAGAATACTAGATTAAAGATGAGAGCAGCGAGCAGCAAATTGATCCGCGCTTGCTTTAATGAGAGTGGTGAAAATAATCCTCCTTTCTTGCCTCCTGCCATTTGTGGCTTCCCCTCTTGAGGGAAGGATAACCCCAAGTTATCGCGACATTAGACAGGGGTGCCATACGCTAAATAAATTGAAATGACTTCGTAATTGTATTTGCGACTCTGGCTAAATTAATCCAACTAGTTCGCATGCCAGAGCGGCGCTCGTGTGGAACCAACAACAACAGCAACAGCAACAGCAACAGCAACAGCAACAACAATGAGCAGAAAAATACTTGAACAAAGCGCCGTAAAACCAAAAGCTTGTTTTTTCAATTCACAGAGAATAGGAGAAGGAGGGAGACAGAGACTTTGAGAAAGAGAGAGTGAGGTAGAGAGGGAAGTGAGTGAGTTAGCTTTCCCCCAAAGGTGATGGGGTAGAAAATTGGTTTGCCTTTAGAGAGAAAAAAAGCCCCTAAATGAACTGATATTTCATATCCGGGGTCGGGTTGTCCTTCTTGACTGGCAATTAGTTTATGAACAGTTCGTCGAGCTATTTTGGGCATTTGTTGTGGTCGCTTTTTTGGTGTTTTTCCTGATTTTCCTCAGCCACAATTGATTGACATTTAGTTGAACCTACTTTCGCATCGATTAGAACTTTTTGACCTTAAACAGTGCCCGAGGAAGTAAATACTATATATATTCTATGCATATTCTATGGGTATGTGGAATTTTCCTATGCTATTTTCAATTACACTCTCATAGCTCGAATTCCAAGCTTGAACTCCGCGATGCCAGCAGCATCCTTTGATGTGGCGTTCTCCCGTTACTCCACACTGTACCGAGTCAAGCATGTTGCCCCTCCCTCCTCTTGCCACTTGGTCTGGCAGCCTCGCTTATTTATGTGCCTCTGTGCTGTCCAGCTGAGCACTAACCCTGTGTCCCACTCCCTGCACCTTACTCCCTGTACACCCTGTACTCCCTGCACCCTGTTGGCCCTCTTCATCTCAATCCTCTGTATTCTCCTTAGAATTACTGCTACAGTTACTGCGATTGTTTGGCCGTTTGTCTGTTTGTTCAACTCTCCAACAATGCCACTGTTCCATGGTATGGTATAGTATATGGTACATGTTATACCCAACATATAGCTCTACGTACTACACATTTATGTGCAATTGCGAGGTGTGCTTTCTACTTAAGTTCTACTAAGACATATTGATCTCTTACTTTAAAAAGACATAAAGATGTTAAAGAAATATTCAGCGTTTTATACTTTTCATCACTAAACTTATCCTAATAACTATCGATTCGTTATATTTATATTGCTTTTCTTTGCCTTGGGGCAAGATTTAAGACCAAAAGGTAGTAAAATTTAAGTAATTTTCGGGTCACGTTGAATTTCGCCGCAGGAGTTGTTGACGTGAAACGTATTGACTGTATTTCTTCATTCTACTTACTCTAAGCTCTAAAATTAATAACCAAAATGGTTACATTTATAGATAATCCAAATTTCAATACTTCTTTCGAGTGTCAAATATAATAAAATATAATATTGATTTTCTAGAGGGAATGGCATGTAAGATAATAACATGAAATCTTTATCATACTCTGGGATCTAAAACTCCATACATACACATTAATACAGCATTCACATTATTAGAAATGACATTTCTTTACTGTTTATATATTTGAAATAATAAACATCTGTTTACAATATCATGAAGCAAGTTAAAATGTTTAGTTTGTGAAAATATCAATCAAATATTACTTGACTTTACAACACTCTTCAAACCCTTCGCATGTCCATTATGTTGGCTACTATCCTCAGTAACGTATCAACCACACCTCGCTGGATTTTCACCTACATATATCTTCATCTTTACGCTTGCTGTTGTTGCTAGTGGTCGTTCGACTAATGTGTTGGTCTGCAGCTTGACTTTTGCTGCTCAACATTCAGCTTCTTCTTTTGCTTCTGCTTCTTCTACTTCTTCGTTTCACGCTCATTCTTTATCTGGCAGCGACAATTGGCCCGCTGCTTTCCAGTGAAAGTCGCGCGCATTGCACATACGCCGCGTGTGCCGCGCAACGAACTGACGTATGAAAAAGAAGGCATCCTTTTTGGCAAGTATTTAGCGTGGCTTGGCATTGATAAGGCATTGGCCCTGGCCAGCCCCCGCAGGCAGATGCCTTATCGCAGGGGGAGCTGCTAGGGAAGAGGTGTGGGGAGCGGGGGGTAGGGAGGTGCCTATTGCCAGTGGGCATCGTTGAAGAGATCCGACCATAGCCGCGGGCCGGGAAAGTCGGCAGCTGCTGTCGCTGCGTCGCCGTCGCCGTCGCTGTCTGTTGGTTTGCTTATTTGTTTGCCATGAGAACCCAAACACACAGTGAGATATAGAAAAACCATAGATAGCTTGCGCTATTGTTTTACGATTGCGTGGAAATTGAAAACATGCTGGAAAAAAAGCGAGAGAAGCCACGAGCAAAAAAAGTCAACATCAGTTGCGTTACTCATGGCGGCTCGTGACACCCGATGCTAAAGACACTTTAATTGCTTCGATATGGATACACACATACACAGACAGATACACAGACACACGCACACACTATCATATATTATGCGTGGAAATATCAGCTCGGGTGCCCCGTTCTGAATATGTATGCTGCTTTCACATTTCTCTGACCTTCAGAGTTATCGAATTTCGCTTCTCTCCTGCTTGATCCGTGGCCATATGGGAACTGCACTAAGCTCGCGTTGAAGTGTACAAAGTACACTGAGAGACGCTTAGCTTATCAGCTATACAATTTAGAATGTTTCAGACAGATAAAGATATAGATAATCCCTTATCTTTATACCATATGAGCAGACAATTTGTTGCTGTTTCCCCTCAAAGTAAGCTGCCATTTTCTTGCAGTGTAATTGTAGCCTTAGCTGGCTGACTGCATTGCTTAAGCCATGGCTTGAGTCGACATTAGCAGCTGCCCTTCCTGACTGCCTGGCTGCCTTGTCATTTCCGGTGTGCGCGCAAATTGAAAAATGGCGTTTGCCGCACTTCCGTTCGCATTATTGAGCAGCGCGTCGTTAACTTGCGACAGCAGCAGCAGTAAATGTTACTACAACAACAGAAGGTGCTGCCGCAACCACAAGTGGAGGCATCCAGGGACAGGAATTGTAGCCAGAACAGGAGCTGCACTTCTGTGGTTGCCTCCGCCTCCGCCTCCGCCTCCGCCTCTGCCTCTTCCTCTGCCTCTCATGCCTCTCTTGTTGTTTCCGCTGGCAATTCACATTAATTTGTCACTCGCGTGTGGGGCGTGGCCTAGTGCGTGCGGCTGACGTCAGCAGAGTGCTGCTGATAATTCAAAGGAGAAAGAGAGAGAGAGAGAAAGAGAGAGAGAGTGAGAGAGAGAGAGACAGGGAGAGGGAGAGGGGTGTCAGCAAAGTGGCACTTATGACAAAGTCACAGGCGAACTTCAGCAAACTGCATTAGTAGCGCTGCAAGTGGAACTGGAACTGGAACTGCAGTGAAGACAAAGACAAGTTGATGAACTGTTTGCTTGCTATTGGATGTCATTCAAGTCGGACGGCAATTGTCGCCGCTTTATGTGCTGCAGCCATTAAAAGTAACTCAAACAGGGTATACCAGGCTTATGCGTAAGTAAGCAACATAAAAAGGAAGGTGTGGTTGTGTGTATTGAGTGTAAATACTCTTTGGTTCATTACGAAGAGAACAGACAATGTCAGTCAGTCTGACTTTCCTTTACTTTGATAGATCTCATCAACATCAACAGTAAAGTACTGATTAATAATAAAACTATTACACATTAATTATACGCAACGAGTACCATCACCACTACAGTGCTGATTAATTATATAATTAATTATATAATAATTCTAAAAACTCAGTATCAAGTGCAGGGTACACCGCAGACGTGTATGCTCAGGCTGCACTTCATCTTTACGTGTTTATTGGCTGCAATTGAGCGGACTGCTTAGTTAGCTTACTTTCACTTCATGCAGGGGGCAGAGGCCAAAATGCTGTTTTACGAGTTCAACGAACCAACTTGGGGTGGGGGGGAGAAGGAGGAACAGCAGCCACCCACAGCGAAGAGGCTCCCCTCTCCTCCTCCCGTCCCCTGCCAGATCATAATATGCAAAGAGAGCGCGGTGTAATGAGCGCAGGACACAAGTGCAAAAGCGTCTTTCGGTTTTGGCCGCATTCTTTTTATGGCCCTTTTGTGCTTGGCCCAAGTGCGTCATGAAAATCGCATTTATTATTCGAATAAAAATATTCTTGTTTCTTTTTTTTTTTTGGTTGTTTGTGTTATCAGTAAATTAAACACTTTATGCTGTGTCCAGTCTTCGCCTTCGTCGCCCAGTGTTGTGTGAAATTTTTGACAAATTTTCATCAGCCAAGAAAGGCGGCAAATTGCATCATAAAAAACTTTAAGACGTGTTCTTCGCTTCCGAAGTCGGGGCTAAATTTAAACTGCAATCTCATCTTTGATCATCTGCGTCACACGCACACTGCTTACTAAAAATGTGCGGACAGCAGAACAAATCAAAGAGAATAATTCAGACGAGGGGGAATTCATTTCCTGCCCCCAAAAAATAATATCTAATAAAGTCAGTTGATCTATTTGTGCGTTATTTATGCAGTGCATTAATGGTTCGACTTAGCCTAATCTGATTGAAATATATATACATATATAGTATATACCATTTATACATATATAGCCTGTAGAGTGTTCTTCCTGTTTTGTTACCAATGCATAAATAAAACCAGAAAAACGCGTTAAAACGCACAAAAAAGGAAACGACGATTTTGGGGGACGACAAAATATTACGAGCGAATTTATTATTGTTATTTTTGCTTTTGTTATTGTTGTTATATGTACTCTTGTTCTTGTTTTTGCTCTTGTTCTCTTTGCGTTGTTGTTGTTGTAAATTAAACGGGCATCTGTTTGCAATTAGAATTGCAAATGCTTCTCGCTCGGCCTAAATGAAGGGCAGGAAGTGTGAGAGAAACGAGTGCAGAACGAAAATAAGCACGTTTTAAACGTGCTCATGGATAGGGAGGGGGTGTATAAGAGGGATATGGAGGGATACAGTGATGGACGCAATGTGAGGGGCAAAGGGAGGAGGTAAGTGAACAAGCCTCGCTAAGGAGGCCGGAAACCGAGGCGAAAAGTGCGGCACAAGTGACTGGTGAATTGCTTGAGAGGATTGCGTAGGCTGCATGTTACCAAATACCCTACACAAACTGGTATATCAACTTTGAGGGGAAGCTTAAAACTCTTAAATATACTAAGACTTCTTTTTAATGTACCAAAACCTTTCAAGAATTCCACTTCTAAAAGTTTTTATAATAAACATAATAAATACTGCATATTTTGTTGTATTTTAAAAAGCTCGTTTCTCAGTTCTTCCCTCTATACCAAGAAAGTAATGTTTAAAAACACATTCAAAAGCATTAGTTTAGTAATTAAATATATAAATTGCAATATTAATATATGATAGGGTATTCAAACTTCAACTAGTTCAGTTTTCTGCACTTTCTTCCATGTATTTTGTTAAAAATTTTGATGGGCACAGAAACAATTTGAACGTAATGACGAAGAAAGTTGTTACTTAGCCTGTGGCTCATTTGTCAGCGATTGCCGAGCGCACAGACGAGTTGAGCTAAGTCGAGTGGGAGAGGGGGATAGGGAGGAGGGATAGGGTGCTGGCTATAATCCAAATAACCATGCATAAATTCCATAAGGAAGGCGTGAACGGAGCCCTTCGTTCTGTTTACACATAGATATTTGCTAGTGGATTCCAGAAATGGAAAAGGGACACGTTTGCCTCGAGTGGAAAGCCAAAAGGACATTCAAATTTCATCGATTTATGGTATATGGGTAATTTTACGGGAAAAGTTTTGCCTGTAATTCGATGATATCTAAAATTGATGATAGCATGAAAACTGAAATTAATTTCCCTAAACAAAAACTTCCTTAATTATTTGTGTTGCTTTTTACGCCCAACGCAAAACTTTTTTCTTGTAATTTCGATTGATTTTTAATGGCAGCGTGAGAAGCCTACAAAGGCAGTCGGCAGGCAGGTATAATGTTCTACTATAAATCAATAAACACGCATAAATATATGCTATAAATGTGTGCTATAAATAGAATGGCTAAAAAGGCAGGTAAAGTGCGGGTAATTATGCGAATTATCCAGTTAGGCATGCGGGAATATATAGCACCAATTAAGTTAGCAAATGAATTTTAAGAAATCTGAATAGATGCTGTATACTTGTATATAGCAGCCATATGGCTCACAGTTTGTCTGACAAATAGCCAGCCATTGCGCCCTCGAATCATTGAGATTTGCCTAGATATAAATTGCACTCATAACTCAGACAGGTTGCAGGAGCGTGCCGACAAAGAGTCCCTTCCTGCCTCTGCTATCCCTCTCTCCTAGTTTCTTTCTCTCTCTCTTTCCTTCTCTTTTCCACTCTCTTTGCTGTCCTGGCGTAGATTTCACTCAGTAGGTTTTCCGGCAGAAACTTAATAACTCATTTGTTAGCGCACGACTAGCTGCATTCAAATGGCCACTAAGACCTATCATAAAAGCAAACAAACAGACGCCGCGCACACTCACACACATAGTATACACCTACACCCACACCCACACACAGACACATATGGCGTGCTGCGTAAAAAACAGTGGCAACGGCCTTGCCTGGCACAGCAAACATTTGACTTCTAATTAAGAGTCAAGAGGCCAACAACAAGTAAGAAGATTGTCAGTTAAGCAGCGCGTGTTTGACTTGAAAATACCCTGTACAAATGAAGACAAATATAAGTCAAGAATACAGCATGTCTAAGACAATGAAATAAAGCATTTAGATAAATTAATAATTATTAATAAATTAGTAATAGTCACTAAAATCTCTAAGGATTGATGAAACCAAAGGTTCTCTTTAAAGGCCCTACTCTGTTTACAGTTTTTGAGTAACTCAAGGAACCTAACATAATCAATGGTAGTCAGCAAATAGATCAAGCAATATATAGCTCTAAGTTATAGACTCAATCTCGCTAGAACAATTAGTTATGCATAGACTTTAAAGGTATTTATGTAGTGCAACTGAAAGTTAGATTCACTTCACGGATGTCGAGAGTGAACAGACTTCCTGGCGACTTTTACACCCACTAAATTAATTTTCTACTTACAAAGAGTGATAATACCCCTACCCCCCTCGCCTGTAGGGTATCACAGCATAAGCCCAAGTGGCAAACACGCCGAAATACCTTCCACACGTTCCTCTACATGGAGTAGGGCGATGATTAAGTGCCCACGTACAAAACGAAGAGCGTAGAACCTTTGCCAGCGAACTACGTCTGCATGTGAGACGGAGACCTTAATGGCGGGCGCCTTGTGCGGTAGCTCGGTGTGAAATAGAGAGGGAAGAAGGAGGGAGGAGCGGAAACAGGGCAGGACCGCCCCCAGTCTTGGCCTTCATTTGGTATGCGTGTGCTAATCAAATTGGGTCTACTTCGTGTCTGCGCTTTTGTCTATTCCTAAAGGCCCCCTTTATCGCCTGCCCTACGGCCGTGGGTGGCATGAGGTGTGAGAAGGTCGCCGCCTTTGCGGGGGGTTGGGGTTGTTTATCAGTTGTCTGCGCCTAATGTGTAAGTATGCCAAAAGTGATTGCATAATTATGCAAATGCTTCAGCACAATATACGTCTAATGAATTACTCAGACAAATGTGGGTGGGGTAGAGGAAGGGTAGAAGGGTAGAACAGGCACTTGAACTCCCATCTCCCCATCTCCCACACTCCTCCATCCCCTTTTCAACTGGCAAGTGGCACCTTCTGTGCAGATTATGTAATAATTTGTTATTGTAATTATCGTTAATCGAATTACAAACGAGCTTCCAAAAATAAGTCAAAGTTGAAAGTTCACAGTGCATTCCCTTTCTCCTCATTCCCTCGCCCTAATCGTTTTTCCGGCACGCGCTGCCTTTGTGTGTGTGGGTGTGGGCTGGGGGTACTGGGTCAATCGGTCCTTTTGAGCAGTGCCATAAAACAAATATATCTATATACATATAGTATTTGCAGACCTATATAGACGATCATTTCGCCGTTACTCTTTTGTTTATTTTGCCAGCAATAAAAAGACGCACTCGCCGAAAAAATTCTATCGAGAATCGAACCATAAAAATATTTAGCACATTGCGCAGGGAAAAACTTTAACGAAAGGTAAATAAATATGAAACAAAAATAAGAAAATAAGAATAAGAAAAATACTAAAAATTTTAAAATAGTGCGCGCTCTTTTTGGGGTTAAACAAACTCACCCGACTGACTGACACGCCTATCTGCCCGGCACCCTTTCCTCGCCCCTGCACCATCCCCCGTGGAGGCATTACAAATTCGATAATACACGATGATAAAAAAAGTCGGCGACGCGCCTTTTATTTGCGCCTGGCCCTGTGACAGTTCAGTTTAATTTTGAAAAGAAATTTCACGATGAAACTGTTGCTGTTTTTATTGTTTTTGTTTCTGCTGCTGTTGTTGTTGTTGTTGCTGCTGTTGTTTTCGCATTGTTGAGTCACAAAAAAAAAAAAAGACAAGCACAAATTTCTTATTCAGACTGCGTGCAGCGATCGAGTGATGGAGCCAAGAAAACAACACACAGCATATTCGAAAGGTCTCCACACGCGTCTGGCAAATCAAACTGGCAACTGACTAACTGATCGAGTGCTCGCCATACTCCCCTTTCCCTCTCCACTTGCCCCTCTCTAGTTTGTTTCCAGCTCGTAATTAGGCTGAAGGCGGAGGCAGAGATAAATTCGCAACATGAAAGGGAAGCGCATAAATCAGCATTTATATAAATAAAGACATCAGAATTTTGGAACTGGGACTTGCTGGCATGCTCTCTCTCTCTCTCTCACTCTCTTATGTTCCACCTCTACATTCCCCCCCTCAGGTCCCGCTCTGCCCTTGCTGTCTGTCACAAATCACAATCCAAAGCCCAATCAACTTTTGCGGCTGCATGAGAAAACTGCCCAAAAGAAAAGCAAACACACACAGACACAGACAGACAGTTCACATCTCGCCGGCCCACGCGACGTATACGCAATAAATTTTCATATTTCATATGCGAGCCACACAACGCGCGGGCTCTCTAAACTCATCCATATGACGTAGCCATGGGAACAGCAACAACAACAGCAACAACAATTTTTTATAAACAATATTAAATTCGCGTGTAAACAAAGCCGCAAAAAAGCCGAAACAGCCCCAAAAAATAAAAGACTGCAGAAGTGCTAACAAATGTTGCACTTGAAGCGATGCGTTGCGCTGTCGTCTTAACTAAATAGGCGAAACGAAAAATTTATCAATATTTAATAACATTAACAAACAATGCTTCCCCCTCTCTCTCTCTCTCTGTCTCTTTCCCTTTCTATGCCGGTACTAAGCCAATGTCAATGCCATATGGGAGCAAACCGAGGAGACTCTCGAGTGCGTAGCAAGGTCTGATAAGCTGACGGATTCGCGTCGTCAAGTGCAACAAATTGCGGCAAAAACAATAGCACAGTTGCCAACAACAACAATAATATAACAATAATAAATTGTACCTAGTCTTGATCTCAAGAGGACGCGATGACGGCGCCAAAAACCAAGGGAGATTCGCGAGATTCCCCCCACGAGTTGATTCTCATGGCATTAATTTGTCAATGTTTGTGTTTGCGTCTTGAAATCAATATTATCCACATTATGCATTAATAATGATGTGGTTCAGGGGTGGGGTGGGGTGGCAAAAGTGATTAAAACACGTCTGTATGCAAATGCCGGTAAGCCGTGAGTTTAATGAGTTGCGTATCAACAATGTGACAGCTTCAGCCGCGAGGCGCACTCGAACAGTTCATGCAACACGATCGGCAAACACGCAAGTGTTGGGACTGCAAATTTAGAATGAAAATAGGTTAATTTCTATGACATGATCAGGTATTCTTAACTTAGAATCTCGACTATGATTCATTGTCTATTTTCAAGTAAAAAACTTGTAGTAAGAAAAGTGAAAGAAATACATTTTAAATATTTCCATTTGCCTTCGGAATTTGTACATATGGTATATTTTCACTGGAAATATATAGAACATAGTTGTGCACTGTCATACCTAGATATGTTGCATATATGTATAGATGTACATTCTATATTGCTATTGTCATGCTGAAAACAAAAGCACTCCTGACGATCAAGTTCAATCAATTGGCATTTTTAAATTCATCAAGTTTATTGTGTGGAAAACAATCGAAGACTATATAGTCTATATAGGTATATGGGACAGCAGAAGATAATGTTTTGTTGTAATATTTTATATATTATAAGATACAAATGATGATTTATGATAGTTTTGATTACTTATTAATATCCTTTTAAACTATAATTAAAATCTATCTTATGAAAACTCATTAAAATCACGATTATTCTTTAAAATCGAAAGCCATTTTCAAGCTAAATGATAAATGGAAGCTGTGTTCAATGAAAATTAATGCAAAACAGAATAATTTGTAAAGATAAATGTATCGAACTTCATACACTAATAAAACTGAACAATTACTTGACAACTTTCGAGTTAATAACACAAAACTGTTCAAGAAAACCACAAAAATAAAACAATGCACACAATGAGGTAACATATGACGAACTGCTTTTTGCAATAGATCAAACTGTCGCAGAAATATGACAGCAGAATGTGAGCGCCAGAGCAGGCGGCACATTGTTCTACCAAACTGATGCCTATATATGACACACATAAAAGATATAACAGACAATTCTGTAGAACTTATATCACTTTATTCTCGGCAATTTCAATTGAGCATCAACGGATCATTTAGCATATCAAGACTTATAAAACAAGTCTTTAACATGCTCCTCTAGTTTGTGTGTGCGTGCGTGAGTGTTTGCTCGAATATTTATCGCTTATCGGGTGTATGCGCTCTGCTGTTGAAACTAGTTTATCAGCTCCAATGCAAACTGCGCTATCATTGGTAATACAAATAAGCGCAACGAATTTTCAGGCCCCAAATAAAATTTCAATCAAACACGGAGAGAAACTTACCCGAAAGAAAGTTTGCGGAGTTTCCCTAAGAGTTTTCCTAGTTTTCTCTTAGTTGTAAACGATGTATAATACTAGAATAGAACTTGTCAAGGGGTGCCTCGTCTGGCTGTCTGACTGTCAGGGTGTCTGTCTAGCTGTCTCTCTGTCTGCAGTTTGTGTAGTACTTTTTATCTCGTTGCATTAATTTCTCATGTCAAACTTCACGGTGAACACTTAACGTTAAAAAAGGCGCTGAGTTTTTTTTATGTTTCGCATATAATTAAAAACATTAACACGACAACAGCAACAACAATAACAACAACAATAGCAACGACGGGCAGCGGGGGCAGCTGGAGGGAGCAGCGCCGTCGACGTTGACATTAATGGCAACCGCAAAGTGCAGCGCGAAATAAGAAACAATAATCTTGCATTCGAACACGCACAGACACGCACGCACATGCACACGCACGCACAAATGAAGACAAAATACTGCGATGCATCTGCTGCCGTTGCTGCTGCTTCTGCTGCTGCTACTGTTGCATCTGCCGCGTTGTCAGTCAAATTACCAAAATACCGTTAAAACGAGCGCGCGCCGGCTTTGTTTAGCTTTTCCCTGCCCGACTTGGCTTTATCTCTGCCTGATCCAGTCAACCGCTCGACGGCAGGTTTTCCAGAAGACTGAAAACTGAAAACATTTTCTAGCGCACAATTTTCATACAGCATTTGCCGCAGCATTTGCGGCTTGGCCAACTGTGCGTTCGTGCACGGCCAGTAAAGCTTCCCACGAGAGAGCTTTCAGTGTGTCTCTTTTTAGCTATAGCTATAGCTAAATCGTAGAGCTTTACGGCTAGGCCAAGTCGAAGCACAGCGCGCGGGCTTTTGTGAATGGGCAGCAGCGTCAGCGTCAGCAGCAGAGACGGCGACGGCGATAGCGACGCGTCGCTAATTGAGCGTGACAGGTGTGTGAGCGGGAGGGAAGAAAGTGAGTGACGAGAGAGAGAGAGTTCACTATGAGAGAGCGAGGCTGAAATGAAACGTACGTGAGCTTGTCGATTGAGCTCGATTAGCTCATTTTACAGGGTGCCTGAAAAGTATGTGAGAATGGAAAAGGAGAGTGGAATAGAGACAGAGAGTGAAAGAGAGAGAGATAGTAATAGTAATAGGTAAAGTGGGAGAGCCTGTTAATTGAGCTCGACTAACGCGTTTTACAGGGTGCTCGATTAGGCTGCCTTAACAAATTGATTCCACTTGGGACTTGCGTGCTCTGTTTTGCTTTGCGTCGTCGCCACTTGACAAGCAATCAATCATAGCGCGAGCTGTAATCCGTATAATCGAACAGTAGGACAATCGGGGGAATATATATGCATATATAATGTGTGCTTGTGTGTAGGTGTGTGACATTTGTGACAACAACGTTTATTGAAAGCCTAAACAAACACGATTATTCAATATTTGAAAGTCAGAATTTCACACAATTATTGAATTGTTTAACGAGCGAAACTGCGGAAATTAATTTGCAATTTTTAATCCTTTAAAGATGCAAATAAAAATCTGGCGATATCATTCTCGTGTGCATCCGACAGTAAGATACTCTTACCCAGTTTTCTTTGTGGACTATCGTGATTTCAATAGTTTATATGTTTATGGTATTATCGGCTCAAATTGACATTTAGAGGCGGAATAGTCAAGTCACCAAACTATGTAAAGTATAGCACCCAAATTATGAAATAAACTTGATCAGTGTATGATGTGCAGAAACCTTTTATTCTAAATTTGGCGTCTCTATCTTTCAAAATATGTAGCTGAGATCTCGGCCTTCAAACGGACAGACAGACAGACCAACGTGGCTCAACATACTCTTAGTCAAGTAAGCCTAAGCAAGTTAATATATACTATATGGAGTCTGCCACGCCTCCTGCTGCTTGTTACATGTAGTTGTGCAGCGTTAGTGTACCCTTATTTGATCAGGTCGAAGGGTATTCTAATAATTCTTTGAAATATCTAGATTGTCGTATTTAAAATATCACATCAAATAGTTACACATTACAATCTGTCATCTTTATAGGCGCAGATGATTTCATTACATTTTTATAGCGGAAACATGCCATTTCGAATGTAAATTATACTTTTAATATTAGTTTAACAGCTGCAAAGCATATTCAATTACATTTTTACATTTATGACAAGCCTCAGGCCATAACAGACGGGATCGGTGGAAACGAGTCCACAACGAACCCCGGCGCAAAAATGCTGACTACTTTATTAAATCACACTATTAATATCACACTTTGCAATTAATTAATTTTCGTGCCAGATTGCTTACACGCAATACACATATATGGTTTAATTAAGCCTGTGCTTGACATATTCAAATTACTTTCAAAGAAGGAAAGAATTTGAATAAGTTATAGTAAATAGTTAAAAGATTTGCAATTAAAAGAAAATAGAATATAATAACTTATCAAAAAATAAACAGTTATCATATTTCTATCGCTCTAAATTGGCAATAAGCCAGCTGTCTATCACGTGCCTTATATAGTATTAGAGATGATGGATCAGCTGCGTTGAGTTGACTTGAGTTGAGTTGAGTTGTTTTCCTGGCCAACAAACTAAAGTGGGGGCAATTAATTGCAACCAACTTCATAATGAGGAAGAAAAGACGCTAGAAAGTCTAATTGCTACCACGTTACGCGGGCCAAAGGGGAAGGGGAAGGAGAAGGGGAGGGGTATTTACTCTAGAAAGTTGTTGTTGCTGCCCCATTTGGGGCTGTAAATCTTATTGGGCTGTCGCATTAGCGACGTCTGTTTTCATTTGTGATTTGCGAACATGTGCGAATTGAAAGACAGTTCGAACAGATTTTTCTCACTTCTCATTTATACGCCGGGTGTGCAGACTGTGATTGACAATTCTAATTGCTTCATTAACATTTTGTGTGCGGCACTTTTGCATTGGTTGAAAGTTAAAGACACTTGCAGCTGCTGCTGCTGCTGCTGCTGTTGCAATTCGACAGGCAGACATTAATTAAGTGCAACCCTGCAGTTCCTAATGATCGTTTAATTGCAAGCAAAATGCGGGCAGACATTTCCGGATGCTGAAATTGTGGCAGCTTCTGTCTGGCATAAAAAGGAAACACTGTCGTCTATAATGAACCGCAAATATTGGCCCAAAATCATTTGTCATGTTTAACGTGACGTATACGCGATATCTGCAACTAATCAGGCATTCGGTGCGGATTTAGCGCGCGCAGCTGCAAACAACAAACGCGACAACAACAACAGCAAAAATCATAATAATAATAACGGGCAGAAATAATGGCAAAACTGGAAAACAATTAATGCCGTCGAATTGTTTGATTTGCTTGTATGTTCCAAACTGTAAATTGTCGCGTCATTGTTGTTGTTTGTCATGCCCATTGTTATTGTTGTTGTTGTTGCTATAAGAAGAAAACTCATCGAGCATTCATAAAAACAACTTGTCCCGCAAGCCCGAAAAAAAATCACATAATGACGCTTAATTCGCAGAATCATCGCCAGCAAAAATACAAAAATTAACTTAAGCTCAATAAGCAAGAAGAAGAAGCATCTCTCGCAGAAGATTCGCAACGTCAAAGAGTGCGTCACACTTTCTTTGGGGAATTCCACAGCTGCGCTAAGCACAAAACGTGACTTGGATAAGTTGCGTGAATAGTGTTCGAGATCAATCGAACGAGTTGTGGTTACCCCGGGGTCGGCGGAAACGTAGGCCACACCCATGTTCCGCATTTTCGGCTAGAATTTTAGTTTGGTTTCCCATTCAGATGCTCTCTATGTGATTGCGTTAATTGAGTTTTTTTATCTAGACGAACTCGTGTCACATAATTGCTGCCTTGCATCAGACTTGACTCAGACTCAATTATATAAGAATTTGATTAAAAATGCATAGATTATAATTAATTAGTTGGAGAACTTATGATGGGGAGTGCACAACTGCGAGATACCTGGTGCTACATTTTTGATAGTGTATTTGTTAGAGGTGGCTGGAAATTAGGAATAATGTGCAATTGACTTAGGGTATATAGGGTACCTAGGAATCTACATACATAATTTGAGCTTGCTAGCTAGTATAATTCCAGAGATCTAGTTGTTTTACCTTGTGCTACATTTTTGCGAGTGCATTTACTCGTTGTGGAAGGAATAAGGTAACGATTCCAACTTAACTTAGGCCATTAACGGTATTCAGTAATTCGCATACTTAACTTAAGCAAACTCGCTAGAGATCTAGGTATTTAAAGAAAGCAATCAAATGCAAAATGCATCAACTAGACTTCTCCCTCAACTAACATGTCAATACTGCAGCTTCCTTTTACTCATCTCGAACTTATTTTTCTTGCTTACAGGGTATTAAGAATTCAGCAGTGAGTTAACTTTACTTTTCCCATCAATCTGAAACCTTATTTAGCATAGCAAAATACGATTTAGTTTAAACAATTAAGGGAAGCAGCGACTTTCTCGTGCTTCTATGAGCGAGAATTACGAATTCGTTAATTGCAGCTTTATCGCAATCTCTTGAACTCGATCGATAAGCCTATTTATGCTCACGTCTGGGGCAGCGTTTCGTGTTGCCTGACGTCTTATTTGAGTAGCGTGGCCGAGTAAATTGACAATACTGTCAATATATCAATAAATCAACTTCGCCACTCGCCAGATGCAAATTATCCGAACAAGCGCAGGTAAATGTAGATATATAAAAACGATTATAGATATAGGTAATGTATGGTGCGGCAATTAACTAACGGAATCAATCAATAGCACGATTTGCATATATATTCATATTCTGTTTCTATCATATCACATCAGATCGGATTAGTTCTGTGGAGTTGCATCTTGATAAACTAGACTCTCGTGCTCAGGCACAATCTATGTGAATTTAGCATGGTCTCTTGTGAGCACAGACACAGAACAGTAGTCGGCTTCAATAAGCCATGCATTATGCATAAGATTCTCTCATTTATGTACTATACTCAGCCCCCATACATATGCATATAACGTTATTTATGATTATGATACTTAAGTTGAGCCCGCTCGACACGTCGACAAATTTCACACTGTTTCCACATTAACTTCCACTCGAGCTAAGCACAACAATAACGATAGCGATTAGTATTGAAAAATAAATAAAAAAAATAAAACGTAAGGTCAACTACTGTACGAATATATTGACGCTAGCTAAAGCAACTACTGGTAGATACTATATTTAAACATTTACCCGATCGATCCATGTGCATATTATGTATTGGATTGCACCCGTCTCGTCTTGTCTCGCCTCACATCGTATATGGACTACTTTGAGAGCCGAGATCGGGCGAAATCAGCTGCGAGTGACAGCTGCAACCAGACCGTTCACCAAACGATTACAGATCGCGTATTTTCCTAATGATTCCCGGACGAGGTCTTTGAATTCCATTCTTTCGAGCAGAAAAACAAAGTTTACAATCAGTACTCGGAAAAGGAAACTCGCTAAGTGAGAGAGAGAGATAGAAAAAGTCTTATAAGTAATATGTATATTTTATATATTATATATTTAACAAATATTTCAGATCTTCTTTGCACGCTCGAGAAGAGAAAATAAGCCAAAAGAAAGAAATTATAATTATACAAGGACTCCCAAATTATACTTTGAATGTTACAGAAGAATGCTACGAAAAAATAGATAGATTTCATAATTATCAAAGAAAAATAAAAGTAATTTTACAAATGTTCTTAACTGATTGCAATTAATTCTGTGGATGCTCAAGAAGTGCAACTAATCGAAAAAAGAAAAGGATTATTAATCAAGAAAATGTTAAATGCCAAAAAACAGACATCACAAACATTTTAATTCAATAATTGATTAATCAAGCAGCTAAAAATACTTTAATTAATTATGACATTAAAGCTGAAATATATTGTAGTTTTAACAATAATTGTACAAATGATTAATAAATATACTACAAAATAGTTTGCAAAATTAATGAAATAGTTCACTTAATTGCTTCAACACTTATTAAGCATTTTTAAGCATATTTTGCTAATTAAGTTTTGATTAATTTTGATTTTATTTGCAATACTATACACTTTGTTCAAAACCCAGTAAAGATTATTAATTAGTTTGTTAGGTGTTTTATTATTTATGCTGTTAAGTTGTTCACTTTCAACTTGCATTCTTTCCAGTTCCTTCTAACGAGTCTTCACTGTAGTTAGGAACAAACTGATTAACGAGCCGCGTTTGCAACGTTCTTGCGGCTAATAGCGAAAACACTTTTTACCCGCCTTGGAGAGCAATGCGTCAGCAGAGATGCCGAAGAGGGATTTCCAGCTTGTCTAACAAGCCCCACTAGTCATAGCTGATCGCGTGTGAGTGCAAGTGCGTATGTGTATGTGTGTGTGTGTGTGCATTTGCCTAGCCAATTAGCGTGCACCATTGCCAGGAATTTCGTTTCATTTCCTACGTCACTGAACCCACTCAAATAAGGCAACGGAGGCGAGGTGAGGCAAGGCAAGGCATATGATATGATACGATATGCGGTGCGAAAGGCAATTGCAGGTGCTTTAAGATTCAGGAACTGGTTTTAGTTTTGTGTTGTTTTTAGCAGCAGCAGAGCAAGAGCAAAGGCGCCGCCGCCAGCGACAACCGCGACGACGACTGCGACGCAGGCGCTGAAGCCAAAGCTGAAGCTGAAACCAAAGCTTGCGCTGCTGCTGCTGCTGCTGCTGCGCTGCCGCTGCTGCTGCTGCTTCTGCTGCTGGTGCTGCGTTGGGGATATAAAAGTTAGTTGTGCGCGGCGGTTCTGATTAGTCTGCGAGCGCCACTTACGTGTTGATAATACGCACAAGAACTCTAAGAGAAACTTTTTTGGGCTGCCAGCAAGTGAATCACAAAAGTGTCAAGTGAGCCAGTGAGCTGGAAAACCCAAAGAAAAATCATACAAAAACAAATACAAACAAGATAAATCAAAGAAAATAAGCAAAAAACAAGTTGGAAAATCAGACGCGCGCTACGAGGATTTTCAAAACGGATAAACGCTTCAATCAATTTGCAACTTTTAAATAAAACAACTTACACAGTACGTATACGTAACATTTTGTAATAGTTTTGTAATAAATGGAGGAGCGGCAATATTATTAATCGTTAGCATGCATAATTACAACACATTTTTCTCAACTCAATTGGGGAATTACACAACGATCAATTATGGCATCTAATGCAAATTCGTAGAAACTATTTCGAGTCCAGGACACAAAGTTGATCAAATCTATTATAGCAAAGTTAATTGCATTATTTATTCTGATGTCGCGCCTGACTTGTCGAGTGCGTTAAAACACTTGTTAATGCAAGATCTGAATTCGAGATAATTACAGAGATACTTTCAAAACCAATCAAAGTGTTCTCGGAATTCCTTTTCATTACATATATTTTTTTGTTTTTTTTTTTGCTCCCTCTGAAATATTATTATAACATTTCACATTGTCTTTGAATGAAATGAAAGTGAACGGGATTTAAGGAAGTGTTGAGCGTTGTAATTAACTAAATATAAACACAGTCTGATGAAATGCAGTAAAGTGCCAGACAAATGGACAGGCTGACTGAGGAACGGCCAGAAATCGGTGTCAAATGCAAAAGGCAAACAAAACAAATCAGGGCGAGGCTTGTCGCTGTTGCTGTGCCTCCTAAAATTCAAATACAACAATTGCTTAAGGAAAACTTTGTAATTAACAAATCGTTAAAAATCAACTGGCAAATTTTCAAGTTGTCATAAAATAAAGAATACTACGAATGAATATTTGTGAATATTTATGACAGCAAACACTTTGATTGACACTTTGATTGCTATTTGTGTGATGCACAGTATAAGGACACACAGTAATGGACAATAAAATAACTTCAGTCTTTATTCAGAAAATTACATGTTTAAATCATAAAATACGACGACTAAATTCGAATTGCTTCCAGTGAGGAATTCATATAACAAAGTGTTGTATGTTGGTTATCCAAACTTTAGAAGGAATGAAGAGCTGAGAACAATGTGAGGATTCAATTTAGTTAAGTCCTTAATTTAAGTATTTTTTCCCCTTATGTTAAAAAACCCAAAGTTTCAGAGCAAAGTGAATATGTTTTTGTTTTTTTATAAAGTGACTTGCAAAATTGCCACAAATTTGAGACAAATCAGATCAAACTAAAAGACAAATATTATGTAATATTATATTATGTACCATATATTATATCTTCATCATATCATATTTTCTTGCAAACAACTTTGTGTTCATTTGAGATATCTCAATTACGTTTACAAATTAATGAAGAAGTGACTTGCAAATACTGATAAGATTTCATGGACGAAAATCAGATCAGATCAAATTATAGCAGCATATGACGCTGCGCAAGTAGAGAAGGAAAGTGAAAAATTAACATACTTGATTATTATCAACTTTAGTATTATTAAGCAGTTCTGCTCAATTAGATTTCATAATGTTGTCATACAAAACGCCCTGCTAAAGCTTAAAAGCTGCGATTGGGGTTGGGCATAAGCCGTTTTGTCTTCTTTTGTTGTTGTTGTTGCTGTTGTTGTTGTAGCTGTTGCAACAACTTTTGGCTCTCGCTCCTGCGCTTGAGCTATTTGCATGTTTAGCATGCACAAATGCGGAGCAATGATTTATGTTAGCCCCAACAAAATGACATTTAATTTGTGTCAAGCGATCGATTTGACTAATGAACCAACGCGTCGTATACGCGATATATGCGCTCTTTAGCCACTTTATTTTTGATGGATTTTTAATTGCACTCGCTCACAATTGAGTCATTACACGATGCAGCACAAGAATTTCGAGTGGACAAACTATTAATTATGCTTGGCAGCAGCAGTTAGAGGGAATTACTATTTCTATATTAGATGATATATGACTTTGATTCTGCGCTTCGACTCGCAGTTTGTTTTTCTGCAGAATTCACAGCTCGTAATTTGCACAACTCACTTGTCATTCAATTGACTCACAATCGGAAATACAGCAATGCTGCCCCTGATCTGTTGTTCCCAGAACGCTCTCTCCCCTCCCTCTCCACAATCCCCGCTCTCTCCGATCGTAGTCGCAGCTAGGTCATGCCACCCTGTGGTGCCTTAAATTGGACACTTTTTACTCAATTAAGCAAATCAACAGGCAAACAGACAACAACAACAACAAGGGGGAGCTAGAGGGAGATAGTTTATGTGAGCGAGAGAGACAGCGAGAACGGTAAAAATGAAAATGTATATCTGTAACAATCAGAACTGTGATTATGATTTGATAGCTAACATACAGCGATTTAATTAGTCCACACAACGGAAACAGACGCCCTTAGATAAGCCCTCTCTGCCTCTCCCCCCACCATCTTCCCCCGTCTTTGTCAAATGACCTTAGGCAATGTTGTTGATCTACAATATTGTGCTCGGTCACAATGGCAACACCAACAACAATAACAGCAACAACAACACCTCGAAAGCACTTTGCAATTATGTAAATTACAATTTACACGGCACGTCGATAATTATGGAACGATTTTCCAAAAGCCTCAAAACTCACTGAAAAATCGAAACAATCTAACTCGACAAACAACCTTGAGCGGAAAATTATAACCACGTCTTAAACGATTTTCAATTGCACAGCACAGAGCATATATGTATAGCTACTGCTGCTGTCAAGTCGTTAAAGAATACGAAAATAATTCAATTTAATAGTCGAAGCAACTTGGAAGTGGATTTCACCTCATCAAGAGAAGCAGCGATGCGGTGCGGTACATTAAATCGATGATGTGAAGAGCCGATGAGAAAACGGAAAAGTCGAAGTCGGAACGGAAGCTTAGACACACTTGGCGATGGGTGACAAGTATGCTGATTGCTAAAGAGAATGAGAGCTGGAACTTAATGGAGATTAAAGGAGATTATGAATGAGGAACAATATAATATTTGCAAAGATTACAAGCGAAGGAACTTAAGTGACGCATGTGGAATATATTATGCGAACCTTAATATACACAGGGAATATATATATAGCAAGGTCCTAAACTTATCTTAAAACTAAAGCAATTCATAGAGCAAAGACATTTATATTAACAGAAACTGTGCAAATTCAACTGGTTCAACTTTGCTGTACAGGAATAAATACAACATAGAAGTATATATATAATACTAACAAATATGTTAGTTCTTTGAAACGTTACAAATGCCATGGCGAATGTCGACTACCCTCTGCAAAGAGTGGATGTAGAGAGCCCCGAGCAAAACGAAGAATGCAACAAATGTGGACACAATGGACACACACAGAGAGTTACCTCCCATGCGAGCATTGTATGCAGATGTGCATAAGTGCTGTCTGTCTAACTGTCAGTCTGTCCGCCCGCGTCTACCTGCCTGAACTGCGCTTGTGTATTGTGCTAGTGTGCCAGCAGCTAATTGGGGCCCACATGGCGCATACGTAATGCGCGCTTGGGAAATGTTCTGCGCATTGAAAACGCCGTTTGCTGCTGCTTGCCACATTACGTATACGTATAGGTAGCTATGCCTGTCTGCCTCTCTATCTATCTCTCTCTCTCTGTGTCTCTTAGAATGTCAGCAATGTGTGCCAACTGGAAAACCAGAACTCCGCCATAAAGTTATGCCAAGCATTTTTTCACACAAATTGCGCAATTTTCGCACTCGGGGAAGTCAGGGGAACTCGTTTGAACCATTCACAAACATTACACACACACACACACACACACAGCTGTAGGCCAAATCGGAAGCCAATTAATAGAACATATGCAAGATAAATAATTCATTAGAACAATTGCCAAAGAATGGGAAGCAGAAGCTACACTTCCTTCTTCCTGTACGCGACAATGCCACCAATTGAACCACTTGAGATTTGATGGAAACAATTAAGAAACATTGCGGACGAGTCGTACTAAGCCATACCCCAGTCAATAAATTAAACGACACCAGTTCAATTATTAATGTTACGATTTCAAAAAGATTTTATGAATCGTTTGATATGAAGAGTATCTATTTGTATGCAAAATACAAATGGTGTAGCTAGTGTAATAGTCGAGTTATACGATTTATGGCCATATCCAAGCCATAAATGAACGTATTAAAAGTTTAACCCCAATGCAAAACGTTATTGCAGCATAAAAATCCTCATGACAAGTTTAATAGCGCCAGCTGCTATACTCCCAGAGATCTGGGCAGGTTAATTCATTAGCTCTTGCATAGATTAAGCCTAGTATAATGTATCTACAAGGCTAGACCAAGAGTAATAAGTGTATAAGACAAGACTACCGGCAGTTGGTTTAATGAGTTTTAATTTCGATTCGAAATCAAGCCAGACTAAGGACGCGTGTAGTGCAGGTAAACGTGTATTTCAGAGGTCTGGGGGGATGGAAGGAAGCGGCACAGCGGGTAATTGCCTCCGTGCCCCACTAAACACTTGTTACTGTGACTATAGTCGCTGTAGCTGTACCTGTATCTGTATGTGTTGATGTCTTTGATTGGAACGGCGACGCGTGCGTTGACGTTTGACATTGGAGCCAAAAGCGACGACAACAGACGGAGACAGACAGACAGACTGTGGGACAGACGAGAACAGACAGTCGGAATCAGAAATGCGACTCGGAACCAGAAGTTGTTTTCTTGTGTTCTGCTCAATGACAACGACGATCGGGGCTTTTATGACAGAAGCAACAGAATTTGTATGAAATGAAAATGCGACTACAATGCAAGCTTGACAAGAGCTTAAGAGCTTTAACTAACCGACTCCGACAGTCAAATGAGGCTTGTTAAAACCGTGAGCCGAGGGTCGGGATTACGACCGATCCGAAATGACTTCACTATTCGGGTTCTTGAGTTGAGCATAAGCAATTAACGTGTTTAATGCAGACTCAAGATTTGAAGACGTCTGCGAATATTTTGAAGTTGCGACTTAAGCAAAGCCGATTAACTAAAGGCGCCATAAATACGATGAATATTCGAGGGGGAACCAGAAAGAGTGGTGTCTAACTAGGTGAATTGAATTATAAATGGCTTAAGACTGTTTTATGGGGTGTTTGAGCTGCATAACTGACATAGAAGGCGAGCTGAAGTTGGGGAACAATCATGTTTGATATGGTAAACTTAAGAAATCTCAGTCGGTTTTATATAGTAATATAATTGCACAAATTTCCTAAAGTTTCTTTATTTATCACACAAAAAAACTAATGTAATCTATGTGGTTCTTATGAGGTAGCTTATGTTAATATGAAATTTCTAAGAAGTTTCTTCATTGAATTACATGTACTCCATATTTCAATATTTATATGTATTGTATATGAAATATTACATTTGTGATCTACGTAGTTCTTATAAGGTAGCTTATTCACAGTCCATTAACTGCCACTTAGTTCACATCATATTTCTATAAGTTGCTATTAAAACTAACCTTATGAAATAGTATATAATAATTCTGTCAGCTTTTCGATTAAAATTATCTTTTATGCATGTCATATATGGTATATTAACACCTGTGCCAGCCACATACAACCGCCTAAGTCTATTAACTAGCGCAATTAAAATAGCCGTCTGTGGGTTCAGATTGGCTCTGAAAACTGTTTATGCTAATGTCGTGGATGGTCGGATAGATCGGAGATGGGAGAGCCGTTAATAGCTGCGACTCTAGTGCTTGGGCACTCACGCATACCAAACTAATGTCTATATCGGAGTACTCGCTACTATAACTATATACAGACCCATCATTAGCAACGACAGACCCGTCTGATATATGCATATAATTAGCACTTTATTGCAGTCATTCGCAGGCATATTGTGTAATACTCTCTGAGACTTGTTTAACTATGCAATGTGGCGATTGCTTTATGTTCTTAACGCTTTAAGAAGAGTTACTCAGGCAGAACGGGAATGAGGGAATGGTTGAAGGCGTCGGGGCTTTATATGGGAAACTTGGGGAGGTATAATATCTTATATAATTTAAGGATTTGTTATGAACACCTTTGAAGACTACTTAAATGATGATTATCTGAATATCTTTCGACTTTTCCAATTGAATACTTTGCTAATATAACCTTCTGACTTCTTCTACAAGTACTCTACATACTTCAGTAACCCTGCAATCTTCTAGCTTATTTCTGAGATATTCCCCACGATTCACTCATCAGTGTTTCTATCTAATGATCTCTCGTAAATACGCCCTTATAGTTTCAGATTTAACCCTAGATTACTAAGAACTTGTCATCTGTTTTCCCTCTAGGAGTCCCCTGCAACTTATTCCGCCCTAAAATGTTGCATGACTGTTCACTTGTCATTACCTTCCCAGCTCACAAAGTAGAGATATACCCTTAGACTCCAGTCAATATCATCCAATCTAATCCCATCTCCATCTCTCTTTTCCAGTCTTCACTCTCGTCATGGGTTCGCTGCCACAGCTGTCGATTGTCAAGGGGCAACAGCAGGACTTTGTGCCCCGTGCGCTGCACCGCATCTTCGAGGAGCAGCAGTTGCGACATGCCGACAAGGTGGCGCTAATCTACCAGGGTCAGAGCTTGGCACCCAGCCAGAGCAGCTATCGCCAGATGAATGAGCGTGCGAATCGCGCAGCGCGTCTGCTGGTGGAGGAGACGCACGGACGCTTTCTGCAGCCCAACAGCGATGGGGACTTCATTGTAGCCGTCTGCATGCAACCATCGGAGGCGCTGGTGACCACGTTGCTGGCCATTTGGAAAGCGGGTGGTGCCTATTTGCCGATCGATCCCAGTTTCCCCGACAACCGCATTCATCACATTCTACTCGAGGCTCGTCCCATTCTGGTGCTGCGTGATGACGGCATCGATGCCCAACGCTTCCAGGGCACACCAAGCATCTCGCTGACAGAGCTGTATGCCAAGTCGTTGCAGCTAAGCGGGGGCAACTTGCTGTCGGAGGAGATGCTGCGTGGTGGCAACGATCACATTGCCATCGTGCTCTACACCTCGGGCAGCACGGGTGTGCCGAAGGGTGTGCGCCTGCCGCACGAGAACATCCTCAATCGGCTGCAATGGCAATGGGCCACGTTTCCCTACACGGCCAGCGAGTCCATTGGCGTGTTCAAGACGGCCCTCACCTTTGTGGACTCCATTGCCGAGCTGTGGGGTCCATTGATGTGCGGTCTGGCCATATTGGTGGTGCCCAAGGCGGTCACAAAGGATCCGCAACGTCTTGTTGCGCTGCTCGAGAAATACAAGATTCGAAGACTGGTGCTGGTGCCCACGCTGCTGCGCTCCCTGCTCATGTACCTGAAGATGGAAGGCGGCGGTGCGGCCCAGAAGTTGCTCTACAATCTGCAGATCTGGGTCTGCTCAGGTGAGCCTCTGGCCGTGCCGCTGGCCAGCAGCTTCTTCGACTACTTTGATGAGGGAGTGCATCGGCTGTACAACTTCTATGGCTCCACAGAGGTGATGGGCGACGTGACCTACTTCACCTGCGAGAGCAAGAAACAGCTGAGTCTGTACGACAATGTGCCCATAGGTAAGTGGAGCAGCAGCAGTGGATCCCTTCCAGTTACTAACGTCATCTTTCAGGCATCCCCGTGTCCAATACGGTCATCTATCTGCTGGACACCGACTATCGCCCGGTAAAGAACGGAGAGATTGGTGAGATCTTTGCCTCGGGACTGAATCTGGCCGCGGGCTATGTGAATGGACGTGATCCCGAGCGCTTCCTGGAGAATCCACTGGCCGTTGAGAAGAGTAAGTAGCGTAGAGAGATTATAAAAGAGTCCTGGCTAAGGTTCTCCTTCCACTCCACTAGAATACGCACGTCTGTATCGCACTGGCGACTATGGATCCCTTAAGAATGGCAACATCATGTATGAAGGACGCACGGATTCGCAGGTGAAGATCCGTGGACATCGCGTAGATTTGTCGGAGGTGGAGAAGAATGTGGCCGAGTTGCCGCTGGTTGAGAAGGCCATCGTGCTCTGCTATCGCGCTGGTCATGTGGATCAGGCCATACTCGCCTTTGTCAAGCTGCGCGACGACTCGCCAATGGTGACGGAGATGCAGTTGGAGGGCAGGCTGAAGGACAAGCTGGCTGACTATATGACGCCGCAGGTCATCATACTGGAGCATGTGCCACTGTTGGTCAACGGCAAAGTGGATCGCCAGGCGCTGCTCAAGACCTACGAGACGGCAAACAACAACGAGGGCGACTCTAGCATCGTGCTCGACTACGACTACTCCGAGGTGCCCGAGGAGCTCAAGTTGACGGCGCGCGATCTCTTCGAGACTGTAGGCGGTGTCATTGGACGCTCCACACGCGCCAGTTTGTCGCCACGCAGCAACTTCTACGAGCTCGGCGGCAACTCACTGAACTCCATCTTCACCGTGACGCTGCTGCGTGAGAAGGGCTACAACATTGGCATCTCGGAGTTCATTGCGGCCAAGAATCTGGGTGAGATTATCGACAAGATGTCCGCCAATCACGATGCAGTTCAGCTGGAGGAGGAGACACTAAACGCATGCCCGCATCTCAAAATGGAGGCGGTGCCTTTGCGCCTGGAACACCGTCAGGATGTCATCGAGTAAGTAGGAAACAGTGGCATATACTAGTCCCAGTATAACCTTGTACCATCCTTCTGCAGCATCATCGTCTCCAGTTTCTACAACAAGGCGGACTTGGAACAGTGGCTCAAGCCAGGCGTACTGCGCTCTGACTACAGCGACATACTCAATGTAAGTTGGAAATGTGAGAGTTCCCTCGATCTTCCATATCATCTCTTCTTCACCTCTTCTCCTTCCAGGATATCTGGGGTACTCTGGTTGAGCGGGATCTGAGCTTCGTCGTTTACGATCGCAACTCGGATCGCATTATTGGCACCGCTCTCAACTTCGATGCACGTAACGAGCCCGAGGTGGACATCAAATCGAAGCTGCTGATTGTCTTTGAGTTCCTTGAGTTCTGCGAGGGTCCCATACGGTAGGTGCTAATGAAAGAAACCCCCGCCCAATCCCAACTTAAATCGATATTCCTTTTTATAGTGACAACTATTTGCCCAAGGGCCTCAATCAGATACTGCACTCCTTCATGATGGGCACGGCCGAGAAGCTGAACCCGCGCGAGAACATCGCCTGCATGCACTTCATGGAGCACGAAGTGTTGCGAGTGGCACGTGAAAAACAGTTCGCCGGCATCTTCACCACAAACACCAGCCCCCTGACCCAACAGTTGGCCGATGTCTATCACTATAAGACGCTGCTCAACTATCAGGTCAATGAGTTTGTCTGCTCCGATGGCAGTCGACCCTTTGGGGATGCGCCCGATGAGCAACGCGCCATCGTTCACTGGAAGGAGGTGGGCAAATAGTGGGGAACTCCCCGACCCTGTATCGAATTTAAGACGCACCTGTGTTGTATGTAACTCTCGTAGTCTATGTAGGATCTACGTTCTAGTATTAGCCTTAGGCATCTTCGTAATAATGAATGTATTTCGATCGATTAAACATATGTTGACTAGTTGTAAGCGATTTCAAATATGCAATTAAACAAAAACAATCAAAATCAATTAATGCGATTCTCATTTGGTTCTCATTTCGCTCGTGGCAGCTGACACTACACTAGCTTACAGGGTTTGATTATTCGATCATGAATATTCATCGACGGACAATACATTAATAATATAATAATATAATTTTGAAAAATTCTTTTAGTTATTTGAATAAAATATTTCATTTTGAATTTTACACGTAACTTTCGAATAAATAGTTCCAAGACTTCATTATATTGTGAATAATAATTTTAATTTCTGTGATTTTTTTTCACTTTGATTTCTAATTAATAAATTAGATTTTATAATTGTTCTTCTTTTTCAACTTTTCGTTTAATTTTATAGCGTCATTTGCTTTCAATTATTGTAAGCTAGTGTTCAACTGGATTCTCGATTTCTGTTTCTATATACATATATGTATTTAATTGCGCTGTGCAACCTGTGGACATTGATAGACGATTTAAACATTAATGCCATAAATATGGTTGGTTTATTCTAGTCACTATTACACATTCAAGATTACAAGTTACGTTTTTTTGCTGCGGCTGCTTTTTCCAATTGGTTTTCTTTTCTTTTCTTTTCTTTTGTTTCTGTTTTTCGAAATCTTTTTTTCTTTCTTGATTTTTATACATACATTAATATATTTATTTATATATTCATATAATATTTTGCATTTGTTTTTTATCATTTTCTTTTTTTATAGTGCATAAATGAGCGTTGCTTCTCCAAATATTTGTTGTATGCTTCTTGCTAAGTTAATTATACATTGTTTACTTGCGAACTAATTACATAATGCTAGGTATATATATCAGCATATAAATGTGAATATACATATATCTCTCTCTATATATATATGCGTATATATGTGTGAGTGTGCTGGATGGGCGTGTGTGTATATGTAAATGAGTGGGTCTGATTTCGTTTGCAGTTTGCAGTTTGCAGTTTCCCTACGTTTATCTCTCGAACATTTCCTTTTTTCGTTTCTCCAGTCAAGCGTGCAAGCTGTTTGTAATGGGGATGTGTGTGTGTGTGTGTGCATATTGTATGTGTGGGTGCGTTTGACATGATTACTAAACGTTCGTTTTAAGCGCTAGCATACATCATATATAGACTATAGACTAAGAACTGTACACAGCTACTAATTTACGTTAATTGTTTTATAGTTCATTATCATTTCCAACCGGGGGATTCTAGATAGGTGTATTAGTTGCCTAATTAGCTATCGGAGCTTTTGGCCATGCAGAACCGGAAACGGAGAGAGACTGATAAACAGACAGACAAGCAGACAAACTGACAGACAGACAGACCTAGGGGAATATACGCCTAGTACGACTATTTGCGGACTATGCGTATGACCCTTGTGGACTATGAGGCCGCACTCTGATCCATCAGCCTGAAGTTCTGGAATGTCTTCCATTCGCCGGTGTTATAATCCAGTCGGATGTGCGACTCAACCTGGCACAGCGCCGTGTTGCCATCCTCTTGTTGCACTTTTTCCTGCACAAACAAGGAATATTAGTAAAAGGAATGAGGTATCTTATAGAACACCAAACTTACTTCTGTTTCGCCTAGTTTGATGACCAGAACATTTTCACTATTTGGACGCGGATTCTCACGCAAACCAGCCATGAAGCCCAGGATAAGTGCCTTGTCCGGCCGGGAAACACGATTCGCCTTGCGGAACATCTCATGCGCCTTATGCACGTGCTCGTTCTGCAAGAGAAAAAGAGGAGTTCGAGTTAAGGCTGAAGTAATGTTCAGAGTAAAATGCAGATTAACATACCGAAAGGGAAAGTCCTCGCCTCTGTGGCGCCTGCTGGGTTTGTTGCTGCTGCGCTGCCGGTGCTGTTGTCTGCTGTTGCTGGTTCGTCTGCTGCTGTTGGGTAACCTGCACTTGAACTGTGCGCGGAATTGTGGTTTGGCTGGTCTGCTGTTGTAGCTGTGCGCCCGCTGTGCTCGTCGAGGTGACCAAACGCTGCTGCAGGGCCGGCTTTTGCTGCACCAGAATATGCTGTTGCTGCTGCTGCTGGCGCGGCTGCTGTTGCGACGCCGCAGCTGCCGACTGCGTAATGATTGTACGCTGTGTGCCGGCGCTCGGCGCCGCCTGCACCTGCACCAACTGCGGCTGTTGACCAGGACGCTGAATAAGTGTCAGGCCCTGCGGCAGCGTGGTCAATCCTCCACTCACATTGGTCATCACTGGCCGTATAATCGTCTGCTGTGTGGACTATAAAACGAAGGGCAGTTGCCAATGTTATTCAAAATTATAGTTTATACAATATCTTGTCTGCAATAATACTGAATCAAGCTAGCTCGAATTCTGTTTCCACTTACGTTGCCAATGACACTCGTTGGTGTCTGTTGCTGCACAATGACATGCTGGCCTCCAATGGGATTCGTAGGTATCAGTGTGGGCATCATCTGTTTGCCACCCTGTGTTTGCGGTTGCTGCTGTAGTTGAATGGTATGTGGCTGCACTCTCGTGGCCGGCGTGGTCTTGACCAGACTGGGCGGACCTGCCGCTGTGGTGGTCATGAGTGTGGCGCCGCTGCCAAGTGTGGGCAGGCCACTTACATTACTAATGGGTATCTGCTGGTACATGTCGCCGCCAATGTTACGCAATATGACGCCCTTCTCGGTGAGTATGATGGTCTTGTTTTTGGCCCCCGCTTGGGATACGTTTAATGTGCTGCCAGCAATGGTTCCACCTGGCTGCATTATCACCTGCGATAACTTTGGCTGCTGTGTGGCCGTTGTATTGGCCACAATGGTGTGCTGCGGATGTGGCTGCTGTTGCTGCAGCTGGGCCTGCAGATGCTGTTGCTGTGCTGCCTGCGAGGCTGGCTGAATCGTGACCGGCCGATTGGGCAATTGTACATTTTGTATGTTCAACGTCTGCTGGTTGGCAGCAGCGGCAGCGGCAGCAGCAACAGCTGCATTGGTAGCCACCAATGGTGGTGGATTGGTGGACACCACAGCAGTTGCCTGTTGATGTTGTCGCAACGGTGTCATAACCACACCCGTTGCACCTGTTGTCTTCAGCAATATCTTTGTCGGCGTCTGCCCGCTGCCGCCAGCAGCAGTTTGATAAAGCGTTGTTGTCTGCTGCGCCGGACGTGTCTGCGTGAACGAGGTCAGTGTGGGCAGTGTGGGCTGCTGCTGTGGCTGTGGTGCAGCCAAAATGTACTGTGTAGTTTGACCCTGCGATGTGGTAGTAGTCAACAACTGTGGCTGTTGCTGCAGCTGCTGTTGTTGCTGCTGCTGCTGCTGTTGTTGCTGTTGTTGTTGCTGTTGTTGTTGCTGCTGGGCTGCAGCTATTGCAGCTGCTGTGCTCGATGAGGCTCCCTGTTGTTGCTGCTGCTGTTGTTGTTGCTGCTGCTGCTGTTGCGCTCGCTTTGCTGGCTGTATGATGGTCTGCGAGATGATGACCGGTCCACTGTTGGCTGCCGTCTTTAATTGACTTAGCGGCATTGTTTTTATAGCTTGCGATGGTATGGTGGTGGTAGTGGTGCCGCTGCTGCTCGTTGCAAGCATTGGTTTCTGTGGAAAAACAGTAGAAGTTGTTGTAAGTAAATCGATGTAAGCGAAAAGATTAATTATTTAGTTAATTATAGTTATCTTTCTAAAGTAAGAAACAGCGATAACTTGCAGATATACTGAGTCATCAAGCAGAGATATAGCCGGATATATAGCTATACACATGGTTTGATATCTTGTTGGCATTTGTTAACTTCACTCACAAGCACTCTGGAAATTCGATAGTTGTTATCAAGCTTAATGGCAATTGTTGTCTCTAGCAACAGGAGATAAAAACCTTTGGCTGACACTTTCCCACATTCCCCCCCAATAGATCGTCGACTTACCGCACGCTGTGCACCGGGTGTCGAGGCCAGAATGACGGGTGTGGAACTGTTGATTAGTATGGGCTGCTGCTGTTGTTGTTGGGATAGTTGCGTCTGTGGCTGCTGTTGTTGTTGTGGAGTTGCATGTGTGCCGCTAGTGCCGCTGCCAGACGCTACTGCTGCTGCATTCGCTGCTGCTGCCTTCGCCTTGGCTGAGGTTATCTTCACGGAGATGTTGTTAGGCAGATTGGCCAGCGGACTGGCAGCCTGTCGCAGTTGCTGTGGCGTTAGGATTGTAGTTGTGGTGGTGCTGCTGGTGCTGGCAATGGCGCTGGAGATGCTGCTGCTGCTGGTGCTTGCAATGCTGGCAGCTGCACGCAAAATGGGCTTAATGTCCAGCTTCTCCATTTTGATGGTGGTGTTTCCAACAGTTGTGGTTGTCACAGCAGTTGAGGTGGTCGGAGTGACGGTGGCGTTGCTGCTGATGCTGCTGTTGTTGTTGTTGATGAGACGCTTCTGCTGCTGCGGCGTGCTGCGTATGAGCAACTGTGGTGTGCCACGCGGTGCAGCCTGCTGTTGTATAATAATCCTCTGCGTCGTAGGCGTCGATGGGGCAGGTTGTGTGGGTGTGGAAGTTGTCTCTATCTTCTCTACCTTTATGTTGGCCGGCACAATAATCTCTTCGCTCTTGATCTCGATCTCCTGTTTGATTCGCTTTGGCGTGTTGTGGTAACTGTTATTGTTGTTATTATTATTATTATTATTATTATTATTGTTGTTGTTATTCGCCTTGGCCCTGGGTGTCTTTGCTTTGCCCTCGGCCTTGACCGCCTTAGGCGTGGTAACAGTTGCAACAGTTGCTGCTGGAGCTGCTGCAGTTGCTGCAGGCGTAGTTTGGGTGAACTGTAGCGTGGTAGCAGCATATTCCGGTGTCTCCGGAGTCTCTGGCAGCAATGTCTTGGCAACCAATTCTGGTGTCTTGAAATCCTCATCCGGCTGCTCTTCTAAGCTGCCAGAGCTCTGATTCAACTGTGGCTCCAATTTGATTTCGAAACTGTTGTTTGCCGATGTGGGCGTTGAGGGTGTGTCCACAACCATCGGAGAAGTTCCATCTGCAGGCGGACTGTCACTATTGTTGTTGTTATTGTTATTAGAGGCAGCAGCTGCTGCAGCCGCCGCTGCGGCAGCCTGTTGCTTCTGCTCCTGTTTCTTTTGCTGCTCCTCCAATTGCTGTTCACGTTTGCGCTTCTTAGCAGCAGCATAACCCAATGGTTGTTCTGTGAATTCGAGTATCTTGATACCGCCATCCTTGCGACCTGCAGGTGTACGGCTGAGATTTGGCCGCGTTGCATTGCCCGAGACAACGGGTGAACGGAAGCCCGTGGTGGGCATGCGCGACGGGATGCCCTTCAACGGCGTTGTGTCTGTCATTTTGCGTGGCATTCCCCGCGATCGCAGCGGTATAGTTGGTGCCGAGGACTTCTTCAGCGACGATTGGGCATCGGCGGATTTGTGTAGCAGTTCGGTACGCAGCTGAGCGCTCTTCGGCTTACGTTTTAGGGTGAAATGTTTGACCGGCGCCGGCTGTTGTCCTACCTGTTGATCGTGAAGAGTGGGTGGATTAAGTTTAAGGTTGAAGTCATCAGTAACTCAGCTAGATTCCACTTACCACCGAGATGAGTGCATTTTTGTTTAGGTATTGACACTCCAACGGCAACATGCCCAGATCTGAATGTTTTGTCACCAGCTTGCGCAAATCGTTGACCATGTCTGTGAAAATAGGTCGCGTATCCTCGTAATCGGAGATTTCAGTATTTAGCGAACTGGTCGCTGGAAATGTCTTCATAGTCTCTGCCAGCATGGATACCCATAGTTCCGAATCGAGGCCGGCAACCTCAATGACCTCTTCCAGTTCGGTTTTCCACTGGGAAAAGTAGAGAAACATTTAAATTAAATTTTAAATTAAATAAAACATGGGGTAAACTTAAGTATTATCTTCAATATTTAGCTAATGTTAATTATATTATTCAAATATATTTGGAAGTAGTCTAATAAAATATGGACGCCATTCTTTATATGCAGTTCGGAGCGTACACGTATCAAAAATGCCAACAAAATGTTTGTAAACAAGTGGGTTTGTTTACAGGGAGTCTCGACTGTAGCTTTTATCAGAGAACGATTTATGCCAAACAGGTTTCTACATTGACATCATGTTTGAACATTTAACAGCGCTGTTAAAATGTTATCAAAACAAACCCTCACGAATTATGATTTGTTATTCCAGCAATATTCCCCATACACAAATTATTTCATAAACATTAAATATTTGTGGTTAATCTGCGATTTTTAATGCGATTTCAATTGATTGGCATAAATATAAATAAATATATTCAACAGATTCACCACCCGCTCAACGCCCACAGACCCCACGCATACACATGCATGCTTATAAACACCAACACAAGCGACAACAGAAGCACCAACACTATCACACACACACACTGGTGCACACAAGTCACTCGCGCAGAAGTGGCGGGAAACATTTATTATTTATATGTGTGAGCAAAACAACAACACTTGTGGACTTCTTTGTATATGTTGATACGGTTAATATAGATATGTGCATTTTAAAACACCTCAATTCGTTATTTCACGCATATTAGACACATTTTCTGGGCATTTTGAGGGTCCACAGCAGCATACAAATTGAATGTATTCACCAACGCACCAGCATGTATGTGCCTGTATGTGTGAGTGCGTGTGTGTGTGTATGCGTGCTTGTGTTTTGAGTGTGCGTGTACATGCTAGTGTACTTTTTTTATTCATGACACCAAAGAGATTTTTTTACCTCTTCAACCAGACGGCGCGGAATATGCAGAAAACTGAGGAGCAGCTTTAGTTTGACTTGTGTCTGCAGATCGGGAAAACAATCCTTGATGTTGCGCAAAACCTCTTTGTTTAGTTGCGAGCATATTGAACCATTTATCCACGAATCGTTTGATGTGCCCAGTTTATTATGCAGCCAGAGTGATGTGTCGCTGTCCCTTACGTTAGCCATTTTTACGTTTACGTCGATTCACACACGGCGCACATACAACTTAGCACGTATAACGTAAATACGCGTAATTATAATACAATTTTCAACTAATTTCCGCGTTATTTTCAATTCTCGACGAAAAACACAGAAAAAAACCCGTGGAAAATTGTAATAGGAAGCTACGACTGAAAAAAGTGTTACCACACGACAATTATAATTGTATACTCACGATGCAACAACGTTGTGCAACACTACAAGTAGTATTTGTAACAGTTCAATATGCAGCCCTGACCTACAGTGCACACTTATCGCTAAAAATACTAAACTATCGAATGTACAGCTAACCAGCTGTGTTCTGTTATTGTGCGAACCCAAAGATAATTTCATAAAATTATTTGCAATGGAAATTCTAAATGAAAGCACTCAAAAAACTGTACAAAAGCCCAAAGGCATGTCGACGGGTGGCAAACTGTTAATCGGCATGACGGGCGGCATTGGGATTGGCCTCTCAATTGTCTGTGCATCATTTGTGGCACCTGCCTTTCGTAAATTCTGTCTTCCCTATGTTCCGGCAACAACCGAACAAATTCAGAACGTGCTCAGTTTCCTGCCCAAAAACGCCACTGGCAAACTACTGGACATTGGTTCGGGAGACGGACGAATCGTTGTCGGTTAGTCAGCGGTTTAAATCAGCGGCTGCAAACGCTTTAAACGTTATGTAATCCTCTCTAGCGGCGGCCCAGCATGTGAAAGAGCTGAAAACAGATGGTGTTGAGCTGAATCCCTGGTTAGTCTACTACTCCCGCCTGGCCGCACTACGACATGGCGTCGGTAAGCAATCGCGCTTCTTCCGGCGCGATCTTTGGAAGTTCAACATCAAAGAATATGACTATGTGGTCATCTTTGGTGTGGAGCAGATGATGCAGGATCTGGAACATAAGCTGATTGCTGAGTGTCCACAGAATGCCAAAATAATTGCCTGCCGGTTTCCATTGCCGCAACTGCAGCCGGCACGCATCATCGAGGATGGAGTCAACACAGTTTGGTTCTACGATCTGAGAAAACAAAACAATGCCAGATAGCAATAAAAGAAGAGTAAATTGTCATTTTTATTTAGTCAAGTTTTATTGCTTATTGCGAAAGATATTCAAGTTAAATGCTAGACAATGGACAGTCGAGACATACGCATACTTATGTGTAAACAGGACCGACTTGACGATAATACAAAGGAAGGTTCCACAGCGAAGAATGAGACACATATTAAAAAACACATACAAACATCTTAAGGAAACAGTGCAGATCAAAGGAAAGCAGCGAAGACGTAGCTGAAGGCAGTGTGAGCTCAGTTTCATTATATATTTATATAGCCTAGAGAACCGAGCAACGCGATTTCAGCACAAGGATGCGAGATGTTCTCAGTGACGACTGCTAGAAGCGGCGCCCGAGGTAAATGCATTTGTTCGCCTCGTTCCGATACACCTCGACGAAGCCAATCTTCGTGTAGAAGCTCAGCTGTTCAGCATCATCGTCGGACAGGCAGACGTGCACACCAAAGCAGCCATTGGCTCGCAGAGCCGCCAGTAAGACCGTCAAGAGTCGCTTGGCGATGCCGCTGTCTCTCTGCTCTGCTTCACGCAGCGTTGCAGCGCTTAGCACTGCCGGAAACGAGCCGGTGACCTCAGTGGGACAGACCGAGCCAGCGCTTGTGCCGCCGTGAATCAGTTCATTGAAGTGCGACAACAGCTTCTGCGACTTTCCATTGCCATCACCAGTTTCACTTTCCAACAACGATTTGGAGTACTTCTCACGCATTTCCGGTAGCCAGCAAATGTCCATATTACGGTTGAATATTGAGACATCCAAGGCACCGCAGGCATAGCCGATAATGTTGTCGCTGTTGTCGTAGGCAACTAAAGATAACTCCGGATGCAACGTTAGGTGTGCGCCCACAATACAGTCCGCAGCAATGTCGGCCAGTTGAGCAGGTAGCAGGATGTCGTCACCATCATCCTTGCTCTGCCACTGCATGTAGGTGCTCGTACAAATCTGATAGACTTGCTGCTCATCAGAGTTGCGATACGGCCTCAGCTGGTAATAATTGGCTGTTGGTTGCTCCGGCAGCTTATAGACAAACAGATCGTTGCCCGAATCTACGGGCATTAGACGCTGCAGATCGGCAGTAAGGCCGCCTCGGAACACCCAAGGTTCCTGATCTCCCGAAATGAAAGCCTCCTTCCAGCCCTTGCTAAACCCTACAGAGAAAAACAGGGAAACAACAATTAGATACGGGACAAATTGGGGAGGGAGTCGACGTCACTTACATGTGTAGCTGCCCTCCGTGTACGAGGACAAGTTTTGTGGAAACTGACCCAGTGCCAGCCACTTGATGTAGCAATTGAGCAGCGACAGTGCTCCGGCAATGTCCCAAACATATGAATACAAGTCGTGGCTTATTTCCTTATTTTCGCATTCGGCGATTTTTCCCAACAGCTCCTGAACTCCGGCACAGAGCTTGGAGAACACTTCACAGCGCTGTAGCCATTCACTGACCTCCGGCTTGAGGGCCTTTGTGGCGTCACGTTCTTGCAGCATGACGTTTGCATTGATCTTCAGCCATTGGAACTCGTTTAGCAGCTTCAGACCGCGACTACCATGCTCGAAGGGCAGATAAAACAGATCACAGAGCAGACCTAAGTCATCGGAATTAATCCTTGTGCGTTTACAAAGAGATCTTCACAGAAAGACAAGAAATAAGGATTAGGAAGAGGTTAAACATAGATGAATTACAATATTTACTTGCATGTAAGGTCATCCTCCACCTCGTGCATGTCTGCATTGGATACCGGTGACGATAACGAGCTCTCCACGTGCATGCTCTACAGGGGGATTGAATGAGTTATCTTATATTTCAGCATTTACTTGGACTCACATTTATATCATTAGCGGACTCCTCCATGACGACATCATCGGTTAGCAGCTTGCCCACTTCCTTTGGTGATAATTGCGAGTTAATACTGCTGCTGCACTCCATGGGCTCATTGACGCCTGCGCTCAACGGGCTGAGGCTGTTCTCATCCAGCATTGTATCTACATTAAGGCTTCCTGCCTGTTCCCGCTCCTCCGATAAGTTAACGACTTTGCCGGCCGCAGCTTCAGTGGATTTCTGGAATAGTTCGCAGCTCAGTTCGATCGACTCTTCAACACTCTTGGTCTCCATTATGGGAACTGGCACAATTGAAATCGGTATCGTTTCGGGCAGCTCAATATTCGATGCAACTGTTGTTGGTATGGGGTTAATGATTTCCTCATTTGTGACCACCTTGGTTGGCGATACCAGCGAGTTCATAACCGGATTCGAAATGGGCGTCATCGTTGAGCTTACTGTACTACAGACATCCGCCAGTGCCTGCAGCTGGGTGGTGTTCACCTCGGGCACTGTGCATGTATTGGTAGACGTTGTGGTGGTGGTGGTCAGACTCATGCAAGTGTTGATCGAGGGTATAATCGGAATGATGGGCATAACCATTTCCACTTGCGGCTGCGGCTTGGCAATCGGTCCCCAGGCTTCTTTCACCACAAAGAACTCGGGTAGCCATTCACTTATTGCATTTCTAAAAGTAGAAGTTAAGAAATTATTAAAATAAACGTATTATTTCGGTATTCCTCTTACTTGAGAGCCAGGCGGGGATGATACACGTTCTTGGAGAGGCATTCGACGGGCAAATCGTCCTCGTTTTCAGTCTCCAACTTGATATCTGCACTCAGAGAGCTGTTCATTTTTGAATCCATGCTGCAGCGCGACCAGAAGGCAAGCGTATGTATGGCTATGAAGTTGCCATAGAACTCACAGTTCGGATTTGTCATGACACCTCGCAGATAGGGTATAAGTTCGGGCGAGCGACCCGAGTAGGGGCCAAGGAACACCCTCTTCTGGTCATAATCGTTGGCATGCAGATTATCCCAGATGACAGGAGGTCGTCGCAGTATTTCCGTTATTTCCCGTATCGATTCTATTGTTATTATTTTTGATATGACCTTGTCACCCGTCCAAAGTATATCAATCTCATTATTTAGCTTGGAGCCCAGAGTATTCAGATATTCAGATTGGACGACCGTGGGAACGGCACGAGACGCACAGTATTGTGTCGGACAGAAAAGAAACTTTGGACCATTTAAGTGGGCGAAAACGTCATTCGTTACGGAGACCTGAGCATTGGCAAAGGTCTGGAACACCTCCTTGTCGGCCTTAGATAGCTCAGACTCAATGTCGTCAAACAGCAGGGCGTAGGCATCGCAGCCGAATTGTGAAACTTGATCCAGTTTGCGTTTGAGCGTGGCAACTTCCTTCTGACTACTATATGTCATATCCAGACCAGGCGATAATGCATAGTAAAACACAATACCAGCCTCCTTTGCGGCCGAGATCAGACCTGGGGGAGGGGACAAACACAAACACACACATAATAAATTCGCAACTCAGTGAAAAGTGAATTTAAAATACTTGATAAGTGATCTGCTTCCTCGACCGTGTACAGCTCCCGCCAGTAGGCCCTGTGCTTGTAGTCATCTTTGGGCGCATACATGTACGAGTCCATGCCCAGTTTCTTTAATTTGCGAAACAAATCTTTTCGCTGTTCGGTCGTCCATGGTCGCCCGTAAAACCCTTCGATAACGCCGCAAATAAATTGCCTCTGCTGTTCGTGTGAGGCGTGTTCCAATGATTCACATTTTTCCCTCATGTGGCCGTCTTCCATTTCCATAGAATCAGGTTAAATATGCGAGTTAAAATGCTTTAATTCAGTATGCAAAACGCTAATGCGGCAAAATGAAATATTAGCCTTCAGTACAGTGTGACCGAATTTTCTGCGGACAAATAATCTGGCAAAAACAATGCATTTGTACTACAATCGATTAATATTGAAAGTCGATAGTGCAATCGAAATATTACGTTTTTATGGCGATAGTCATTGGATAATTTAGTAATGAATTTGAAACGGTTGTTTGAAAATAACAATTTAATTCAATTTCTATACAATTTGTATGCATATCCTAATTTATTGAAAATCAATTTACAAGATATATCTTATATGTTACAATTTTGTATTTACTTGAGCTTCTCAATCAAAGCAATCAATTCTTGAATGCCAGCCTCGTTGAGATCCCAGCCGGGAGTCACTTTCTTACCGTTGTCCAACCACCGGACGATATTGGGGTACTTGGAGAAGTCAAATTTGCTTGACGAGAAGGATGAAACACTGGCCAGGAGAGAAATGTCAGCGATGGTCAGTCTATCGCCAGCCACGTAGGTTTTACCCTCGAGGAATGTGTTGAGCAGCTCGAGAGCAGACTCCAACTTCTTCAGCTTCTCGGGATCCAAAGGCTTCTTTGCGAATAGAGGAGAGATGTATTCGGCGAAAGCCTGATACAGTGTTCCCATATCGAAGTACAAGCGCTGATTGACTAGAGCGCGTCCCTGGGGATCCTTGGGATACAGTGAATCGTCCTTGGCGTATTTCTCAACCAGGTAGATCAGAATTGCACAGGATTCCCACAGAGAGAAACCATTGTCTACCAACGTAGGAATCGTGTGTTGTGGATTAATCTTAAGGAATTCGGGCGTCATATGCTCCCCCTTGAACAGATCAAGTTTCTTCAAGTTCAACTCAATTCCCAAAGCCTTGGCCGTCATTTGGATGGAGCGGCTGGGAGCCGATGCGGGATTGTAGTAAAGATCCATTGCGTCTGTGTAGTGGTTGCAAGTTCAAGCTAAACTATTCCCTCTCAGCAAACAAATCCGGTTTTTATACTGCCTATTAGCCTGATAGCCCGCATTCGTTATCTTTTGTTTGGGCGAGCATTACTATTTTGTATATTGATAAGATTGCTAATTTCTCAAATTTCATCGTTATATACAAAGTTAGATATATGCAATATGCGAGTGCAAGTGCACTACGTCACAATCGTTGAATCAGTACAGGGTATCTATCAATCACATGAGCCTCTTAAGAGACCTGTGATCTACATTGTTTAGAAACTATTGCATACTTTTAGCAGTGATGATTCGTTACTGTTTCTTTAGCTGTTTATAATTTATAGAAAATTTAAAACTTATTTTCCCTGTTTATAGGTATTTTAATATCTTACATATTAACTCTGATATATGGGTTTTCAAAAGAAACATATAAGAACAAAAATACTTTCAAAGTTTGTAAGTTTCTCCCAAATTTCCCGATATAAGAAAATTCTAGAAATGTTGTGTTTATTTCATTATTATAATGCGTATTGTTAACTACAAATACTGATATATCGCTTATCGCGTGAAACTCGCGTGTTATGATGATTTTTCACAATTAAACTACAATACCTTATCTAATAAAAGTACTGTTGATAATGGCTGCCCTCGCGGAGTATATAAATCGGAATGGTTCGCGAAAACATAAGCAGTCGTCGTTGCCCCTCCACTTCACAGTCACAGTCAATATGGACTTCTATTATTCGCCCCTCTCACCGCCTTGTCGCTCTGTTCAATTGGTGGCTAAGGCTCTTGGAGTTGAGCTCAATCTGAAATTGGTCAACATGTTGGAACAGGAACATCTGAAACCCGAGTTCGTCAAGATTAACCCTGAACACACCATTCCAACTTTGGTGGATAACGGCTTCGTCATCTGGGAATCTCGTGCCATTCTCGTCTACCTGATTGAGAAATACGCAAAGAATGATGCGCTGTACCCAAAGGATCCTCAGGGTCGCGCTCTTGTCAATCAGCGTCTGTACTTTGACTTGGGAACTCTGTACAAGGCACTAGCGGGTTATTACTTTGCCCCATTCAGAAACTTGCCGCAGGATCCCGAGCAATTGAAGAAGGGCGAAGAAGCTCTTGGTTTTCTCAACACATTCCTTGAGGGCCAAACCTACGTGGCTGGCGATAGACTGACTGTCGCTGACATTTCGCTCTTGTCATCACTTTCAAGTTTCACTATCTTCGGCTTGGACTTTACCAAGTACTCCAACGTTGAAAGGTGGTACGAGAACGGCAAGAAGGTAACTCCCGGCTGGGAAATCGTCGAGAAGGGTCTGGAGGAAACGCGCGCTCTGTTGGCGGCCCGCAAAAAGTAACATAACGAAGATTGTCCAAATCCTAAGTTTCCAACCATCTTAATAAAATATTTATACAATTGAATAATAATAGTAAGAATGAGTTTTAATTTTTGATTTGCTGTCAGTTGCCTTGATAAGAAACAAGATAGTGTTATTAAACTGAAAGATAAGATAATCAAATATTTAGTATGTTTTTTCTGCCTTGCTGAAACAACTGAATAAAGATTATATTATGAAAATGTACTCGTCATAGAGGGAGTGGCATATATTTATAAATACAGTTCTTGTCTGTCAGTCTAGCCGTTTATCTATACTCTCCATCTCAGTGCCCTATTACAATCGTATCTAGATCTTATCCTTAAAACTTTGTCAAACAACATTTAACTAGATTACGTTAGCATATTAGTATAGAACTAATCACTTTTAAAGATATCAGAGCTTCTTTTTCACACTCGTAAGTAGTAATCGGCAGATTTGGTTTACAGAGGCTTGATACTTAACCATATTGGCATAGAAATATCAAGGAAGTAATAAAATAATACCTCAGTATTGTTTATATTTCAATCAACGGAAAACGTACGTCAAAATACGATTTCTTTGAAAAATACCATACCTTCAAATCCATATCACGGTCATTGAGAGTTGGGAGTTAAGCTAAGAATCTACACAGATATATAATAATCAGGTATAATAATATTTTTAATCTATTTTCCTTTTGCAACTATACTTACATAGTTATTTAAAATAAAATCTTGTATCTTACAACGCACCTGCAAGGATTATTCCTGCCACTAATGAACTTGCTCTAACCAGGTTATTTAGATGGGATAGTAGGGATTTAGGATATTATTACAACAATAATAAATTACAAATGAAATTATTACTTACCCGAAGACGATTTTAAGAATATATCCTTATTTATACTGATAGTTCTTGCACTCCATAAGCGATGGAGATTTAAGGAAATAGTCTTTGGTTTGTAAGAGAGGATAGAAAGATCTTTTTATAGCCAGCTTAAGCAAAACTGAATGAAGAGTTCTGCAAGACAGACATAACCAAAAGCTTTTACCCATAAAAAGCTCTCAGCTGCAATTTGTAAAACTGAAAATCAATCGATTCTGGAAAAATGACATGCATCAAAGGTTCTAGAACGTCTACGTCATAACAATGATTTTTCATAAATCGGTACGGCTAAAGGCTAATGCTGGGCCAAATGCACTGAAAGAAAAAAAAGGGCCATATCATTTTTCCTGCATAAAAACTGTATATAAATCGATTCTCTTTGCCGACAAGCAACAGTTTCAACTACAACGTCCAACGAAGTGCAAATGGATTTGTATTATTCACCAGTTTCGGGCTCAACTCCTGCCATCTTTATGACGGCTAAGGCTCTGGGACTCAAGCTCAATCTGCAGATTATCAACACATTCGCGAAGGAGCACCTGAAGCCTGAGTTTGTCAAGCTAAACCCTCAGCATACGATCCCAACACTTGTGGATAATGGCTTTGTCCTGTGGGAGTCCCGTGCCATTCTAGCCTATCTGGTGGAGAAGTACGGAAGGAACGATTCCCTCTATCCCAAGGATCCCAAGGCACACGCACTGGTGAACCAGCGTTTGTTCTTTGACTTGGGAACACTGTATCAGGCTTTGTCCGAGTATTACTTCCCTCAGATGCAAAAGAAGCCGGCGGATCCCGAGAAGTTCAAGAAGGTGGAAGCTGCTCTAGAAATCCTCAATGAATTCCTCGAGGGAAAACTGTATTTGGCCGGCGATAAGCTGACCATTGCTGACATTTCCATCTGGTCCACAGTGGCTGCATTCATACTCTTCAAATTGGATTTAAGCAAATATCCCAACATCGGCAGGTGGTACGAGAATGGCGAGAAAACGGCACCGGGTTGGGAAGAGATCGAAAAGGGAAGAGCTGTGGTAACTGAGCTTATTAAGTCCCTCAACAAATAATGTAATTAAAATTTGTTTCAATAATAAAAATATTATCAGATGAAATTTAAATTGTAACGTAAATCAAATACCTGTTGGTGGTATGTCTTATGCAGCTATCGATACGCCTTTCGTTTCATCGATTTTTGTAGTAGTTTTTTTACGGCTGCACTGCTTGCATGCCGTCTTCAATGCTATCGATAGCAGTTTTTGGTATTTATTGCACAGTCGCACTGCTTGATGGTGTTTATTATTTTGTTTTCATTTCTGCTCGCAGTCGGATTTTAAAGTTTTAATTTAAGTGATATCAGATGCAACCGTTTATTGTTATACGCAATTATCGCGAAGATGACGAACTCAAGTGTCAGGAGCTGGTGCGGGACTACATTATGTCATTCTCTTCGAAATCGTTCTTTGTGTTTTGCTTCCGTGAGGTAAGCCGAGGTTTGCGTGCTTTATCTGCTGCAAACGTGGGGGAATCTCATGGGGGGCCTCGCCCTCTCCTAAGACTCTGACCGAATTGACGTTGTCTATATCTTCGTTACAGATTACACTGCAATTCATAGTCATAACATGGGCTATATTCTTCATATTTCTCGGAGTGCCACTACTCTTCTGTGTACTCACAATTCCTGGCTGCATCATCTTTCTCTTTACCAGCACCTACTTCTCCTTCTATGCCAAGGCGGTGGAGCTGATGACGGTATTAACTAGCCTTCCTCCACTTATGTTGATTTAAATTATACAATGTTGACTTCTTTCCAGCTTAAACCCTCTCAGTCTCTGGTTGCCGAGTGCTACGAGCCCTTCATCTTTCGCTGTGCGCCAAACGAGGCTAGCTATCAAATATTTCTGGACAATCCTCCCTACGACGAGTCGTATAAAAATAAATTTCGTCGCCGCATTGTTGCCACGTTGAGTGTAAAGAATCACAATGCTGTTTATAATGCGGCCTGGATCTATCGCTTTGCCATTGCCAAGCATTATCCACATCAGAAGATCATGGAACCGATGATAAGTCTGGTCTCCAAGAACTGTGTTAATGCCGGCTATGCCTCTCTCGAGTGTACCATTTCCGAGTGGCAGGAGAGCGAGCGAGACTTTTACGACGATCTCGGGTTTGTCACGCGGCAGATCTATCATAAACAGATTGTCGGCAGCAGTCTCACCGTGATGAAGACACAGCTCACGTACAACCTACGCACAGACGACGCGTTGCAGAAGCTTAACTAGTGCAAAATACTCCCCAATGAATCTCAGAGAAACTATAAAACTTAGCGCAATATTTTTATATATACTCAAGCTGCAAGTACTATCGAATAATGACAGATGTGAGTTGAAAAACATACAAAAGTAACGTATTTTTGTATATCTCTAAGGCGATGCTATCGTGCTAGTCGTAAAATTCAAATTTTCTTACAATCTCCACTTTATAGAATATGCATTTTGTAAACAGAACATTCCAATCAGTCGAATTTATGCAACTTCGGAGAACACCGCACATAAAAGATATATATATTATTGTGTACACTTATATATTTATAGTAATTATAAAGTAGTGTGTGTAAAGAAAACACGTTGGATATTGCTTCGTTTTGTCCTGTTTTATTATAATCTTGTTTATTCTTTGACATATTCTATTTTAATAAATAAAATATATATTGTAATAAATAAAACTTGCAAGTGTTTAGCGTATATTGTTTAATGCCAGACATCAATAATTGTTGCTGTTCCTTATTGAATCTTCTCTTCTGCTGTAGGTACATTCATTTCTTCTTCTTTGATGCATTTTAATTGGATTAGCCGCAGTTTGTAAAAAGCTTTATTACTGCAATTCAGGACACGCCTTGACTGCCACAGTGTGTTAAACATAATATCGGACACCCCTGCCGAGTGCTGGCATACATATATATTATATAGCTATCTGTTCCGATTATCAGTTAAGGTATTTCGTATTAGACATTATTTCTTCGCTAGGAACTAAGCAAGGGTATCTGCACTTCGGCAGGCCGAAGCAACACTCTTTCTAAATGTTTTCATCTTTTTTTGTTTTGTTTTTGGTTTTCTTATAGAATTTAAATATTTCATCAGCGCAACTAATGCTTAAAAAAATAAACTGGAACTGGCCGTGTGCTGCGGCAGTCCGTACTCAAATGTAACTATTTTCCTCCGTTTCCACTCTTCCATTTTCCAACAACTATATCAATAAAGCGTGTTTCAAAACTGGCTGTGAAATTAGCATACGTTTGTTTTTTTTTTCGCATTTTCCTTTTTGTTGCTGCCGTTTGTTTTTGTTTTGTTTTGTTTTCTTTTCTTTTAGTTAAGAACCTTTAGGTAATTGTTTCAATTTGGTTTCGTCGCAAGTAGCCGCTCTGGTTGTAATATCCAACTATATTTGCTATATGTAGTGTGTGGTATTTAGAAGAGCTTCACGCGTCGCTTCAGCTCGTTGCGCCTCCACTGGGGCAGCCTGTAGAACTCGGAGCGGGCGCACTGCAAGATGTGCTCGAACTCAATGTCGGACAAGTGACGCTGCAAAGTAAAACATTTAGTTAAATGCAAACAAGTTGGAGAGGAACCTCAGCAGCCAGACTCACCTCCAGGTTGCAGCGATCAACGTCTGAGGGTAGACGATAGTTCGTGATCAACAAGATGTGATACGGATAGATCTTGGCGGGCTCGTGCACCAGCATCGAATGCGCCATGTTGGGCAGGCTGCGCCGGATGAGTCCTGCCTGTGGATAGTGATAGGACAGTGCGCCCGAGTATGTGCTAGAGGCGGGCAGATCACCGCCACCCATCAGGGCGCGTCTGTCGCCCTCAGTAATCGAATCGACAGAAGCTACAGAGGGAGAAAGAGAGAGCAAAGAGATGAATAAGAAAGATTGTAGAGAGATGGAGAGATCCACTCCAGAACTTACCCTCTGATTTACCGCAGCTCAGATCTGTGCTGTGTGTCTTGTCACCGAGACCTCCATAGGAGAAGTCCTACATGGAACAACCAGAGGAAGAGAGAAATGTAAGTTTAAAATGGGATCTATGCAAGAAAGAAAGCATGCCAAACCAGAACGGAAAACGTGTGTGCGCTGTCTACAGAAAGGTGTACGAAATGGAATAAAGAATAACAAGCTAAGGCATTCCACAAAACAAACCAAAAACAAATGGGTTAAGAAAAGAGAAAGAACAACAACAAAAGCATTCTTACAGTGACACCATGCATCGTGGTGGCGGCGGCTGATGTTGTGGAACTGAATGTGTGAGAGCGTGGAGCCAAGCCGTATCCGGGTTTGGGCACATGCCGCAGCGCGCTCACCACTGAGCCGAGTCGAGTTTAAGTTATGATGGATGATCGTTAGTGTATGTAGTTGTTGTTGTTGTTAGTGTGTATACAGGCGTGTGTATGTGAGAGTGTAAGTGTGTGTTTGTGTGTGTGGCAACAAACATGTAGCATAGGCAAACACACAGTAAGATTGAGAAGGAATAGCAAACGTTAGAAGCAACAACACAATGAAGCAGCAGACGAACCAGTCGAGTTAGATGGATTGTTAGTATTATTGTTTTTTTTGGGGATCCCAACACCATGAGGCACAGCCGGGGATGTTGATGGAGTCACAGGTAGCAGCATTACAGAGTGAGAGATAGAGACAAGTTTATAAAGTGAGCAACAGGTGGCATCAAGTACAATGCTAGTTTAAAGACTAAGATTAACGCTGTAGTAGATTAGTCGACCGCCAAACGTGGATGAGTATTAGCTACGGCTAAGATCAAGTTACCAAGTGACCAAGTGATCGCGCAACACATTTACTGATCGCATGATGAGGTGAACAAAATGATCAAACACAATCAAACAGCAGATAATCTATTAACCAGATGATCTGTTAATTAATTGATCAAGTCATCGATGGATCAAGTAACAAATGAACAAGTTATCTACAGATAAGATGATCAAGTAATCGCATTATCAGGCATCCAATATATATTATATGTTATCCAAATGATCAGCTAATCAATTGATCAAGTTATCGATGCAACAAGTGGCAATGACCAAGTGACCAATTGATCGTGCTTTCAAGTAAATACTGATCAAGTAATTGCATGATCACGTAACCAATAAGATCAAGCGACCAGTAATATATTGCGAAATGATTGCGTTACCAAATGGTCAAGTACACAATTAATCTAGTAATCGTGTAGTGAATGGACACAGTAATCAAGTGATCTATTGATCAAGTAACGCAGTTTTCAAATGACCAAGCACCAAGAGCAACAGGCAAAGAGGCAAAAGGCAGAGGCAGAGACAGATGCAGAGCCAGAGGCACAGGCAGGAGGCACTCAGCCAGCACTTACGGAGCTGTAACCGTTGCGTATGTAGGGCGGCAACGTGGTCGTTTTGAATCCATATCCGGGCTTGGGCGGCGAACGATAGGAATGTATGGCTATAAACGTAATTGGGCTATATGTAAGCAAGTCGACAAAGTATAAAATTGAAACTAACTTCGGTAAACCGAAGCTGACAAACTCTTGCTTGGAACTTTAAAGAATAAGTCAACTGGGAATGGAAAAAAGAATGCTCAGACAAGGTAGACAGATTGATTAGGAATATATATCAAATGATTTATCTCTACAGCATTATCAGCTCCATCTGCAAGAGCCTGTGTTCCCTTCCTACTTAAATGTAGCTTATCCTAACAACCGTTGCACGCTAAGTCTTTACCATTGTAACTGGGCGCATTGCCCAGGGATTTGCCCAGGGAGCCGCGGTAGCTGGTGGAGCGATCAAACATTTCATCCTCATAGAAGGGTTTCTGATGATCTAGATTGCGTGAGGGTGAGGCGCCAATGGGCGATTCATATCTGCAATATATGCAAAACAGCAATTAGTATCGACTTTATGCAAAGTAGTTCCCTTTTGAGTCCCACCTCAACTTGTAGAGCGGCTCCTTGGAAGCTGATGGCGTGCGTGAGGCATTGCGTGGATCCAGATTGTTTTGTTTCCATTTCCTGTACTTGGCATGCTCCTTCAGGTCCTTAGCAATTACCGAGCCAATGCCTGAATTGAGCTTCTCCAGCTGCTCTGCCTCGCGTTGCAGGCGTCTACAAGGATGGATAAATGTGGGTTAAGTGATTTCTCTAGGGGATTATCTAAAGTGTTCGCTCTCTTACGTTTGCTCCTCGCCATTCTTGGCCTTGCCATTTGTCCGCTTGCCGTTCTCGTCGTTCTCCTGATCATCATCATCGGAGACGGGCACCCCATGGTAGGTATCACTGTAGCGTCGCCTGCGCTCCGGATCCGTATAGGGATATGGCGGTGCTGGGAAATCATCACGCTCGATTTTCGGCTGTTCACCTGGTGGGGGCTTCTTGGCCGCGGGATAATGCGACAGCTCAATGGGTTCCTCGTTGTTCATGCCGGGACTCTTGGGTCGCGGTGTCTCCGATCTGATGGCATCCACCAGCACCTTCATGGCACTGCGCGTACGCGAATGCGGACGCGATGGTGGCCGACTGCCGGCCACGGAGCCGGCATTGCTGGCCGTCGTTGCGTACGAGGCGGGCCGATGGAAGTGCGGCGACAGTGGCGTCTTGTCATACGGATCGATCGGCTTGCGCAGATAATGCGGCGCATCTGTCAGATAACTGTAGGTATAAATGCGCGATATATCCTCGCCAATTGGTCGTCCATACTCGCGCAATATCAGTCCCGGGCTGACCGTGCGATAATGCTGCAAGCACAGGGAGATCAGATTAGATGAAACTGTTCAAATTTGCTGCATTCAGTTTCTGTTATTTCTGACTGTGCAAGGGGATTAATTATCTCAAGCCAAGTTCGTGTTGGGATAGCATAAAATATAAATAGAAATTATAAAATAAAATCATATCAGTGAAATCATAAGAACAAACCTTGCGGCTAGAGGAATAAAGTGAACCATTAATACTCGGTGTTCTGGAACGGATGTACTGCAAAACGAACAGAAAATCAAGAAAAGAAACGCAAGCTCAAAACGAGGTAAACAATAAAGAAAATGCAAAAAACAAATCATAAAAATCATAATAAATTGCATAAGGTGCATGGAGAGGTCGGTCGTGTTGTTGGGTGTGCGTGTGCGTGTGCGTCTGTGTGTATAGAGTGGATGTGCATGTTGTGTGTGTGTCTCGTGGTATAGGTGTGTGTTGGGACTGTTGTGTGTGGGTGTGGGTGTGCTTGTATAGCTTGCTGGGCATTCGTATTAGTAGCAAGAGCGGCAACTCATGTCTAAGTTAAAGCTAGAGCTGCAAATGTATCGATAGAGTTCTCGTGCTGGCGATAGTCTCACATTAATATCGATAATTAATGTGTACGTAATTTATATTAAGTTTTTTTTTTTTTTTATGCACTTATTTATACACTTCTAGCTATTCGTTCCTTACTCACAGGGCAAACTATCGATACTATCGTTAGATAATGTTGAATCTTGCTTTTAAATTTATCTATGCTTATTCTTGCTCTTTTAAATAGCAAATCATTCGATACTTTCGATTATTTGATATATTTGTCGATAGTTCTACTATCGATTTTTATTTTACCCAACTATTCGCTCTTGCACACAGCTAATTTAACATAATCTATCATAACTAAGCTTAATCGCTATACTATCGATTATTTGGTGTACAAATTCTTAAAATCGCCGTCAATCAAACCTATACGCGATAGTTCAGTGTTACTAAACTATCGATATGCCTTAGTAAACTTAATTCCTCAGCTTGCAACTAGTTTTATTCCCTTTTGCTGATTTCGTCAGTGTCTATAATCAATTTAAACCCTCAATCGATACACATATCATTATCTCTGCAGCTCTAGCTTAACCACGCCCCCTTTTCCCTTCCGCCCACTCTGCAGCCAGTACATACCATATCGCTGAGCGCACTGGAGCTCATGCGATCGCATTCGGTGTCTGTGAAGTTGCCATTGGAGGCGCCACCAGTCACAGAGGTTGTTCCCGGCCTGGCTCCACTGCCATTCAATATGATGCCCGACTCGGAGGGCCCGGGACCGCAACGCGGATGCCAAATAGCGCTGCCCTGCAGGTACATTTCCTCGCCATCGCCAAAGGGATCGCCGCACTTGGTGCAGCGCGCACAGGTTGGATGGAAGTGATGGTTGTCGCCCGCTTGCAGCACCTTGCCGCTGATGAAACGATTGCAGTAGGCGCACTTCACTCCGAAGCTCTTCTGGTAGCACTTCTCGCAATACGGCACCGCATCCTTGCCCATGTACTCCCCGTTGAGCACCGCATTGCAGGCCTTGCAACGGAAGCACCAGACATGCCACTGCCGATCAAGGGCCACCAATGCTTGCCCCTCCTTCAGCAGCTCACCGCAGCCGGCGCAATCATTGGGATCATAGTCCTCCTTCAGATGCGCCTTGTACGACAGCACGCCACTGGTGACATTCTGATGGGCCGTCGCTCGTGTGGGACTCTCCGCGGGCGGAGCGGCCGCACTGGTGGCCTGCCGAGCCGGCGATGCGGGCGTGCTGCTGCCAGCTCCAGCAGCAGCATTTGCTGCTCCTGCGCCACCAGGAACACACTGCTCACAGAGCACCTCCTTGCCAGTGTTGGTCACCTTGCTGCCAGACTTGAAGGGCTGCTTGCACTTGGAGCACGTGAAGCACTTCTGGTGATACGTCTTGCCCATCGTGCTGACCACTTCGCCCTCCACATACTGCGAACAGGTGGCGCATTTCGTGCCATACAGACGCTGATAGTCCGGTATGCAGTAGTAGGCGCCATCCTTTGTGAAGAACCCGCCGGTGGCCAGTGACTTCTTGCATTGGCAGCACTGGAAGCACGCCTTGTGGAAATGATTGTCAGCCACGCGCAGCACTTCGCCTGAACACTTTTTCGTGCATTTCGCACAGTAGATTTTTTGTTTACCTAGAGAAAGAGAGAGGGTGAGGGAGAGCGTTACTATAGTCATACATATGTAGTTGTGTGGGTGTGGGTGTGCGTGTGCGTGTGCATCAAATTCATTCAATCAACACTCGGCGCACCGCACTGTGCTGATGTCATATGCATGTGATGCGACGATAATGTCGCACAACCTTGTGCCGTTTTGCCTGACTCCGTCGAGCACAGTTCGAGCCCCGGTCCACTTTAGTCTTGAGTGTATTCGAATTCAGATTTGCCTAGGTATGTATGGTATGTGCAGCATGTATATTGGCTGTCTATTCTATTATAATGTATACTATCTGTCTGTGTGTATCTTGTATTTACTAGGAGTGGGGGGGAATGTATCTGTTTTGTGGCCTGTCACAGCTCGTGCTATGTTCTCTAGGCACACTTGTTTCTCTCCTACACTGCGAACACTTTTCAACAGGTCTTAAACATCCGAATTTGGATAAAAGTTTTTAATCATTCCAAAGAAGTTTATGGTAAAAGTAGTTTAAAGTGAAGGCAAGTAAATGGTAAATTGAACTGATGTTCTAATGAATTATGACAGCATATTGCTAATGCATTAAGCAAGTGTAAAGTGAGAATGTTTTCTATTCTTCTTATCCAAAAAGGGAAATAAATCTTTATCAAAAAGAAAGAGACAATAGGTTTGTATATCATGTAATTATATTAAAGACAGATCTCTTGCTTATAAGGTGTTTCTAGTTTTTTCTATAATTAGATACACTCAATAAAGTTCTGCCCTCTTCAGTGTAGACCGTCTTACTAGGCGTATGAGTCATGCGCGTGGCAAGTAATTAATCTTATCATTGATAAGGCCAAGGGCAATCTACGCTCTCTAGGCACACACGAGTGTCTCTGCCTAGACTCGACTTTTATCTGTTCCATAACATATGCCGAACCGAGCGAAAGAGAGAGAGTGAGAGAGAGAGAGAGGGAGAGAGGGAGAGAGGGAGAGAGGGAGAGAGGGAGAGAGGGAGAGAGGGAGAGAGAACACGGCACAGGTGAAAAAGTTTGCTACCCAAGAAAATGTTGTTTGCCATATTTGACTTTGTCAGTTACGCGACTGTCATATATAGTATATGTAGCGCAGTCTATATATATGTATAGCGGGAGTAAACAAAAGGTGTAAAGATAAGACTGAGCACACACAGAGAGAGGGAGAGAGAGACCGCAGACAAACTTGAGAGTAAGTTCGATAAGTTGAAAGGGTTTAATCGATAAACAGAGATTCTAAGAAATATCTTCACTTGTTATTCACTTGAGATATATACAAAAATATATTTATATATATTTCGTATGTTAAGACAACAAACAAAGCAATAAAAGCTTTTAAAGCATTCCAAATATCTTCCTTATACGTTTGCTACTTATAAACAAACTAATTCTGTTACATAAAAAACTAAAAATAATCATGAAAAGCAAAAAGGTTGTCCAGCATTATTTTCTCCAACTTTCGACGCGCTTTCGAATGCCCCAAAGCTAATGTTGATAAATAATCTAGCAGCCACATACATAATAAATATTATTGCGATTATAGTTGAAAATAAAAAAAACACTGTCGAGAATGTTTCGGGATTACAAATTGCCCTGCGTGACGGACAAATCAGTTGGGATCGCATTGTTTTTTAGAGGCACAATAAATGGCTGCACTCTGGGAAAGCATACAATGCTGTGTTCAACATGTGTGTATGGGTGGAGTTTATACTATATACATACACACATGTATTTTCCATGGAAATATCCATATTCAGCTAACAATTGGATATGCTTATAATGACCTGTTTCTTTTTCGTATTTTTTTTTTTAGTTTGTGTTTTGTTTTTTGTGTTTCTGCTTTGTGCTCTTTGTTCTCTGCTCGATCTGCCTTCGGTATAGAATTTATTGATAAGCCAAGGCCCGTTAACTAGTCGCATTATAATGGTGACGTACGCCTTATGAATGGGGCCCGCAGCTATCACAATCTCGCACACACACACACAGACGCATATTACGTATACGTGTTCCATATGAATTAATTTTATTTATGCTTAGTTCGTTGTTGTTTATTATGCAATCACAGACGATTTCTTCTCGCTGGCAATTTCGCATATTGATTTTGGCATTTTGTTTATTGACTTTTCAAACGTTTTCCTACTTCCCCCCGCCCCTGTGCATATTAACAGCGCCATGCTAATTACGCGCAAAGCCAAATGGCAATTGTAAAATTGTTGAAAATTGAATTTTCACGCAAGTTCCGTCGGTCAGTTGTCAGCGTTCAGTTTGCCAGAGCGAAGCATACACAACAACAATAAAAAAAGTTTGAACGCACAGTGTTTTTTTTTTTTTCTTTTATTGTAATTACCGCAGCGATTTGAGTCTCTCTGCATGATGTCATCCTCGTCGAAGTCGTCATCGACCGGCGAGAGAGTCGCGCCGAGTCGGAGTCACGTTCGTGTTGTGTTCTGGAGTTGTGCACGGGCAAACTCAGACAGAAACTGGTTTCCATTCAAATTGGAACTCGAATTTGAGTTTCGAATTTGAATACGAAATTGGAATTCGCGCAAGAAACACAGGCAAACACACACAGACACACACACAGACAGGCAGCGAGACACTGACAAGCACAGAATGACGCGCGATGGGGGGCAAGTCCAAGGTTAACTACGTAGCTCTCGCGCGAGTGGGGTCAAACTGCAGGCCACAAATATTTTAATTAATTTTCAGCCGCGCCCCGAAATTCCTAACCTCCAAAGAGGCAGTGGAAGAGTGGCAGACCCCCCCCCACTCCCTCGAGCTCAGGTGGAGGCCAATGTCAGTGTCAGAATGTGCGTCAAGCTCATCCTCGCCAAGGATAATGTCGAGGACAGTGTACAGAGAGGGGTCAAGGCGTTGTTGCAGTGTTTCGAATTTGTAAAATATATTTCTCGAAAAGTAGAAAAACATCGCATTCGCCCTGCCCACACACTTGTCTATCTATACGGCCGCAGACATGTGTGTGTGTATTTATTTATGGTGAAGAGCTATAACATAATCACATACACACACACACGCATGCACACGCTCTCAAATTGTATATTCGTGGAATTACTCATCAAATAAAATTGCTTTGCAAGTGCTTTTTTTGGGTGTTGAGCTACCTGGCGTATGCGTAATTTTAGTAGATTTCCACACCAAACAACCTGACACTGGAAAGGTGCAGCAATTTGAAAGGGTATATTGATCTTCTGCTTGCAACGGAATATAGTTTTAAATTTACAAACGTTTTTTAAAGATTTCCTTTGATATTTAACAAAAATTGAATTTAGAAGAATTTTAAGAATCGTTTGTAGTAAAATCAAGTTGACTAAATGAATTTTGTGAACAGGTTTTATAATATTTTGTAGAACTAAGACCTCGCTGTATTTGCGATAAGACTCTTTACAGCTGACAGATCTGAGGAATCGTTAAGCAAAAAATTCGTGGTGATCTTTTTGAATATATATTTTAAATATTTTCATTTGCATTGATCATATTCCTTCTCAATTCTCTTTACAACTGATCGATTTCTCTTTCTGTTTTATTAAAATGCAATAAATGCTGAATAATTAATTTGATTTAATATACAAATTTCATCATACTTATTTCATACTTTAAAAAATCCCTGGGTATGTTATAGTCGTTCCCCATGCACAACAAACTTCAATTATACGCTCTTTTTTTATGCTAGTTGTTATTGTTGTTGTTGTTGTTGCGGACAAGTTGAAAGTGTTTCCTGTATGCTTATTAAACGAAAAAGTGAAAAGCGCAGTCCATAGAGAAGAAGGGAAGAAGGCAGGGGGTGTTGGGGGCCTGTGGCAGCAAATGACGTGAGACGTGATGATGACGCTGCGTCTACGAAAATAGCATTCAATTAGGCGGTCGTCGTAGTCTTCACGCAAGGCACTATGGCAGATGAAGCAGTTGGAAGAGCCGAAGCCACTTTCTATGCAAGTGCTCTGACCTATATAACCCTATCGAGGGCGGCAGGGGGGAGAGCAGAGATGGGGGCGCAACGGGAAATGAGATGCAGGCGAATGCACGACAAAAAACATACACATACACAGACACACACATGTGCAACGTGAACAAATCAACGACCAAATAGATGAGAAAAGTGCCCCAAAGTGGAGGCTGCGACCACAATGGGACAGCGGCAGTGCAGCACAGTGGGACGCAGGTAGTAGAAAAGTGCGCACAAAAAACAAGGGAGAACTATGTGCTCTGTGCAGAACCTGATTAATCATAGAGATGCATTGTTGAAGAAGCTATACACGCATACACATGTATATGTACTTATAATACACATGATATACCACATACTGATGGTAACTGCAATTGCACTGTGTTGCCTGTCCCGCTGGGTCCGCATCGGGGGCTGCTTTTGCCCCTTTCGTTTTCATTTGTTGTCTGTGCGCGCACATAATGCAAAAGGAAACTAAAAACCACAAAACGAACAGAGAAATGAAAACCGAAAACAAGGGAAGTCAATGTGCTCGTCATGAATTCATGTTGAGCATTTGTCTCCGCCTGATGTTGTTGCTGTTGTTGTTGTAGTTGTTGGATCGCTTGTTTTATGGCTATTGTTAAGCCTTTTGCGTAGAGATCGTTGCTCGTTGAACGAGCCGAGCATCGAGTACTGCACACATTACGTACGTGAACGGACACGTCTCCCCCTCCTGTCCCAGCATGTGGGGTGGGGGTGGAGGCGCCCGAGTCAATTAGGCATTTTAAGCACGCACACAACTACAAGTGTTCGCTGCCGCCAGCCTTTGCTGCTGCAAAAGGGAAGCGCTTACACTCTGAAAATTAAGTACAAATCGCCCAAAGTTCAAAAGTTCACAAGCAATTTGCATACTAGAGAACTATGAGAATTAATCAACAGGAGACTAAATAAAAACTAACCTAACCCAAGATTTTCTCAATCAAAATAAAATATTTTGTGAGAAATAAATTAAAGGTTTAAGGTATAAAGCAGAAATACATTTCACCTTAAACCTTTTACAGTTGTCACAGTTTCTGTAATATTTTCCTTAAAAACTCAGACTTAGAAAATATTTTTCTGGTAATTAAAACTCTATAAATATATGTATGCGAAAGAGATCAAAACAGAACATTGTGTACGTAAAAATTAAAGTGCTTTGCATACTAAATACTAATATAAATTTAATTTACAACAATTTCCACAGTTTATTCAACTTGTACTTTATAAAAAACATTCGAAATTCTTCAAATATTTCCATTGTTTGACTTGAATATCGGCACGAAATAGTATATTTGGAATTTCCTATATTAAAAACGTGCTCAATCGCCAAGTTATTTCGCTGAGTGTACTCAAAGCATATGAACTCAATTAGGGCCAAAGACAGGACGGAGAGGGACGTGCAGACGGACGTACCGAGCAATTAATCACTCATAATAACTGTACAGAAGGGCTATGCAACTACACACACACACACACACACACACACACACACGCACACACACAGAGAGAGAAGCTCGCATAGTTGAAGCTAACGTTACCATAAAGGAATCCCAGCAGCGTTTGTTCGGTTCCCAGCTCAGAACGGTAAACTCAGAAGCATGACATGACATGACGACGACGCCCTAACGGTATCGTGTGTAATTGCAGTTGCACTCCCCAAGCTCATACGGTCAGTTATACTCTCTGATTCTCAGATTCTCTGATATCGAGTTGATTCTTTCTTTTTTTTTCGTTTCAACGCAAAAAAAACTTGTTTTTACAACAACACTGACGTCATCGCAGCTGAGAACCGAAAATGGGGAGTGGACGAGAGACCGCCAAACAGATGAGTGACTGTATGTGTGTGTGTGTGTGTAAATGTGCGAGTGCACGTGTATGCGTGTTGGTTGCCCTCTCAGATGACGATGGGCTCCACGCCAGCTGGCCAATATTGATTAACAACAAATGCAATGCAAACACAACAACAGCAACAACTAACACAACTAAAACAATAACAACAAGAACAACAACAGCGGCGACAGCGCAGTTTTACTAGTTTTTCGTTAGGCCGTGCCATAATACGCTACTAATGCGATAATACCATAAAGTGAACTAAGTATATGTGAAAACACACGTACGTGAGACACGCACAGGAGTGCCCGAAAACGTGAGAGAGAGAGAGAGGCACAGACAGTGGCAGTGGCAGAGAGGCGGAGAGGCGAAGAGAGCCGCCAGCCAGACCACCCTCTTTCACTGGCGCTCGTGGTCTCTGCCTTTGCGCAATTTCGTTCGCTCACACACACACACACACACACATACAGAGAGAGACGCACGCGGATAAATACGAGCAGTGCATACATAGATAATCGTATTCACACACAGTCGGCATACAAATACAGCAACAACTTACCCATCGCGAGATACTGCTATGCTCTTCACACTTGCGCCAGCAAAATGGGGGAGGGAAACACACGGATAGAAAGCACAACAAATACAGGCGCACAGGTCACCACTGCTTCTTCGTCTTCTTCTTCGTCAGAGACTTGGACTTCTTCGTATGCTTCCTTCACTATACACTTCACTAACAATTTATCTTTTCCTTTGCTTCGATATATTTATTTATTTTCTTTTATTTGTATCTTTCCCTGCTTATGCATTCGCAATTCACGTGAAGATGGCTTTGCGCATTAGAATAGAATTGTGTGTGAGAGAGTGCGTGTGTTTGCGTGTGTGTGTTTGTATGTATGTATGTATGTTTGTCGCGTGCACAAAATTACCGACAAAATATCATAGGAAAACAACGTATGGGTTTTTATTTTATTTACTTCCTAATATAAATATATATATATATATATTCCCAATTTGAAGATATCGAATGAAAAAACCCCGCGCACCAACAAACGACACCGACAAGCGACGACGACGGCAGCAACAAAACGACTAAAAATCCATCTCAATGAGCCGCACAGCGAGAGAGAGAATTGTATCTCAGATACAAATGGGGATGGGCACCGACTGCGAGGTATCGATTGCGCGCAACTATCGATATCAATTAACGTCTGTTTCTCATTAGGTTTTTGTTTTTTTTTTCTTATAAGTTTTATTCTGTTTTTTAATGCGTTTTGCGTGTACATCTGCACAATAAGCTTTCTTAGACATTAGAATAATAATAGTAATAATAATAATAATATATGTATATAATATAATAATAATAACATTACTAACAAAACTATTACAATTAGAATAAAATTCATATTCATAATTCATATTCACCCATATTTCACATGGTGTGCACTCTTTTTCACAAGTTAAAATTTAATAGTACATCGAGATTGTTTTCCATAGTTTAAAAGTACATACATACTTAGGTATTTATAAGGGTCATATACATATAGTATGCATAGAGACGTTCTTTTGTTTTCTTTCCCTCGCACAGTTTGCTATCGATCTCATGTTATTCTTCCTTCATTAAATTTGAATTCGCGGTCCTTCTCCGGCCAAGCATTCATCGACATAAAAGATTGTTTCTGAAATATATATATATATATATATAATCTACTAATTTGTAATATTGAATTATGCTTCATCGAAATGTTGACCCCACAGGCGAATAAATTTGACTAAAATCCACTATATAACTTTCAAATGTGGAAACGGATATGAAATATGTTTATCTTTTCATTTCAATTCAATTCAATTTTCATTTGTTTTCTCAGTGTATGTATGTGTGTGTGGGTGTGTATCAATTTTTGTATTTTAGTACTTTGCTGCTTAACCTTTAGTTTGCCTGCAACTACAACTTAATAATTGAGATATATGTATATATGTTTATATGAATGTATATACGTATATATACATATATGTGTTTTTGTTTTGTTTTGCTTTCCTTTTCTCTATAGATTCAATTAGCTAATCGCATGTGCATAGGAGCTGCTATCGCATTTAAATCAACCGTTTTTAACTGTTGCCTGCTACCAAATTTATATGTATATTGAAACTTCCTCCATCATCAAGTAGAGCTTATGACCTGTGTGTCTGTGTGTGTATGTATGTTAATTATGTCATCGTCTACTCCTCGTCGGAGTCACCATCGCTCGAGTAATGAGTTATCTGCGGGCGCCGCACAAATGGCGCTGTTATCACTTGCCTGAGGATTAAATAAATACATTAGACATATGAAATACATAGGGTATTCACAGTAGTTAATTGGTTGATATCCTGCTACAGTGAATTCATTTAGGTTGCACTCACGCAATGCGTCGGTAATGATTCAGCCATTCCTCCAGCATTTGTGCCACCAGCAGCGGCCGCTTGGACAGCTTCTGTTGCGCCACCAGCAAGCCACCGTCTGTGACGCACACATCCAGCCATTGTCGCATCATCGTCTCCTCATTACCCACCTGTAAGTTGAACAATATTACCTGACACCCGATACAGAATCGCTTTTCTGGATACTCACCTCCGATTGCGCCAGAAAGTGTATGGGTAGAAGTTTCAGCTCACAGTCCATCAACGGCAGATAGGTAACGTCTTCGGCATCATCGCGACGTCCGTCGATTCGAGAGAATGGCTCCATTGGCACCAGAGCACTGAAGTGACCTCGCGTGTAGCCCAGTGCAATGGGAGATTTGGTGCAAAAGTTTTGTTCCCAGAATAAAGGTAAATAGACGCCTGGCGTAGAGTCTCATATTAGTATGTATTCCTTAATCGAAAATAGCACCACCAACTCACCTTCGAATCGGGCATAGCCAATGTCCTCGCCGCGGAAACTCTTGACGTACTTGACGCCGTAAACGATTATTGGACGTCGCAGGATGTGAGCGAGGGCAAAAATGTGCAGCTGTTCCAGCGAAGAGCCCGGTTGGCTGGCCAGCGATAACAATGTGCTCCAGTCCTCCTCCCACTGGGAGTCCTCAAGTGTAAAGTGCAGCATGGACGCTTGCAGCATTTCATACTCCTTCCAGCGGGTGAAGAAACTAAGGGAAATAAATAGCGAATGAGTAATATAATGAATGAGTAAATAAATTCGCAAAGAATGCTCTTGCCTAACTTACACATGTCCGCATTGATGCAGTGTATCCGCCAGTGCACGCCTCAAGATGTTATCTCGATCAAAGACACCCCAAGTGGCCTGCATGGCCGAATCGAGTAGGCAGTCGCCGGCACTGCGATTCCACAGCACTAGCAGACGAGAGCTTAACCGTGCCGTAATCTCCAGTGACCAGTTCAGTGCGGGTGGCGGCATTTCCAGTTGCTTCTGTGCATCGCGATCCAAAAGCTCGTCGTACAATTGCTCCTGTATGGGTATGGGCAGCTCCTCGATCTCCGATGGCAGCGCAAACGTGGCATGCTTCTGCACATAGTGACAGGGTAGGCCGGACTTGCGTATGCGCAGCGTATTGGAGAAATGTCGACGTATGTCGGCTGCCAAATCGGGAGCCACATAGGAGGGCACACGCTTTATGCCTGGGCCAGAGCCAGAGATTTGTGCCAACAGCATTGGCAGCATCTCCTCGCGATGGAAACGTATTGCCAAATGGATGAGCGTATGCCCGACATCGAAGGCCGAGTTGCGATTCAGTGCGGCAATCTCGTTGCTGGTCAACGAGCGCGCAGGATTGCCGCCACATGACAAATACGCCTCGACAGCACTGTAGTTATTCTCAACGACCCCCAGGCAGGCGTTCAGCCACTGCCAATCGACCTGACGCCTGATCTGACGCTGACGACGCTCCTGGCGTTCCTGCAGCGTATCACAGTTGTTGATAGTTTCCGAAGAACCTGACGAAGACGCAGTGTAAGTTGCTGTTGGAATGCGTATCGAATCTGGATGCTTACCTAGTTGATAAATATGCTTTTTGTTGAACGAATTGTTGACACTGACAGTGTCTGCGTTCTGCTGCTGTTGCTGCTGCTCCTCCTGGAGATTCAGCTGTTTGTTGCTGCCCGAATTGCTGCTGGCGCAGGCATGCAAATCTCCCTGCGAGCCCGAACCGCTTATCTCTCGCGTTTTTCCGCACATGGAGCACTTGAGGCTCTTTGGCCAGTTCTCGTAGGTGCAGGACTAGAAGAATATACAGGATTATTATATGGAAAAGTGTACGAAGCTGTTATTGGACTCACGTTGCAGGCCCACTTGGCGACGAAGCAATGTTTCTGCTGCAACGGGCCGGACGATGAGGAATTCAGTTGCTGCTGTTGTAGTTGCTGCTGCTGCTGCTGGTTCGATTGATGCTGCTGCAGCTGCTGCTGTTGTTGTGGTTGCTGTTGGTGTTGTTGCTGCTGCTGATTTTGAGATGCATTCGCAAGATTATTGAGATGCGTAGAATTGCTGCAGATTTGTTGCTCGACAATGTGACGATTCGCATTCGATGCAGCTGCTCCAATCAATTGCCTGCTGCTGCTATTCTCTGTGGCATCACGGGCATTTAATTCCGTGTCGGATCCGCTGATTCGCAATGCGTGCAAGGCCTCACCAGCACGATCTACGCACTCGCCATCATTGGCATCGTCACGTTCCTTGTCTATCACGGCACCACCACGTTTCGTACAGCACTGGACGCATCGCAGACTACGTGGCCAATTAAGATAGGTGCAGACCTTACAGGGCCATTTCTCACTGTCAGCTACATTGCTCTGGCGCGCCTGCTGCTGTTGCTGCTGCTGTTGTTGTTGTGGTTGCGGCTGGGTAAAGCACGTGGACGTTGGCTCGACAGGCAGACCAGCTGCCGCTTCCTCCGCACTGTTGTAGTTTTCGTGTATGGTTGTTGTTGTCTGCGCTGGACTGAGACTGAATCACAGAAGGGGGGAAATTATAAATGCATTTTTTTTTGACTCTCTATTGACCGGACTTTACTCACCGGAATATATCCTCGTTCAGCAGCGGCTTGGACGCCTGACACATGGTGCATTTCAAAGAGGATGGATAGTTCTCATAGGTGCATATTTCACATTTCCATTTCTGCCCCTTGTCGCTTGTATCGCACATCTTTTGCGCGACGAACAAGTGGCTTACGGTAGCTCTGGCTCTCTCGGTACGATGCGGACTCTCCAATACTCTCCAACTTCCACTCCCTCTATATATCTCTATATTTCCTTGTTACGTCTCTTGCGTCTCAACTGCAACTTGGACAGCCAACTATATAAACTGTTTAAATAACGAAAGATATGAAACATTAGTTAATTGTTTACATTATACGGATAAGTTTGTCTTATGGAAAAGATAAATCTCGTAAAGTTGAAATTTTCAGACTGTAACCTTGGTTCAAAGGTCCGCGAAACGCATCCAACGGTTTTCCAAGGTAAAATTCACTGAGCCGAAACTTTGTAAATTTCACAGAGGTTTATTTACTTTATGGAGGGTTATGGGTATTTAGGAGAGGTATATTTACTTTGAAGAGAGTTGTAGGTATATATATCTGGCATGACAATGCATTACTATATTGAACTAGATTGAATACAGTGGAAATATGCTTAAATCGTAAGAGGCTTTACTAATTTGTTGTCCAAACAGAATGTGATTCACAAAGGTCGGAGTTTCAACAGAATTTTGTGAAGTAATTTAAGAGCTTGAGTTATTTATGTTGAAATACCGCAATTTCGCATTTTCTATGTGAAATTATGTTAGGCTGCTACAATTTGTTGATTGTTGAGGTTTGCATGACCTAAGCAGATTGCCATTAGTTCGATTATGATTACGATTGCGATCTGGCGAGTCATTACATTTATTTGCATGTCACAACAATTAAATTGAGCTAAAATATGCCGACCTTGACCCTCGGCAAGAGATATACGAGAGAGAACATTAACAATTCGTTCGATGTGGCTTGATATTTTCTACTGTCGTCACGGGGAGCCTTCAGGGGCGTGGGTGGATGCGGGCGCAGGGGGGTAGGGTGAGTGGATAGATTTCGTTTCGTTGTAAATAGTTTCGCGCTACTTTTTTTCTTTTGCTTCAGCTCTTCCTCTTTCTATTGTGGTGGTACCTGGCGCAAATAATACAAGGCCAATTCACGGGGACAACTCAACTCGACTCAATTCGATTCGATTTATATATATGTATGTATGCATGTATGTTCGCGTATTTAACAATAACACACACAATAACTGAGTAAAAATTTATGTCAGCCACGAGAGGAGCTCACACCGTGCGAATATTGACTCAAAGATGACAGCCAATGCAATGGCAGAAAAAAAACAGTTGCAATTACAGTTACAACAAATTGCAAAACAAAGACGAGAAAAAACTTTCACTCGTTGTTGGGGCTTTTTTTATTATTCAGTGGGGGGAGAGGAGCAAAACACATAAATTTGGTTCACTTGCCCCTCTAGTGGACTGTGCTTAGGAGCACAGTCTCTATATTTATTGCAAGAACAACAAGCACTACACAAATTTGGAAATTTGGAATTTTAATTTAGCGTCGTAGCGTAGATGTTATGTTACATATTAATTAAACGTCGAATTTTTTTTGTATTTATCGTCACATCACCTATCAGCTGCTGCTTGGCAAGACGTACCAATAATAATCGATAGCACGATGTCGATTAAAATTTAGCTGTGCAAAAAGTGCAATTAATGTAATCAACATCTAATTTTCAATTATAATCAATCTAAATCCCGTAGTTTATTTATTACATTTTTAAGAGGTTTTGTAGACATTAATTTATGCAACGATTTTTCTGTGTAAGTATTAAGACTATCGATAGTGTAGCCACTTCTTATTTGAACTTAAATTTATTTGCGAGTTGTAGAATGAAAAAAAAATGCCTTTTTAAATATTGACTGTTGTTCATTAAATATAACTTGAGTTTTTTACATATTATGATTATTCCGAGTAAAATTTATAAAAACATTGACAGAGCCGTGGTTATCAAATACAAACAATAATCGATAAGAACAAAACATAGAGCCGCTACACAACACTGTCTCCACAAATGTATAAAAATGGCGGGAGTTGGTAGTCTTGTGAAAATCGGTTTGTGTTTTGTCATCAAATTATGTTTTTAATTCGCTGCTGAAATAAGTGCAAGATGGTCAAAACGAGAAAAGGAATCAATGGCGATACGCCAAATGTTAACCAAACTCCAATTTCCTCAACTTCAATACGAATATTGCGTAAAATACCGAAGCGTAGATCAACCATTTCGTGCTGTACCACAAGCAAAACAAATGAAATTAAGAAATGGCGCGTTAGAAAGTGCGTTGTTAGAATTAAACGTTGTAAATTGTCATCAAAATCAAATTTCGCGAATACAGCATCTTATCACCGTCCCTTATCAGACAATTGTAATGTATTTAAACCCCCACACGGTGCGCAAGCGCCACGACATGCTTCAGCCACAAATGATACTTGCGATATTAGCGCCTTTGAGCCTGTTCGCAATTCGACCATGTGTCATGGTTCAGGTGAGATAATTTAAATAAATTGTGGGAATCGTGTTTAATAAATACATATTTTCTTTTGTAGTCGCTCACATAACACCGCTTCGAGTTCGTCTCAAGCGTGTCAGTCTGCGAGACTGTTCACCATCCAAAGTGAACTCAACCCCCGTTCCGGATAGTGTCAAGCGTGTAACTCTTTTCATAGCCAAGCAGACATCGCCACCCAAACCGTGCACAACACCCTGTAAAGTACTTCTTAGGCGCAATTGCAGAATACAGTCTCTAGTGAAAGGAGCAGCGGAAGGTACGATAAAATACACGAAAATCCTTAAATATCCTTTTCAACAAACTTTTCTTTTAGCTGCGTCCAAACCTCAGGTCACGCAAAATGCTGCAGAGGGCACGGAAGTTGACTCTAACAATGCGTTGATAGACAAACCGAGTACACCGTCAAAGCACCAGCGTTTCTTTCATCGAATTCAGCTGCCTTCGAGAAGACCTTCGTCTATTTTACGCAATGTTTATGAGTTTCTGAATGAATCTGAAGTGAATGATGACGCCGCAGCCAAGCGCCAAGATCCTGCTGCCGATATAATTAAACAAATGATTCAGGATGGCCGAGCTTGTGCAATGATGCGCTCAAAGACGGGCAAGGAAAGAGCGCGACCTGTGAGAAAGAAAAGGGTGCGCCCTGTGGGCAAGCGTAAGCAATGTTCCATAGAAAATGCAACTAAGACGGTTCCAGTTGGGCTGCCGCCGCCTCCAACTGACGAAGAGCGGGCACTCTCGCCTATCTACGAACCCGAAGTAGAGCAGATTGAAGAGAACGAACCCGAGCATCAAACAGTACAGCCCGAAGTAGCCATGCAGGTACCTCGGAAGTCGCACCGAACACTTCCCGAAGGTGCATACAGTCCGTTGGCACGCTCGATACTGTTGAACCAAACCAAGACGAACCATGCACAAGAATCTTTGGAAAGGAGAAGAGAACTCTTAGATATGGCAAAGCAATTCATAAGTACGCCAACAAATAGGAAGTCGCCAAGTGCTCCGGCTTTTACCCCGAAAGCAACTCCAGGAGCTACCAGTGAAGGCGGCGCATCTCCTTGGCGTGTTCCCGACGAACTGCCGCTGCCCAATACCTTTGTGTTTGGCCTAAACACATCACAACTGCCCTCATACACCAGTGACTTTGTGCGCCGACCGCATGTCTATGTGCCCGATGAGCCTATTCCCCCTGCCGAACCCAGTTGTCAAGCATTAAATGCACCCAGTATTGAGTCGTCTTTCAATGATTCGAATTGTGAAAATGTTCCACCTGCAATACCACCTCAAGTATCAGTTACTCTTGGAAAATCAAGTGATCATGATCAGGAGAACAACGAGAACCTTGTGCACTTACCAAATCCTCGACAAACGTTGCAACATCGTATTCCCTTCAAGGATATTAATATATTGGATGTGGTTGTGCTCCCTTCGTGGAAGAAGAATCAACAACTTCCCCAAACACCCACAAAGAATAAAAATACAGTCAGTGATCACGTTATTGTTCACGGTAACCTGACACCTACTAAAGACAAAAGTTCAGTCAGAGATCATGTCCATTTCCAAGATTCTGTCGATGAGGTTCAAAAAACACATACTAAAGATAAAAGTACAGCCAAAGGTCATGTACAATTCGTCGATTCCATTTATTACTCCAACAGTACGCTCTCTAAGAATCAAAGTACAGCCAGAGATCATGTACACCTTGAGAATTCAATAGAGCCCACAGACAAAAGTCTATTCGGAGGAAAGTCGGTTGATCATAGTAAAACAAAATCCAATATGGACAAATGCGCAACCAGCAGCCAATTCCGGTTACAGGATTCAATAGAACCTCGCCGAAAATCACCAGGCAAACTATTTGGCTTTGAAGATTTTCTTGACGAGGATGAAGAGGAAGTAACTCAGGGGCGTGACAATAGGCAGAATGAAACATTGAACGAGAAGCTTCAGCGGCTAAAGGAATTACGACCCAGGGAAAGTGATTTGCCACAGGTTTCTAGGGTACCACTTCGATATGACTATGATGATCTGCAGGCAAATGATCCCAGACAGCGCAACATCAAGGAGATGCTCTGCTCCACCATGATTGGCTCGCCAGTCGTAGGTCGAGCTCTGCCTATTGATGAATCTCTGAGTTTGTTCAAAGACCAAGATCCAGAAACAACATTTGACGAAAGGGTGAGTGAATTATCCTGATCTCTACTGCGCTAAGAAAGTGGGAAAAGTTGTAATATTATTAAACTTTTCCGACTTGTGACAGCGCTAGAATAATTCGAAATCGAAAAGTTATTTATTTCGATTGAGCTAACAGGGCCGCAAGGATTTCAGCTTATCCTTGTACGGTAGTAAGCAGCTCGCACAAATCAACAACAACACTTTATATTTATATTTGTATCTCAACACTAATCTCTTTCTCGCTCTCCCTCTTCAGAAACCTAGACGCACCTATGTCCACGAGCGACCCAAGAGAAAGCGCAAGCAACGTGTTCACGTGCTGTTTATCGATACGGATTCTTCAGAGAACGAAGATGACGAGCAGGACTCCCATGACAAGAGCAACGAATCGCCCAGAAAAGCGAAACGCACTCGCCGAGATGTTGAACATGAGGCCAAACTTAATGAATTCGTAGCCAGCTTCAATCATCAATGCGAAGAGGTTGAGAAGTTTCCTCTGATCATTGAATAATTCAAAGGGTTTTTATTAAATTAAATGAAGTTAACCTTAAGACCAGATTAAAGTCGGGCATTTCTTTTTTAAAATCAAATCAGTTTTTTATATTCGTTAAACTATAAATACAAACATGTAAAGTATTATTTAATTTAATATTAATCTGAAGGTATCATATATATACTCGCTTTTGCATAGAAATGATTTGAATTAAATATATCAAATTATGTTCATTCTATAATCAAATTAACTTTTGTTAAAATGTTTATTGCCAAATGAAAACATTGGTTTTTGATAAATCTTAATCAGATCCACACATTTTAAAACAAATAAACTATTAGGCTTATGTATATTTTGTGGTATATGGTATATATGATAATTTTTATTTCAAATAAATAAATCAAATATAGTTAATGATTGTTTTACTTATTTGATTGTATTGATAAAATTTGTTCTTTTTCATTTAAATTACAATCAATGTTCCACGGTATCAGTTAATCAATGTTTAGAGCATCAGTAAGTCAGCATTTATTATGTGCTTTTGTATTTTACTCAAGGTGGCAACGCTGGCCAATCAGCTGTGTACTCACAAGAGTGGTATCATCGCGGTACAAGCGAACAATCTTTAAATAGAAGTTTGTAAACCAATAACATTAAAATGGAGCCACCATACGCGCCTTTGAGTGAATCTTGTGCCAAGGCTCTGGGTGACAAAGTGTACGATAAACGGAAAGTGGCCTCGCAGGAGATAGAGAAGTAAGCAAAACCCATAAGCCGCTCTACAGCACAACGCCCACCTGAGGCTCCATAAAAATTGCAATTGGTTTACTTTCCTCCTCGCACACAGAATGGTCATTGAGTTCAACAACAAGAATAACTCGGTGCAGATACGCAAACTGATCGAGGTGCTTTCCAATGATTATGCCACATCACGGGATGCCAATCGTCGCAAGGGAGCCCTCATCGGATTGGCAGCAACAGGCTTAGGGCTGGGAAAGGTGAGTGACAAACAGAAATTAGTCATAAAGTTGCGCCCCAGCGCGGTATAAGAATCTTATCATGTATTAGGGGAGGCGTTTCTCATGAGCTCATGCAGTACAGTGGTGCATCTTTGTTAATATACATATAAACAATCTGACTGAGTTTTACTCCAATAATACCCTCTCTTTGTGCCTCACACTTTCCCTTATCTCTTCCACAGGACTCGGATAAGTATGTGAGTGAGTTGGTGACTCCCATAATGAACTGCCTTTCCGATCCGGACCTGCGCGTGCGCTACTTTGCCTGTGAGTCGCTGTACAACGTGGTAAAGGTGGCACGTTCCGCCATTATACCCTTCTTTCCGGAGATGTTTGCAGCACTCTCTCGCCTGGTCACCGACTCCGATCAGATGGTCAAGGATGGCAGCGAGCTGCTCGATCGGCTGCTCAAGGTAAGAGCATTTCATTCAAGCAAGATCATGTGGTAATCTTTTGATTTACAGGATATCGTAACCGAATCCTACGAGACATTCAACCTGGAGGCTTTTATACCACTGCTGAGAGAGCGCATGTATGTGAAGAACGCGTTCGCCCGTCAATATGTCATCTCGTGGATATCGATATTGAATGCTGTGCCCGACATCAACATGGTTAACTATCTAACGGAAATCCTCGACGGACTCTTCGTCATGCTGGAGGACAATACGCCAGAGATACAGCGCATGTGCGAGAATACAATCAGTCAGTTCTTGAAGTCCATACGCAATGATTCGTCGTCGGTGCGCATGGAGGACACCATCAACACGCTTATCACTCATGCACAATCCCTTAACGAGCTTATCAAGTCGATTGCCATTTCCTGGATACGGGAATTCGTGCAGATCTTCGGTCCCAATGTACTGCCCTATGCCAGTGGCATTTTTACAGCTATTCTACCATGCCTGGAGTACAACGTGGAGTCCAAGCGCAGTAAGCTATAGGGCAACTCTCACTCCCTCTCTCTACATTCCCCTTTCTCTGCAGGCATCAAGGAGTGCGCCGTGTCGGTAAACAACTCCATGATGCAGTTGGTTTCATCGAAGGAACTTAAAACGCAGAACGTGGCAAAAATTGATTTGCGTTCTATTATGGAGGTTCTTTCTCAGTATCTGACGCACAACTCCATGCACACTAAGATAGCTGTACTCAAGTGGATCCATCATCTGTTTACGAACTTTCCCAATGAGATGGCTGCACATTCCATGAACCTCAACAATAATCTGCTCTCAACACTTGCCGATAATTCCGATGAGGTTGTGCTGCAAAGTTTGTGCGTTCTGGCAGAAATAATTAACTCTCAAGACACCAAGGGTGAGCAATTGAAGTGGAATATATATCGCATATATATTATTAAGCTATTTGTCAATCCCTGCAGAACTCGACGACTTTAACAAGACACAGTATCGCAAGTTCCTGCTGAGTTTGCTGCACCTTTTCAGCGAGGAGAAACTGATATTGGAAAATAGAGCGAGTCTTATTATAAGGTGAGGTATATAGTCCCTAATGTCATATAACGATTCTAATTGTTATTCACGTTCACAGACAACTTTGTGTGCTACTAAATGCCGAGTACATATATCGCACATTCGCCGAGATCATTGCGGAGGATGCCCTCAATCTGAAGTTCGCCTCAACAGTTGTTCGCCTGCTGAACATCATTTTGCTCACCTCAACGGAACTCTTTGAGCTGCGTACCAGCCTGCGTGACATATCCAACGAGAAGTCCGCTGATCTCTTTCAATGTCTCTACAAGAGTTGGGTTCATTGTCCCGTCTCCACGTTGTCGCTGTGTCTGCTGGCCCAGAGCTATCAACATGTCTCCGAGTTGGTCATACTATTGTGAGCAGAACTTATTTATATATATATTAGTCCAGTATTAAATTATATATATTACTTACTAGCGCCGATGTGGAAATAACGTTGGAGTTGCTTGGAGAGTTGGATAAGCTGGTGCAGCTCATTGAGTCGCCCATATTTGCAGCACTGCGACTGACTCTGGTGTCCAAGGCAAACAATTGCGCCGATGCGCAATATTTGGCACATGCCCTCTTCGGGATTCTCATGTTGCTGCCGCAGACAGAAGCCTTCGACACGCTGCGTAATCGTTTGCAGTGCGTACCGAACTATTGGGGCCAGGAACCCATGTGAGATTACAATTGGGATTATTACGTTCTCCTAGAATTAATCTGATCTATCTTCTTCCTCACAGAGATGAGCGCAATTCGCTGGAGTACAAGAGCGGAATAGACTTTGTCGCGCTGCGTGCACACTTCATCGAGCGACAGAAGGCGCATCGTGAACAGAGAATCTTGCAGCGGAAACGTAGCGTCATTATGCCGGACAGTAATTAATATATACCCTTTGTAATATATGTATTATATGAATCGCATTGTATTAAGGCATATATTTTGTTTTTATATCTGTGATTAGGCTTTTTTAGATCTAACTGTGTAACTCGTAATGCAAATATACCTATTTATGTGTGTTTCAGAGAGTCTTTTTCTGTTTTAATGAAACCATTTGTTGCATCTCGAATCTTTTGGGATTTCCCTTTATATTTTATACAATTTCGTAGTACATTTTCCTATAATACAATTGCAAACTTTAGTCGAAACTAGAAAAGATTTTTGTACGTTCCTAAAATTGATGTATAATAAATTGCAGAGATTCTCTGTTGTGGATCACACCGAATTGAGGGCATGTTTGGTTTTTTATTACTTTCTCTTTGTTATAAAAATATTATTGGCGATCTGTTTTTTTTCTTTATCATTTCTTGATGGCGCCCATGCGACTGGCATCCTGGCTGGGATAAGGCATCTGGCCGGGAGGCGGTGGAATGGAGTCAAGATTCACACCACCAGAGGTACTCGTTGAAGCGGAGGAGGCAGCCGCAGAGCTGGTGCTGGCCACGCCGAGGCCGCTATAGGGCGCCGCGTATGTGGGCTGTGCATACATCTGATAGGCGGAGGCCGGCACCAGATTGGAGGGCAGTTGATGCAGTTTCATGCCCGCTGGCATAACATTGATCTGCTCCTGACGAAGATTGAAGTAGTCGTTCGGCTTGGCACTCGGCGGCGGGATGCCAGCCACATCGAAGCGTCGATCTGTCTTGGCTGCGGTCTGTTTGGCCTGCGAGTGGGCCCACTTGATGCTGACTTTGCGTCCCTGTATGACCAGCTTGTTGAAGGTACGCTCGGCGGCGAGCTCGGCAGCGCTGCGTTTGGTGTACTGCACGAAGGAGCATTGCTGGCGCGGCACAAGCGCAATGGATCGAATCTCGCCGAACTGATAGAATTGATCGCGTATTTCCGGCTCAGTGATCTCTTCCGGCAGATTGCCCACATACAGTGTTGTGATATTGCGATCCTCTGGTGGATCCAGCGTGGGCAACGATGCTGCGCGTTTCATAATCTTCTCAGCCACTGGATCGTTGCGTCCATAGTAACGATCCTTAATGTTCTGCTCGCACAGCGGATCGTCCGGTTCGTTGGGCTTGTCGTGGCGATACGGGCACTCTTCGCCACGCTTGCATTCACCCTTGACCCAGAACGAACAGATGTGGGGCCTGTTCCGCTTGTAATAAGGCGCAGTGCGCGCCAATTTGGACAACATTTCGTTGGCCGCCAAGGAGCGACCGACAGCTCCCGCCGCTTCGGTGCCGTCGCCATCTTGGAGCTGCGCATCGATGTTCTGTATGTAGTACTCCTTGTTGACATCACTTTGTGGCATGTTGTCGGCCACCTTTAGCGCCGCATCGCGCACCTGGATGGGCAGGCCGTACTCCAAATCCAGCAGACATGTCTGACACACGTTTTTAAGGCTCGCACATGTTTGGCAGACCTCAGTCTTCTTGAAACGCATCCGTGCACCGGGACACCAGCGGAATATGGTGAATGGACGCGTGCAGATTTTGCATTCCTTGCCGAACCTTTCTTTTATCATGCGCACGTACGGATTGTCGCCCAGGCAGGTCTGGCAGAGTATGGGAAACTCCGCGTCCTCCCAGTTCTGCCGATTGTACGTGTTTGTCGTCTTTGACATAGACATGGTGATGTCTTAATTATTATATTGCTTTTATTTTACAATATTTTATCAATTTTCTAAAAATGTAAACGAAAATCGAGTCGCAGCGCACGGAACAAATTCAATTGAACGACTGGCTCCAGACTCGAGTGACGATAAAATATCGATATTGATAAAAACATCGCAACGCCTAAGATGTATCGCTTAAGTGGCAATGCTGTTTTGCTTATCGACAGAGTATCACCAACAGGTGGCAACATTTGTCTGACGAAAACGTTTAGATGTAAACAAACAGGATAATATTGCAAAGTAATAATAAATTGAAACCAAAATGTCATCTGTTAAGAGATATAGACGTAAATCGAAGTCTTCTGATGAGGAGGAAAAGGAAGACGAATATGTTCCTTACGTGCCGGTGAAGGAACGCAAGAAGCAGCACATGATGAAGCTGGGACGCATCGTGCAGCTGGCAACAGAGACAACACAACCGAAATCCTCGAGTGAAAATGAAAACGACGACGATGCAACAGGAGCTCAGGATGCGGAAACCTGGGGACGCAAGTACAACATAAGTTTGTTGGATCAACATACAGAACTTAAAAAAATAGCAGAAGCAAAAAAACTAACTGCTGTCGAAAAGCAGCTTCGCGAGGAGGCGAAAATCATGGAGAGCATCGCTCAACAAAAGGCTTTGATGGGTGTCGCAGAGTTGGCCAGGGGCATACAGTACGAGGAACCCATAAAGACTTCGTGGCGACCCCCGCGTTACATAGAAGAAATGTCGGAGAACGAACGACAGGCTATACGAGATCAGCTGCGTATTCTCGTGGAAGGTGAAAAACCAAGTCCACCCATATGCAGTTTTAAAGATATGAAGTTCCACAAAGCCATACTCAATGGTCTGGCCGCCAAAGGTATCAAGAAGCCGACGCCCATTCAAGTGCAGGGTCTGCCGACAGTGCTTGCTGGCCGAGATCTCATTGGCATTGCCTTTACCGGATCTGGCAAAACATTGGTCTTCGTGTTGCCTATAATAATGTTTGCGCTGGAGCAGGAATACCAATTGCCATTCGAACGCAACGAGGGACCATATGGCCTGATCATTTGCCCCTCCCGTGAGTTGGCAAAGCAGACGCACGAGATTATTCAACACTACAGCAAGCATCTGCAGTTGTGCGGCATGCCGGAAATACGCTCCTGCCTGGCAATGGGTGGCCTGCCCGTCAGTGAGGCAGTCGACGTCATCTCAAAGGGTGTCCACATTGTTGTGGCCACGCCGGGGCGACTTATGGATATGCTGGACAAGAAGATCCTCACGCTAGATATGTGTCGCTATCTGTGCATGGACGAGGCAGATCGCATGATTGACATGGGCTTCGAGGAGGATGTGCGTACCATATTCTCCTTCTTTAAGGGACAGCGACAAACGCTGCTCTTCTCCGCCACGATGCCTAAAAAAATTCAAAACTTTGCGCGTTCGGCCCTCGTCAAGCCGGTGACCATCAATGTGGGACGTGCTGGTGCCGCTTCCATGAATGTAACACAGCAAGTGGAGTATGTAAAGCAGGAAGCCAAGGTGGTGTATCTGCTGGACTGTTTGCAGAAGACAGCGCCGCCGGTGCTCATCTTTGCCGAAAAGAAACAAGACGTGGATTGTATACACGAGTATCTGCTGCTCAAGGGCGTTGAGGCAGTGGCCATTCACGGTGGCAAGGACCAAGAAGAGCGTTCGCGTGCCGTCGACGCTTATCGCATTGGCAAGAAGGATGTACTCGTTGCCACAGACGTCGCCTCGAAGGGTCTCGATTTCCCTAATGTGCAGCATGTGATCAACTACGACATGCCCGACGATATTGAGAATTATGTGCATCGTATTGGTCGTACTGGTCGATCGAACACCAAAGGATTAGCCACTACGCTGATCAACAAGATTACAGAGCAATCTGTGCTGCTGGATCTAAAGCATCTGCTGATCGAGGCCAAGCAGGAGGTGCCCGATTTCCTTGACGAACTGGCTCCTGAGGCAGAGCATCAGCATCTCGATCTGGGCGACTCACATGGTTGCAGCTACTGTGGCGGCTTGGGTCATCGCATCACCGAGTGTCCCAAACTGGAGGCGGTGCAAAGTAAACAGGCCTCGAATATTGGACGCCGAGATTATCTTTCCAACACAGCCGCAGATTACTAGACTTAATATACGATATATTTTATTGTAAATAAACCAGGAATTTCCATACTGAACTCTGACTTTCACACAGGAATTAGTCTATCGAGCGTTTGCTAGACGATATACACAACCCGACAGTTCCGGAGAAAATAAGCCATAGGGATTTCAATTGTAAATTCGAGACTTTTAACCTCGTTTCTGAGAAGACACGAAGTTGTTTTCGTTCTGTTTACCGTTGTCTGTTTGCCAAGGTACTTTTTGTACCCACTATCGCCCGAAGAGCGTTGTCGTTGTCTTATCAGGCATTTGCATACGTATGTCTGTGTGTGTGCTGGGAGAGCGATGCTCGCCAAGAGCGCGGTTTGACTGAGTTCGGCTCGGCCTTTTATAAAGCTGTCGACGATCGGATTGCTTCGTTCAGTGTCACAAGCTGCGTCGTCTTGATCGCAACTCACACGACAAATCGTCAAGCCAAGTTTCGTCTTCAGATCGTTCAAGTTTTCGGAGGTGCAGAGATCAATCGTAAGTCTGCCTTATTTGCATACTTTGTGTTGTGTGTGTTTGTGAGTTTACTTTTTAGAGCCACTGTATGTCAAGAGTGTTCTCTGTTTACAATTGAAAGAAATTCGCTTTGAGGCAATTAAATACCTAGTAAACCGACTGGCAACTTACGTAAGACTCAACTGAATTGCCCAACTATAAATTGAGTATAGTACTTGCTATAATGTGCTATAATCGATACTATGTCATGTCTTTTTATTGAATCCGTCACTGATTAGGCTTATCAATTGTTTTGAGCTTAGTCTATCTAGGGTTAGAACCTTCCGGCTGAAGTACATAAGAGCCTCTCGATAGATCTGTGCTAAATGCTTTACACAATATACCATGGTATACTCATGCTATAAAGTATAGCTTCTAGAAGTACGTAGTATTTATTTTATTTTCGAAAGTTTTATTTCTTATTGTCTATAAAAAGTGAAGGGTCAAACACTTTCGAAAGTTTTGATAATCTTGTATCACCATAAATAATCGTTTTATTTAGTTCTTTATTTAGTTTCTTTATTTATGTGTTTCTTTTTTGCGAGATATCTAAACTGAGCTTTATACTATTTCCGTATCATTCATGAATTACTTAGCATCTTAGCACAAATTTTTCATTCCTGTTTTATATGGTCTAGAATGATATAGCACTAATTTTTTAGTGTGTAGTTCTTTGGAACCTTTTTTTTTTTAATTGTGAAATTCACTTGAAAGCAATCAGATTTAATTTGTTTAGCAATTAAGTTGTTTCGGCATACATTATTCTACATTTCATTAAGCATTATGTTCATGATTAGGTAGGGAATTCAGACATATTTCATTGATAACAAGTTTTCTGCTCAACAAACAAAGAAAAAGAAAATAAACAATCTGAAACGTTCAGTTTGCTCTGATGCATTGAAATAAAATCTATATGGCAAATTGTATGATTATCGAATGCTTTTTTAATAGTTCTAAGTGTGTTTATATTGTGTATAAATCGTAAAAAAACATTATCAAGTAAACATATGGTATATAAAATAAGTGTTTCAGTGATTTTAAGGAAATAGTTAATCCATTTTTCAATCTTTACAGTAAACCAATACAGAAATACATACATATAAAATTACATTAAAATCATCTCAGTTGGGTTCCGAAACTATTTGTCTTATTTCTGAGCTCAACACTTCTATTTTCAACTTAATTTTCAATTATTTCTTAACACACAACTAATTGCTGAGTAGACTTTGGGTCTTCCTAGCCTTTTTTTTGTAAATATTTATTTATGTATTAGCGACACCCAAAAAACAATTATTAACGTGTTTTGGAAAACTTTTGTTTTTTGCTATTGTTTGCTTTGTTCTCGAGGTAGCTAAGAATCATGATGAATGATGATCTACGGGCTGAGGTATTGTCGAGCTCTTGCTTAGACTGAGTGCCGCACTAGATCATTATTATTGATATTCGAAGTTGAGCTCGTAGCCACATTCACATTCACAATCGTATTCGAGTTTTAAAATTCCAAACACATCGCGTATATCGAGTGAGCTTCGTGCGAAACAAGTCGAACTTGAAAATGGCACAGAAAGTGCACGATACGGCGAATTCACGCTGTTTACAAACATAAATATAGTTTTTTATTATTTCTCTCTTTTGCCACTTTTTGACCCAGTTATGAAAAGGGGAAAAGGGCTTGCCGAAGTCGAAGCTATCTTCTGCGTATTTCGCTCTTTCCCTTCATTCGTGATATCATTCGCCATGTCGTCATGCGTCAAAACTAATTATCCAAAAACCAAAACTATTTGCGAAAATGTGCGTGACTCTTATTCATTTACAGCTTCAATTGCTTCATAAAACCAAACCTTGTAGGGGAGTGTGGCGGGATTTACATGTGTTTGCCCCGTCATGAACAAGGGTCATCACGATAGCAAGATAGCAAGGTGACTTGATAGCTTGATAAGTCGATGGCAATCAGAGGTCTGCCCTTGTTTACAGTATTCGATATAAAGTATATTCCCTTATGAATTTTATACTGAGTTACCTAGTCAGCTCTCTATATTGTAGGAAAAATAAGAGATAAATTCATAAACCACAATTTGTTACCGATTTACAATAGTTTATAATGAATGGTTTTCTTTCATCGTAAGTATCTGAAATTTAGTTTGATAGATAGTTTTAAAATTAGTAAATTCGTTTTTCAGAGACTTGTGAACATGATAAACTGTTTTCTTAATTAAAAATCTGATTTATATTGCTGGTTTCTTACAAAATAAAATACATAGCACTAGTAGCTAAAAAAGATATTTAGCTACGCATGGTACTTTATGTAATAATCTTTATGATGCTTAAAAGGCTGGTTCAATTCATAATAATAGTATAGACTGTCGTAGAATATAGCAAAAGAGATCTTCACACATTGTTATCAAGTTGCAGCTATCTACCAGATACACAAATGTTTGTGATTCATCCCACGCAATTGCCACCTTTCTCATATATATGAATACTAGATAAACAAAGTATCATAACTGTAAAAATTTGTTTGATGATGACTGTGCGCACACTGTTTGCCGACACTGTGCGAATATAGACATAAGTAATACACACATCTACAGATGATATAATATACTCTATTAACTTGTTGATTCTCTTTCTCTTTGACAGTTCATCAGCTCGCAAACCGGACGATAAAAACAAAGGCAAAAACCCCGTGAATACGACAATTAACTACGCGCACACACTGCATCATATATCTAACATACCATATATACGAGTACTCCACAACAATAAACAAAAGCGAAACGAGAGCAAGCAACAAAGAGTGAGAGAGAGAGAGAGAGGCTAACGAGAGGCAGCGAAATGGCAACTCAACGCGGCGCCAGGCTGCTCGCAGTCATCTGCAGGTAAAGCAAGCGAACAGTTCAGCAGCAGTATTTAGCTACAGTATTATACTATATCCTATAATATATCGAGCGTGTGAAAAAGATCTCGCGTAATATTCTGTGAAATTTAAATTAATCATATGCCGCGTGGTTGCCTTTAAAAAGACCCATTCATCAGCACCCCGAGTAATTGTAAGTTCAAGCCACAAGTCGGAAATAATTTCGCCTAATCAACGCACTTTTGACGTCTGTTTGCCTGTTTAGTGTTTGTTTCTGACCTTTTTTGGTCATGACTCACAAGATGAGAAGGTTGTGACTCCAAAAGGCGTTCGACTAGCTGTTGAGAATTGTCAACTTGACACAGTATGAGCTCTACTTGAAATCGAGAGAACAATGGGTCACATTTCTATGTACAAACATATGTATATTCAATATATTCTTATATACCTTTCCAGCCTGTTTGTGCTCATCGCAATCTCGACCAGTTTGTGTTCGGCTGGCACCTTTAACACGCGTCCCGCCTTTCCCGTTCAAACCGGCCAGATCCAGCCTTCTAGCGGAGCCAACAGCAAACAGCCCGGCCGTCGCGTCATGCATCCCGCTTTTGCCAACGCCGGTCGCACTCCCGGCCTCGAAATCTGGCGCATCGAGGTGAGTTCATATCATTGAGTTTATTGGGATCTTTTTTTTTCGAAATTTCACTTTTCATGTGCCCCCCGATTTATGAGTCTTTATAAATAGTTGCTGCACGTTTGCATCTGGGGGGAAAGTTCGCCGCCCACGCACGAATGACTTGCTCATCCACGCTGTGCCCGCCCCCTGTCCCTATACCAGTGGGCGACCATTCGGCATGCAAAATTCAAGCCACCCGCACGCGCCACAGTGGTACAGATAGCAGTTGAGAGCGGTCAAAAAGATTAACACTCAAAGCTTCGTCAAAGAAAATACCGCTTTAACTTTGGTTTGGATTATCATTTTTATTACTGTTACTACTTTTTTTGCATTGTCAAAATTCAAATTTTATTGACATTTTTAAGATAAATATTTTTTCGTTGATCTCAAAATTCTGCTTTTTAAAATGTACACTCACAACATTTTCAAAACTAATGTGATATTTGTTTAAATTGTGATTTAATTAATGGCTTCGATTCTTTAGTAATTCTACATCAAGAGATCAACAAAACATTTTAAATTGGAAAATGTGATTTTTTGAGGGAATTTTCAAGTAAACTGTTTTATTTAATATAAGCCCTTTCTAGGTGAAATTGTTAAATTTTAAGTCGACAATTTTTCCTATTCACTGTTTAGCAAAGTAAACAAATGACTGATTTAGCTGAGATCTTTAACAAAACTAAAAACTTTAGGTATGATAAAATAATCTTTTGTCAATTTGCAAACACGTTCCACTGTGCGGCGCCACATACGCTGCGAAACATATGTATGTCTGTCTGCAGGAGCAGCATTTGAATTGTTGGAGATATTCGTTTCTAGTCGCTGAGCTCACGCAATACGTAGACCAGATGTTTTGTGTTTGTCTTTATCTTTGCATCGATTGTCCAGTCGAGTGTGCACTGTACTATATGTCTGCAGTGCCACATGCTGTTCGATATGTTTATTGTTGTTGTTTCCTTTCCTTTCCATTTCTTTCATTTTTTTTGTTAATTAACTGGGGAAACATTAGCGAAATTTATTAGGTGGCGGCAGCAGCTGTTTTTGTTTATAAAACCCGCCGCGAATGCTTTCGATTTGGCGTGTAAATATTTTGACTCTGCATGTTGCGAAAAAAAAGAAAGAATATTTTACGAATTTTCAGCCTATTCATTTGTGTTCCATAAATCAATCTACATATGTCAAATTTCTATATATTCCATAGAATTTCGAGCCAGTGCCATATCCCAAGAACAACTATGGCAAATTCTTTACCGGCGATTCCTTCATAATTCTGAACGTAAGTCTTATCAAGTATATAAATCCATAATCTACATATACAGTATATATATAATATTTATTTATGTGTGTTTAATAGGGTAATGAATCATATTAAAGTTTTATTGAACGCAATTAGCATCAAATCTTAATAGTTACCCTTATTTGTACGAGAATAGAATCGTAGAATGTAGAATGAAATCTGAGTCATTACTAATTAATTCGTTTTACTTAGTTTGATAAAATTCAATTAGTGTAAACTTTTGCTTAGAGCTCTAATTGAGAATCTTTCTATGGAGAATTTATTGAATTTATTTCATCTAAAACTTGCAAATAAGTTCTTACTTATTTTTGAAAATGTCTCACCATGCCTATAGAGATTGCCTGGAATTCTAAGAATCCTAAGAATTGTCTTCTTTGAAATTAAATATCTTCAAATATTTTTCGTATAAATAAATAATAAATTATATGTGTTTTTCATCCAATTAAGTGTCTGAAACAATCTTGTTTAATGAGCTTTTGAAACATTGAACACATGTGCTAAGATTGTTGGGAAATTATATGTACTTTCCTAATTATAGAACACTGAAGAAGAAAACAGTTTTATATTTTCTGGAAAATTAGAACGAGAAATTTCACAGCTATTAAAAAATGTTACAGACAATTAAAATAGGTACTATAGAGCAAAACCATATAATAAGTGGAATAACAAGAGAAGAACAGTTTGACTTAAATCATATAAAGGTTTCTAGATGAGAGTGAAGGATATATTCTTTATATAAATACTATAATAATTACAAACTTCTCCCATTCTTAACAGACTATTGAGAACCAAAAAGACAAGAAGCTTACCTGGGATGTGCATTTCTGGCTGGGCTCCGAAACCTCCACCGATGAGGCAGGAGCTGCTGCCATTCTGACCGTGCAACTGGATGATATTCTGAACGGAGGACCTGTACAGCATCGCGAGGTGCAGGATCACGAGTCACAGTTGTTCCTGGGCTACTTCAAGAATGGTAGATCATGATACGCAATCCATAAAGTTGGAGTAGAGCTAATGACTTCTTTTCTCATTTCCAGGTGTGCGCTACGAGCAGGGCGGCGTTGGCACGGGCTTCAAGCATGTGGAGACTAACGCACAGGGCGAGAAGCGTCTGTTCCAGGTCAAGGGCAAGCGCAATGTGCGTGTGCGTCAGGTGAACCTCTCTGTCTCGTCAATGAACAAGGGTGACTGCTTCATTCTGGATGCCGGCAACGATATCTATGTCTACGTGGGAGCTCAGGCTAAGCGCGTGGAGAAACTTAAGGCGATTAGCGCAGCCAACCAGATCAGGGATCAGGATCACAATGGACGTGCACGTGTGCAGATTGTGGACGAGTTCAGCACGGATTTGGACAAGCAACAGTTCTTCGATGTTCTTGGATCCGGGTCGGCCGATCAGGTGCCCGAGGAGTCGACAGCCGATGAGGACAGTGCCTTCGAGCGCACCGATGCTGCTGCTGTGACCCTCTACAAGGTGTCCGATGCCAGTGGCAAGTTGCAGGTGGACACCATTGCCCAGAAACCACTGCGTCAAGCCATGCTCGATACTCGCGATTGCTTCATCTTGGACACCGGATCCGGCATCTTTGTGTGGGTTGGACGTGGTGCTACGCCCAAGGAGAAATCGGATGCCATGGCCAAGGCACAGGAGTTCCTGCGCACCAAAAAGTACCCGGCCTGGACACAGATCCATCGCATTGTCGAGGGCGCTGAGTCGGCTCCGTTCAAGCAATACTTCGACACCTGGCGCGATGCTGGCATGGCACACACTCGTCTCATCCGTTCGGCTCTGAACATGGGCTCCGACGACTCCATTGATGTGGATGAGATTGATGCCGTTGTGGAGAAGCTGAAGAAGAGCGGTGGACGCGCCATTGGCTTTATGCCCGATCACGGCCAGAACTCCATCAATGAGATCACACAGTATGTCAGCAAACCCGGCAGCAACGAGGTGCTCCGCAACACGGTTCCCTTCGAGGAGCAGCTGCCACTGTTGGGCTTCGGCTCGTACGTGCTGACCTACAACTACGAGGCCAACAACGGCGACACCGGCCCCATTGTCTATGTCTGGCAGGGCGCCAAGGCCAACGCTGCCGTCAAGGAGCGCGCCTTCGAAGATGGCTTGGCTCTGGCAGTGGATCAGAATGCTCTGCTGGTGCGCACTGTGCAAGGTCATGAGCCACGTCACTTTTACAAGATCTTCAAAGGCAAGTTGCTTGCTTCGTACACGGCTCTGCCCATCTCGGCGCAACTGTTCCGTATCCGTGGCACAGTCGAGAGCGACATCCATGCCAGTGAAGTGCCCGCCGACAGCTCCTCCCTGGCTTCGGGTGATGCATTCGCCTTGGCCTCCGTTAAGACGCACAAGGTGTACATCTGGAATGGTCTGGGTGCTTCCAGCTTCGAGAAGGAAGCGGCCAAGGAACGCTTCGCTTCGTACTGGAAGGATGCTGAGCTGGAGGTGATTGAGGAGGGCGCTGAGCCACAGGAGTTCTGGGATGAGTTGAACGGCGAGGGTCAGTACGATCAAAGTCTGGAGGAACGTTCGGCACCATTGCTGGAGCCACGTCTCTTCCACTGCCGTCTGACACGCACTGGACGTGCCAAGGTCGAGGAAGTTGCTCAATACGAGCAGGAGGATCTCGATACGGATGATGTCATGTTGCTGGATGCCGGCGATGAGATCTACATGTGGGTGGGCTCTGGTGCCACCGCTGAGGAGAATGGCAAGATTCTGGATATGGCTGAGGTGAGTGGGAAAAAGACAAATAGAGAGAGAGAGAGAGGTTCAAATTCCAGGACCCTCTTCCATGCTCTAACTTGCTGTGGTTCCGACACTGGTTCCGGTTCTGACACTGGCTCCTGTCGCAACACTTCTTTCAGTTTTGAGTTTCCTCATCCTTTATCCCTGCCTATTTGGTGTCTCTTAAACCTTCAATATCTCATTTACCATTTCATTGTCTATCTTTCCCATGTAGCGCTACATTCGCTCGGAACCGACCTCCCGAAACATTGACACCTTGAGCGTCGTACGCGTCGTGCAGGGCCAAGAGCCACGCGTCTTCAAGCGCATGTTCCCCACCTGGGATGATGAATACTGGCAGGTTAGTAGATCGACGCCCGTCTAAATCAGTTGATCAGCAAACTAATCACTCAAGTCTCATTATAATTGCCCAATTGAGTCGATATAGTCGTCATACTTTGTTGTTGCTTCTCATAATCGTCTAACGCTTACTAGAAAACTACTAAAACTCAGCTGAACACTCCGCGTGAGTATATTCGACCTATTCGACATATTCACAGGTTTAATCATTCAATCTATTCAATATATCTATAGTATTTATTCACTTATAAAACTTTATCTCTCTCTCTCTCTCTGTGTTATAACAGTCTCTGCCTTCCTATGAGGACATCAAGCGCCAAGTGCTGGATGCCAACAACGAGGTGTGAAGTACCTTTCCTCAACTCTAGAATACTCAGCAAAATTGACCAAAAATCCGTGTTCGCTTTTGTCTCAGATAACACACAAAATACAAACAACAAAATTATTTTGTAAATTTTCTCGTAATTTTATAATAAATGGAAATGTTTTTTATTGAAATACAAAAGAGTGTTTATAATTTAAATTACAAAGACAGTGGTAAAAAAGAAAGAAAGTGTAGCAAATAATGTATTTCTTCTTTGCCTTTTGCGTAACGGAAAGGAAAGAAACTCAATGGGGAACTTATAAAATAAAAAGTTTGAATATAAACAATGCAAAATAATTACCGAATGATTTGTAAAGATTCTCTCAAAAAACTCTATATAAATGCTGCATTTTTTATTTTAATATGTAAAACTACAATACATTATAAAAATATAAATTAAATTTGCTCATTGTCGTCCATTGCCCCACGTAATGCGTTCGATCCAGTCGAGATATGTGAAGACCCGCGTGTAAACACTTGGGAAACTACTGCGACAGAAGACACCATAGGAGGTAATGCCAATCAGATGATAATGTATATGATGACGCCGCCGGCGTCCGGGCAAATTCAACTGTAAGGGACCACCCGAGTCGCCCTGACAAGTGTCGCGATTCAGTATGAAGTCCTGAGCACAGATCTGACTATTCAATATGCCATCGGGTGTCTCCGCAAAGCTGGGCAAATCCCCATTGCACTCATCGTTGGGCACAATGGTCACATTCAGATGAGTCAACCGGTTTGTCATGCTCTTGCTGAAGCTAGTCGAACCATAGCCCATGGCGAACGCAATCGATGTGGGTATCTCCTCGGTGACCCACAGTCGAATGGGTCGTACGAACTCGGTTAATCTGAAACATTCGATTGATTATGATATGAAATCTATCTAAATGTTGTAATTTCTAAATCGACAATGGGATACCAAAGTAAACTAATTATTATTGTAATATTGTAATATTATTGTAATATATGTTATATGTATAATATTATATATATGTATAATATTCAGGAACGTGAATGCTAAACTTTATTAATATAGCTCTTCTAGTAACTATGATCGACATGTTTAAAAAGACTCACGTTTGATTAGGATAAATTGACTTTAATATTGGTAATTAAGAATGTATTCCTATTGTTATTACTATATGTCATCGTATGCGCACATGACGAATAATCCCGTTTTCAAAGAGTACAGGGTAGCATTTAATAATTTTGTTGGAAATATTATAATTTATCAGGGCTGTGTTTAACATGTTTTTTCTTTTCCTTTGAAATCTCAGAAATGTTGAGAAACAATATGTGCAATATTTAGCCAGGGGATTCATTTTTGATTGGCATCAAAACGCGAATCATGGTTATTTCCGCACAAAGAAAAAAATAAATGCATATCACAGACTATAAGAATTGTATAAGGTATAAACTTTTGGTGCAATTATTTGACTCGCTGTTATTATATTATGTTATTCATATATCTTTGTTTATAATCTCGTAGTCTCTGAACCGCGCGGGGAGGTATATACTTTTTACATCTTTATCATGATACGTATCTTTAACCGTAGCCCATTGACCTCGGCCACCCCAGTCCCAGCATACTCACACGACATTTCGTTCGAGTTGTAGCAACGCTATATCATTATAATTCAGTTCATCTGTATAGTCAGGGAACGGGGAAATGCCACGAATGCCAATGTTCTGTGACTCAACGTTCGCCTCGTTTGGCATCATCAGGTTAAGTCCACCGATGCGAACCCACTTCGGTGACACGCTACAATAGGGAAAACTGATTTTATATACCATTTGTCACCCATTCACAAACCATACTCACCCCTCGACATCTGTGCAATGGGCCGCGGTTAACACGAAGTTCTCACTTATCAAGCTGCCGCCACATTTGTACTCGATTCTACCCAAGTTCATCTCAAAGCCAAGCGCTGCCTACGAAATCAAATGAACTGAACTTTAATTTGTTTTCAAAATTTGCTGATTTCTACATGTACTCTTTGGTAAGTTGGGGTAGTGTAATTCTATCATAAACTTTTAAACTATTAACTATACTTTACTATATTGTATTTAAATGTGGAAAGGTGTTTTAGAATTTGTAGTTTTGAATAGGGTTTGCATGAAGTATTTAAATGAAAACTGTATTAAACTCCTCAGTGAACTCTTTTATGCCTCTCGATTAATTTCAATAGTGATCAGACAATTTTATCGTATAGAAACAATCGCTGACTATTGAGTTTTGTTACTGAACTTCTGGTATATCCATTAAACTGAAGAATAAGTTAAACAATAACTTGTTTCTGTTTTATAATCGGTGGAAATTGTGTAAAACAGTTTCAAATAGTCTTAAATATGATCTCAACCAAACTTTTTTAGTGCTGCTGGACCAAATTGAAACCTAATTCGATCACCTTTTAGATATTGAAAAGAGCTGTTAGGGCAGCTAAGCTTCCTCACAGTAAATAATTCTATTTCTTGTTTTTGGAAATGATTAGTAAACACAAATACTATAGATGTCTTATCAGTTGATGAGGCGTGTACCATGTGTGGGTATTGACCAGGCCGGGCGAGTACTCGTCCGTCGAACTCATCGTCGTTGGCGTCCTCTGCTACAGCCGAGTCGTTAGGAAAGATGCGTTCAATATATTCCGAGTACTCTTTTGGGCATACAAAGAGTCAGTATAGGCGATCTTGGTCGTGAATACACTTGTTAAGTTCACTCACTGTGTTCGCAGATCCTCCTGCGATGCTTGCGCTTCTTTTGGCGTCTACCGTCCAGGGGAGGTGGAAATGGTTGGCCAGGCATGTTCGGAGGCATTCTATGCCTGGGAGGAGGCTTCGGAGATGGTACATTATCTCTACTATTAAATGTAAAGTCCATCAATTTGAATAATCTTTGTATTCTGCTCGATTCGTTCGATTGACTTGTGTCGGGAAAAACGATATCGGACTCGCGTGGAAAGGCAATGATAGTATTGGAACTGGGATCAGGTCGTGGCACTGGTGGTCTTTGAGCCAGGGTCAAAGAGCACAATGCTAGCGATAAAAGCGACAAAGAGTTTGGCATTTTTATTTGCCTTCAATATTTGCGTATTTTCGAGGCTCTTGTGTGCGCGCTGAATGTTGAATCGAGACTAAAACAAGCTCGCGATTAGAGTCCGAAACGTGCTCAAGTAAAGCCCCCGCGCCTTATCAACACGAAAAATTCACCGAAAATGATTAAGGTTGTAATTTATTTAGTGTTTTTTTTTTTTCATGTTATACGTCATTCAAATCTGGATGCTGAAGGCAGATGGATTAACGGCAGTGGCGAGCCGGGGTGCATGGATCTGAGTGGTGCCGCCCAACTGCTTCTCGTACTGTGCAATGATGGCGCGCTGAATGGCTTCCACATCCTGATCGTTTCTGTAGCGCAGCACAGAGACTGTGGGATCGTTGCCAGCGGGATTGGGTGCTGCATAGACCATGGCGGCCAACAGGACGAACAGCAAGAACAGCTGAAAAGAAAAAAAGAAAAGAATTGGAATAAAACTTATATTTTTATCTTCAGCTTTCCCGCAACTTACGCAAATCGTCTTCATTCTGTGAAAAATTTCCAGGCAATACTAAAACGCGCGCCAGTTGCTGCTGGCGCTTTTATAGCCCTAACCCAACAATTTCGGTTGATCAAAACTTATCATCATCGTAATAATCAAAATATAATTTGCAACTTTGAACTTGAACAACTGGAATCGAAACTAGTTTCTGCATTAATTTACTTTCGGCTGTATCTTCATCTTTAATCGGAAGATCTGTGCGATCTTTTTGTTTTTCATAATTGATTCATATACTGCTTATAAGGCAGACGACAGCTGTTCCATTTAATTAGCTTTTAATAAGTATTTAAAGCTACAAATTGACGTAAATCTTCTATTAAACTGGATTCCCATTTAATTAGTTCTTCGTGTGTGAAAGCGAAACTGGTTATCGATTTGAATGTGGGCTATCCGAACCGTTCATAGACGAAAGATTTAGCCAGCAATTTAAATAGTTCTTCCAAACTAGTTTTTAGTGTAGTCCAAGAAATTGCAGACTGTAATCTTAACGAAATAGGAATATCAATTTTGAAGCCCAAATTATTAAAAAGATTAAGCATTATTCTATTGATTTAAATGATGAATGAGATGATAGCAGACAAAACGCACTCAAAATGGTTTAATGCAAGTAGAAAATTATTGAAAAAAGTGTTGCATACTTTGTAGCTGCCACAGAAATGGAAGATTGAAGAGACTATGCCTGATACCATGGTCAACCGAAAAGAAACATTCGTTTACATGGATAAGTTTAAAAACCATCTTAACCCAGAAACAACTAAAAAGGAAGCGCATACTAAGCTTGAGGAAAATATGCTTTATAAACTGTTCAGAAACTCTTTTAAGAAATGCATGAAAAAATATTAAAAATTTGTAAGTTTTTAAAATATGTATACTATAAAATTATATTTATTGAAGTCGCATATCGTTAATAAATAACTCAAAAAATGCTGCATATTATTTATTTCGAAAACCTTTGTTAAGTAATTCATGTGAAATTCCCCAAAATGCAAATGCACTGAAATCTTGTCGCCAGTTGTTGGCGGCAGCAGATGAATCCAGAAAAGAGCGCTTAGGTTGACAAACTCACAAATCTAATGACCAAAATTGGACACCGACCGCAGCGAAAGATGTGTTGGATAATTTGAATATATTTACACATTTTCCGGCTGTGTGTGGAAAGTGTCGAACTATTTGATCCAATTAAAAGGCGATTGGCATTTTAATTGGAACAGCCTCGAGTCGGTCTGGAGTTACCCAACGCTCTGGGAGATAATGAAATGGAGGCGCGCATTTGCATTTGTGCATCAGGTTGGATGCATTGGCCGTCTGGCTATATAAAGATCGGCTGGCGCTGCAATTGGCAGACACTGAGAGCTCAACAGCTGCACAGCACAGACGAGTAGAGAGAAATCCCTTAACCTATCGGTGTGGAAACTTAAACCCAAGCCCAAAATGCGCGCTTTTCTGGTAGGTTCAAAATTGGAAATATATTTCTTTGATTTTCTATTAACTTTTCTGCTTCTTTAGATAATTTGCCTGTTCGCCGTTGCCAGAGGTCAATACGACTACACGCCTATTTCGCAAGCAGGTGATGGACGCGGTGGACTCATTGGCGTCTCCAATTCGGGCTCCAGTTTGGGTTCTGACGGTGGGCTCGTGCAGAGCGGCTCTGCCCAGCTATCAGAGCCCATTCTCGTGGCCAACGAGTTCAACAAGGAGTTCTTCACGTACAGTGCACCTGAGCAGGAATTCGATAACGGGCCGGCCAACGAGCAGATCCTAAACACACTTCGCAAGAACTTGCGTGTCCTGTTCATCAAGGGACCCGAGAACACGGGTCTGGAGCAGGCTGCTCTCCAGTTGGCCTCCACTGCGTCGGATGATCGCACAGCCATCTATGTGCTCAACAAGCAGGCTGATGTGGCCGAACTGACCAACAAGTTGAACCACATCAAGTCGCAGACGAGCCACAAGCCCGAGGTGCACTTTGTCAAGTATCGCACGCAGAGTGATGCGGAGAATGCACAACGCATCATTCAGGCACAGTACGATGCACTGCCAGGTCACTCGAGCAACCATAATGCAGGCACCTCTGCTGGCGTCCTGGATTTCGCTTCGAAGAACGATGCCGGAGCTGTTGCTGGAACTCCGATTGCAACTGGCGGTCTATCTGCAGGCGAGGCACAGATACCATCAACTAGCGCGTACTTGCCACCCAGCCGAAGGTTTAAGGTGTAAGAGAAATGTCCAAATTAGTTTTAGTTACTCTTAAAAAATAAATTTACACTGTAAAAGAGACGATTTGTTGTTGCTTGATTTTTATTGCTTTTACTGAGTTCAATTTAGCTGACTGCCTGAAAGTATGCTATATTTTTTGTATTGTGCGATTGGCTTACTGCTTAGGTAGTTCGATTGATTTGGCTGCGACTGTAGCCGAATTCAAAAATAAAAATAAATGAAATAAAATCTAGATGAAATCTAAGAATATTTTAAAATATCAACAAAAAAATGTAAAAATATGTCAACTTAAATAAATATATTTTCGATATTTTAATGCATTATTTGATGGCTTTTATTTATATTTTATATTTTATATTTTTATTTATATTATTTATATTTTTTCAACACTGTTTTTGGCTTCGTCGCAGTTGATTTTTATTTAAAATGACTTTAAACAGCTCAATATATTCTTGCCATGCAAATTTGTTTTTTTATTTCCTCTACCCTCTTTAAACGTAATAATCCATTAGTCTTTACATAAGCTGCCTGCCCTCTTGCAGACAACTTGTCGTATGAGTAATTGCTTATAATAATTTATGTACAATTTCCCCGGTTACCTGCAATTGTCGCGCATTGCTCTCCATCTACTAGTTACACGCAAATCCCTAGAATAATTAGCATAATGGAGCGCAGCCCTCGCGCTTGTTATGTTTTTCGAAAGCGAAAGACACTAAAAAAAGAATTGTGTAAAACCGAAACTAAAGGCAACAACAAAAACCAGCCAGACAGACAATACATGGACAATGCCGATATACATATAAAGTTGGGCGCCATAAACTGCTTTCTTTGGCAACAAACATCTGTTTACATGGACTGTCTCTTCATATCGCTTTGTGTCCATCGTTTGCTACAGTAAATAAATAGTAAATAGATAAATAATTTATGCGCATGCGCAACCGGTTACCATTAGGGACAGTGGGACAGCTGCTCCTCACATCTCATCGAGCCACTAATTTGGCGATCTTTGGCTGCGATCGCTTGCTACGATTTCATCGCCACTGCGTGGAACTGTGGAACTGCATAAGAAATGACTTTCTTTCGAGACTGGGCTTGATATCTTACACATTCGTGATCGGAGCCGATAATATGCCACATTAACCAATAATATTTTGCATTAATTCCGTCTCTGTTGTCGTTGAAATATTAGTCTATTATGTTGCGGGACTATAGGAAATGTTAAATATGAAACATTCGGAGTCGACTTTTTTTTTGGCCATTTCGATAGGTGTGGGCCCAGGTAGGTAGCTTATTATATAACGGTCGTCGATTACAGATGCATCTCCAATCCATGAATATGTTTCCGTATATGGTTCCGTGATTTGCCAATGCCGGACAATAGATTCGATAATTTTATACCAAAGTTTCTTGGGAAAATTAAATGAGATTCCCGTGCGCGACGATGTTGGGGACAACGTCTTATAAAAACATTGATATCTCCCAGTTCGGATATCAGTTGAGTTCAAGCTGCTCCCAGCAGAAGTGCCTAGTCCAATTTCCAAGATGAAACAGTTTGCCGTTCTTTTGGTAAGCTGTGGCACACGAGGATGCTTCCCAAAGGATACTCCAAGCTAATCTATCCGCTATCTCTCTCTCTCTCTCTTTAGTGCCTCTCGTGCGCCGTGCTTTCCTCGGCTGCCCCTCAGGGCTACAAGTACCAGCAAAATGTTCCCATCCTCCAGCAGGGCAATCTGCGCCCGCAGACCCCGCTCTCCAGCAGTGGAATATATAGCGTGCCCGCCCAGCAACCGATCGTGTCTACCATCACTCATAACGTGCAGCCCGTGCAGACTGTGGTGAACACCGTCGAGCAGCAACAGCAGGTGCAGCAAGTGCAGCAGGTGCAACAGCAGGTGCAACAGCAGGTGGCTCCTCTGCCTTTGGCTCAGCCCATCGCCGCCCCTCAGCAGATCGTCTACCAGCAGCCCCAGCAGCAGCAATTCGTCTCCAGCCTGCAGCAGACTCAGCCTCAGCAGTTCATCCAGACCATTCAGCAGCCCCAGCAGCAGCAGCAGCAGATCGTGCAGTCGCAGTATGTGCAACGTCCGGCCATCGTCACCAAGGACATCTACATCCACTCCGCACCCGATGATACTGAGGAGATCTCCCAGGCTGGACCCCAGGTGGACAATCTGCCCATTCGCAAGAACTACCGCATTGTGTTCATCAAGGCACCCGCACAGAACCTCAAGTACACCGCCGCTGCCCTGAAGCGCGCCCAGGCTAGCAACGAGGAGAAGACCGTCATCTATGTGCTGTCCAAGAAGCCCGACATCACCGAGATCCAGCAGCAGTTGCAGGTTAGCCAGACCGAACAGAAGGTGCACAAGCCTGAGGTCTACTTCATCAAGTACAAGACCAGCGAGGAGGCTCAGCGTGCCCAGCAGGAGATTCAGGCTCAGTACGATGCTTTGGGCGGCGCCACTCACATCTCCGACGAGGGTGTGGCACCTATCACCAGCTTCACCGGTGGCTCCCTCAACCTGGGCAACATTGTGCCCCAGAACATTCAATCGCTGCAGACCATCCAGAACGTTCCCCAGTCGCAGACCATTGTCACCACCCAGAGCGGTCCCGTTTTGAGCCAAGGTGTCCAGCAGCAGACCTCTTACGTCCAGCAGTCGGGTCTCCAGACCTCCACTCTGAACTCTGGCTCCAACTTTGGTGTTCAGGTGCCCTCCAAGCGCTACGTTCCCGCCAAGACTACCTTCAAATAGGCGACGCACTGTAGCCGGGGACCTGCCCCAATGTTTCAGCCATTGAGCCATGCCGCATTCACCCATAGAGCTTCATTGTAGTCTACATTAATTTATTATAAAATCAATCAGTCGCAATAAATCAATATCTTAACCAAAACCTCACACTTCTTTTTATTTATTGTGTTCGGGGAAGGGGTTTCGAAGAGCTAAAAATGTGATGAGCAAATAAAAAAACAAACAGAATATTTCCTGAACCTTTTCAGAATTATAAAGATCTCCTATATACAATATGAATTTATATTATTTATTTATTACATTTACTGAATGTTATAAAAATTATGATAATGTTAGATAAAAAAAAGTTGAATAATAAACATAAAGAAAAAAGTGTAGCAACAATCGATTGAAAAAGTTAAGTATGAAAACCTGTTAGGAAAAACAAATACGAAAATTTGGGTGCACTTTTATGGCATGTAAATTTCCTATATGTTATAGAATGTTTAAACTATTCTATATATCTAATTGAAAACTTCTATTGTATTTAATTACTTATTCTTACCTAAATAAAAAACTGATTGAAGTTTTTGCAGGATTTCTCGCTTTTTATTATAAATTAACCAAGGTTCAACAACTATTTAGGATCTACCGATTTTTAAGAGTCTTCTAATATATCATTAAGTAAAGAGGAATTCAAAAACATGCCGGAAAACGCACTCTCTCTATCTATGCCTCTCTTTACTAGATCATTTAATCACTTTATACTTGCCACATATTCAATCATCAAAAGGTGCAGAATATTCAAATGAAATTTACGTTGTCTATCATAAATATTGTTATCATAATGGCCGGACAAACACTTTCGATTACGTCCGACTCTTTTTATGGGTCCATCAAAAAGGGCCTATAAAACCCAAGCAAACTCAACTCCGCAGGTGCATTTCGGTCATTAGAGTGTCGAAGAGATTTCGGCGGTATTATGTAAGAAAAATCGAATGCTAATCGATGTGACCGGTTTACCCTTTCCCCCTCCAGCTATGATCACAACGCGGCGGCTAATCGATGTGGCAATGCGAAGGCATAAAAACATCTTTTCGTATTGTTTCTCGATTTTCGTTGATCGCCTTTGTCAAATTGTTGTGTTAATTGGAAAAGTTGCGAAACATATTTATAGGGGGGGCGGGAACACAACATGTTTTATTTGGCTAGAGATATTTACAAAAACAATTTTGTTACTTATGTCTATATGGAGGGACTATCGTGAAAGCCCTAATTGATATCATTAAAAGTTATGAAAGACCTCGACGATTTATGGCGGTTTGTATAGATCGTAGGCAAAACTCTTATCAAATCAAGTCATACGATAGTTTAGCCGATAGTCTCGTTGATCCAGCACGTGCTACATACATAGAAAGCAATTCTTGGCGGGTTTCAGTCGAGTTTCACGCACGCAGATGGGCGGGCAGATATTTGTTGGGTATCGCACCTGTAAGTCCTCCATTAGAGGGTGCAGTGGGCGTGGCCGCGTTGCTTTGTTGTGCATCCAATGAACCAATTACCGAGGTAACCGGTGCAACACCTTCATCGGAGATCTGAGTAGTGCCGCCAAGCTGATCGTATTGTGCTGCAGAGAGAGAGAGAGAGAGCGAGAGAGACAGAGTTAGAGTGGGGGAGAGAAAGAGAGGATGGTGATATTAATTTAATTTAATCATAGAAATATCCAAAGATCAAAGTGAAACCGGTACAAGTTGACCTCCAAAATGCACTAAACACGTTGACAAATGCGTCAACAAGGTCTTGACCAAGTTGGTTATCTGCTCGCAGATTTCGCACCTGCCAGTTCCGCCTCATTGTCTTGTCTCGCCTCGTACTCACCTTGTATGGTGCGCTGGGCATGCGCAGCTTCCTCCTGTGTCTTGTACTTGATGAAGAAGACCTCCGGCTTGCTGATCTGCTTGGGCGCCGCCTCTTCGATGGCAGTCTGCAGATCAATTGGATCGGGCTTCTTGGTCAGCACGTAGATGATCGTCTTCTCCTCGACCGGTGCCTGCTTGACGCGCAGTGCTGCCTTGCTGACGGCGGGCGTGGGCGCCTTGATGAATACTATACGGTAGTGTTTGCGTGGAGGCGGCACGGGCAGCTGTGGCTGCGGGTAACGTTCCTCGGCATCATCTACTGGTGGCACATGCACATAGATGTCCTTCGAGACGAGCGAGGCACCGGCACTGGGATTGTAGGTCTGCTGTTGGAACTGTTGCTGGGGAAGGGAGTTGAAGGCGAAGTTCTGCTGAGGTAGAAGCTGTTGCTGCTGCTGTGGGTGCACCAGTTGGTGCTGCTGCTGAGAGAGCACCTGTTGCTGCTGCTGTTGTGGGATCAACTGTTGCTGCTGTTGGAAGATGGTTTGAGTCTGCGTGGGTTGCCCGAAGATCTGCTGCAACTTAGGGGCCTGCAGCGCCTGCTGCACAATGCGCTGTTCATCCAAGCTGGCCGGGATGCCCGGCAGTTGCAGCTGACCCGACTGATAGTTGTATCCTTGTGGCGCCGCCACTGCCAAGCCGAGCAAGCACGTAACCTGCCAAAGATGAAGAGGAGATTTAAGTCAACTCTGGACGCAGTTCCTCTGACCCATTGGAAGCTTACAATAAACGCGCGCATTTCTATGTGTGAGCGAAGACCGCAAACTGAAACTGAATACTAGACGTAAAAAAGAGGCAACTCCGGGGCACTCGGCAAACGGCAAACAACTAAATGCTAATCACTCGCAGTGCCAGACTTATATGTCGTCCACGGAATGGTAGCAAAAGAAGAGATGACGCTGATGAGGCGCGTAGAGTTCAAATGAAACTGAAACTCAATTGGAAACCGAAACCGCAAGATGCGTCCGCTAACCGCACGAAGAGCGAGGGTCGAGCACACGACTTTACAGCACGGCGCTAGCTAGCTACACTGCGAGAAACTAGAGAAATTAGCAAGTTTCTTTAGATACGGAAAATAATTAAAATAACTTGTATTCTGTATTTATATTATTTTTTTAAAACAATTCCAAATATGGATAAACAATTTATCTTCAGTCATAATTATAATTTGATGGGGATAACCCGAAAAATTATAGATTTTATTTGTGTGGATATGAAATGAACACTATGGAAAAATCAGAAAATATATAAAAAAAATTAAGTTAGCTTGTGACTGTACTTAAGTTAAACAACAAGAAACCTTCTGCTTTTTTATGTAGATATTTTTTCATCATATAAACCTTTTCTATTTGTTAATACATATACATATCTTAAGTATCTTCAATACAAATACAATTTTATAAGTTTCTTTTTAGAATTGAGTCCTGTTTATTATATACAACATTTTAGTACTTGTCTAAATCTCAGACAAAGTCCCTCACATCTTTCTCTCAGTGCAACTTTTGTTTTCTATCAAACAACCTTGATATGGAGTCTTTACTGCTCTCACACTCACACTCTCCACACACACACGCTCTCTCACACGCACACACTTCGTCATGTCGAAGACGGGGCTTAGCCCCAACTCGCCGGAAGTCATATATGAATTAACATATCCATTGTTTGGGGCAACAATTTCGCTGGCGCGCTCAGAGCGCGCATTTCTGTTTTTTGCAGATTTGAAAAGTTAGGGATTTGTTTTTAATATGCTGAGTTGGGTATTCGAGGGGATGACTGCCTGAACATTTTACCCAATAACAATTAAACCCAACTTGCACAAATCGCATCAGCTGGAGAGATAATGCCATTAGCTACGGGCCAAATTGCACAGATTTTGCCCAAAACGGCAACCTGACCTAGTTGCGGTCGGTGGCTTCCCCTTCCCTATTCAATTTGCAGATCTTGCAATTTTAATTGGACTACGCATGGTTACCACACGCTGGGGTGATATGGGTATCATTTGTCTGCCCCATCGAATTATATCAAACAATTAAAGCGAATTTTGCTAATCCTTCGTCAAGAAAAATCAAACAAAAAATCGGAAAGACATAGCTCAATCAATGTCCATCAGAGTCTGTGAAGATTTGGGTCACAATTTCAAGTTGCCAAGATGAATGATGATGATGCTCATCGCTCGTGATGATGATGATGATATTTTGATGTATGAGTGCAGATTAATCAACGGGCCAAAAGCTCAACGGCTGCCGGTGCGACTGTTGGGACTGCGGAGGCAGTTGGGGCTGCCTCCAAAGTGGCTCTCAAATTACAGCTTGACGTGTATGACTTTTTTCTTGTTTAACCATATCGTATGTAAAACCTTTTTCCTATACCAAGTATATGTAGGGGAAAAGTGGGGTAGATAGATTTATATTTCTGTATGAAATGTTTATAAAATAATTTGTATATTACTTTTTCAGTCTGAAATGTTTTTTATTTTCTCATTCTTGCTGACATTTCAAATTTCCTATTTTATTTTTACACATAAAACCAATCTGAATTTATATTTCAAAGTTAATCAAAAAAGAACAAAAGAACGTACAAATTTAAATTTTGTTTACTGTTATTCTTTATTTCTGTAAGTTTATACAATGGCTGATAGTAAACAGAGAATACATATACACATTGGTATGATATAATATAATATTTTCATCTTACGCCCGTTTACAGGGCATTTATCGGTTGATCATTCACACCTTGTGCAATCTGACATGTTCACAGCGGATGCTTATGCAATGTACCGTTAGTTGTGGGCGTCCCAATATCGGACGCCCCGTTCTATTGTGCTAACAACAATAATCTTTGTCTTTTCACGCGATTGCGCAATGTATTATTAACGGAATATTAGTAAATTATTGTTGCGTAATATCTGAATACACCCCAACCAAGTGCGTTGATTTTATTATATTATATTATTTTCACCTCCATCAATTTCACTTTGCGGCAACGTAAATCAAGTTGGCGTGTTTGAGGAATTAACATGGTCAAGGCTCTCGGCTCTAGTCCGGCGTCAAAACCCGACAATTGCCGACACCATCAAAAAAATGTGCAAATGGTATAGGGGCAAATTAAATCATTAAATCAATTGATAAAAATAAAAAGGCAGAGGTATCAAAAAACACTAATCAAAATATTTAAATGCCAAATTGCATCTGCGAATTCAAGTTGCCAAGGGTTCGAAAATGATGGGCAATTAAATATCTATTTTAATTATTTATTGGCTAATTTATTTTAAAATCAACTTAAGATGAATTTTATTATAAAAATTAAAGGGAAATTAAATAGATATTTGGTGTAATAAATTAAAAAGCATAAGGCTACAATTTATTAATGTTTATATGTATTTAGAGAATTAGAATCTAAAATTTCTTAAAAACATAAATAAGAAAATTGCAAAGTTTATTTGCATTTATTTTAGGGATAACAAAAGCAGACCCATTGACCCTAATATAGTTAATTAATTAAATTGACAATCCACATGGAAATCGATTGAGTTTTCATAAATTTACAAATGATTGATGCTTCCAAACAGACTAATACGTAGGGGGAATACTTAAACAATATTTTTTAATGGATTTTTCATTTATATCTTTAATTTTGAATATTCCCCCAAGTCTAAACTTGAAGTTTAAAATAATGTTAATTAAATTTGAAAGCTTCCGCACAACCGCAAACTTTTTCATAGCCAACTTTTGGGTTTTGGTATCGAGTAGCGGCGCCTGGCAGAGCTTTTACCCGGCAAGAAAAGCTTGGCACGGCGCACCACATAATTGTCGGGCCCCAAACCCGTGCGTGTTGCGGTTTAATCGAAGCGAAACACATCAAATTTGTGACATTCGCAGAAGTTGGGAACGTCGAGGGTCGCGCGGGTACAACTTGCACAATTTGCACGGGTTGTGCAACCATTTGTGGTCCTAAGAGCAGAGCAAGATGGGAAGCAAGGGGAGGGACAGGGTTAGGGAGCTCAAGCTCGACGTATCCCCAATACGGCGTATTCATTAGCCGAGCCGAGTAAACGGCTCATTACACACACCGCAAATTGTCGGATGGGCGTCACGTTTTGGGGCCAAACAATCGAGCGACGATGAGCGACTGTCTCGACCCGAGTTGGGTCTGACAAAGGCCCTTTGTGGAGGTAATCAAAAGTGTATTTTACTCTTAGACGAGCTCGTCATTGCCTGCCTCGGGCTTGTCTCCCTCTATCCATACATGATAAATGGGGATAACATTGTAGTATGTGGTTAGCTGAAGAAGCGATCGCTGCGCAGACAACGCATGCAAATTTCCTTAAGCCTCGACGGATCATTAATTAAGCCCAACAAAGGGTTACATAGGATGGGGGGAGAAGAGAAGTGGTTAAGCCGTTTAGTAGTCTATGAGTGAATGTGGTCAGGGAACTGACTCAGCGTTTGGTCTAAGAAAAGGTCATTGATGAAGATGAACTCGAAATTGAAAATGAAACTGAAGAACAAGTTAAAGACGAAGACGAACTTGAAGACACATTTGCAGCAATTTCTAAGTCCGTCTTAAGTAGTTTGTACTAAAATTGATTAAGTGTTTATGCAATTTCGCATTTTAATAACATTTAATCGATGCGTGCGCTTTTATGGTCCGATCCATTGCCAGCGGGCCACCGTCATAATATAATGAATGCTCTGCACTGAGAGAAATTGCGATCATAATGAAAATGAGGTTAAGCCTCTGCAGATTGTCTGATTTTGATGGAAAAGGGGGAAAAACATTTTGCACAATTGAATTGATTTCAATTGAAGTTAACAATTCATTGCGCGGCCGCCTTGCCTAAGTAATTGATTATTATTATTACATATGCTGTACGTCTTAACATAGAGTTCGTTTTAAAGGTCGTTTCCTTGGAATTCATATTTGATATTTTTTGAATTCGCATTAAATTCATAAGTTTATTTATAGGTTTAAATTAATGTGATGAAAAGAAGATAAATAATCGCAGTTCGTTGGGTCCATCGATAGATGCGTAGAAAGCAAACAAACAAATTGGCAAAGAGTAGATAGATTGACACACGGTTTATTTGGGTAAAGCTAATGAAGATGAAAGATCTACACTTGAGACACCTTTATATTATTGATTTATTATTTAAAACATAAGATATCTCTTGACTGCAGTTTCATTCTAAACTTGGATCTGTAGAGTTAAGATCACTGTCCCCTGAAGATTGACAAATGGTTTATTTAGGTAAATCAAGAGCAGAAGAAAAATTTGCACTTGAGACATTTTCACAGACTTTTTGGCATCTCTGACTAGGGACTCTAAGAATCTAACCTACAAAGTAAAGATTTCTTCCTAGGGTTAGCTTGATTTTCCAAGGGCTCAGTCTATATTCTTTTGTTTCTCTATAGTTCTATACATTCTTAAATTGCCTTTGCCATACTCATCAGTGCCCCACTTTCTTGCAGTGCACCAGGTTTCAGTTGCTGTGGGGTGCCGAGGCCTGGGCAGCTCCCTCCGACAATTAAGCTCCCTCTGCGCCAGCCGAACTGAGGCTGTGGCGAGCGTCAACAAAGTGGCCAAGGGGATTCACGCTAATTGGCCGTGTATTTTCGGGCAACTACAAGCAAGTCGCGGCATTTAATGAGACTTTTCGAAAGATGCGAAGGCGAAGATGAGACGAAAGCAAAGCGAAACAAAAACAATGAACATGCAACAAAAAACCAAAAAAAAAAATCGCCGTGTTGATGCTGCGCGTCTCAGTGCGGGAACTACACTTATTGAGCTGTCTGTCTGGGAGACGAGTGTGGTATATAAGAGACGGCTGTAGATCAGCAAACATCAACAGTTCACAGCGAACAACCAGCTTCCAAAGTCAACTCTTCGTCCAGCTCCATAACAGCTCAACCAAGCCCAGAAATGCGTGGATTCATTGTAAGCAGCAGGATCACTCGAGGATTATCTCCTTCTCTTTTTCTCACACACACACACTCTCTTTCTCGCTCTTCTGTAGCTTCTGTGTCTGTCCGCCGTGGCGTTAGCTGCCCCTCAGGGCTACAACTACAACCCCGGTCCATCGGCCTTCGGTGGTCTGAGCACGGCCAGCGGCAGCGGTGCGACCTTCTTCCAGGCTGGCAACCAGGTGGTGCCACAGCAGCAGACCTTCTTCCAGCAGCAGCAGCCCGCCGTGCACCATCAGCAGCAGCAGCAGCAGTTGGAGCAGCAGCATCAGCAGCCCATTGTCTCGAAGCGCTTCTTCATTCACTCCGCTCCCGAGGATGTGGATGAGGAGTACAAGGAGCGTCACATCACTGTCGGTGTGCCCAAGCGCAACTACAACGTGGTCTTCATCAAGTCGCCACAGCGTAGCAACAAGAAGACCTCGATCAAGATCAGCCCCGCGGTTAACGAGGACAAGACTGTCATCTATGTGCTGAGCAAGAAGACCGACGCATCTGACGTGCAAGCCGAGGTGATCGAGCAGGCTTCATCCACCAGCAAACCCGAGGTCTTCTTCATCAAGTACAAGACCAACGAGGAAGCCTCACATGCCCAGCAGCAGATTCAGGCCCAATATGATGCGCTCGGTGGCACCAGCCAGCTGACCGACGAAGGTGTCGCCCCCGTCACCTCTGTGATCGGTGCTCTGGGCAACGCTGAGGCAGCCACCGGTGCTGGTGCCTCCTCTGCCGCCGCCGCCGCAGGACATGGCATCGCACAGTCGCAGTCGGGCGCAGCGCATGGACACACCAGCAATGCCTACCTGCCACCCAATTTCTAAACGGTTGAGCTAACCCCCCTCACTCAGACCTCATCATCAACACTGTTGTTAATAAATTTCGTTTCGTTGTTAAATCAAACCTTGTTCTCCATGGTATATCATAATATTAATTACTTTTCTAATTCGTAATTATTTATAATGTTAGCGCCGACCGCTCCTCCCACTCTTCGTCCCGCTCTTTCACTATTAATTAAGTCGTCATTATCTTTGGGGTCGAGGTTCCGCAGACCGCAGAGCAACGTGAATGTAGGAAACGAGACATGCGCAACCCACAGCATAACTTTCCCAGTTCCAAAGATGATGTTTAACATTTTCGAATTACTACAGATGAAATACCCTATCAAGGTATTAGGGTAAATGTTTAAAGAGTTGCGGAAATACAGTAAACTAGGACAGACCGTGAGTTGTAGACATCGATGGTTAGCTTGATTTATCTTGCTACATATAGTAATTTTCATTTAATAATGAAACATAATGTTCGGTATACGTATAATAGACACCATCAGTTAATAATGATTAATAGCCCAAAAATAAAATCAATATTTCCAGCTGAAAGCGCATTAACGATACAATCACAGATTGTTGATTAACTAAATCGAGTACAATACAACGAATTATGTTCAGGAAATCAATACTCTCATTAAAGAACACTCTTGATAAATTATACACAACGAATAATAGAGTGAAAACTAACCAAACACATAAACTGAAAGTGAAACCAAACTAAATTAAAACAAAACCAACAACTTATTAAAATTATTCTCAACAAACTAAAAGCAAAGCTAATTGAAATTTAAAACCACAAACTAAAACTAATTTAAACCAAATTAAACAAAATATATAGAGAAACTTAGTTGAAATTGGAGTATAGAACGCAAAAAACATTAACATTAAGCCAACAATTACTTGCAGATATTCAGCAACTAAATTTAGACTCTTATGAAAGACTTCCAATTCCGATGGATTACAAACTTCATAATACCTTTTGTAAAGGTACAAAAAAAAAAAACCTTTAAATTGTAAAAAATGTAATTGCAAGTGAAGTTTTCGCCACATTGCGAGCACATTGATTGGGTTTTGATGGCCTACGGCGCACGAGTCTGAAGTCTCACTGAGGTCTTATGTAACGTGAGCTTGCAGTACGCGTCTTTTACTCGAGTAACATTCACTTGCAAAAGGGGGTCATTGGCAAGTCGGGGTGGGGAGGGGGACCAATTAGTGTCACAATGATAATTTGTGATGTCAACATTTCAACGCATGTCCTGCCAATCACCGTTATTAGCTGCATTAGCGGTAAATAAATCAGGAGCGAAGCCTCCAATTAATTAAAATAAGACTCGATAATTAAAGCACCCCCTCGTTCCCCCTCTTGCACTACCTCTCTCTCTTGTTCTCTCCACATTATTCTCTTTATAGATATATAGAGGCACAGACTGGCTGGCAAATCCGCTGTCAGTTATAGAATACGAACCGGGTCAGGTCATGGGTCGACTATTCCAACTGCAAGAGAACTGTCTGCGCTTGATGGGGCACAACGACAACACGGAGGCTACTGGCTCCCGCCTGACCATTGGCCTGCGGCACGTGGCATCGCTGTTTCTGGTCCTGTCGGCAGAGTATCCGATTCTCTCGTATGTCATCTACCATATCGACGACATGGAACTGATTACGGCCTGTCTGAGCGTCGCATTCACCAATTTGCTGACTGTCATCAAGATATCCACGTTTCTCATCTACAAGCGCCACTTTTGGCAGCTCATGCAGAGCTTCAGGCGATTATATCAAAAATGTAAATGCGTAATGGGTGTTCAGATGAGTATGCTTGACTAGCAGTTACCCTTCAACTGATGCTGAGGAAATAAGTGCACTTTAAATAGTGTTTTGTGATTTATTATTTTATTCAATAATGGGAAGTGATACTTCTACTTCTTTTACTTTATCCCAAGATTCCTTAGTGTATCTCTTATAATAGTAGAGATCGACTCTTTAATATGCTCAGGTTTTAGTGTATCAGGAATATATATATACACTTCTTATGCCTTCTTATGTCTTCCCACTCTCACCTTTTCGCGCCGGAGGGCATCAACTTAGCTAAAACTTACCTGATTTGCTTTTAATGAAATCTTACAACTTTCTGACAGCTCATCCGAGTGTGACCGATGGCTCTGGGTATGTGGAGCAGGCCAACCAGACGGCTGCCAGGCTTGGTCGTGCCTATTGCTACTCCTGTGCCTGCACTGGACTCTATTTCATGCTGGATCCCATTCTCAAGATTGTCGCCAGCAAATGGCGTAGTGTGCCTTATGTTCGCGAGCTGCCTATGCCGATGAAGTGAGTCAGAAAGAAGTGTTGGCTCTAGTCTTGCTTACACTTAGTAGTTGGCTCTTATTTCTGAGCAGATTCCCTTTTAACGATGTGAACACTCCCGGCTATGAGGTGGGCTTCATCTACACCATTTTCGTGACTATTGCCGTCGTACTCTACGCTTCAGCCGTCGACGGTCTTTTCATCTCTTTCGCCATCAATCTGCGTGCCCATTTCCAGGAATTACAGCTTCAGATTGAGCGGTTGGCCTTCGACTGTACGCATCGGCAGGTACAGTACCAGCTTATGCAGATCGTGAAGTATCATGAACAGCTCCTGGGACTGGCCAAGCGACTGCGCTTGGTTTACACACCTATCGTATTTGGACAGTTTTTCATAACCTCCATTCAAGTTGGCGTTATTATCTATCAGATCTTGACGGTGGGTAAAGTTAGTTTTAGTATTGTTAAGCTCAAAATATAACTACGTTTTTATCTTCGACTTGGCCTTTACGATTTACGTATTATCGATAGTTGTGCATATTAAAAAAATAAATATATGCTTTACTGTATATTTATTATAATAGTATAATTGTAAAGGTGTTATTACTACTTGCTAAATAATCTTTAAAATATTCATACTTATCGTTTACCAAAGTTACTATAAAAATGAGTAAAGTATGAGGAGATAATATTGAGATTTATGTAAATCTCTCTATACATGTCTACAGCTCACTTATAATAGTTTCAGCGATAGTTTTTATGCATTTAGTTAAAACAAAGAGTATTTGCTTCCGTTCTTTATAGCATATGGGTTCGATTATGGCGCTGCTCGTCTATTTCTCATTCTTCAGTTCGATAATGCTGCAACTCTTCATGTACTGCTATGGCGGGGAGATGATCAAGGTTGAGGTGAGATAGCATCTAATCTATCCATAGGTATATTTTATAAGTCGGTGCTTATCTTAGAGTCTGCAAGTGGCTGTGGCTGTGCAGACCTGCAACTGGTACCAGGCCACGCCCCATCAACGACGCTCCTTGGCCTTCATTATGCATCGCGCACAGAGGCTGACTCTCATCAAGGCGGGTTTTTACGAGGCATCCCTGGCTAACTTTCTGGCGGTAATCAATAACGATTGATGGACGTTTGAGAATATATAATTAATCGATGCCTTTGAATGTGATTCATTGCAGATATTTCGAGCTGCCATGTCGTTTATAGCGGTTATTCAATCTGCCGAGTAAAGTGCAAGACAAGTCAAGCGGAGCAAGAATTGATTTCTATATATGTATGCCCACTTTGTTTTTCGTTCAGGAGCATAGACATAAAAATAATCTCAATAGCTGAAGTTTGCAAAAATACCTACAGAATTTAGCTTTACTGACTAGACAAAATTTTAATATGATCTATGATCAAGATAAAACTTAGATGACTTATGACTTAGATGACCTTAGTTAAAGTTAAACCAGTACCAAGTAAAACCAAGCAAATAATGTATTAATACAATACAATAATCACAAAAGCTTTGCACGTCATTTTCGTAGCAATTTTCACACTGTGCAACAAACTTTCGGTAATAATTTGTACGTTAATTTTCGTTCACCATGAAACTTTTGGATTATGTAAACAAATCGCTCGCAACAAACTGTGCCAAAGTCCGAGGCGTTAACTTCGCCAAAATTTCGCCGGAAAAAGTTTCTTTCGCCAGTTTCGGATTTGGTTGAAAAGGTAAACAAAAAACTTTTAAATTGATTGTAATAATTATTAATAATTTCCTGAGAAATTAATTTTAAGTGCCTTTTAATTGGATTTTATTTAACGCCGAGTGAAAGAGATTAAAATAAATCACCCGCTCACTGCGAAGTCAATAATCTAATGGAAATTATTTGAGTAAATATTGTTCAAGATTCTCCCAGTGCCTGATAAGAATTCTAGGTGAAACAGCAATAAAAATATATAGTATTTAATATATATATATATAAATATTATTATATTATATTATATACTGTTTATTTTTCTACCTGGGGCTTACTTATAGATAATGTTGCACTCCCCACAGTTGTCTGTGGGGAAATTGGATAAGGTAGGAAGTTAAAGAAGAGCCTTAGGAAAACAGTAATTAGACCCTATAAATTACATTTAAATAAATGTTATAATGTTAGAATTGGCGATGTTAGAATTTTATTGTACTCCTAAATTAACACAGAAACATACTCTTTGTCTATGTTTAATCTACGTTCGTTGTACGATTACAATTTGAGTATGATAATTAAGAGCCTTTATCTTAAATTTACTGACCTAAGCTTTTAAAATGGTTGAGTTAAACTCTTTAACGTTTATAAAAACATGAGTATTATTAAGTAATTGTCTTTCGTTCCGTACGATTGATTTACTATTAATTAGAATACTTGATGGATATACCGATTTTTTGTTCCAGTGCATCAAAAGTGCTTAGCCTATTTATCAGTTCGTAATGCATTAGCGGGCATTGCTGCGATTTCAAGTTGAAAACAATATATACATATGTAATGGTATGTACAATATATGGAAAGACCGAGTGATTGATAAGCCTATGGGATGCAGTCGGTGTCGAGCTATAAATGCTGGAATCCTCCGATGGGAGCACATCACTTGGCAACTGTCGAGCGAGCAAGCAACTGAGTGTAGAAGAGTGTAGAGATGGACAACAGTAAGCACGCACAGCAGCAGCAACAGCTACCGCTCGGGGCATAATCCTATGGATAGCTAATTAAACCCCAATGGACATACGTCCTCTCTACCGTTCTTCCCTCCTCCGCAGAGCTTACGCTGGGCATTCTGCAACTGCCAGTGGGCAACGATGTGAGCGAGAATGTGCGTCAAGCGTTGGACAGCATCAGGCAGCTGAAGGCGGCAAACCCTAAGCTGCAGTTGGCCATTCTGCCGGAGAGCTTCAATGCGCCGTACAGCGTGGAGGACTTTCCCAAGTACGCGGAACGCGTGCCAGACGGAGCAACCTGTCAGCAGCTGTCGCGATTGGCCCAAGAGCTGAGCATCTACATCATTGCCGGCAGCCTCATTGAGCGCGATACAGCAGGCAAGTTGTACAATACGTGCACCGTGTGGTCGCCCGGTGGCAAACTGATTGGCAGGCATCGCAAGGTGTGTGTGTGTGTGTGTCTGTGTGGACTAATTAGTGCAGTTCGTCTTGACCTCAGATTACATCCGCCCTTTCCCCTGACAGATTCATCTCTTCACCATCAACATGGAGTCAGAGCAGTGGGGCGGCGTGCAGTTCGACGAGTCGCTCGCCCTGACGGCGGGCAGCGAGCCGACTGTGGTGCGAATTGGATCCCATAAGGTCGGCGTGGGCATCTGCCATGACAAGCGCTTCGACGAGCTGGCGCGTCTCTATCGCAACCTGGGTAAGTCTCCACTCAGTTCGCCAGCTAATCCTCTCTCACTTAATCTCTTCCCTTCGGCAGGCTGCTCCATGATAGTCTATCCGTCCGCCTTTTGCATCTGCCAGGGCCCGCTGCACTGGGAGCTGCTGCAGCGTGCGCGTGCCACAGATAATCAGCTCTTCGTGGTCACCTGCTCGCCCGCCCGCAACAACATGTCCGGTTATGTGGCCTACGGTCATTCCATGGTAGTCGATCCCTGGGCGCGAGTACAGCGTGAGGCGGGCATTGGGCGCGAGTTGATTGTCGAGCAAATTGGTAGGTTAATCGCGCGTGAGACTCTCTGCCAGCGTCTAAGCTAACCTAATCTTCTCCAGATTTCGACATGGTGGACGATGTGCGTCGTCAGGTTCCGCTCTACAAGCAGCGCCGCCCAGATGTTTACAAGCTGAGTGGAGCGAGCACTTGAGATTTGACAAAACAAGCTCCCGTTGTGAAAGAATTCGAATAACATACTCGACGGACAGATACCCTTTGGCAAAGTTGAAAATGGAATTAACGGATGAATAATAAACGCATTGCAAATGCTTTAAAAATGTGTCTTGCAAATTTATTCTTCTATTTTTGTCTATTTACAGGGTATCTGCTCAGTTAATATGCTCTTTATTTACTCAGTAATAGGTAGTAAGAACTAAAAAAGAATAGCAAGAGCTAGATGATTAAAATAAAAATACTTGTTTCTTTTTTATCTTCTTGTATACTTCATCACACCCGCTTTGCCTTGTTTACAGAGTATAATTAAGTCAAATGATCAGCGGGAGAGCAATTTGCTGCTAGTGCTGCTGCTGATATGCCACGAGAACCCTTATCGTGCCCCAGGCTTGAGCAACGCCGGATGCCTGATGCGATAGAGACGCGTTCGTTCAGCGCGTTCTTCAGTTTGGTTCGGTGCGCGATTGAGGCGCAAAGCTAAAGCTACAAAATAAAAAGTTTGATCAGAATAGTCAAAGCAAGTGGAATGAAAATGCATTGGCAGCCTGCTCTACTGGCTGCGCTGCTGTGCTGCGTCTGGTGGGGATCGCCGGTCGAGGCGCAGATTCCCTATAGCGGTCATCTGTCCGAGCTGCGCATCAAGGAGCTCAATCTGCTGGCTACACGCTTGGAGCTATCCATCAATCCGGAGAAATACGCCTGCGATAGCTACTTTGACTACGTCTGTAGTCGCAACAGGCCGCTCTTCTCTGTCATGGGTGGGTATTGTGTGTGTGTGGTGTGGTACACAGGATATATTACAGATATCAGGCTTAAAATTCAAACTATATAATGCTGTACTATCAGCATAAATTGTGCCTCGTAGTGATATAAGCTGTGCCAATTCGCTCTAGATTCATTTAAGGCGCATTTTACTCTTTTCCTTATATGCATTTATAATTAAAATTATTATAAATGCATATAAATGCATATAAATGCATATAAGGATATATATGGAACTGTATAGTATTAAAATACAAACTGATCTAGCGTCGTTATTATATAATATTTATCCTTTTACATTAAATGGTATTCATAACTGTTCTACATATAAGTGCAAATTCCATATACTTCATTCTTTATATCTCATTTCTGTTCAAGTAACATTTTTCCCCAATTTGTAACATATAACTTATATATTCATGAACAGTAGTGAAAGCCGAATGTAATTATTCTCTCTATCTTTCATTCACTTTCTCGATGTTGCTTTGTTCAATCGCAATCAAAATCAGTTTGATACATCATGTGTACTTTACCATATCTAATTTCCTTACTTCCCCTGCACATACTATATATGTTTATTCTTAAACAGTTGTCACAGCAGTAGATTATGTAGCTGTATCTTTCTCTCCTGTATTTTGATTAACCACTAACTACATAAAAGGGGATTATGTCAAAGTCGAGTGCTAACATATAATATATCTCTCTCTTTCTCTTCTTCTTTCTAGGCCATCAACCACAGATGAGCGAACTCATCGAGCTGCTGACGATGCTAGAGAATGATTCAGATAAGTTTGAGGCAAAGCAGAAAATGATTGACTTCTTCATCTCGTGCAACATGTTGAAGTCACTGCAGGATTGCTACCGTGAGACCTTCGAGTACTTTAAACCCTTATTTGGCTACATCATCACCAAGGACCTTGTTAAGGGCAGTTCGCACGAACTGCAGGACTTTCTGGACCTGGTCGATCGGTTCGTAGAGCGCAGCAAGACGACTTTCGGCCCGAATGCGTATGCAATGCGCAACAAGTTGGCCACATACGCAGCCAAGTTCCACACGCCGCGCATCTACTTCCATTCGGCTGACCTCAACCGGGAGTACAAGCCACTGAAGATCTTCCGGCAGAGCTACGAGCACAATGTGCGCAACTTGGAGGCGCATCGCAAGCTCAACTCGACGTACGAACTTGGCGTGCATCGCACCATGCTCGACTGGAGTCTGTATCTGCATCAGAGTCGGAACAAGCCCATGTCCTACTACTATCCCACGTTCGCAGTGCATCTCTATATGATGCTGTTCAATGTGACGGAACGTGAGCGTGACTGGACGCACTTCCGTGAGCAGGTCGAGTGCCTCAAGTTGCCTCCCTACGTGAATGTGCTCGATGAGGCGCGCATGCTGGCCGTCATCTACTTGAAGAGTTTCCGTTTCGCTTGGCAGGATTACAGCGATTGGATTACGTCGGTGACTAAGCACCGTGAGATCTATGACCAGGAGAATGAGATCCTTAGGACACGCCAGTTGACCAACAAGCGTCTCTTCTTCACGCTGTACGCGCAGAACTTCTGTGAATTCGGCAAGGAGCTGGCGGAGCACGTGTTCTATGTGGGACTCAAGCAGAACGTTGACTTCTACAACATCTACTCCTGCGGCTACAGGACAGAGAATCCACTGAATTGTATTTGAATAGCATTAGTAATTAAAGAGAGAGAGAGAGAGAGAGAGAGAGAGAGCGAGTGCAACTCTCTTCCACTGCCATTTACTGCTGCTCACTGTAGTTAATCCCCTTGTGCGGCCTGCGGTTGCATCTTGGCCAGGCGAAATCTGTGCAGCTTTTCAAAGTAATCCGCAACCTCGGTGCGTCTATAGAGTCGCGCCAAATCGCTGCAACTTTTGCCCAGCGCATCCCGCGCCTCCAGCTCGGCGCCGTGTGCGACCAGTAGCTTGATAAGCTCCAAGCTGGCGTCCATAACGACTGAGGAAGGGGCAGATGCGGTCAAAACGGGAGAGGAGGGAGACCACCTAGGGCAACTCACCTGCTCGCATCAACAGTGTCCACTGGCAGGCATCTCTGGCCTCCAGATTGGCACCCGACTCCAGTGCAAACTTGACCATTTCCAGCTGGTTGGCATCGACAGCCCAGTGGGCCGGCGTCAGGCCATTGCAGTCGGTTGCCTCCAGTAGCGCCTTTTTGTTCAGCAGGATGCGTGCCGCGGGCAGGTGGCCATAGTAAAAAGCCAACTGAGTAGCAGACAGAGACAGAGAGAGGGAGGGAGGAAGGGAGATAGTGTAGCTGACAGCATAGTCAGCTGGCCTTATTTACTTACGTGCAGTGGCGTGCGTCCGTTTTGCGGATTGCCCTGCTGCACACTGCAGCCGGCGGAGAGCAACACATCGATGACGCACATCTCGCCCTGCATAATTGCATTAGCCAGCGGCAGGTACCCATTGGGGCCCGGACAGTCCACCAGGCTGGGGCGGCGGCGGAGCATCCGCTTCACCAGAAACTGCTGCGATTTGCGTATGGCGCGATGCAAACAGTTTGTCGACGGCAGCGCGGCCTCAGTGCAAGCCTGGGGAGGATTAAGCAAGGATTGTACAGTTGAGTAAAGGTCATGCCCCCATGCCTCCCTGCCTTCCTTTCAAGCTGATGTTGCATGAATATTCATGGCGAGTGGCGTTTAAATATTAACCAAGATTCCGCTGTATGCGCAGCAGCATTTTCGCTCTCCAAATTTTTGATAAGTTCAGCGGAATTTGTGTTTGTGTTGTTTACTTTTAGGCTTAGCCGAAAATGCAAGTTGGCAAGGTAAGAAGATACAGAAGTAGATACAAAAGATATACAAACTAATGAGTGTTGTAAGACTTGTGGGAACCTTTTAATAAAAAGCAAACTTAAAGATACAATAGTATCTCTCAATTCCAGTAAAAGTTACTTGTATTTTCATGGTACTTTGATTATAAACCAAAGAAAAGTGTCTTCTACTGATACTTCTACTTCAACTTCACTCATATACACTGATAGACCTAAGTAGGATACACTTAATTATTACTATGAATGGTTCCACTTTGTTCAGCTCTCCTGAAGACAAAGACATCCCAAATGGCTGCAAAAGCTACCTCAATTGCGCAGCTCTCAAACTTATAATCAATTTGCTTCATTCGTCCTGTCAATTCCCCCCATGAAATTGTTCAATTTCGCAGCTCGATGACGTCATCACGCTAAGTGCACCCTGCATTAGAGTAATGAGTAGCCTCACCACGACATCAGGCGAAATGGCGAGCGTCTCGTAGCGCGATCCATCGACGGCCTGTTGCAGTGCCCTGACACGAATGCGATAGCCAAAGTTCTCCTCCAGCTGACCAACTGTCTGCTCACACTTTGCACTCCATGCGGCACGCTGCCAGCCCTCCCGCTTGTGATACCTCTCGATGCTGTAGACCTGAGCACCGGCAAAGGGTGTCCAGTCCAAGCTGACGCTGTTCATCGTCTGCTGCAGAATGTGCGCTGCGAAGCCGGGCCAGGAAGGGGTCGGGGGGCAGGGTACGCTGCAGGCATCGTCAGTCTCCAATTGGACTGCAATTTTATCGCCGTGCAGATTGTTGTTTATACTCTCGGACATGCTGCTGGCCGTTTATACACATTTGGCCAATTTGCCAGCTTTATTGGTTTCGACCACATGCCGACTGAGCCGGCTGAGCTTTGATTCCAATCCCAATTCCAAATCCCAATACCATTTCCAGGCAACGTCAACACACAAACGGAGGAGGAACCATGGCAATGGCTTTGTCGATTCTGTTTCCGTTTGCCCTCTATCACCCTCTCTCTCTCACTCTCTCACTTCATTTCCCCCCGTTTATCTCCCCCTTTTCTTCTATTTTTTATTGTTGTTGTTAAATCAATAAATTGTTGCAACATTTTGCTAGCTGTCGCTTCTCGCTTGTTGCCAGCAGCTTGTTGGCTCCTGCCTGTTGGCTGTTGATTGCTTGTCCCAGCACAGCCCGCTTTGACGTCCAATGCAGGACGTTTCTCAGTGTTTGCACATGCTGGTCCACAAAGCACAGTGGGAGGAATCGGCATATTTGCGGACAACAGTGATAAGTGGATGGAGTGCATAATCTCTACAGTTGTGTATTAAAATATTTCATATACTTACATTGTACAAATAGGAGAATAATATTAGAATAATAAATTAATTATAATTGAATTATTATTTTTATTATTATTGTTACTAATTATTTATTATATTATATTATTATATTCTTCTAATTATTTTCTTTATTTCGTTCAATAATTTTCTTTGTTTTAAATAATAATTACATAATATTTCATCAAAAAAGAGCTGAAATTAATAATTTCTTAATATTCATATGAATATTCTCCTTAGTTAGGCTTCATCATATTTTATATACTTAGATTAGGCAAAAAAGAGAATAATATTATAATAATAACTTAATAATTTAATTATTATTTTTAAAATAAAATAGATTTATATAAATTAGATTTATATAAATTTTAATCTATTTCGTACAATTCTTTTCTTGGTTTATATAAATAAATTACATATCATTAAAAAGAGCAGACAATAATATTCTACATGCTTTTCAGATTATCAATTAAAATATCTTATTTTATTTCTTGATTTTTGCACAAACTAAGCATGGCAGCGAATGCTTTAAAATACCTTGATCTGTATCTTTCATATACCAAGCAGCATACCAAATTTCTTAACTCCAGATCAAATATTAACAGAGATCAACGCGTGTTTATACTTACTGGAAGCCGGAAGCAACCACGACCCAGAAGCTCTTAATACCGAAGAAGAATAAATGTATTTGCATTAATCAGATAAATTTCTTTTCATAAATTTTCAATGTGTATACGCCACATACACAAATAAAATGATGCTCTTCCTGCCATTGTACATGCGACGGGTCTGGAGCGGGGGGAGGGGGCTGAAACGAGGCCTGTACGTAGTTTTTTGATGTACTCAAACTGAAACTGAAACTTTTCTCTATATAAAGGCTGTATGCGAGTTTGAATGTGTGTGAATGGTTGTATGAATGTGTGCGTGTGTGAATGTGTGTGTGTGTGTGGCAGCTTACTTACTTAGCGACCCTTTGACACACTCTGCACTGTGTTGAGGTGGGGCCAGGATGAGGTAGAGGGCAGGAGGCAGGCGCACTGTGGCTGGGGGGCGTTTATCTGTCTCGCGCATTGTGCCAACTCATCGGCCACTACAAAATTACAGACTCACAGTGAGCGACCGTGAAGAGAGAACGAGAGGCAAAGCGAGGGGTAGGGGGAGTTGCAGAGAGGTGGGAGAATGCAAACGAGGAGAGAGCGGATGGCGGGGATGGAGAGAGATATCGTACTTGTAGCTCGGATGACATGCCAAACACAAAAGCTATCTCACATTGCCTGACAAACACACAGCACACAGCACACACACACACACACACTTACACACACACAGGCTCACTCAGGCACACAGGCTCACTCACACACACACACATTGAGGCGCATGCATGCAAAAAAAATTATCATTTGTCAAAATCACAACATGAAACCGTTTTAAATTAAGCCACTGTGCCCACGCCTCCCCTCGGCCTACGCCTACCCCCCCTCAGCCAGTGTCCTCTCTCCCGCTCACTCCCCCATCCTCTGCCTGCTCTCTACACCGCACAAAGTTGGACTTTTCCGCAAAATGACATTTTGTCTGCGGATGAAGTGAAGTTTAGTTGTCATCTTTGGCGGCGTCGGCAGCGGTGGAGCTCCGCCTCCGCCGCTGCTCTTGAATTCTCATTGATTGACGAGCACAGCCAGAGGGATGGGCAGGGGAGGGGAGGGGACGGAGCTGGGGTTACATCTGAATGACAACGGATACCAAAGCCGGATACCTCAAACCGCGAGAAGCCGTTGCCGGAGAGAGCCGCTTGAGCCTCAGGGAATCGAGCTGTGGTCGTGCGCTGTCAGTTGATATCATCTGCAACATCATCAACAACATTACTAGGTATCATTATTATTATTATTATTATTATTATTTTCATCATTATTATTATTATATTATTTTGGAGGAGCTTGGCACAGCGTGGGTAAATTAACTTTATCATTGCGGCGCGCCATTTGCCGTGCAATAAAAGAAATCAATTTCTGCGCTAAGTGCGATTGCTCCATTACGCGCGTCCAACCAACGCCTCCAATTTCAAAGCAGGCGGAACAAAAAGTCGAACAATAGAGACAGCACAGTGGGAGAACAGAAGGGGGAACAGCAGGGAGAGCAGAGAGAGAACCTTATCCATCGAGAACCTTATCCATCGAGAGCGATAAAGTCGTCGCTTTAAAAGTGAAGCAAACTTTTTGTAACTGCCTTGTGCCCTGTGTTTACTTATCAAATACGGTCACTCTAGATTTACTGTCGGGCGACGTCGTCGACGTCGTTGTCACTGAGCTTGACTAATTAGTGCACTTCAGCGAGCGTGTGCTGTAATTTAAACTGTAAACTGTAATTAAGTCTGTCTGGCTCATTGCTTGCTTGCTGCGCGCTCGCAAGTATGCTATGAATATTTGCAAAGTCAATCTAGAATGAGTCAGCCTAATTCATTTAGGGTTTTTCTTGAATGACTTGCCGCAAACAATGCTCGACAGTATATTAATTCTAAATTTCAAATTTGTATTTTAATTATTGTATTATTTCCTTTATAGCTGCTATTCCCCTTCATGAAGCATAGCATACTTTTGAGCGCGTATGCAAAAAGCCAAAGCCAAAAGCTCAGCGTGCGAAAGTATGCTATGAATATTTGCAAAGTCAAGTTACCGCGCACTGTGGAGGCGGATTATTTTTAGGTATTATTCCCCCATTTCCCATTTCCTCAATTTCCCATAATCTGGCACAATCAATTGTACTACGCACAGAGTGTATTAATATTTTGGCAGGACAATAATTGTTATTCCCGCCCGGTATCCGTTGGGGATAAGCCCCTCGGGTTCGAATGCGGACTGCGGATGCTGATGCAGCAGCAGAGGCAGCAGAGGAACTCCCCACAGTCATTAAAGCATCCAACTAAGCTGAAAACTGCTGGCACGCGCCAAATGTGGCCAATTTGGCGCTGCCTGGCTGCCTGGGCGAATGAGGCGGCAAAAGGCAATGCCAAAAACAATCATAACAAAACCAATAGACGGACAAAATGTACCTAAGCAAATTCCAGAAGAGACAGAAGAGAGGGATAGTGGCAGGGGGTGGGGGGGATAAGTGTAAGAAAGCCCCTCGACCAGGAAGACAGGTGGCATAAAACGTAATGGGTTTGATTTTTAATCTAAATAATGGGCCCCAGCGCCGCGTGCTGACGTACATGGCTTAATTAAATAATTTATATAAATTACCTATACGCCTCTTACACGCACACACACACACACACACGCATACGCATACGCATATGTGTGAGAACGCGCGCGCGCATACCTTTGCAGGGCAGGGCAGGTGAGTGAAAACGTATTTTCGGGTAAACAGAGACTGTGTGTGTCGGCCCTGTCGGCCGCGAGGCCTTGTTGCCATTTGCCTTTGCCTTGTGTGCCTTAGTCTGTTTTATCAGCGCTCTGCGTACGCTCCACATCTTCCGGTTCGTGTATGTGAGTGTGTCTCTTTCTGTGTGTGTGTTTACAAGCGGAACACTGCCATAAAAAAAAGGAAAACAACAACAAGAAGTGGAAATTAGACACAGCCGGAAAGTCGAAATTTGTTGATCAATCAACAACGGAGAAGGCTTCCTGTGTAAAAAAAAATCATTTGTTAATCTCTTTTGCCCATTGTTTAGCTTTTTTTAGCGTGGCCAGCAAGCTTTAGTTAGCTTTAACTGCTTCGCGCTCTTCTCTAATGTGTTTTTGGTCGGTTAGCGAAGCTTTTCTCGCATGGGGTCAGCTGTCAGAAGTGACAGCAGCGCCACTCGCGCTCTCTTCACTTTACTCACTCCACACACCTTGCTCTTGCTCTCTCTCTCTCTCTCTCTCTCTCTTCGCCTCTCACTCTACACCTCGCTCTCTCTCTTCGCCGCCTCACTCTCTCAGCTATTGCCATCTCGTGCTGGCGCCCGCATGCCTGCGTGTGTCTCTCTCGCTCTGGCTCATTGCGCCCATTGTCGTTCTCTCTCTGTCTGAATCACTCTTTACTTTGCCACAAAGATAACAGTTTTTGGCATTTTCGTATGTGTGTGTGTGTGTGTTGCTTTTTTTCGTGTAGTGCTGAAAATGAGTCAAAGTTTGTTTTTTTATGTATACGCGCCTCTTTGGCTCGCAATTCGCGCTGTTTTTCGTAGTGTTGCGGTACCTTCAACGGCTGTAGGTAAGCCCCAAAGTAGCAGCAGCAGCAGCATTGGCAGCAGCGGTGACAGTGGCAGTAGCAGTGGCAGCTGAGGCAGCAACGTCCCGTAGCGAGCCATCAATAATCAAGTGAAAAATTCTCAACGCATGTAAAAAATATAAAACGAAGTAACGTCGCGCCGTCGTCGTTGTCGTCGTCTACGTCGCGTCGTCTTTGCAATTCACTTGCGGCCACTACGTGACATTCATCTCAAGCAGAAGTAGCGCAGGTAGCACTGCCACGGGGGGAGGGGTAGTGGCAGGGGGCAGGGAACAGAGGGATGGGGATGTAATAAGCAATTTGTGGCGAAAAATAAGTTGAAACTCGCTGCGCGCAAATATAATTGATTGGTATATAAAGCAGTGCCAAAGTCTGCTGCCAGCGTCAACAGCAGCAGCAGCAGCAGCAGCGCCAACGGCAGCAGATAAGAGCGACGCACGCTCTTAAGAGACAGAGAGAGGGAGAGAGAGAGAGAGAGAGAGAGAGCGCATCGTGTAGCTCTTAAGCAGACGTAATTGATGGAGTGCAAAACAATAAAGTGCGGCATTTGTTCGGATTTATATCACACTAATTAGAATTCAGACAGTGGTCAGCAGCCGTGCCACGCCTACTGCCGCCCTCGTAGTCTATCATTGACCCCCTTGGGGCAATTGCTGCACTTGTACTTACAGAGTAATGGGGGGGGAGGGCGGACGTGGCAAGAACTTTGCAATTTCCTTCTTTCAAGCTGTGCGTTTCCGATGCGCCGCAAAAGTTGTGGCTGCCGCTTTGTCTACGAGTGCTGCACACACACACACACACACATGCAGAGCTAGTGAACTTGGCTAATGGCAACTGACAGGCAAACAAAGCCTTAGGCCGCACACACACACAAAGACACACGGACACACAAACACACACAGACAACTCTTTTGCCATATGTTTTAACTTATCAGCAGAGGCAGCAGCGCCTAAAATGACAACAACAAATCAATAGCAGCACGAACAATGCGTGTGTAGTTGTAGTTGCGCCTGCTGCGCTGCCGGCGCAGGCGCCCTAAAGTAGGCAACGCGACACGTTTTTATTTCAAAGTCAAAAAGTCAAGCCAGGAGCAAAAAGAGAGGCAGACAGAGAGCGACAGAGGGAGAGAGAGAGAGAGAGCAATAAAGATAGAGATAGAGAGACAGAGAGAGAAGGCAAGAGCGAGAGAGAGAGAGAGAGAGCAAGCGCGAATTATGTAATAGACGTAGACGTAGACGAAGTAGGCAAAAGGCAACGGCGATAAATATATTATTAGTTAAAAAGCCAAAAGCGCACACACACACACAAAACACACACACACACGTATAATGCATGTATGCTATGTATAATAACAACAAGAACAGTAGCAGCCAGCGGTGGCTTCTGCTTTTGAGCTTCTTCTGCGCCTTGAGCGCTTCCAGGCCTGCTATGCTAATGTGTGTGTGTTAGAGCAGCACAGCTAGCTATGCCACAGATGCCACTCAAAATTGAGCACGCAAAAGCTTCGTTGAGTGTTTTTTTAGTGTTACTCGCATTGTTGTTGTTGTAATTTAGGCGCCTTGTTGGCTGCGACGCCGATGCTGACGCCAACGTCAGCTGGAAGCGCCAACGTTGTTGTCGGCGCCAACGTCGGCAACGTCGGCGACGTCGGCGACGTCGGCTGAGTCGGCATCGGGCCGAGTTTTCCATGTAGGGAACTCGGCAGTGCGACACAGAAGAGTGCGAACATAGCATGAAGTAAGAAGCGCCGAAATAAAATATAGCAAAAAAGTAAAGTGCCAAAGCAAAAGTATTAAATAAAATACCAACAGAGAGACACACGCACCTCTCTATGTGCCACATGAGTGTGTCTCTGTGTGTGTGTGAGTGCCTGTGTGTGTGTGTGTGTGTGTGTGTGGGTGTACATTATATGCATATGTGCAATGCATATGCTATACAAGACAAAGCACATAATGAAACAAAAACAGAGACACTCACACACATACGCACACACACTTACATATGTACATACACTCACACATAGTCAGCCTCAGCTCAGTTCAGCTCGCAGTGCTGCAAAACTGCATGGGAAAAACAAAAACAAAACTAATTCAATTATAAACAATTTAACTGTTTGATTTCGAGTCAAGTCGCGTGTGCCACGCATGAAAGAGTACAGTGAGGCAGCCTGGGGAGGGGGGGGCAGAGTGGGAGCTGTACGGGGGCAGGGCAAGGGGCAGCTGCAAAGTGCGGCCCAAAATGTGTCAAAGTTCTTAAAAAATTTGATTAAATCAGTTAGCAGCGCGTGTTACGTAAAATGTTCGCCAAGTGTGCGCAGCCTGCCTGTGTGTGTGCTCTGTGTGTGTGTGCTCTGTGTGTGTGTGTGTGTGTGTGTGTGTGTGTATGCCTTCTCCCTTCGCCTCGTAATGGGCACTTACGTGCACGCTCGCATAAAAGAAACCCTAATAAAGAAATATCGATAAAAACAACAAAACGAAGCAACGGAAAAATAAAAAGAAAACACACACATACACAGCACTCACCCTCACCCTCACCCACACACACAATAGGCATTTTTACATGCGAGTGTGTCTGTGTGTGTGTGTGTGTTTAAATTAGTTGCAATGTCAATAGGTTTTCTCGTGTTATCGCAAGGGTCAAAGCATGCAAACTCATTAAAACCAAACTATACCTCCCTCTATCCATCTCTCTCTATATCTCTCTATATCTCTCTCTCTCTGTCTATCTCTCTTGCACTCTACTTACATAAGTTTATTTGCTTACCTATCTTCGTTTACTTTGCAGAAACTTCTATCTATGCCTGATGCTCGCTCTTCTTAGTGGATTTCTTTAAACAACAACAACAACTGCAACACAAATCACTTTCAAACTTTCAACAACAACAACAACAACAACAGCAACTGGCACCACAGCAACAATAACAACAACAACAAGAGCAGCGTCACTCACACACACTCTCGCACACTTTGCCTATCTCCCTCTCTCTGTCTAACAACAACACACACATCGAAAGGCAGGCGGCAAATCTCAACGGAATATTTAGCAAGCGCCCCAGGTAAGTCCAACCAGCTGCCCCAAAGCAATCGCACAAAGTATCTCGAAAGTATCTCAAAAGTATCTCGAAAGTATCTCGAAAACATCTCCAAAAGTATCTTGCGCGTCCTTAAGTATGCGGCAAAATAAAAAACCAACTCTAAACTCGGCAATTCCACGTCAAATGTTTGCATAAAGTTTGCGCATTTTCACGCGTGAAGTGGCAGCTTCTCAAGCGTGGAAGGGGGAGCAGCAGGAGCAGCAGCAGGGGAAGGAGGGGAAGGAGGGGAAGGAGGAGGATAAGGCAAAGCCAATGCTGACTCTCGTATTGTTGCAGTTTCACAAGATTGAAATCTAAAAGGAATTCTAACTAGAATGTGCACAAATCTTTTGCTCTTCTCTGAACTCGTTTTAAAAGTTTTTTGAGTAGGTGGAAAAATCAAAATAAATAAAGAAAGCTGTAAAGGAATGTTGAAAATTCTTAAACGAAGATTTTATGCTGACAATTTTGTAATCTTTGCAAGCTTTATTATTATTTATTTCAGTTTTAAGATGTGTGAAACTTGCAGAAACTCTTTTAGATTTACATGAGTCCTTGAATCCTTCAAGCAATATTGAAGAATACTTAAAATTCAGCTGCGTTTGCTGGGAATAAGGGAACAACATCTATGATATTGTTACTCTTTGGAACCTATCTTTAAAAATTGAATAATCTTTTAATCTTTATAGACATTTAATTATATTTTCTGTAGTCAATTCGTTCTTATAGCATTACAAAATGTTTAGAATAGGCTGAATTCGCTGGAAATTGTGAAATGCTTTTAGATATTTGGTGTATGAGTATTTTCTATAAGAAGATACTAAACCTTTCTATGAAGTAACATAGTTTCAACTATTTTTGAGAGGAGTTGACTGTGTAGACAACTTGATTACCTTGATGACATTATAAAAACAATATGATAATCCAAAATATATTACTAAGGCAAATATGACTATTTAAAAGTCGTTTCTTAGATTCTTAAACAATCTCCTAAACCTTTAATAGATTTCCTAACTCTATTCATTTGATTACCTATCTCAGTATAATAATATTGCTAGAGATAAAGTACATTTGATATAAAACTGAACTGTTGGCATTATAAGCCTATTGTACGCAGCATAGCGAAAAAGGTATAAATGTCAATATTCTCACCTCAATTTTCTGCTCAATCTTTTGCCAATCTTCCGTCCCCAGATTGCGACTGTGACAACAAGATTGTTTCTCCCTCAACACACACAACAACAACGAAAAAAAGATTGTTAAATCATCAAAAAGTGGTTAAAAATACGAAAAAAGGTTTTCGGTCTCAAAGTACATAAAGTACAGAGACTAAAATAGCTCTTGACCCTTTTCTTTTTGTAGTCCTTTCTCTCTAGTGCTTTCATTGTTACCTTCTCTAGTCCTCCACTCTCTTCTCCCCTCTCTACTTCGTCCATTGCTTCTACAAAGTCCGATTGGGGACTTTGACTTTCCGCTTCGCATTGATTTGTAAGTAATGCCTAAGTAGCCCGACCTCCATCCAGACCAGAGCGGACCCTTTGACTTTGCTCTGAAGGGCTTACGCTGCGTATGCTTGATACATACACATATAGTAGTATTCCCTTTTGGAACTGACCCCTTTCCGGCTGCCATAGAAACCGACGATGAGGCAAACGCAACTCGAAACTCGATTCAACTCGACTTGGCTTATTTGCGTGTTTATTGGCTTTAGCTTTACCGTTACCTTTAGCCTTTTTTCCATATCACACAGAAGAAGAAAAACAACGAACGAATGAAAGAAAGAACTTCAAACGTAATTGGATAGCGAACGTTCCTGCCTGGCCACAGCAATGCCAAGTCTTTTCAGCTAGGTCTGTGTTTGCTCGCTGTTGTTGGGGCACACCTTGAGCAGGCTCCTGCTCTTCTTCGACTTCCAACGGCAGCAGCAGCAGCAACAGCAGCTGGCACATCAAATTCTAAACACGAAACCCCATAAATTTGCGCTTTTATTTACATATATTAGGGGACGTGGAGGAGCAGGTTGGGCCTCGCCTGCTCCGGCCGTAAACCCTTCTTCAGGTTGCTCCTCCTGGCTACGCTGGCTACGTTTGAAAATTAAAGAGAATTTCATGAATTTCGTTAACGGAAAATGTGTTTTTCTTTTGGGTCAGCCGGGGAGAGGGAGAGGTGGGAGGTGGGAGGTGAAGGGACAGGAGAAGGGGAGGGAAAGAGGAGTAGCAGGGGCGGAGTCCAATAAACAATTCTGCTGACGCGCGGCCGCAGGGCCATAGAACATGGAAAAGCTGAAAATTCTTTTCAGCGCCAGCTTAATTCATTAGCCTCACTCGCACTCACCGGACAGAATAGGACAGGGTGAGCTGACGATGGTGTTGCCTGCCGCACATCCTGCCGATCTGTCAGTCTGTCATTTCGCCCTGTCCGCCTGGCTGTTCGTTTGCCTGCTCGCTGTCCGTCTGTCTGTCTGTCTGTCTCTCTGTCCCACAGTCCGTTCCGTCTGCCTCCTGCCTGCCTGCCAGGCGTCTCTGCTTTTCATGTCAAACTAATTTCGTTGCTCGTTTAGCTGGTGTTGTTTTAATTTGTTGCAGCTTTGCCCTGCCAGCTGCCCCCATTCTCTCTCCCTCTCTACCGCCTCTCGCCTTCGGCTTAAGTTCGTTAGCCCAATTTGAGCAAATATTAATATATGGTTATAAAGCTGCAAATGGAAATGGAAATTTAAGGCGCCTCCTGCCGCGTCGACTTGCCTAACAAAATTGAAAATTTGCCTGCCACGCCCCCACCCTCATCCCTCCTCATTCCCTGCCTACAGCTTCTGCATCAGCTTACAGTTCTTGTCTCATTTTTCTCGCTCTGCCTCTCATTTTTCAGCCCACATTCATTAAGTATTATTGTGCTGGGCCTCAGATAATATTAGATTATGTAGTACAGACTGTGGGAACAGCTGCGCGGCAATGCCAGCGAGAACTCTCCCCCCACTCACACACACATACACATACATATACACACACTCGCACGAATGAGAACTGCCAAAGAAGTTTTGCCAAACGCGCTGCCAGCTCAAGCTTTTTGGCCTTTTCTCAGCGCGTTTTGGCAAGTGGAAAATTTGCAAGAATTTTAGAGAATATGGAAAATTTATTGTCTGCATTTTCTTGTTTTCATTGCTAGTTGCTATATCAATTAAATGTTAATAATAGTCAACAAGATTAGCAGTTAATGAAGAGTTATAAGAATGCAGAAGTTGATTATAAAATGATTCATTTGTATGACTTGTTTTATGCATGAAGAGTACCAATAATTTTAATGAAATTTTACTCTCTCATATAGAGTACTATTAAACTTTTAAAGTTTAGTTAATACATTTTAAAAAAATATATATTTTCGTTTTTACCTTTATTTTTATAAAGTCTTACGGGGAAAATCCAATATCCTCTTTGTGTCCTTTTTATCTATTAATTCTGCCCATTTAAGGCTCGCCGGCTAACTAACTATAGTTAGCGTTATCTATTTTGTTTTTATGTTAAATCTGTATTTTTAAAAACCATGCCCCCGGGATTCGAACCCGGAACCCCAGTATAAAAGTCAAACGCCTCAGACGACTCAACATGTTTAAAAGAAAATAGAAAATGTAATACAAAATGTAATGTTTTTATAGTTGAAAGTAACTTGATTTGTATGGAACTTACCGAGTTCATAAATCATTCATATTTATTGAAGTGTAGTTGGGCTATCTTCAATATACGATATTCTATTCATATATAAATGAAAATCTTTATAAAAGAAACTGCTTGCATACTTTTAGGAGCCATATATAAATCATTGTTCTTCCACTTTTCCAGCTCTTTTCGAAATAAAACTTTGCTGCATATAATTTTTCATATTCTAAAACAAATACGCCGCACAAAATGGAATTAAGAAATTGCAACAATGTTTTCAACACACACACACACACTCACACACTCATTTGTAACTGTAAAATGCGCATACAGGACAAACAACAAATTGAGTTGGGGCAATATTTGCGTAGGATATAACCGAGTTTTGATTGCGCACTAATAAAAAACTATAAAAAACCAAAGAGTGCGAGAGAAAAGGTAAAGAGCGAAATAAAGTGCCATAAAAATTGCATAAAAATTGCTAGGCATAACAATTTGGGATATAAAAATATACATATGTATGCATAAAACATATGTACGACAAACAAAAAGGAGGCACATAAAACCTAAAGGGAAAAATGGAAAATAATGAATTTTTTCCTTTCGGAGCCATAAACGATTTGTGAAATGAATGCAATCTGTCGAGAGATGTTATATATAGAGCTGAGTTTACTTGAGGGTTACAGACCTAAGCTGAAGAGTTTTGGGTTTCTCTTTTAGCCGCTTTCCTCATTAAAAAGCGATTTTTTGCGTTCTCATTAAAATGAACTGGGAAAGGAAGTGAGCAAGAGACGCCCGCTGTGCTTTTAGCTACTTTTCTTAGCTACTCCCGCTACCACTGCTAAACTAGCTACATTTTGCGTGCGCGACAGCAGCGTATGCTGGGCGTGGCAGGGGCGTCAACAACGAAGGCGAAGACAACGAAGCGACGGCATTTAAGCTAATCGGCTTAAAGTATCAGGCAGGCAGCAGGTGACAGGGCAACTTGGCGGCGAGTCCACTACGCGAATTGCTAAGACAGATGGACGAACAGAGGGGCAGAGGGCGCACAGAGGTACAGACGGACAGACGGACAGGCAGGACAAACAGACGCACTACGCCCCTGGCGGGCAGTTTGGCGGCCCTGTCGCTTTGTCCTCTCCAGCTCGAGCGCAATTTAATTTTCTGCCTTCTTTTCATTATGTGCTTCGTCTGCTTTGCTATTATTTTTCACTCTCTCTCTCTTTGTATCTTCTTGCAGTTTGGGCGTCAAAGTCAACCGCAAGTGCATTTGCCATATAGTCGACCACGCCCACACAGCAAAGCAGCGCCCACAGCCGTAAAGGAGCCAAAGCCAGAGCCGAAACAAAATGGCGGCGTTCATTGCGAAACAGATGGTTGGCAACCAATTAAGTGCCGTTAAAGGTAAGTCAAAGTCAAAGCCACATTAACTCCCCCCACCCTTACCGAGTGTACCCCCCATCCTCCCTCTACGCATATGTATGTATTTTTGGCACACGATCGATACTACAAACATAATTCATTCTCGAGCCGCTGCACAGCAGCTGCACGACCACACATGAAAGTGGCTAACACCCCTCGCTGTCCTTCTCCCCTCTGGCACCCCCTCTACCTAGTTGTAGTTGTTGTTATTGTTTAATGATTGTGCAATCGCTTGGAAAATCATTGAATGCTTTCAAAAAAGCGAATCTTCTGCAAGGGGCGTAGAGAGAGAGAGGGGGAAAGGAGGGTGAAATTTATTTAAAACGCTTATCAAGTCGGCAGCAGCAGTCGCTAAGCATTTACATAGCATACGCGCTGACATTATGTATGTATGTAGCTGCTGCGTATCTAACCTATCTACGATGTGGGCAGGTTCTCCTATCTAAAAGTGTGACAGGCATCAGGCAGGCAGAGGGACAGACGGACAGAAGGAGAGTAGGACAGCCGGAGGGGGGACAGCAGGACAGACATAGTGTGCGGCAGTTTTCATCAATTTGCAAGCGCTGATGCTGCCCCAAGGCATCGTAAACAGCTCGGCCAGCACAGCGCAGTGGCAGAGGCAAAAGGAGGAGGGAGACAGAACTTTTGAATTTGCAAAGCTTCCCCCGCTACCACCCCTTCCAAAACACTTTGTCATCGAATCATTCAAAGACATATTTGACAATGCGAAAATAACTTTTCGAAATGAAAAGCAGAGAGAGATGGAAGATGTTATTGAATTACGATATTTGAAATACTTTCTATGAAATGTTAAATGAAAATTTCGCAGAAATATTTTACTTTTCATTGAAAATAAAATATAGTGGAAATATTGTATTGTACAAATTCTTGAAATAAAATACTGTAGAAATATTTTCCTTTTCATTTAAATTGTTCAATTTAATTTCTATTTTGAAGAGCTTTTCTCTTTTACTTCGATTTCATTTGCAAACTATAAATGAAACAGATATTATTGAATGATGAAATTTAATATTCTTTGAAAAAAATGGCAGACACAGTTTTGTAAATATTTTTGATTTCATATATGTAAATGTTCTTTTGGGAATAAAATCATTCAGTTCAAAGGGATTCTATTATAAATTAAATTCCTCTTTTTCTTAGACTGTGAACTTCTTCTTAAAGCACAAATCGATTTAGAATTTTTCTTAATAAAACTAAAGTTTTGACCTTTAGCAAACTCTGCCGCACATGTACATATAGTATATACTAGCTTGGATATATTCTGGCTAAGATGCCAATACCGTTTTTAGTTCACAGTTCACACAAGTCGCTTCCAGCGAAATTTCGCTTGCGAAATCAAAGCGAGTTAGTACCAAATTGAAAGCAAATTTGCAGTCGAAAGGTTGCCTCAAGTCTGCCACGCCCTCTTGGGTCGCACTCACCCCCTTGTGAAAGACGAGCGCCTACGCCACTGCATGCGTGCCCCACGCCTGCCATTTGGCCTGAAACTGAAATTGAAGCTGTCGCATTAAGACTGCCAGCAGCGCCGCAGCGTCGCATCGTCGCAGCCTTCCCTTTTGCAATCTTCTTCGTTGCTGCCGCAGTCTCTGTCGCTGTCTCTGCTTGCGTCGCTGCCATCGCCATCGCCGAGTCTCTTATCAAGCGCAGAAATTCTGCACGAATGCGTCGGCAAGTGGTTTCAGCAAATTGATACACTTAATTGCGTAGATTGATGCTAAATTCGCAAGGACTCAAGCTGCCTTTCAGTCTGCCCCCCTTCCTTCCCCTTTCTCTGCCTGTCGACTTATAAAGCAGGCGCAATTCCACTTACATTTACGAGATGGGCTGACTCGCCTCGCTGACAACCAGGCAACTCAATCATTAGCCACAGTGGAGCTTAGCACTCGCCTCCCATTCCCATTCACCTCCTCCTTCTCCTTCTCCTGCCACCCTCTACCTGCCACATGCCACTTGCCGCAGGGTTTGTCAAGCTGTCGACTGCGGTTAGCAGATGGCAGGGAGGGCATGACACTGATAGACTAGCTGAAACATGAAAACGCTATTAGCATGGCCATAAAAATCGAGAAATCAAATCGAAATACTATATGTACTTGTATAATTCACATAAAACACGAATTTCTCTTTCTCTCCTTCGTGTGTTCGAGTATGTCAATTACCCAAGATACGACATACTCCAGATACACCCCCATCCCCGGTGTGACCTCCACTCGATGGTCCCTTTTAGGTGCTGCGCCATAAAAATGCGACAGAAATGCGCAAAATAAATATAAAAATACGAATAAAAATAAAGAGCCGATCGTAAAACATATCAAGGCCGAGCAATATAACTGCAAACTATGTAGAAAGTTGTTTGGGGAATTTCAGTCACAGTTCTACTAAATTTCTAGCATACAGTGTGTGCAATTTGTCTGCTGACAACATGAGCTAAAATGGGCCAAGGGTTCCCGCTTACCTTAAGCGGATTTTAGTAAATATATTTTTCAGAAAATGTCTTTCCAAATGGAAACTGAAAGTAAATTCATTTTTACAATTTTAAAAGTAGATTTGTTTTGGGAATACAAAGGTAGAAAGGTGCTTTTCCATGTCGGTATGGTTGTGCCTTATGATTTGCTGTACACTGCAGTAAGTATTAGATTGTATTGCTGTTTATATTATTTATTATTTATAAGCAATCTATATCTTTCCCATTTATATTTTGTATTTTACAGAAGATTATAACACAGACAAATCCGTATATGTTGCAATATTATGTTTTATTTTCGTATTTTACTTCTATTGATTTTGCAAATTTAGAAGAATTGTATGATGTTTTCCATATATTTATCTTGAGAATTACCCATAAGTTATCATTCCCAGAGTCAAGAAATGCAAAGAAAAGTTTAACCAATAGAAAGAGGTTGTTATTTGCGTTCTCTGCTTGAAAGTGCTTGAAAAGAGAACTTCAGTTCTATTATCAGGATGAATAGCATCGATTACTTTCACTTTGAAAACTTTACAATAATAATTTCTTTAATTTGGTCGCCTCTCGATAAACTTTCATTTGGTTCAGCGCTGGGAAAACAGTTTTCACTCAGTTAAAAAGGGACTTGTATAAGACGAAGTAATCCCTACTTTGCGACTGCTGTGTCCCAGTACATATATATATATATATATATATTGTATATATATATAAATATATGTATGTGTGTATGTTTGCCTCTTGGGATGTGGCAGTGGCTAATGCGTTTCTATTGTCAACTCCAAGTCGGCTATCGAAGAGAAGTGAGAAGGGTAAGGGAAAGGGTAAGACGATGGCGAAGGAGATGAGGAGTGGAAATTTATTTGAGCTTCTGTCGTGTTAGCCTTTATTACTATTGCCTGTCTTATGCTCGGGATAAGTTATATGGATTAGGGAGGGTGTTTGGGTTGGGTAGTGTAGCCGAGAAGGGTTTCGTAATAAATGTTGCAAACGTGCAGGCAATGCAATAAAATATCATTTTCGGTTCGCAATATTATCACACACACGACACATTTATTGCCATGACAATTTATTAGCTCAGTTCCTACATCCAATTTCCCCTATAACTAATTGTAAATCCAAACTAAACTAATTTTCTTCTCTCTTCCTTCTCTTCTTCTCTCTCTCTCTCTCTCTCTCTCTCTCTTCTACTTATAGGTAAGCCCTATTATTCGATACAAATGTCGCAGTACTTTCCATCGGTTTCGTAAGTTTGTAACTTGCCGCTAAGTTTAGCACAATCGAACTGCATAACTAACATACTATAATATATATATAACTCTATATATACATATATCGAGCATTATTTATCTGGCACAGTTGCGTTTAGTTATAAAAATCGAACTTAATTTTAGCGCTTGTGTTTCAGTTTTGAATGAAGAATTGGCCGCAAGAAAATCAAAAACATAAAAAAAGAAAGCATGTTAAACAATTTGGAAGAATTGACAATTTTAGAAATTTTTATTAGACTCGTTCAAAATTGAAAATTCCTAAGAAAAAAGTGCATAAATGTTATTTTAAATTAAACATAAGTCTAGCGTTGCACAAGACACCACGACACGCTCACTAAAACACAGACACACACACACACAAATATCGTTTAGTTATGATCCATAAGAGGAGACCCGCCCATTAGTTAGTTCCCTATCCCGTTTCCCAGTGAATTTTACGTATTCTTAAAGTTAACTTAAATCGTATCGTACTCTACTTAAGCTTAAGCGCACAAACAGTTATACTCACACTAATCCACACACACACACACATACATATATACACGTGGACACACACACAAATCATGCCGGAATTATCTGGGGTAAAAAATACCGTTTCCATACTGCAAAATAATGTACCTATTGTACGCTCCTCCTCAACCTTCACAGCCGAACTTTACCTCATTGTAAAACACACTCCAAACACAACAAATACACACTCACACGCTCACTCACACACACTGAGACACGGCAAACACCTGAAACGACACCCAAGTGCACAGCAATCCCTAAAATCTTCATGCACTTCACACGACACACAGCGACACTCCGACACAAGCTCCACGCCCCTCCGCACACGCCTCCACTGGCCCACGCCCACTCGAGGAACTCAGCTGCCTTTGGTCGTATAAGAAAAATAAGCAGAGGAAAAAAAATGAACACAATTCAATTTCTTCTATTACAATTCCCCCATCCAATGTCTATCCCTCTCTCCGTTCCACCCCCCTCTGCTTATCCGAGCAGGCCTCGAGCTAAGGTTATTTGATTCTATTCGCTTTTTTGTTCAATTTTAACATGATTGCCACGCCCCTTGCCCGCCACCACAACGGGAAACTTGAGCTCGGCAGCTGAGACGCCTAAGACACAACTCAACTCTGTCTCTTTCTCTGCAATTTTTCAATCATCCCACAGCAACAGCAACAACAACAAGAACACGTGAAAAATACTGTACACAATTTTCCACACTCTTCCCGCATCACGATAAATTCAACTGAACATTTTCAACTTATTCGATTTCTTTCCTGATATGTATCGTTACTTATCTATCGTTATCAGCTATCAAACTATATTTACGTTCTTACGCTCACACTTTAAATACCAAATACTTAAATACTTAATACAAATATACCAGTTTTGAGAGTGAAGTATTAATGAACAACTTTCCCTTTACTTTCCCAACAAAACGAAAACACACGCTAAACAGATGCTGCAGGCGGTAATTTCTTCAACCTAACCTTTAACTACGTATAATATACAATATTCGTTTCTTGCATTCGCATTCGCATTCCTATTCGTATTCGTATTAGTAATCCTCTATTCGCATTCGTAATTCCTTTTGTATTGCCACCATTTTGATTCGAATACTGCGAAATTCCAAAAACAAAACCAACAAAAGCAACCAAAACTCACATGATCTGCATACTATATAACGATATATTATATGATATACAAGTATGATATACCCGATTGGGCCTTCTTGCCTTCTTTTACTTTTACGAATTCAGCTCGAAATTTATTCCATATGCATTTTACTTGCTGCACCACTACCACTGCCACGCCCCCTGCTCGCCAGCCAGCCCCTCAAGCAAAAGCAAAGAAAAAGAAAACAAACTCTGCCTTAGTTGCACCCGAGAGCTTTCAGTACCGTTAATTATGCATACCGAGCCCGAACTTTGGCGAACTAACTTTTGCTGCCATCGAATTCCATTTGAATAATTCTTACAAAGAGATGCAGAAAAGAGAATTCGAAAAAGTTATCCCCCAATAATGTTGATGCGCGCTAAAGAACTATTTCATTTTCTTGTTCTTCTTCTCCTTGTGGTCTCCTTTTTTTGTACAACAAAATTCCAATTGCATTTCTCAGTTAATTAACAAAATGCGCCTTCATTTGTGTCACAAAATTAGCTGGAAATTGAATTCGAAACTGCTGCTGCAAAGATATCGATAACCAAGAGAGACCATCGATAGTAAAAGTTAATTTTTGCTTATTCAAAAAGAACAAGTATTGTTATTTTTAAGAAATATTAAATACAATACGCTTTAGTTAACTCCAAAGTTCATCATCTATACCGAAAGGCAATAAATAATCAAATAAGCTTAAACTCACTTATATCGAATACTATCGATAGCTCAACCAACGCATCACCGATAGCTTTGCAGCGCTAGCCGTCTCTCAGTATGTTTCTTGTAATATACTTGTACGAAAGAATAAATAACACCACCCCTAACTATTTGAGATCCGTTCGATACTAACAAAATTTAGCATTGTGAAGAGTTTACTGAGTTCTATTTCTGTTATTGTTTTCTAAAACTTGACACCCAGCAACAAACCAACTACACCAAAAATATAATCTCTATAAATTTATTACAAAAATGATTCCAAATTGATTTTGCATTGGAAAACCTATAAACATCTAATTACCGTAAACAATTTTCTATCTCTTGATTTTCTGTTTCTGTTCTTACGTTGAAAATGCTTCTTGATCTTTCTTAACTTTTATCAATTTCTTCAACTTCTACTTCTACTTCTTCTACTACTACTACTAACAACTTCTACTAAAACTACTACTATTACTACTTCTACTACTACTACTATTACTACAACTACAACTCTAACTATCGTACTACTACTTAAACAAATATGGAACCATACTAACTACAAAACAACTTACATCTTCTACTACCTATTCTACTATAACTACTCTATAACTACAACTACAACTCTACAACAACTACAACTCAACAACCAAATATACAACGTATTTACAATGAGGTAAAGTATGAGTAACTATTAATGCTATGTACATAACTCTACTCTAAACTATCTACTATACTATAAACACTATGTCGATCTATATACTATAAACTCAAGTCTATACTCTTTATTATATCTATACTACTACAAACGCTATGTGTATCTGTGCTGTACCCGAAAGCTAATTGTACCATATTATTCTATATCAATCAGTGAACTATGTAGAATATACCATATGTTATTTCTGTGTCTAACCCTGGGTAGAGCTGTACATACTAAACTATATCCGTAATGATGTGTGTTACAATATACCACAATATATTATATTATTTAAAACTATACTAAACTACTGACAGACCATAATCTATATGCCTTTTCTAATAGGGAAGTACGACCTTTACTATAACATAATCGCATTCATATAACCCACTCTATGCTGTACTCTATATTATAACTCTCTGAACCCAAGACGATACTACTACACTTACCTATACAACACTTACATAAGTATACGATATAGATAGAATTATGCAATACCCTATACATCTATTAGATCTCTTCAGAACTCGAGGGCCAACTGCTATTCTATACTACGTGGAATAAATGTATCTGCAGTATCCTCTGCCCATACTTGGGTTAGCTAAGCTTGTCAATAACACAAATGCTGAATCCTTGAAAAAAGTGCGCGTTCTCTAAAAGTAGCTACACCCCAGACCCATACCCAACCTCATCCTGAACAACAACAACTATAGGGACAAGAACAACAACGAGAACTATTCTCGATGCTCGGATTTTGATGAGCAAACATTTTGACACATGCGACACATGCCAGAGGCAGAGACAACACCGGCACCTACATGACAGATACACAGCCAAAGCTACAGATACAGATACAGATACAAGAGCAAATACAGATACAACTACAGCTACAACCCACAACTATAGATAAAGCTTCAGACCGAGCTATAGCTATAGCTACAGCTACTTTTCCAGCTGTCCACAGCATGTGCAACTGATGGGATAATGGGAAAGGGGCAAGAGCAGCAGTTTGAGAGGGTCGATTCCGGTACCCGCATTTGGTCTGCAGATTTTCAATTGTTTGACACATGTGCGTCCATCATGTGCAAATAGAATGGAAAATGGAAAATGTCAACTGGGGGGAAAACAACTGAGCAAAAACGGGGGAACATTTGATTCAAATTGCGGTTAATGTGAGAGAAATTTTGTTATTTGTCATGCCTGCGATTAGGCTATGTGGTTTACGATACCTTATTGTGGTTGTATTATACTAAATTACTAAGAGCTGTGAAAAGCAAAGAGAGGAACAGAGAAAGTTGGTCAGAAAGGTGTCAGAGTCTCTTCGAATGAATATCCTTAACTAGATATATTATGGTTAAAATCGAATTTAAATATTTCTTTTAAGCTGCTGGTTAAAATTTAACTGAAGTTTTATTCAGATAATTTTTTGATTATTTTTCTATTCCGAAAAGTTTTAAACAAGGATAACTAAACTCTGGTTTGGTAAACAAATATCTATATAGCTTATAAACTTTAGCCATACAACACTTTTCTGTAAATTTCGTTGGGTTCCCACATCCTGCAGCTGTTTAAAAAATACTCTTGACCACCCAAAAAAGTGTGCTTCGCTTTTTGTTTTTAATTAATTGAACAGAACATGGCCCCAACTATGAGCTATGAATATTTGAAACCTTGTAAAAGCATTCTTAAGGCTTTAATTGAACATTAATTATGATCTTAAGTCGGTAAACGACGCTCAGAACAAGCTGAAACTTCGTTTGCAGCTTTAATTTCACAAATATTTCCACTCTACGTGATAATAATTAATCATTCGTTTTATATAAGAGATAAACCACATTCAGGGGCTGTAAAAGGGCTTTGGAGCTGGTGGTGCTGTGACCGCAGAAGGCTTTGATTGGCAAAAGGGCACTGGGCGGACTCGTGCGGAATGCACAGTGTCACCAAGTTGATTCGCACGTACCATCGAACGCGTGGCATAACTAATCCGGGCTGGGCCCACAAAAGGCCGCAAAACTATACGCAAAATGACGCATTAACTTCGGGTAGGCAGTGGAGGGAGGTGCGGGGGGAGGTGCACGGGGTGTGAATGTGAGTGAGGGATCTGTGGATCCTACCACATAAATGGTGCATATTAAAAATTCTTTAAATATTTGCGAGCGACCAAAATATTTGCATGCAGTTTATCAGCTGTCAGCGGGGGATGGAGTGTGGGAAGGAGGAGGCAGGAGTGTAAAAGTCATGGTGTAAGTGGGAGGGGGAAAAGAGCGAGGGGGTGGAGGAAGGGAGGCAGTCAGTCAGCAAGCATCTGCAGCATTTTTGTCAAATTTCAAACATTTGCTGACATGAAGGCACATTCCTGACATTGACATGCCCGGCTCGGCCTGGCCAGGGGATGAGGCACGTGGTGGGGGCGGCTGCGGCATGCGGGCTATAGGCGTGTTGTGAAGTGGGCGTGGCTGTCGGCTTACAACTAATTGCTGCGGCGCGCACAAAGAAAAAAGTTAGCGAGCGAAAGAGAGAATTGAGTGCAGCAGCCAGCGAAATGGCAATGAGATTTACTTGCGTCATTATGAAGAGCCATAAGTGGAGGGGCCTGGAGGAGGAAGGAAGGAAGGAGGCGTGACTGGGTGGCACACACAAGTGCGCGTACAGCAGAACGTCTTAACACTTGCCCCATGCCAGCAAAGGCGAAACGAGGCGAGTTTTACTTATGCACACGCACGCACACCCCAAGCCAGAGACTGTAGATACAAATACAGATACAGATACAAATACAGCTACAGCCAAAGCTAGAGCTACAGCTACAGCGAAAGCCAGAGGCAGAGGCAGAGGCAGCCACATGTGGCATGAAGACACAAGTGTCGTAAGTAAATACGCTGCCTCTTTGAGGCTGTTAAAATGTAATTACGCCGGGAATATGCTAGTTGCTATTAGCGACTATGACAATGAAATCATCCACTCTGCCAGGGGGAGCAGAGCCAGAAGAAGGTGAGGGGAGTGCTTGAGCACTTGGCAACTTAGCTGCTTAAGCTGGGACTGGGTCCGGGTCTGGAGCAACCCGTAGCTTCCTGTCATTTGTAGCACGTCTCCAACTCTCTGACCCAGTTGCGGATGAGTCGGCGGAGGCGGATGCGTGCGCTTAACGCAGAGCCTGAAGTTGCCAGGAGAGGGAGTGAGGGAAAGACGAAGAAGGGAGGAGGGGCAAAGGGACTGTAGCGAGGGCTGGCGTAACAAAGCTCGGCGGTCTTGAACCGGATTAAGCAAGAAAATAATTTGACGTTCGTGCCTTTTCAGCAAGTGCAAAGGGCACGGCGCAAAAAAAGAAGAAGCAAATGGCGGCCATGTGTGTGTGAGTGTGCCTGGCTGACTGTCTGTGAGTGTTTCCATGTGTGTGTGTGTGTATGTGTGTGTGTGTGTGTTTGCAAATGGAACTCTAATGTTGTATTCCCTCGGCGTGCGCGTATTAAGTCGCATAAATGTCACCCGGCCGAAGAGTCAGCCGCATTCAGATATTCAATGCGACATCTATATAAGGCACAGCTCCAACCCAACCCAGCTCATCCCTCCCCACCCCCTCACCCCCTTCCACCAATCCCTCTTGGCTAAGACAATTACGGCCTCCATTTGCCGCTCGACGTGTCGCTATTCAAAATAGCAGGCGAAGCAATAAAACGCAGCGTGCGACTTGCTTATTCGACTCACCAGATCGTATATCAGACTTATGACGAGCTCAAGGCACCCCCCTCCCACACCCACGCAACTCCAACCCCAAGTCACACTCACACACATATATCAGAGTTCTGGCCGCTAGCTAGAGGTATTAAGTACCCTCATTATGGCCAGGACACGCAGCGAAAAGTAAAGCTTTTAACGGCAACAACAACCTAGAAAAAAATAAGAAAAGAAAAGAAAAGAAAAGCAGAAGAAAAAACTGTGAAGAAAAAACTGTGAAAATATACTATATAAATATAAATGGAGTATAGGGAAAGGGGAGACACAAAAAAGAGGAAGAGAGATTGCTTAGAACAAGCAATTTGTAGACGCAGATTCAAAGTGATTTCTTTTCTCTGCTTTCTCGCCCATTTTCCGGGCTGCTGTCAAGAAAATGCTGCACGCAAATTGAAGGCTTCCGCACGGGTACGGCTCGGAGCCAGGGAGTCTTTAAGGGGCTACCATCGATGGCCAACGGGTTGTCCATTAGGAAATAAATGAAATATGCAAAGCAGTAAAAGAGAATGACCAAGAAGTACCAGTAAAGATGGAGTAAATAAGAGAGGGACGGGGAGTAGAAGAGGGAGAGGGAACCCAGGACAAGCGGTGTTAATTATGCTGTCACGATAATTATATTACAATAGGCTTGATTAGTTTTTAATTGAGTTGTGCACTTCATGCAGCGCCTGCTCTGTTGGGAAACTCGGAAAACTCGGAAAACTCCGCAATACGGAAACGCCGAAAGGAAACTCAAATGAAGCGCATAGAAGAGTATAAAGCAAAGTTCGCACAAGTTCATAAACATAAAGAAAAGAAGCAGAAAATGTCGCATAAAAAGCGCAACGAATGAGAGAAAGAGGTGGGAGGGGGGCTCGCAATGAAGAGGAGGGGGGGGGCAAATCAATTTTTATTATAAAATACTTTGACTGATTTAAGAAAACAATAAATGCGCGTGAAGCACAAATCAAGCGCACCCTAAAAAGTTAATTCACAAAGCTATTCAGCAAATTGATGACTATAAATTCAATTTAATGTGCGTTGCCTTTAACACATAGCGGACACATAGCGCCATAGACCAAAGCTAGGCAGACCGGCAGAGCAGTGGCGACAGCGCAGCGACAGAGTCGGCAGCAGCAGCAGCAGCGACAACAGCAGCGTCAGAATGTGGTCACTCTACGCACTTCAGCGACTCTCTCTCTTTCTGGCAAAAGCGCTCAAGAGCAACGCGTGGGAATTTTTTCAGTGCGTTTGCGCCGTTTACGGAAGCTGCGACGCTGACGCTGACGTTGACGACGACGTCGAGTGCGACAACAAATAATTAGAGCGAGTCGAAACGCAACGCAGCGCAGCGCAGCGTTTGTTATCACAGCCAGGCGCAGGCGCAGTGTGGCCAGCGTCAGTCATCCCCTGCGCTTAGGTCATCCCGAAATCACAACTTGGTCCAGGCAGCGACAGAGGCAGCAGCAGCGACTGCGACTGCGATGGCGACTGCGACTCGCATTGGCATAAAAAGCCAGGCAACTGCCGAGAAGACTCCTACTCCAGCTTTGCGCTCCAGCGACTGAAGTTCACTCACTCTGACGTAACTCGCGCAAGACTCAGCAGCGAGCGCAACGTGGCAGCAACAGCAGCAGTGGCAGCAGTGGCAGCAGTGGCAGCAGCAGTCGCTGGTCCTGTTCGCAATCAAGTTCAGTTTCTTTGCAATTCAGTTCGTGTGCGCTCGTGACCGTGTTCGCTACAATCGATTGTTCGCCATGGCAACGCACACACACACAGGCACACATACAGAGGGCGCACACACACACAGGCACGGGCCGAAGCCCAATACGAACACGATGACAAAGGAGACGAAGGCGAAACCGCAGCGTTCACTGTGTCACAAATGCAGCGGAGGCCGTCGCAGTCGCAGCAGACAAAGTCGCCGCAGCAGAAGCAGAGGCAGCAGCAATTCGCTTGGACTCGCCCGGCTTGGACTCGCCTCGCCATCGCCAGCGCCAGCGCCATCGTCGTCGCTATTCGCCTCGCTGTGCTCAGTGTGTGTGTGAGACGTCAGCAGTGCGGTGCGGTTTGCTTCGTTTGAGCCAAAACAGTTCGCAGACAACGTTCGTCGGCTGCATTTGACGTTGCCAACGCCGTTGACGTTGCCGTTGCCGTTCGCCGTTGCCGTTCGCCATTGCCGTCGCCCCAGCGTGAAAGAACACAAGGCGCAACTACGGAGAGATAGCGTTGGCCTAAAAGCGCCCCGAAATTATGAATTTCATTGGTATGAGAAACAAAAACAACAGAAATAACAACAAAATTGTCAACGTACTGTGAATATCGTAAATGTATATCGTAAATGCCATTGCACGCTGACACGTTACCCATACGCTGCCACGTCACATGTCATTTACGATATTATAATTTACGATAGACACACTGCACGTTTGCCACGTTATACGTTATTCGTTATACGTTATTCGTTATACGTTATTCGTTATTCGTTATTCGGTGTTGTCTGTGTGCACTTTTTGTTTGACTTTCATTTCATTTCTCCGAAACTCTTTCGTTTTCTCTATTTAACTGTGACTCTCTCTATCTCTCTGTCGCTCGCTATCTACACTCTACTACTACAACTGTAACTGTATACGATACACTACTACCATAAATGTAAGTCAAAGAAGAAGAATAACAACAACAAGAGTTTTGCCGAAAATATTACCTAGAACAGCCCCAAACATATGCTGTGCATAAGCGCCACGAAGCGACCGAGCGAAAAATCAATCATTATGTGATTGCACCGTTTCCTCTCCCTTCCCCCTCGCCGAGCGTTCATCACGTCTCCCTTTCACGCCTTTTCACACAGCGAACGTGTCGCTGTTTTATCGATTTTTTTGCGCTACTAGCATAAAACAACAAGAAGCGAAATGTAAAAAGTTCAAGGTCTGCAGCCGAAAATCCGACTTAAAATCTCTTGTACACTTTGCTCCGATTCCTCGAGCATTCATTATGCATTTAAGTCCCGCTGAAGTACGCTCAGCTTACCCAGTTTTTCATCCACTTTTTGCAGTGTAATTTGTCGCTTAATTGGCGTGTTTCCAGTTATAATTTAGCCCGAAATGGCGAGAAGGGAAACTGATATCTTTTCTTAATTGGAGAGTAAATTATAAGATGATATAGATGTCGTTTGCATACTATTTATATCGCTTCTTTATTATTCTAAATGGAATGCTAGTTTTTGCTAACAAATCAAAAATATTTATAGCATACTTTCCAGAGTGCTATGTCAGTTCAAATAAAGTATAGAAAACTGTATAATATTTGAAGAAATTCAAGTGAAATAAGAGCAAAACATGCTCTATTTGCTTACAAATCTCCAAGCATTCGCCTCGTAGCGGCTTCTATCTATCGCCGTGTAACATTTCCTGCTCTTCACGCATTTGTCGGCAGCTTGCAGCGCTCTCTCCTGACGTAGAAGGAGTTGCGAGGCTTGCAACCAAAGGCGTCACTAAAGTCGGGTGTGTACCGCAACAAGGCGCTGTGCAGGTGCCGTGCATATTCCTGCTGTTGCGGGTTCAGTATGACGCGGCACTCGCCTAGCAGATTTCCCACATAGTGTAGCTTTTCCGCTGTTAAACTGTGTCGCGATCGGGGCAAGCGCAGCGTGTCATTGCTCTGCTGTGTCAGCCACTGCTTGTAACTGCTGCGGGCCAGTTGTTTGGCTAGCTTGGCCAGCAGCAGCTCCTCTTTGTTAACCTTCTGAGCAGGTGGCACATTGACGCTGCAGTTTTCGAACACAGCAAACTGAGACTGAGAGTCGACGCTGCGCCAGGCGCCCGGCGTGCGTGCGGCTGCTGCTGCCGGCGGCAATCAGCGTGCGTGCAAAGTGTTCTCCCAGCAGCAGCTGTGTCAGCGGCACGCTGAGATTCAGCTGTGGCAACAGCCCATTAAGGTTTTCGAATGCCTGTGCCAGTTGCCGCAAGTGCTGCATGTTCGCCGTCTCCGGTTGTCGCTTGTGTTGGAAGCTTCTCAGTTTCTCCAGATTGCCATAGAACGAGCGTCGATTGAGCTGCAGAGCATAGGTGGCATTCAGACGCTCGTCTCCGTTGAGTGTGACATGCATAACCTTGCCCAGAAAATGCTGAGATGCCTGCTCGGAAATCTCATCGATCCACACACTGCCGCTCAGCTGCGTCTTGAACTCCTTGCCAATGTCCGAGTACAGTTGTGTCAGTGCAATGCGATCGCCACTCACTCGCAGCAGCAGGTGCACGTACAAGTCACCTGCGTAGGTCTCCACCAGCTGCTGGCAATCCGCAGCAGAAATATCTGCAAACAAATTAAAAGAGAATAGGTTACAATGGGCGTATGCGTAGTGCAGATCAATTGATTCGCTTTACAAGACGTATGCGTAATGTGGAGGAATAAATATTCCTTTTACTGCTCGTATTCCTAATGTAAATAAAAACACTCCGTTTACTGTGCGTATACATAATGTAGATCAATAAACAGGTTAAAATTCTACGCAATAAAGAGGAATTCAACCTCTACCTCTGCTTCCTCTCTCAACAGCCATGCACACTTTTTCAGCCTGCACTGTAGCAGACGACAGTGTAGAGCCAATAAAATAATAAGTAGCCTGTATGCACCCCTTTTAGATGCACCATAATAAGTAGGTAGGTATAAAAACTAGTGCAACCATTTAGAGAAAATTGCATTATAATATTTTCCAGTGAATTTTCCTGCAATCGATAAGTTGCTGGCAACGTTAACGCGCATTAAAAATGCATTAGAAATCGGCGAAACGGAAAATTAACTTTGACAAGGCGTGAGGGGAACACTTATTGATTGACTGATGGGCTGGGCAAGCGAATAATTGAGCTATCGATTCGTAAATAGCTTTGGTTACTCCCCTTTCCCCCTCCTCTGTCACGCTCCTACTGGTATTACGTATACGCACCCATTAAGTAGTCAATCCACATCCAGTTGAGTAATCGCTGCACGCTGGTATTCTGCAACAGCAACATATAGTCGACCAGCCGAGGCAGCTGCTTGACCACAATCGTGTCCGTTGAGCGTAGCGTCTTGCCGCCCAGCAGTGGCCTGAAGTAAGCATCCCAGTCGAGACGCGAGAGCGTAGCATTGCCAAAGGAACTGCGCCTGAAGTTAGCATAGCTAAACTGAACCTGATCCTCGATGCGCTCTCGGCTGAGTATCTCGCGACGACTGCGCTCCAAACTCAGCACCTCCAGCCCGATGACATGCGCTCGACTCTGCTCGACGCCAAAGCTGTGCAGCAACTCGCCCATACGCTGCTCGAAGCGACTCAGTGTGTGGCGCCGTGTCACATCTGGCTGCAGGGTGACCACACGCTTGTTCGACTGCATGCTGATCCGTGTCTCGAAGAAGTAGTTGACCCCGATGTCATGGAAGTTGCCCAGCAACTGCAGCCAGGGCTGGCTATAATTGCCGCCACTTGCCTGCAGCGCCGGCCAGCCGCCGCTTGCTCTGTAGAGCTGCGAACTACGCAGTGTCTGCACATCGCGACTTGTTTCGCACGACTTGTAGAAGTTCACCAGTTGCTGCTCCGCCGGCAACAGATCACTGACTTTGGTCGCCTTCAGTAGTTGCTGGAAACGCTGTTGTTCCTGCTGACGGCGCTGAGTCTGATTGAAATTCGCGCTATTTTCGCAGACATACTGGTAGAAGTTCGTGCATGGATTGATACTGGGCGAGAGCAGTGGCTGCAAGTCCTGATTTAAACGCAACACATTGTTGTCCCAGCCGCAGGCCAAGAAGACGCAGCTCAACAGGAGCAGCAGCGCGACTTTCAGATACATCTCGATAATGTCCGCTGGTTCCGGTCACGCAGAGGGCTCAACGTGTAATGCGACGCTTTCGATAGCGCTGACTGTGACTGTCGGTCACTGTCACCAAGTCACCAAGTCACCCCAGTCACCCTGCCAGAGAGGTCACTCGACGTTTGGAGGTCACACAACGTTTGTGCCACAATTTGTTTCCCTTCCGTGTGGATTTTCTTTCTTCTGTGGCACGTTTCGCTTTTGCCAACACACTGAGCTGCTTTGCGGCTGCTTTCAATGCTGTGCCCCAACTAAATGCGATAAGCCTCAGGCGAGACGTAGCTGCTACCTCCCTTCCTCCCTCAGCCCACCCCTCACCATGTCACTGACTTAGTTGTCGTCATGTTTTTTACTCTTAATCAAATCTATGTCAAAATGTCAAGCTAAAATTGGTCATGAACGAATTCGTTTCGAATGCTAATCGGTTGCTCTGTCGGTCGCCGTAGCGCTTATCTGGTGTATACTGTACAGTGCCTTAAAATGTATAAAGACAAACACATTAAGTTAGTTTAAACTGATCTCAAACTACACTTTAGTTTAGACATAAGCGAGGCGCAGCTTTTAGCTGGTGTTTACTGTATATTATATATAAATATATTTATATTTATATTACAATCTTTGCTTTCTTTGAGAGAGTCTTTACTGTACACGCAGGCATAGTCAATCTATTAACGACTTAGATCTCTTTTGATCTCAGCTATCCCCCACTGTACAGTGAATACTCTAGCTATACTACTAACTGTACTACTTCAAACGATTTCTCACGCTTTCAACTCTCTTCGCTCTCTTTCCCGACACAGGCGCTGTAGGAGGTGATGGTGGCGATGATGGCGACGATAAGGAAAAGGCAGAGGAGGAGGAGAGAGAGCGCCAGGAGGCCATTCGTGAGGCTGAAGACCGACGTAAGGAGAAGCATCGCAAGATGGAGGAGGAGCGCGAGAAAATGCGACAGGACATACGCGATAAGGTAAGCGATGCTGCAACCTCTTCCCTTCCATCCAGCTACATATAATCGAAGGTGTACTTAGGCATTACGAGCCGCTCTATCCGTCTGCCACTTCCTGCTGAAGTTCAAATTGACTCTAGTAGGGAGTCCTTTTTATGAGCGACTCCCTAACGGAGTCAGATTGAATTACAAAGGACTTGAACAACAAAGACGCGACATTCAACCAAAGTGTTTCACGGCCGATAATCGAGTGAAAACCTTTGAAACGACGAGGCAATTTTGCGCCGCCGGTTCCGGCTCACGTTCGACGTGTCACGCGTGTGTGTAGCAACGCAAGTTCCGGTAGACGTACAATGAGTGAAAGGTGAAAGTGTTCGATTTTTTGTTTGAGTATTCATTTCATGTCGATCTCGGGTATGTTTTAAGTTTTGAAATTCTGAATCTCGAATCGGTTTCAACACAAGTAATGGTTCCGGTTCGCAAGGGAGTTCGTTGCCCACACGGTTGAGTGAAAATTTCAAGTGCTTTCCTTGGTTCTGCTTCGTATAATATATGCACATAATTTGCATAATCCATATCTAATCGTATTTCGTCTGGCCCTGTCCCGCACCCTCTTGCAGTACAACATCAAGAAAAAGGAGGAGATTGTCGAGGCAATGCCACAGGAGGAGCCCAATCCGCTGATGCGGAAAAAGAAGACGCCCGAGGAGCTTGCCGCCGAGGCAGAGCAGGAGGAGCTCGACGATTTTACAAGTAAGTCAAAGATGTTTCATCTCGCCCCGACCCCCTGCAACTACATGCATAATAAATATGTATGTATGTCTGTGTATGTGTACTCGTATGTCTCTATATATATCTATGTATATAGCATATACTCTAGCCTAAACTGGTCTTTAAGTCTCTATTGCTAATCTGAACTAATCATCCAAGGCTCCGCCTACATGTCTATTTAGTGCTATGTGTAACTGTGTAAACGTAACTGTAAATGTAACTGTCTTTTAGTTTTAACATACATATGTATTTCTGATTCTGATTTCTCTTGAGTTCAAGCGGCCTACAAGAAAAGACTGAAACAACAAGAACAACAAGAAAGAAACCAAACTATAAATACTACGACGCTTGATTGTAGAACTCGTACTATATCTGTGTCTCTATCTCTCTCGCTCTACTATCTACTATATATCTATCTACTATGTGTGTGTGTGTACATCTTATACTACTACTACAACTAACTACAGCTATCTCTATCTAACTCTCTAACTATCTCTCTACTGCTATATCTGTACTATGTTTCCTGTGTCAGAACTAACTGTCCATAACTGCAGCTATATAACTGAACTCTAAAGCAACGAATGAACTATAAACTCTAACTCCTAATATGCTAAAAGTTTATATACATATATATTATATACTATATAAAGTGTGCACTCCATACTTTCTTTATTTTTCTTTGTATTTATCAGATTTTCGTTTTTGTCATCTTTTGTGTTGTATTCGAAAATGAAAATGGGTATTGATTGATGTTAGTAGACGAACCAAGCGTCGTCCCATTGTACTTAGGTTTATTGCCCCCCAAAAAAAACCAATATCAAAATCAGATTCAATTCATTAGCCTAAGGTAAGTGCAAAATTCCTATATTATGCTCTGTCTATCTCTCTGTCTCTTTCATCTGTGTGGTAAACTAAGCGCAAACTCCATCGACTATCTCTATCTCTCTCTCTATATATATCTCTGTCTAACTCTCTCTTCACAAAACAAAACTACAACAGATTTCAAAAACTCTCTCTCCTCTCTCTCTCTCTCTAACCAACTGTCTCTGTTTAACTCACAAACCGTCTATATATCTGAAAAGTCAGATTGAATGTAAACTACTCTCTCACCACAATAACGCCTGCCACATGAATTATATACAAAGGGAAATTATATGGGGGATGCCTCGAAATACAATTACCACACAATACGGGGTCCTATTATACTGCTAGGCTAGGCTAGCTAGGGTAGTGTTAGTCGTTATTCGATTTAATTATACTTAAATTTCATTTTGTTTTGAAAACATCCCAAACTCACCAACTGCACCAACTAATTCGCATTAAATAAACTTTACTTTCCAACTATTTAATGGCTTGAGTGCTCGCATACCAAACAAAAAACCATAAGAAACCTATGAACACGTCTAACAAAAACCGATGATAAATAATAACTCAACTTTCCCTAAACTAAACTTAACTGAAAATAAAAGAAAAACAAAACAACTAAAAGAAAAACAGAACAAACAAAAACATAGAAAACTTTTTCCCTCTGGCAAATTGTTTACTCTCTTTCCTCTTTAACATAAGTATCTATGTGTGTAGTATATGTATTTCATAAGATGCGAGACATCTATGTTAAATATATATGGTGCACACGCTGTCTATGTATGTGTATTTCCTCACACTCTCTCGCTCTCTCACTCTATCAGTCTACATCTATCTCTTTGTCTCTCTGCCTCTCTCACTAACTCGCCTTTACCTATCGCTTTCTGTTGCACACAAACAAACTTACTAATAGATACCCTACAAAAAACAGTACTAAAACGACATTTTAATTTATGATTGCGATTATAATTCTCTTGATTAAAATTACGATTACGATATATCCTATTCCCCAAAGCCCCTATTCCAAAAGCTCCCTCACCTGCTGCATTGCATTTTGAGTAACTTCTCTTATTTCATTTAGCAAAACAAAAAAATAATGAACAATACCAAAAAGTACCGTATGGCTACTGCCTGAATTTGCACCGATATGCCGTATATATCTTGCGTTATTGAACAGTTACATTGAGCATCCATTAAATACATATACATACCAGTTGACATACATAACATTTGTAGTCTACTCTACAAAATATGCTTATTTATTGCTGTTTCCATACTCAATTTCTTTTTACAGAACTGAAAAATCAAATAGAAACGCAAGTAAATGAGCTAAAAACTCAGATAGAGGGAAAATGTGTCATGCAGTGATATGTCAGTCATCATAAAACGATAAACGATAAATCGATAAAAGCGCATAAGATGAGATAATACAGATGAAACAATATGATGATAATACGAAACAACTATAACACAATCCCTATATAAACATATTAACAACAATAATAAACAATAAACGAAGAAGCGAATCTAAGCGAAGATGCGGAACATTTATAATTGAATCACTTAACTTCAATTTGTTGTTATATATAATGTTATAAACCCCTATGTTCGATCGTCAAGCATAAATAAAATCAAAGTATGAAAATAATCCCAAGTCGAGAAACTCTCAAACACAATTCGGCAGCAATAAATCGAGCAAATACTTAGATAAAACGCCGCAGAGTAAGGATTATATATATATATATATATATATATATATATATATATATATACACGCCCCATGATAATGCAAAATAATAATAATAATGATGCTAATAATAGTATAATACACACACATATACATATGCCTATATTTATGTATGTATATGGAAAAACAGGACGGTGAAATCCTAATGAATTTTAAAGTAGCTAAAAACCCTTAAAAAAGAAAACGCAAATGAAGCCCCAACTATGTACTATAACACGACATAAAATTATAGTAAACGCCTTTAAATAATAATAATACTATTCAAATCACTTTTGCTTCGATGATAATGTAATATACTCAACAAACCCCCAAAAAAATACAATGCGAATACAGATACAATTACAATTACATAAACGTAAACGTAAATGTACACGCAAACGTAACCGTAACCGTTGTTTAGTTTGAGTAGCTATACGAAATCGAAACTAAACAAAAACATGCGAATGGTGCGACAGAGACAGAGACAGACTCGCGTCGCGTGAGCCGCGAGTCGTGAGTCACGTGAGACAGAGAAAAAGACAAACAAAAGCCCGGAGGTTGCTGAACCATGTCGAACCGTCGAAATAAATACGTTGCTGAAATCTTTTGGACTTTAAAGACATATGTCACACGCATACACGAGCTACAAGGAATGGATATGCGATATATAATTTAAATGATTCCTTTGTTCACACATAGCATAGCATAACATTTACATATATATATACAAAATTATATATATTTCAAATTCAATTTAAATAAATTTCAATAATTGAGCGCAGAAATGCTGCAGACGAGGCCAGAAAACTCCTCATCGCGGGTACTCGAAACCTAATCAAACTAAGTTCTTTCCTCAACTCAAGCGAACTTGAACTCTTCTATCTAACAGCTGTAACATTTTGTTTCTTTCCTATACAACAAAAAATAAAACAACAACATCATAATACAACTACAAAAACAACCACAACAACACACAATAATCGAGACATTCTAAGCTATTTGAGAAACTTTCTGATGCTTCTGAAATGTAAGTAAACTATGTTACCTACCTTATAAACTTATATACTTATATACCTGCTTATATGCCCGAAAACAAAAATAAAATACTAAAACTACATCATTAAACTTAATTTACATTTACATCGAAGAAATACAAGATATATACTAACTATATATGATTATTAATAGTGATTTAACAAAAACTAAGCAAAACTAGGAAATATTGTATTAGACTTAGCTGAGGACAATAGTTCGTAAGCAGAAGAAGACGCAGGCAGTTCGAGAGCATAATGCTGTGATACATTTAGCATACAAGTCTTTTACCCTCTCACCAATAAACGCACACCCTTTCTATATCTCTCTCTGCCACACTCCCGTCCCTCGCCCCGCCACGAGTCGCATGCCAGAATCCAAAAAGAAATACTCTAACCAACATCATGAAAAACCAACACAAGCAAGAGATTCAAAAGACGGAACCTCATATACCGAATATACGTACATATAACCAATATAATACTGCAACCTGAACTCGCAAATCCGTTGTCTGCTCCCAGGGTAGGTACTCGCCTGCACACACCACTCCACACACATGATATACGCATACGCATACAGCTAACTACTCGCAAATTGTAAATAATGTGCGCAAATGTATGCATGACTATATGTACATACGGTATGCATATGTGTGTATATATGAGCCGATCTCTCTATGTAAATCGATGTTTGAGTATAGATAGTGTCGCTTTTTAATCTCTTAACCAAAAATCAAATCATTCAATATGTGATCTACAAGAAGCTTTAACCTAATCCCATGAGAGCAGAAGATTTCTCGCGTTAATTTATCCGAATTATGTATGTTAGGGACACTACTTAGTGACTCATGTTCCGTTTGAAATGATCTTACACATACATAGTTCCGGCTCGTATATACGCGTATGTTGTCAGTATTCCAACTATTAATATAAAAATCACTATCTCTCTCTTTCTGTACCGTGTGGCATGCCCTTCCCGAATCTCAGTCGTCTTTTCATACAATAATCCATAGCCTGTTGTTTGCCTTATAGAGATTAACCGATAATATCGTACTATAATAATTATAATAATACTAATAATCAAAAATTTCGGAAAGGGCATTTCGTGCTTCGGCTACGGACCGAAGCGACAAGCATCTTTTCTTGTTTTTATTTGTTACGATTTTAATTTGAATATTAATACTGATGCTACTATCGGTCGATATATAAATACTTTATATATACTATATAAATATACATACATAATTATATATATATATATATACTTAAAATCAATGTTTTAATCACACTGCATTCTCTATATCTCTCTCTTTCTCTGGTGTCTTTCTCTCTCTTCTTTTGATTTACAAAAAACAACAACTATAACACTCTCTTTTTGAATCTTTAATCTGCGCCACAACTACAACTATACACGAAACAACAACAACTACGACTCGCTGGTCTCTCTCAGACATACGTACTCTCTATCTCTCTCGGTGTTTTATATGATATAATACTCGCATCATCAACAACAGCACAAGCAAAACAACAACAACCAGAACAAGTACAAGCTAAACAAGAACAACAACTACAACAAGAACAACATCAACATCAACATGAACCTACATCCAACAACAACAACAACTACAGCCGTAATCTTATATGTACTATATATGATAGACCGAAAACAAAAGAACCAATGCAAAACACCTAAAATAACCGTTATAACATATTTTATTATACACGAAATAATTCCTGAACGTTGTGAGAATTTGTTTTCCTTTCTCTGTAAATGATGAGCTCTTCCTTTAACAATCACAAACATGCCGAATACACACATACTAGATACAGATATACTCACACAGATATACTCATAAAGTCACATGCATCTCTAACTATGGTGTTGTAAATGTTAACAGTTATGTACAGATCTACCAAGTTAAAACCACAAGAATTGTATAATAGTGATAATGATGTTTGTAAATGAAGAAGAAATACCGAGAAAATATTTGAGAAAATGTCCCGATCAGCAGCTAAAATTTTCATTGTTGTGTATAACTGTTTCTTCTACTATCGTATGTCTATCGTTTGACTATCGTATCGGCACGCCTCTACAGCTCTAACAGATCTCCAGCTATATAGCTCTACAGCACTCTATCTCCATCTCTGTCAATCTGTATTAAAGCAATCCTCTAGTGCCCCTCCTCGCTCCCTACAAAGTTAGGAACGATTTGAATGCCTTAACGTGGCTTTTATGTGAACGTGAAAAGCGTATAGATTCTACCCTTAGAATGCTTGCAATCTACTTATATTTGCTACCTAGTACAACTTATCTACTACTATTACTCTACTACTACTACTACTACTACTACAAGAACTACTGTATTTCTCCCCCGTCAACAGATTTTACTAGTTTTACCGAACCCAAGTCTTATGCTCTTTAAAATTCTTAGATCTTAAATCTTATAAAGAAACGCTTTCAACTTACATACTTAACTTACTTATAGCGAATGTTTAACTAGATTCTATAACGGAAGCGAATATATCTATTGCGTTTTTCAACTACATATATGATATATTGAAGATCACTTGAATTGTTTACGAAATACCAAAGAAAAAAGGAACACAGAATATAAAAAAAGCAAAAAAAAAGGAATGACAGAAAAGAAAAGTAAAGAAGAGAAGAAAGCATATATATTATTTAATCAAGATTTTAACGTAATCATAAATGTTGAAAATGTTAAATGGTTCAGATGAATTTTTGTTTCGACGTTTAATATTTATCATAGTTACGACAATGTATGTATATGTATATCGCAACAGATACAGATATTATTGAATATTATTAACTATACATATATACACATATATAAATTATACCTATATATATATATACATATTACTAAATATATATGTATATGTGTAACTAAATAGGGAAATGAATTTACCAACATCAAGATGAATAAAAAACAAATAATGTTGAAATGAATAATACCATTCGAGTCATTATTAGATGTGAAAGCAGTTCTATACACAACAACAAAAACCAATGAAAAGAAGAAGTAAGGAGAATATGAAAAAAAAAACCGTTAATAGTTGATTAATTATATTGTTACTTTGAACATTTAATTAAATGAGAAAAAACAAAAAAACCAAAAATTGAAAAACAAAAATGAATAATAAAAACATGATATATATGTATAAATATATACACACAAATACAACCAATGGGTTTCTTTTAATTTCGGGGTCACCTTCCGGGTTATCCTGTCTATCCTGCATATAGATACATATAAAACACAGATGCCTAAACAGGTATCCAACACACTGCGAATCTTTCGCTCGTTCTCTCTCTCCTTCTCTTTCCCACACACACTCTCTCTGTCTTTCTCAACGTTTAGTGAACTTGATTTGGCATGAACGTTAGTCTAAATGTTTTTCCAACTTTCCAACTGTGTGGCTGTCTCTCTCTCTTTCAGTCTATCTGTCTCTCTCCCTACACCACTCTTTCTACTCTTCCCGTCTATCTACTCTACTCTTTATATGTGTGTATCAATACGCTCAGGTGCTGCTCTCTGTCTTTACTACTATGTCTACTATCTACTACTATATCTACTACTCTTAAACATTGTGTAATGGAATGTGCTGCGTTTTCTACTACTAAGTATTAAGCACAAAAAGCATCCGTATCCGTATTTGTATACGTATGTATCTGCATCCGCATCTGCATTCGCAAACACCCGAAAAGGTTAAGGTAAGTTATGTGTAGATAATCGGAGTCTCTTTCACCTCCCCAAATTAAGATGAAGACGAATATATAAGCCATATACTCCACATCGTAAGTATACAGGTTTTTCGTTTTCTACCTTGTTTTATTCCAATTTATCCGTTGTGTGTTCCTCAAGCTCTGGTCCCAAGGTAAGTGACGGCAGTGCGTACTGCCAATCTGTGTTGTGTCCATACCTCATGCATAAAACGAAAAACACCATCACAACCAGACGACAAAGTTGCAACCACAGCAAATCAAAATAAAAACAAAAGCGAAAAAAAGAAAAGAAAAGAAAATCACAAGTAAACTCTAAGAAAACCCTTAGGGAAAATTTGTCCCGCAAAACAAAAGCAATCAAGAAACTCTCGTAAACAAATTTAACTCTTTCATTTTTCTTTCTATGTTCTCCTTCCTACCCTAGTAGGCAAATAAATGCCAAGTTCTATCAAAGTTGTAAAACTGATTAATTCTTGTTTTATATTTTCAGCGAAATTGAAAAAACGCCTCAGTGATGCTTTTAAAAATTGCCCATTGAGAAACTTGTTTTGAACCAATCCAAAATCGATCGCAATCCGCATCGATGCGATTCCAAATCCAAATCAAAAAGCAGCATGAGAGGGAATCCTACATTGATAGTTTCGGTTTCAATATAGTATATACACCCAGCATATACATACACACATATACATACACATACCCACAGGACGCACCTACGTTTAAGGATAACCTAACTTTCGTGCGCTTTTCACAACTTCCACGTGCATTATCTGCCAGCTCTGGTTTAGCAGACTTTCTATATAGTATATGATGACTATAACTTTTTGTCTGAACTAGGTTTACACGCATATATGAATATGAAAAAAATTAGTACAACCCTACGATGTGCCCTTTGAACGCATTAGCAGCTGCACAAAATTTTTATTAGGTCCTCTCCTTGAGATGGGAATAAGTCAAGTTATCAAATAATTATCACGTTATCGAGTTCGAGTTCGATTTTTCGAGTTACCAAGTTATCAAGTTATCGAGTTACGAGTCCCCATTTTGAGTACCATTCGATCGAAACGCCATATTGTTATACCTATATACCTATAGATTTTTTGTAGACCGAACTTGGTTTTAGCAATAAGTACAACGACAACGATAGTACTTCGATAGTATCGATTTTAGCCTAGCGACTAGAGAACGAAATAACCAACGTGTTGAAAAGACATATTGACAAAAAAAACAACGACATTTTAGAGTTAAGCAATTAGAGTGTAGAGGATAACTCACTGCATACCAAGACGTCTTTCATACAGGTGCCAAGTGCGCCTTTCTCACGATATTCGAAAATATATGTATGTGTATATTGTAGACGATTTCAAGTGTTTTCGTTACTTGCCAAAAAACATAATTCATAAGATTTTCAAAGTACCTGAAATTCCAATGAAACCCCAATGGAAGTCGTTAAAACAATTAGGTTAAGCTTCTTCGAGAGTTTGCAAAACAGATTAAGAGTCAAATGTTCTTCGACCTACGATATATGAGAATATCGAAAGTAAATACTGCTCAACATTATTCAAAAACTTTGTACTTTGATCATCTTAAATAACTTTAGCAATTAATCTTGTTAGTCTCGACGATTTGAATGTATTTTCCAAGACATGTGTTTCAAATATATACTTATATACTACATATACTATACTTGCATATATAGCCAGCCGATATTCGACAGGTTTGCAGAAGAAAGAATCAAAGAAGACTTCGGCACACCGAAGTGTAGAATATCCTTCTCAAAATCTACAGAAACTATGGCATCTTTCACAAATTTCGCAGAGCTTAAAATCCCTATATATACATATAATATATATATGTGCATATACATACATTCTATGGATTTTCAAGTTGACGCCCAAGCTTTTGAGGGGGATAGTAAAGTGAATTTTTACATCAATCAGTCAAATAACAACAATCATATCTAAACCTAAACGATTTCGTGTCTTAATTTTAAAAATATTAAATGAGTTTATAAGTAAAATAAAAGCGAGTAAAATCTAAAAGCAAAAAGCGAGATAAACCCATACAAAAAAAAGAAAAAAGTTTCGATAATGCAAACGTAGGAAAATAATTTTAGTCTAAGTAATATATAATTTACATACCAAAACGACCGACTGAAATTATTGTTAAAAATTTTATGAACTATACTTGCATATATATACATATATATTGATATGATCAAGTAAATGAACGAATGAATAATGAATAACGTTTAAAGCAAATGAAAATATATACTATATACAACAAAACTCGATAATGGAATAAAGAAATATATTAAAGATTCTATACCCTTAATCAATCATAAATTTGCGATTCAATATATACATACAATATACATATATACATATTACGATAGTTACGATAGAACAAAACCTTATATTAAACGCCGCGGCGTACCGCATAGCCCCCGACGAAGGACGAAGGAGACAATGCTAGAGCAGAAGCTAAAGACGAAGAATAGTAATATAGGCCCATTTACAATACATTTAACGAAACGAATAATAAATGAATAAAGCGAACAATAGTTTTGACAAAAAAAGTGTTATTTACTTTTATAAAAATAGCAAGCTCGTGTACGACAGATTAATTCTGATCGCAGCAGATCTATCTATATGATGGAGATGTAACCAAAGACTAGTTCCGATGAAAATCCAATAAAAAAAGAAAACAATACAAATTCTAAAGAAAATACAATTGATATGAAATTTCAGCGTTATTTAAAGGAAATCTAAATATGAAAAAACTAAAAAAAAAAACGAAAGAAAACAAAATAATAATAATTACTACCTTAGCGATTATTACTTAAATGAAAGATAAATAAAAAAAACTATATTCAGGCATTTCCAAGATGATAAGGTTAGCTTCCCTAAGACCCTCGTTCTATGCAATGAATACTTATGGCACACGTACGATCCTGTTTGTATGGGTGTGCGTGTCCTCGCTGCGTTGTGTCGGATTATATTGTATGGCATTGTATTGTATTGCATTTTAATATGTTGTATTGTATTTACTGTTGGATTGTATTTTAATATATAGAAAGAGTTAATTTCCAATAAAGAGTTTTTAAATGCAATTTCTATGGAGTTTTCTTTGATTTCTTGGTTGGGAACAGATAACGGAGGGGAAAATAAAGTAAATTGCTAATGATTTCTGAATTGCTATAAACCATGGAAAACTTTAAGCAAGGAAAAGTCTGCTTAAAAAAGTCAACATACAATTATTTATTAGACAGATTACAGTTTAACATACTGTTAAAACTGTTAAATATCCAGCACTTAATTTTGACGAGCACTGTTAATTATACCCTTCGACCATTGAAAATGGTCAAAAAAGGGTATACTAACTTTGTGCAATGTATGTAACAGGCAGAAGGAGGCGTGGAAGACCCCATAAAGTATATATATTTTTGCTCAGGATCACTAGCCGAGTTCATTGAGCCATGTCCGTCTGTCTGTCTGTCTGTCTGTCTGTGTGAACGCACGGATCTCGGCTATTATAAAAGCTAGAGTTACCAAATTTGGCAGGAAGACTCTTGTTTACTATAAGCTGATTAAGTTTATTTCAAATATTAGGTGCCACGCCCACCGCTCCCACAAATAAATCATTTAATTTTTGAACTCAATTTGTAAGCGCTGTATACAAGATACAACTTTCTGACTTTAACATATACTAAGCTCAATAAAATATCTACGTATTCTCGAAATTTCAATCTGATCGGACAATAAACACAGAAGTTATTTAAGAAAGTATGTGCATAAAACCAAGTGCTTGTATCAGCTAACAAGGGAGGCGGGCGAGCTCAAAGCGCGAGCGCCATCTGTCGGCAATAATTTAAAAGCATGCGCATTTGTATATGTGTAAAAATGTAACAAATTAAACTACACCGGAACATAGGTCGAAGGGTATCCCACTGTCGCGTGCAGCGCGACACTTAAGTCAGTCACTTAAAAAGTATTATGGCTCGAACATCGTTGGAGAAAATATTTTTATTCTTACTGTGCTCAGTCCAATAAGTTCCATAAATTAAAAATAGGTTGAACTCTCGCTTTTCATGCTCTTTGAATTGGGAACCTCTTTAATTTTGACTCGTTTCAAAGAAATTTAATGCAAACTATGGGTTGAAAATAAAACCGAACATACATATATGTTTGAAAAAGTAAATTGTATGAGAATTTAAAAAATTTTAACTACAATGAATTATGATTATGAAAATATAGTTGAAAAAAAAAGAAACTACCACATCATAAGCTTAATGCTCTTCAATAAAGTTATAATATAAAGTTATAATATAAGAGGCACCGAAGAACAAATCTTACTTATAAAAACTTAAAGGTTTCCCCGTAAAAACAGCCTACGCATCAATTTGCGCTTTGTGTGTTTGTACAGCATTTATTGGTATTAAATGTTTAGTATTCGGTATTTAGTATTTGGCATTTGGTATTTGGTAAAACTCTTCGCTGGCATTTGATGGGATGTGTTGTGCTGTGGTATGCTGAGCTGCGATGATGCTGCCGCTGTCATTATGCGAGGCCGCATTGTTTAGAGATCACATTCCGAAGTGTTTGGAATTCGAGGACTTGCCTGATGCCCGTTGCGGGCTGCTATCGCTGTTTTCCCTTTCCCACTTTTGCCCTCTTTTTCTCCTGTGTCTCCTTCCACTGTGCTGCCTGCTGCATTTCCAACAATGTTCTCAGTTGGTTCTTAGTTAAGAATTCGATTCGATGGAGGGACAACCTTGCCTGCCTGAAAGGGGGAGGCACACACGGTTGTGCAGGGCAAGGGGACTGCAGGGGGGATGGGGTATTGAGGTACGCACACGTAGCACAAATCAATACGGAAAAGTGCGCATCTTCTTCCTGGGGCATATTTTCTTTAATTAAAAAAGTTTAGCTTCGTTTCTGAACAATTGATTCCGAAATTGACATCGTTGACATTTTAATGCGTTTATTTCCGCTTGTCACTTAACGTGCGTTTTATTTGCTCGCCATTAACATACATATTGTGCAGGGACCTGCCGACATGGACCAGCCCAGGCCACACCCTCTTTGTCCACCACTGACCTTAGCTTGGAAGCATTTGTCACAAATCGAACTGAAAACACCGCAAGATTTGCTCCGGGTTGCTGCAGCTTATAAATAATGCAGCAAGGGATTTTAATTATACAAACTGGCACTGGCAGCTGACATGGACGTAGTCGGAAAGGGGAGAAGGGGCAGAGGGGTGGATGTGCTCTTAAGACAGCATTTAAGAAAACATAAATGGATTCAAGGAATTAACTAAAATATTGCGCTTTATCTTTAAAATAAATTTATATCTTTGTCAAGCAGTCTTTGAGGTTGCTCTGAAACAAGTGAGGAGAAGGGAGAGTCAGGATATTCTTTCTTAACCCTCTGCAGACTCCACCCTTGTCACTTGGCAGCCATAAATGGCCCACAGTGGGCAACACTTTGTCTTCAGCCAAGTGTAAAGAGTCGTGTTTATTAGCCAAAAACAAACTCAATGATGTGTGTGCGTGTGTATGTGTGTGTGTGTGTATTTGTGTGTGCTGGACTAAAGTTCCACTTTAATGTAATAGGAATTACCCAGGAGCAAGCTGGGGAAACCCTAATGAAATGCATTGTCAAATGAAATGGTAAAATTGACGACGTCCACTCGTTCCTGAAGTGCCCAACCGCATTAAATCAGCAAACTAACCGCCACTAAATAAACAGCATCCACACCCGCATACGCACACACACACACACACACACACACATCTATACACACATATACAGAGAGTCGGCCAGAGCAGGCAGACCCACAAGAAGATGCCGACGTGTATGTGGAAGTTGCCTGTGCGGGATCTAAAGTTAAAAGCACTTGTAACAAATTGAAATCATTCATCTTACTTTTCGCATTCATTTGCACTCACATGCTCGCACTCACATACGCACACACACGCACACTAGCAAACACACTTGAGTACACCCGAGGCAAACTAATGTGGGCATTTCTAATTCGCCTGGTCAGCCAATAGCACTAAGTAGTCGAGGCAACTTGTCGGGTTTCAGGCCTCTCTTTGCACAGGTAATGCCAGCCTGATGGAGCACACATTCCCTCCTCCCCCTCCTCCGCCACACTCACCTCACACACATCTGACCAGTTGATGGGGGGGAAACTCCCAAAAACAATCTCCAGCATTAAAGTGCAGCAAATGATTATTCAAGTAAAGTATCGACAAGCACTGGGTGCCGACGAGGGGGGTGTCTTGGGGAGGCTGTATGACTCACACTGTGAGCTCATGAATTTCCACACAGCATTATAGATAAGTCCATGAAACTTATGTGGTTTTGCCCAAGCCTCATAAGTTGTTGAGCATAGTAACGTACGAATAAGTACGAATAAGCTTCCATTAGCAGATTTACTACCTCAAATTGGGAATCTTATCAACAAACAAAGCTAGTCAGCATTGAATTATCTCATTCGTTGTATGTATTTTATTATACCCACTACCCACAGACTAAATGGGTATTTTAACTTTGTACAACCAAAAATATATGTAATAGATGCAAAGTGAGGCGTGGCCGAGCTCACAAAGTATACCTATATAGTAGCATATATTCCCAATAAGCAAACGTCGATATATGTACATACATAGCTCTATACATTTGTTTGAACGTCAAGTCAGCTCAGCTTTTATATGTATGAGCTAAAGACACCAAAAAGGAAGTGTTCTGTAATCAGTGCATGGCTTGAGTTTAATTCAAATTTTAAATAGGTAAGTTGCGATTATTGTACTAAGTATTTAAGTCATCACTTTCTGCTTCGATATATGTATGTATGTATATATGCATAGATAAATACTATATCTACATATCTCGACAATTCCAATGCAATTTAGCATGGAAGTTATTAAAGTTAATATTCTTTAAAGTTCCCAGCTGCGTAAGTTTGCTATTGGGAATTATGAGGTCTTTAAATATTGTGCGAAGGGTATCCGACTGTCGAGCACATTCGACTGCAGTTTTCGTGCTTGTTTTCTTTGTTATTATTGAATATATTTAAATTTGATAAGCATAAAAGCACAATTTAAAGCAGACAAAGTTCACAAAGAATATCGACTTATTTAAAATAAATCACATTGAATGGTTTAGGCTGTAATTTCTTTTAAATATTCCATAATACATATGGGCTTATCGCATTTAGAGTAGTGAAATATGAAATGAAATGATGCCAACAATTCGCTAGACATTTAATTTAATCAAAAATGCAGAAAATATTTAAATTCCGGTTAAACTAAAGGCATATTTCATATTAATATTAATAAATTAATTTTAATAAGAAACTTACAGTTGCCAATGCAAACTGCAATACGTGAATAAGTAATGAGAACACTTGAAGCGATTAAAACCTTGATAGGAATACACACTGAACTATTTTCTATATATTCTGCACACACATACATACCATATATAGTAAGAGTATGTGTGTGTGCGTGCGTGTGTAATAAATAATTATGTGTATTTTGCGTATGTTATTTATGCTATCTCAATTAAACAGAGCACATGCACACAGATACACATACATAAGTGCTGCATCACTCTAACTGAATGTCCACTTTGATTAAGCCTCACACACACAAACACACATACAGTTGAAGAGCAGGCACGCGTATCGAACATTTAATTAACATGCTCAATGTTGAGGCAGCACAGCGCATATTTAATGTACAAACTTGAATTGAAAATAAATAATCATTGCACACTGTTTGTGTGTGTGTGTGTGTTTGTGAGTTGTGATTGTGAAGATAGAAAAAATATAAGTGAAGTTCAGTTTTCGCTCAATCGACTTGTCGGTTGCAGTTGCCGCAAAAGCACTTTCAAGTGGCCTGGCTATTAAAATGGACCAAGACCTGTCAGACTCAAGTAGAAGAGAAATCATCGCTCCATTCAACCAGAAATTGCATTGATGAGGCAAAATGGCGAAGGCGAAGGCAAAGGCAAAAGCAAAGACAAGTCCTAAAAGGCGCAAGGCAAACACACAAAGGAAAGATGCCTCTCACTACGCTCTCTCCCTCTCTATCTCTCCACAATGTTCTAAGTTCTTGTTTAACATATAATGCAGTATTAATCGCTTTCAGAGAGAGTGAGAGAGCGAGAGCACGAACAGGAGCACGAGGTGCACAAGAGATCACGAGCAGCGGCTTTAGCACGAGAGAGTGAGATGCGACAGCAAGTGAGAGATAGAGCTCACGAGCAGTGGCCACATCGCACGAGAGCACGAGCAGCAGTTTTAGCACACGAGAGAGCGATGTAACGACAAGTGAGAGAGCTGGAACACGAGCAGTGGCTCTAGCACACGAGAGAGGGATGCGCATCAAACGAGAGTTAGCGATCGTGTGGCGATAACCATAGTCTCACTTTGCTGCGTTCTTCAAGCCGCGCTCAGTGCGAATTCAACTGTCGGGGGAGAGTCGCTGTTGCTCTGCAAAGTGGGACCAAAAAAAAGAATCGTTATTAATAATTAAATCAATATGAAGCTCCTGCTGCCTTTAATATTGCTCTCGGCCATTATCCAGTGCTATGCACAGGGTAAGAATGATCCATCAGACTCGAAACTGAGTCAGAGTTTCGCTTGAACAGAGAAACAGCTAAAAACAAACAAAAAAAAAAAAAAAGAACACAACGCAACTGGTTATCAGCTCTGAACCTGACCCCCTGGAATTTTTATAACAAGTGATTTTGTGTGTGATTTGTTTTTTTTTGTATAAAAAAAATCCCGTGGGTTTTTTTATTAGTTATTGTCATAAAGTCGATTCTTTCCACTTTCTACAGAAATCTACGGCTACTGCACAACGCCGACTGAACAGAGTGGCACCTGCATCCAGCTCAGTTCCTGCAATTATCTCTATGACATTGTCCAAAAACGTCAGATAAGCAATGCCGATCGAGCCCTGCTCCAGGCCAGCCAGTGTGGATACCGTCAAGGACAAGTGCTGGTAAGTTACCCGGAGTGGACGTGGGAATCTGCGACCTTATCTATGAACCGGTATTTGGAGTCTTTGAACCCTAGGGAATGGTATATGGTCGGAGTTCACTTGAAAAAAAACACAGATTCACAGGTTTAATGCACTCTCCGTTTATGACTCGTTTCGCAAGAACCCGTGAACCGGTTTGCAGTCTCAGATAGTATTTATTTTTGCGCAAATTAAGGAGTGTACTATAGAACTTTCTTGTTTATCACTTCGCAGATTGCCTAAACTCGCCATGCCGATCCCCTTGATATAATATTACAATATCATTATTATTATAATGTGCTAAGGAATATATTATAGACGACTTTGTTGTTTGTCAGCTGACAGATGATTATAATATTATCACAGGGTATACAACATCGCTATGACGAGTTTAGACGACGCACGAGCTTAAGTATTTATATTTTTCTTTATCTTTATAAACAGTTTTAAGTTTATCTGATTATTAACTTCCTTCCCCAGATTTGCTGTGCCAACAGTCGTCAAATCACCCAGAAGCCTGTCTGGGGAAATCAAGGTGTTAACCCACCCACTCCGACAACTCCAAAAGAACGCTCCAAACTGCTGCCCACTGTTCCGAACTGTGGCGACAACTTTGGCAATCGCATTGTCGGCGGGGAGAGTACTCTTAAGAAGGAGTTTCCCTGGCTGGCGCTGATCGCCTACACAAAGCGTAAGTGCAGCTGAGATCGGCTTCGTTTATCATACTGTACATTATCTTTCTCCTTTCATCTTAGCGGGAAATCAGATTGGACACCATTGTGGGGGTTCGCTGATCAACAATCGTTATGTCTTGACGGCGGCTCATTGCGTGGCTGCCATTCCCAGCAATTGGCGACTGACGGGTGTGCGATTGGGTGAATGGGATACCACAACCAATCCGGATTGTCAGGTGGAGCGCAGCGGACAAAAGGTTTGCAATGATCCATATGTCGATATGGAAGTCTCGGAGATAACACCGCATCCCCAGTATCCGGGCAATCAACGAGATCAACTCAACGATATTGCGTTGCTGCGCCTAAAGAGTGCAGTCGCCTACACCGACTACATTGGCCCAGTCTGCCTGCCCATTCTGCCGGAACACCAGAATACCATCTTCCTTGGCCGCAAAATGGTCGTCTCCGGTTGGGGCCGCACCGAAAATGATGCTGCGTCCAATATTAAACTGAAGGCAGAGGTTGATCCTGTGCCCCTGAACGATTGCAATCGCCGTTATAATACCCAGCAACGCACTGTGACAAGCTCGCAGATCTGTGCCGGCGGCGTTGAAGGTGTTGACTCGTGTCGCGGGGATTCCGGTGGACCATTAGGTACATTTTTTATAATAGTTAACCGGTTATATGCAATCTTTTCTAACGTTTGAGTTTACTTTCAGTTATGGAAGACTTCAAAGATGGGTATGGCAACTATTATCTTACCGGCATTGTGTCTTATGGGCCCACACCTTGTGGCCTCGCTGGCTGGCCAGGAGTTTATACTCTTGTGTCCGCACATATTGATTGGATTGAAGCCACTATTAAAGCATAATAATTGTTCAAATATACACAATCATAATAATTAATAAATTATAACTTAAATTTTAATTATTTACATAGATTTAGCTTGGGCGCCGATTAAGTATCGGTAAGGCTTTCGATATCGATTACTGTTAGTTTAGGAGCAATATTTTGCGTTAACAGTGCTGTAATTCTGTTATTATAAATAACATATCTGCTTTCAACTCTAGCAAGTTTTGCTAAATAAAACCATATCTCAAATAAAATTCTAGATATATTGGCCTTTATACACGCGATGTTTAAATTCAATATGAAATAACATATGATTTTAGTACCGAGCCGGAAGATTCATTTGCTGTTAATTCAAGTTCAGCTGACTGTTAAACATTGCTGGTTCCCTGTTTTCCAACACTGGCACACGTTTTATAATAATAATAATTAAATAGCCGGAATATTTTCACTAAAAATGCTTAAAACTGCCTGCACCACGCAGATAAATCTGCTGAAAAGTGTCACCGGCTTGCAGCAACAAGTGCGGGTGAGTACTTAAAACAATAACAATTGCTAAGTACATCTACTAGATTAATGTGTCTTACTCTTCAGACCACGTTCATCTTACGCCGAAAATATGAGCCACTGTTACACAAGAAGAACGAGAAACCCCGTCCTATGAGGGCCAAGAACTTCATCTATGAGCTGGTGGAGGACACCCTCGTCAAGAAGCGCCCCAACATGGAGGTGGTGCTGAAGACCTTTGTCGAGGGCGTTGGCGACAAAGGCGATGTGGTCTCCATGAAGCCAAACTTTGTGTACAACAAACTATTGCTGCCCGGATTGGCGGCATACAAAACGCCGGAAAACATAGCAAAATATTCGAAAACCGAAGAGGAAAAGTCTGCGGTGAAGCATAGCTCCGCATACGCCCAGCGCACCGTCAACATGCTGCAATCCATCGTGCTGGCGGTAATCATGAACAAGGATGAGCCATGGGTGCTGGAGCCATGGCACATCAAAGCCTCGTTGCGCAAGGCAGGATTCCATTGCAAGGAGGAATGCATAACGTTGCCCAAAGAGCGCATTGAAGGACCCGATCTACTCAAGGAGAACAAGGAATTCTGTTGCACCATAACGATAAACAAACTGGAAAAGGCCATCCTGAAATGCCGCATACACCACTGGAGTACCGATCCCAGCGAGCGTTTGCCCTACGTGCTGGAACACTGGAAACTTCCAGCGGAGCCGCTGCTGGGCCTGCCACCAACGACACCATCAGAATAATTTAACTTGTTATCTTACAAAAATCTGTTTTATTTTAAACCAACGATAAGAGTGCATTACATATATGTATATATTTATCAAAAAAAATGCGGGAATTCTGTGATTGGGTCCGCTTATTTAATTTGTTGTTGTTGTTGATAATAATTGTGTATTTCTAATGCTAAATTACGCGCCTATTGTGTTGTTGACAGGGAAAACCATTTTAGTGCACAGCCTTCAGTTCAACATCGAAAACAAGTGTCGAGTTTGGCGGAATGGTTGGCGGATGTCCACGTGCGCCATAGGCCATGTGGGCGGGGCAGGTGATGCGACGCTTGCCGCCAACCTTCATTCCAACAACACCAACATCCCATCCCTTGATGACCTCGCCGCCACCGAGGGCGAACTTGAAACCGTTGCCCTTCTGCATGCTATCGAACGTCTTGTTGTTGGACTTCAGGCGTCCAATGTAGTAGACAGAAACACGCTTGCCCTGCTTGGCTTCGGGTCCCGAGCCGGCATTTAGATCGTGCACTTTGACACCACCAGTTATGGTGCGTTCGCCACCACCAGCCTGTTGCTGCGGCTGCTGTTTGGCCTCCTTTGCCTTGGGCTGCTCTTTCTTGGGCTCTGGTGCAGCCTTCTTATCCTTCTTCGATTTCTGCTGCTGTTGCTTCTGGTCGTTCTTAGCCACACCATTCTGTTCCTTGGCTGGCTTCTTGGCCTGCTCAGCAATCTTGGCTTTCTTGGCCTTTGGTTGCACTTCTTCCTCGTCGGAATCATCATCATCATCTTCCTCCTCATCATCAGATTCTCCCTCTTCATCATCCTCCTCTTCCTCACCAGATTCATCCTCTTCGAGAAACGATGAGTATTCAGCGGCTAGTTTGTTATCGTCCGCATCCTCGTCGTCTTCATCGTCATCGTCGTCGCTTCCTTCTTCAGAGCCTTCCTCGAGCTTGCCTTCGGCACCCAATGACTTGGCAAGAGCTGCATACTCATCGTCCTCGAATTCTTCGTCGTCAGAGTCTTCAGCATCATGCAGATAACCAATCAAAGACACGGTACCGTCGCCTGCAAATAATCATAAGTATTACAAACAATGTAAAAAGCAACAATTGATTGCCGTCTCCTACCGGTGGTTTGGAACATAATCTTATCGCCTCTGCAGAAGTTCAAATCCAGTGTCATTTGAGGCTGATTTTTGTTCAGAGTTGCCACAATGAACTTGTTTTTGTCGGCCGTAATGTAAAACTTGGCCGAATTGCCCTCATCAAGTGCGACTCCCGAAATGTGAAACGATTTCACAATCGTCTGTGTGTACTTGCGGTTAGGCTTCATACTTAATCCTGTTTAACAGAGGGAAATAAAACATTTTAATAATCAATCAAAGCATTCCATACACGCTGTTGCCGGAGCACGTGGTAACAGCATCCGATGTCGCACGCACCCCTTGCCGAGATACAGATTGTTGCACCACATATAACACACGCATAACTATTTAATAATATTTAGTTTTTAACTTACCCCAAAACATGGACATTTTGATGTTTTTTATATATTATTTTCCACCGAAATCAAAAGAAAAACGTGCACCACAAGAATGCTCTGCAATAGACAACTGACGCCGGCCGCTAACAGTGCTGGAAAAGATGTAATCGCATTCCGGCGGGAATGTCAAAGACCATCGATTTTTTATCAATTGCAATCGATATAAGTATCGAGATTGAATTTCAAAATGCCATTCACACAGAATTGTGTTGTTTACTGAATATTCAATTGTTCGTCCTATCGTATCGAACTATCGTATGAAGCATTGGTAATAAAACTTTAAATCACGAAATGATAAGAGCCGGCAATTGATGATTTGTTACGATGTATCGCTCCAGCTGTAATTAGAAAGTACGTATCGTTGTCTGTGAAATGCGATAGTATCGAAACTTGTAACATCCCCACTGACTGGCAAAGAAAACGGTATTTCTAGAACAACAATGTTTTTGCATAATAGAAATCTATGCAAACTACTTGCCAGTAAATATATATGTGTACTTTACTATGACAGAAACTCACGCTATTTGTTTGTAGACAATGTGGGCAATTTCGCCGCAAACGCTGTGCGCTATAGCAGCCACCAGCAGAAGGCGAAGACGGCGATACTTATGTTGAACATGGGTGGACCTCAGCACACCGATCAGGTGCATGACTATCTGTTACGAATTATGACTGATCGGGATATGATTCAGTTGCCAGTGCAGAGCAAGCTGGGTCCGTGGATTGCGCAAAGACGTACGCCGGAGGTGCAAAAGAAGTACAAAGAGATTGGCGGTGGCTCGCCCATACTCAAGTGGACAGAGCTGCAGGGTCAGCTGATGTGTGAGCAACTGGACAAGGTATCGCCGGCAACGGCACCACACAAGCATTACGTGGGCTTCCGTTATGTCAATCCACTGACGGAAGACACACTGGCGCAGATCGAAAGGTCAGTCCACAGTTGATCATAAGATTGTCTGTCATATTAACATGTTATGCTCTGCAGCGACAAGCCCGAGCGAGTGGTGATCTTCTCCCAATACCCTCAGTATAGTTGCGCTACCTCCGGTTCCAGCTTTAACTCAATTTACACTCACTACATAGAGAAGTATGTAGAGCCTGTTGGCTAAGTAAAATGTTTTATTACATCAGCTTTCTATCTGCAGTACCCTTCCCTCCAACATTAAGTGGAGCATCATCGATCGCTGGGGCACTCATCCGCTGCTGGTGAAGACCTTTGCTCAACGCATACGCGAGGAGTTGGCCAAGTTTGTTCCAACGAAACGCAACGATGTAGTCATTCTTTTCACGGCGCACTCTCTGCCCCTCAAGGCGGTCAACAGGGGAGATGCATATCCCTCGGAAATTGGTGCTTCTGTGCACATGGTTATGCAGGAACTGGGTCAAACCAATCCCTACAGCTTGGCATGGCAGTCCAAGGTGGGACCACTGCCTTGGCTGGCACCAGCCACCGATGATGCTATTAAAGTGAGCATAACTAGCATTCGCTTGAGAACATCCACTCTAAGAACCAATTTCCTTTCCAGGGCTATGTTAAACAGGGTCTAAAGAACTTTATACTGGTCCCCATTGCCTTTGTAAATGAACACATCGAAACGCTGCACGAACTGGACATCGAGTACTGCGATGAGCTGGCCAAGGAAGTGGGCGTCGAGGAGATTCGTCGTGCTGCTGCACCCAACGATCATCCCCTGTTCATTGAGGCGCTGAGCACCATTGTTGCCGATCACCTGAAGTTCAATCAATCTGTTAATCCCAAGTTCTTGATGCGCTGCCCCATGTGCACGAACCCACGCTGCCGTGAGAGCAAGAAATGGTATCGACAGCTGTGCGGGCAATAGGGAAACGCAACATGGACTGCAACTGCAATTCAATTTATCTGTAAAAGACTCCAAAAAGCTGCTTTGTACTACTTCAAGTAATTCAGCTTAAAGCTATCATTATCATCAAAATATTCGTTGGTTATAGTTTAAACACATTCATCATTTGGGTTCTGGTTTTGGTTTCCATTAGGCAATAAACACATTAATTGCACAAATTGATACAAGGGTAATTATTCTTTCTCTACCGCTTTCTCCTAACTTAAAGGGTTTGCGTGATTAATAATGATTAATCTATAAAAGTAATCAATATTTCTACCAAATTTGCACGCAGACGCTGACGAAAAGTTTAATACACATTTGTAATCACAGGGGTTTTACAGGGTATACGCCCTAGCAAAGACACGCACCTATCAATATTGATAAAAGCACAAGCCGCAAAGCTTTCAACAATACCGACGAAACAGAAGCGTAAAACAGAAAGCACAACAAAAATTACAAACTCAAATAATAAAGATGAAAATATTTTTCAAAATACAAAAGGATATTAAAATAACAATAATATGTTATACAGAGCGAAAGAACTATGTGAAACTGAACTGAGTATCAATTAAGAGGTATATATAGCAATTATACGACGCGTTCTCTTTGTTGCCGGCCGGCATAAACAGATAACAAAGCTGTGGGCCAAAGCAATCGGGCGATAAAGGCGAAATAGAAGCAAACAACTTGAACACAAACAATATAAAAGAGAATCTCCGAATAGCTGCAGCCTCAGTTGAATGCGAACTCTCGCCAGTTGAATTAGTTTGTGTCTCTCTGCAGTTAACTAAAAACAGGAATCTTTATAAATATGGCAAACCCCAACGCCAAGCCTCTCTACACAAAGGTATGTTATACTTGTAAATGCTTTAATTTTGATTGTATATTGTTTGTAATTAGGGTATACAAATTGTCAGACTGCAGCTGGAAGATAAATTGCAAGTTAATAATATGATATAATATATTATAACATATTGTATAGTTGCTATAGAATCCAAATAAGTTGAGGGGATTCGCGATGCGTTAGTTTTTCTTGTTTGCTCAATTTGCCTTAGGTCAAACTTGTTTTGCCATACTAAGAGCAGATTGCATACGCATACAAACATAATATCATATGTATTATATACCGTTTATAGAGAATACAATATATAGTATACAGAGTGCAACGTACTTATCATGTGCGTTTATGCTTGTCACGTATAATATAAAGGACAAATTGTGAATTTTTCTTGATATTAGGAGTGTTTTATTGCTTTATATATTTCTATATAATATGTATATTTATGTTCCTATAAATAATTTGTTATTCTATTATTCTGAGCAGTATAAATGATATTTGTGTACTCTGAATTTTATTCGGTATAATTTACAGTTTTTACTTTCATTATTTTTTCATAAGCCTTAATCAAAAATTCGAACTTGTTGAAGTCAAACCAACACACATATCGTTATCATCATCACTCTCACTTGTTTATTATTCTGTTGTTATATTATTTAACAGCAATTAACTACAGTGTGTTTTTATAGTCATTCTGCGACCAGCTGGTCTGATTATAAAGAACTGCTGATAAGAGACTTTCACAATATAACCCCAGTTGTGCTTGACGGGGTCTTGTTTGTGGAGTATAAGAGTATGATAGATCTATAGAAGAGATAATTGTTTGCTTAAGAAATAAGTGAGTTCTAAATCATCTGTTCTGATAAAGAAGATATACAGTCCCTACTCGTATAGCTAATGTTTGTTTCATGAAAAGATAAGATAATTTTATATTGAAACAATTTGATAAGTCGAAAGTCCAATATTGTTGAGCTAATTTGACTTGAGTTCAATATACCCTATACCATTTCTGTCATTCAATCTGAATCAGTTTCAGTTGCCATTGAAAACGAGATTGTTTGTACGAGATCGTCACGATAATTTCACAAGTTGTTGTCACAAAATTGTTGCGTGTCTCCCAAAGGGGAATGTAATTGGCGAGAGCTGACAATTTGATAGTTTTGCTTAAGTTAAGTGTTCTATAGATAGGGTGCATTATTATGCATTGGCACAACTTGCTGGCACGCTAGCTGGGCAGGGCGTGCTGGCCACAACAGTTTGAGAGGCACTGGTAAACGCAAATCTTATTAAATTGCACATATTTCTAGTCTGTTATAAGAGATATTGTAATCTGTACTTTGTAAACTTTGCAGCTCTTTATCAACAATGAATTCGTTGACTCCGCATCAGGCAAAACCTTTGCCACCAACAATCCGGCGACAGGAAAGGAGATTGTTCAGGTTGCCGAAGGCAATAAGGTGAGTGTAGTCTCTTTAAATATATACATATATATACATATGTATATATACATATATACATATATATCTATAATTGCATTGCTGTTTCTAGGCTGATGTTGACCTTGCTGTGGCAGCCGCTAAGAAGGCCTTCCATCGTGACTCTGTGTGGCGTCAAATGAGTCCACTGCAGCGCACCAACCTGATGCACAAGTAGGAAACATCCCAATTCAATACCATATATCATTATTATATTATGACTTGTTTCTCCCAGGCTCTGCCAGCTGATGGAGCGTGATAAGCAGCTGCTGGCCAGCATTGAGACACAGGACAATGGCAAACCCTTCGCCGAGGCGCTCTTCGATGTAACCATCTCCATCATGACGCTGCAGTATTATGCAGGTTGGACGGACAAGTTCTTTGGCGACACCATTCCCGCTGGTGGCTTCATTTCGATGACACGCAAGGAGCCAATTGGTGTGGTTGGTCAGATCATTCCATGGAATTATCCATTGTTGATGTTGGCCTGGAAATGGGGTCCTGCCTTGGCCGTTGGCTGCACCATTATCATGAAGCCTGCCGAGCAGACACCCTTGACTGCCTTGCACATGGCCGCATTGGCCAAGGAGGCTGGATTCCCCGCAGGTGTGATCAATGTGATCAATGGCTTTGGACCCACAGCTGGAGCTGCGATCTCTGAGCATCCCGACATTGCCAAGGTGGCGTTCACCGGCTCTGTGGAGATTGGTCGCATTGTTATGCAGGCGGCAGCCAAGTCGAACCTGAAGCGAGTCTCTTTGGAGCTGGGCGGCAAGAGTCCCGTTGTTGTCTTCGAGGATGCGGATAGTGAGTGTGATTCGAGATTCTTTTAAATTGTTTGTTCTTCAACTCTTATTTCACTTGGCAGTTGATGTCGCTGTGGACATTGCCCACGAAGCGCTGTTCTCCAATCACGGCCAGAGCTGCTGTGCCGGCAGTCGCACCTATGTGCACGAGAAGATCTACGACAAGTTTGTGGAGAAGGCAGCTGCCAAGGCCAAGGCACGCACTGTGGGCAATCCCTTCGACGAGAAGGTGCTGCAAGGACCGCAAATCGACGAAGAGATGTTCACCAAGGTGCTGGGCTACATTGAGAGTGGCAAGCAGGAAGGTGCCAAGTTGCTGACGGGAGGCAAACGCGTTGGCGATGTGGGTTACTTTATTGAACCAACTGTATTCGCCGATGTCAAGGATAACATGCGGATTGCCAAGGAGGAGGTTAAAAACAAACAAGATCTGCTATATTCCTGATAGTAAACATTCATTTCCTCTTCCCCCTTAGATCTTTGGTCCCGTTCAGTCCATTTTCAAGTTTAGCTCCCTCGATGAGATGATCGAACGTGCCAACAATGTGGAATATGGACTCGCAGCAGGCATCATTACCAACGACATCAACAAGGCCATGAAGTATGCGAACAGCGTCGACGCTGGTTCCATCTGGATCAATTGCTACGACGCCGTCTTGCCCCAGACACCCTTCGGTGGCTACAAGCACTCGGGAATGGGACGTGAACTGGGCAAGGATGGCCTTGACAACTACCTGGAGACCAAGACCATCACCATGAAACTGCTGGAAGCCTAATCCTTCTGAAATATCTTTACTTTATTCACACGTTTTGGTTGTTTTGATTTTGGTTAGGACTATTGCATTTTAAATTAAAACCTAAAGTACACATACAATGACGAGGCACGAGTTAGCTTACTTATCATACACTTAGTATATATCGTTGATTCTTTCGATAGCATCTTTGTTGATAGATGTAGAACCTTTCTCTGTTCTTTTTGTTCGTATTTAAATATAAACCTGAGATTACTGATGTGCGAGTTTCAAGGTTGCTAAGGTGTCTAGCTTACAGTTGCTACTGATTGTCGTTCTGGAACTCCGACCTTAACCTCCAGCAAAGGCACAGCCAGTTCACTTAGTCGCGACTTGGCGCTCTGATAGTCATCCTCCGATTTGGGCCTTGGGGGCTTCTCTACCTGATTCACCTCAGTGTAAACTGCCTGCACTGCTGGACTGCTGTGGTGATCGAAATAATCATCTATATCGACCAGCCGGAAGTCAATGGCAAAGCTGTAGCGCAAGACGACGACCAACAGAGCCAGTATCCAGAGTATCGTGCTGATGATGTAGCTGGAACGGAAGACATCCAAGTAGACATCGTACGATACGCTGTGCTCATGTATCTGGGGACGCAGTAAGGTTATGGCAGTGCCACAGCTGAAGTGATCGAGAAAGAAAGGGATTCAGATTCAAACCTTATTGAGTTATTTCTATGTCTTACCTGACACCTTGTGGGTTGGTCAGTCCCTGCCGCAGGTTGCTACACAGACGCTTCACATAACCATTGGTCAGTATGGAGTATGCTACGCTGCCCAGGCTCATCAGTGAGAAAATCACTATGGAAGGCACTACAATACGCCATGGCTTGGGTAAGATTCTGAAGAAGAAGAAGAACTAAGATTTGGTGGGAGAGAGAGATAGAGCATTAAGCAACTTACGATGTTTTCTTATTGCCTGTTTGGAAGATAAGGCACATGGATGTCCAAACGATGGCCACGATTTCTGAGATTACCGGAAAGTCATAAACAAACCGTGCCCCAATGCCTGAACTCCATAGTGTGGAAACCGCATCGATGCACTCTGTAAGTAGAAGAATTTAATCATCCCCTTTTCACTATCTTTCCCTCTCTTTCTTCACACTTACGGGTAGCTAGAAAATTGTGATCTGCTTCGGCATTTAGTACAACCTCTGGTGGCATAGTTGTTGTTGTGGTAGTCTGAGACGTCTCCTGCTCCTCCTCTTGGTTCATTACGCGTGCCAAGTATACGGCATTTTCTCTCGACTCGTAGACATGCCTGATCTGGGGTTCCGGCTTTTTAGTTGCTATATGGAAATGGAGAATATATATATGTATATGGTATACCATGGTATGGTATATTTATCATTAATCTAACTCACGGCTATCAGTGCGTAGCGCCTGTGAAGTCTCTTTCTTGGGTTTGTAGGTGAGATGCCCTAATTTATCAAGGTCTTGCTGGAAGATCTCCTGACTTCTGTTGTCCATTTGTGTGAAGTCGCGCTCTTTAAATACTACTTTGGCACTAATGATTCCATCATTGAAATCCCCAGATAGCAAGTGCAATGTAACGCTCCATATGATGGAAAATATCGCCACGAGCACCATGAGAAATATTACGCAATCTATGGAGAAATAAACATAATATAAATTAAATTAAAGTTATTATACTTTATATGCATGAACTATTTGACAGTTTTAATACGAGCAATACAACTACTTGTGCTAAGAACAGTGCCAATCTACTACAACTAATACTCTATATTTCGAGAAACCTTTGTAACTAAGACTAACTAAAGAGTACATAAAGAATCCTTTCGGAGGGCGCAAGTAGGATAAACACTTTATGTGAACTACCTAACTACATATCTAAATATTTCATAGAAGTATGTATATGTACCTTGTTGTTCTGTTATGATGTATTGAGCAGAGTAAGTACATAATAAAAGAGGAAAGGAAACATAGAGCTTTTTATCAATACTAAAGTAGTTGGGACAACAAATATACAGAAAAGGAGAGAACAGGGAACCGACAATATTCTAATAGATGCTCCAAAATTGCAATTTCACATGTATTGTTTTATATATATTATTTTCTCAAATACTAATTAAACAAACAAAAGGAAAGGATACCCCTCCCAACCCTCATTCACTTATGATGCTTAACACAGCGGGAAAAACTATTTGAAATGTTTTATTTTCTGTTTGTTTATATTTTTGGAAATACTATTTTCGATAAGGCTTAAGCACTGATATACAGAATATTATAATTTGTCTTAAGATATTGTATTTGTTTTTTTGACAAGCGATCTAGACAACCGCAGACAGCCTCGTTTACAATAACTAAAGATGAACGAAAGGAGAAGTGGGAGGGGTTAGAGCCATCTGCCTGGGAGATACGAAGAGTGGGGTGCACATATTTATTATACGTAAATTTACTCGAAGACATTGTCCAAACACACACACAGTCCATAAATTAGCATTCGTGTGTGGGGCTGAGTTTATATTGGAGGCATGATATCATAGCAGATAGGAGCTATGGCTTGGTTAACGAGCTACGAGCAACATCAACAAGAAAACAACAACAAAGCCAAACAATAACAAACCGTTAGCCGATGACGTCGTGAAATTAGCGAGAGAGCTGCTGCTCAATAAAATCCATTTCCATTTGATGCTACATTTCAGACATGGCTACATCTCGACAGATGTACTATACACATTAATATGGATGGCTAAGATGATTTTCAATTTTCGGAAAATATGCAAAAATACAAAAAGTCAACAAACAAATTTACGAGTTCACAAAATGTCTTCCAAATAGAGTCAAAAATGTTGAAAGAAATTAAAGATTTCGTATAACATGAAATTCGCTATATAGCACAATAGACAGACCCGACCCGACAGACATTTAATGTATTCACGAGTACAAGTAAATACTGAGTGGATAATGAACGTTTTCATGCATAAGTGAACGCATAAATTAGAGAACCCAAATAAAATGCGCTTTTCGAATGGAAATATATGTATATATTGAAATTCGTATATAGACACCGAGTAGAGTTGTGTTGTGTTGCAATGTGTTGCACGAAACGTTGTTCGAGAGGCAACAAGCCCCACCATGACATCATGCCCCACAACGCCAGTTCTATGGACCATGGTCGCGCTTATACGCGCGGTATACAATACTCGGTTAACAGAGACAACGAATAACAATAACAACAACTACAACTGTGATAGCTCATCTGTTACGAACCAAAGCCTACAGTGCCATTTTTGGGGCGATGGCGTAAGTAGAGAGTTATAAATAAATATTACGTTCTGAAACCTCTGATAAAAAGCGGGTAGTTCGACTTTAAACAGCATTGAGCTAAGCTAAAGCCACACTGAGTCTATATATACATCTATATATCGCATAATTTAAATCAGAGCCCGGATGTTTTTGTTTTACAATCTACTTGTTGAGTTGCTGGAACCACATGGCGTATACTTATTCGTGTTCTGTATACGCTAAAAATTTATATGTAGTTCATTTGGCTATTAACACCTCGTGAACACTTTCTAGTGCCGCTCTTAGCACCTCTAACTACTACAATAATGTCAATCGCAGGGTGCAAAGAGTCAACTTAGCAACCCATTCAACAGTATCTTCATCATGTTTGGAATAAGTCGCAACCGTCTTATGTCTGATGTCAGAGTCATTCATCAAAGTTGCTTAAAAATATTATTCCACGCCAATCGCTGACAGACAAACCGACAGACTATCAAGCCTACATATAATTGCTGTCAATTTGATGTTTCCCAAACGAGCAACAATATAGAATTCAATTAGCTCTGTCAACTTTACATTTTCACAGTTTATTTTTGGTTTCAAATTTGTTGTAAGGTCGGTTTCGCCGCCACGAAGGCCTTAGAGGTGTTCGAGTGTTGGGAAATCTTTTTCTAGCTCAATGGACACCACGAATAAAACAACAAAATATATACACATTTATGTGGGCTATACTATAGTATATGTATAAGCATTCTAGCACTGGCTACAGTTGACCGCACTCCAATACCATTTTAGGACGTTATGATTAAGGTTGACTATGGAATATTGGAATATTGCAAACTGGATAATTGTAATGCTAAGCAACGAATCTCTCGTTTGTTCTGATTCATAATATACTATACAATATAAGTATTGTCGTTGGGTTGTTAAGGGTATTTCAAGATACGTACGATTCAATTTGCGTATATCGCGCATTGTTAGCTTGCCCTGTTTGTATTTTCTTATCAGCTCCATTGTGGCATTTTTTCTTGGACTCTGCGTGGACAGTTTTATTTTATTTCGTTGTTAAGTGGTTTTTGGAAGTCGCTATCAAATGTTTTACAATTGAAATTTTTAAGTAGAATTAGTTTTGGCTTTTATGTGACGCAGTTGAAGTTGCCGAGTTATCTGATGTATTTGCTTAAAGCTGGTTTAATGGTTTCATTAAATGCACACGAATTTATTTACAACGAATCAATAAAATTGATCAGCGTTTGATTGTATGGAACTTATCAACAACAACCCGAACAGAATTGTTCTGTAATAAATTAAATATCAAATGCCGTACATTCTGTTTAATTTGTACTATCACGTATAAAAGTCAAGCAATGAAATTATTAACTTGGCCTTGGATAATTTATAGCTGTAGATCCGATGTGATTTTGTATTCTTATAGAAATTCACACATTGCCGTTATTTTTTAGCCGTGCTTGATATGTTGAGCTTAACACTCTGGTGCACACAACTTTCACGCTTCTTAGTTCACAGTTCACAGAGCAGCATTGAGGTGATTTACATTCATCTCTTATATCTTAACTTTGCAGCTAACTGTAAAGTTTCGAAAACAATGTGGAAATGGAAACAAAACGAACGCGTCGCATGGACCGCACGACCGCAGCTCGAGGCAGTTGTTAAGGCACTAAGACCGCATCGTTTGTAGTAGCAACATTTGCTGCTAGGGTGCCAGAGCATACTACATGCATACACACAAATATATAGACACACGTACACATACAAGTGCATAAGTACATGTATTTCTCCAGCGTTCTCTCTGAGAGAGTTATTTGGCGTTTGTTTTGATTTCCTCTCAGCTCAGGCAACTGGTTATTTGAGTTGTTTTCGTTTTTGTTTTGCTTTTGTTTTCTCGTTTGTTGTTTATTCTTATTTTTCACACACAGGCATGTGTGTGGGAGCCTCTTCTTCTGTTTCTTATTCTATGCTGTTCTCAGTTTCAACAATATATTGTTTCCTTTGGCGTATGCGTAATATAGGTCTAAGTAATGTTGCATGTTTAAAGCTGCTTTGTTTTTTATCCGCTTGAAGACTTCCTTTGGCTGATATTGGTCTGCTCTTCCCAAGGCGCACAATTATGGCCGATGACCTTGAAAATGGAAATAGGCCGCACAGAACTCAAGGTTAGCTGAGCTTAATTAACAGTCAGAATGCCCAGAAAGATGTGCGTGTGTGTGTGTGTGTGTGTGGGGTTGCAAGGAATATGTGTGTATTCAAATCGCGTGCCAGGCATGCATGTTTATATCACGTTAGATTCATCTACAATTTGCCATATTTTCTTCGGATTTACCGCAAGACTTAACACTCCTAAACTTTCACTTTAAATTATACTTTTTCAGTTTTCTATCTTATCAAAAGCATTTTGTTTAATGCAACACCAAAAAGTTGTAAATGTGCCTTATAAACAATTAGCTTCCGATTATCTCAAAGTTATTTTTACGCCGTAGCATGGAATGATCACATAAATGTCTAATGAATGTCGACACCAAAACATGTGTATGTCATACTCATTGTAAATGGAATCTTTGAGGCTAATTAATTTGCGCACAAATATATTTGATCTTAGTATGAACACATAAAACATAAATTTATTGTATGTAATACACTTTAATAATGACACAAATTAAAACTGTAAGTTCACATTACAAGCCAGAGACCTTTCTAACGAATTTTACTCAGTTTATATATATTACATTTGAATTTTATTATTTTATTTTATATACATATATAATATTGAAATCCATATATGCAAATTTCAAAATATGTTGCTGGGTATGTACATGTTGGGTGTGCTCAATTGAATCTTTCTTCACTTTTTTTTTTGTTTACTTTACATACCTTTAATGTTCGATTTGGCGATGACATAGCCACGTTATGTAAATAAGCTGCTATGACAGCAGCTTTATAACAGAGGCGATTCTTTATGAGACGTTTCATAGTTACAAGCAATAAATACGGCTTTAGCATAGATATAAATCTATATAAAGCTATTGCTCTGGCTACACAAAATAAACAATAAATTACGATTGTTAATCAATCATAATTGCTGTTCAATTTTTGAAGGACGTAAACAGTACTGACGCAATGTGCACGAGTACCGCAATAACAATTACAAAGCTAGTAAAGAAAGCTAGAGTTGAGTGCAGTCGCCAGAAAGATACCCTGCTCAATTACAAAACAACATCTCATTCATATTCTCAACATCATGTCGTCCTTTTCAGTTCAGTTTCTGCTAGTGGCGTTTCGTTGAGTTATTTCTTTATTTAATTTGGGATCTAATTATTATGATCATATGATCATATACATATGTACTATGTGAGGGCCAATTAATTACATACACTAGATGTTTAGTGTGCAATCATCTTTTAATAAACTAAGCAAACCTTTTTACATTCTGTGAAGTATTTCTCTTTGACTTACATTCATATCGTAGCACCCGTTGCTGCGCTTCCTTGGTGAGCATCGTGAGACTCTCGCCAATTTGGCGTATTCTTTGCGGCGTACTCCTCAACGTATTCACAGTCATTTTGGCGTAGTTTCAGCTTGAGTAACAACAGCTCAGGCATAGTACTTAACGGGCTGCATGGCGTAAGTAAGATTTTGAGGGGGTGCCACTTTTAGATGAGGCAAACAATTAGCAAAATGGCAATGCAAAAACTTAGCACTTGGGTGCGCATTTTGAAATGCTTTCTGAATTGGGAGTTCACTTGAAGAAACCCGGGCGAGATATTCTCCAATGGTAGCGAGACTGTTCAAATTGACGTTTCAACAAAGCGACGACTCGGCGAGAACTGTGCGCAGACCAAGGGGCTGCCGTCTAGCTAAGCGATATGTACGACTGTGTGTTTGTGTGGGTGTGTTTGTGTGTGGGTCTGTATGTGTATATCTGCTGTGTGGAAAATTCTAATTTGGTGGCGTCTCTTGCCGGTGGTAACACACCGAGTATAGATCCAAGCTAGATGGCCCAAAAGTGAGTCTAGTTTTCAGCTATTATAGGGTGTGTGAGTGTTTGTGTGTGTCTGTGTGTCTGCCACAAGTCACCCCTAATTGAGAGTCCTACACGCACAGGTGGCAATGACCGACCCAGTCTGCAGTCTAAGGACTCCTCATTATATGTTAGCGCTAGCGTAGAGTATTATATCGTGTCACGATACGATGATATGAAATGTTCTGTATACTAACATTGATCAATATTTCCATCTCTAATATTGTAGTTATCTTTTAAAGATTATTAAATCGTGGGCCATAAAATGTTAGACATTTTAGCCTTACCATCTTATAGAGGCTCTAAGATAGTTAAACAAATAATATGAATATATGTTGCAGCATTTCGAATTTTCTGTTCGTGCTCCAGACACGCCCATCTCTAGCGGATAATGCACTTAACGTGTCTGACGAAACTAACTGTTAATTAGTCTAAAAGTTCAGTTCCCAATAGACAACACCTGGCGATAATTTACTCGTTCATCCACACTTTAAGGCTTGCTTTGGACAGAAACATACAGAACACGTAATATATATCTATCTATCTTCGTATCTGACAAATCAGAAACATAAGTATGTATATTCCTAAACCCACATGAGAAAGTAAAAACATAAAGAGTCATTGAATTAAATTGCATTTATTTTATGAAAAATACTCGATTGTTATCTTAAATAAATTAGTAAGTAAATGTTTCATTTATAATAATGCGTGTACTTGGTGTCAGTTACAAAAATTTGTTGTTTACATTTTCTTTTAGCTTATGTTAGGATTCTTATTGTTGTTGCTTTTGTGTTTATATAAAAAACCCTTACACTTTACACTTGCTAAATATTAAATTGTTTTAATAGGACTAAAAAATTTCGTAAAACAATTTTGCAACAAAAACGTATTGCAATTAACTTTTCACATTTCCGTTCTAAATACATATATAAATAAATACCAAAATTAACGTATATAAATATACATTTCTTGTGTTGATCAATGTTGCAGAAATCATTGGCGGAACATTAATAAAACATGTGCTCTCGCTTTCATTATTTTAAATCATTTAACAATTTGCAAACATCTCTCTCTCTTTACATATAATTAAAACCCGATTGTTTGAACAATATTGGCAAATAGATCAATGTGGACTGCGATAGTCACCTATTTCACGCACGCTTACAACTAGATTGTCTATACATATTTATATATATATAGTAGAGCTCGATTACATAATACTAACAGTAAATGTATGCTATAGCGTTTCTAGTATTATAATTATTATTTGATTTTCGAAAATTGGTGTAAATAAACTTTAATTTTGATTTTCTTGCTTTATGCTTAACATTTAAAGATTTCCATGAATTTGTGTATCTCAAAACGTAAAATTGTTTTTTGTTTTTGAAAATTTAACATAGAAATAAAACATTTGATGAATATAGTTTCTTGACAAGTCCTGAGGACTGATTACGTATGTACGTTATGAATGTTATACGAAATTACAATACCACAAAACGTAAAGCAAGTGTTGTTGTGTTAAAATAAATTTGAGTAAAATTAGTTAAATTAATAAAGAGCTGATTAATGTACATACATAAATATGAATATGGTGCTCAATAAATAAATATAATGTATATATAATATTAAAATCAATTTGAATTCAATTAAAGATTAATTTAGATTAGTGGACGTAACATGGAATCGGAACTCAATAATGAATACGTAAATTGCATTTGTTATTCGTTTAGTTGGAAATTGGAACTTGGGCAAATAAATTGGTTAAATACAGTGAGTAGTTGGACTAAAATAGCATCGATGTGTTGAGAAATCTATATTACAATAATAATCATAAACATAACAGAGAACGTTTGTTTTGTTGCAATACTATAGAACTTGTACAATAGAAGTCCGTATTCCGCTGTTGCTTCAAGTATTTGAGAAACAGCCTGGCTCTGGGGTTGGTTGTTGCTTTGTTCTGTGTGTTCGTGGGGAATGAGTTCAGTTGAGGGGAGGAATTGTATAGTAAAATTTGTTGCTAGTAGTTGACGTCTATTTGGCGCGTCTCAGCGGCAATGTAGGACTCTCGGGCGGTGTATCGCCCCCTTGGCTACCGCCACCAACAACAATTTGCTGCAACGAGTGTTTCTTGGTCACACCCTTGAAGGGTGCACCCAGCTTACGTGGACCGCGTGGCGATGCCGATGTTATGCCACTATTCGTATTGGCCTCCATAGCCGCCGTTGAGCCGGCCGAAGCGGATGGCACAATTCCAATCGTTGGTGTTGCATCAATGGATGCATGTACCCAGCCTGTAAAACGGTAATCAGATTAGATAATCTCTGTGTGCGCTTCGATGTTCAAACACCTTTTTACATTTACCTTTGACAGAGGCGCGATTGTGATCTATCAAAGCGGATGCAAGTGGGGCCCCCGCACTGCTAGCATTGGATTCGCGCAAAGTGCCCATGGGGGAAAAGGGTTGAATGGGATTGTAGATGCGACTGGCAAAGTCCTCGAAGGTGGTGCTCTCCTTGTAGCGCGACGAGACACTGTCAAGCGAGCGATTCCGCTCCTCATAGCTTTAAAGGAAATGAAAAGCTTTAATAAATGAGCGTATAAATAAGATAGGACCTTCCACTCACAATTGCTGGTAAAGCGGCAGAGCGGCGCGCTTAGTGCGACTCGCATTGATGGCCGTGGCACGAATGAGTGTAGCCAGGCAGGCGCCACTGACGACACTCTCGTTGGCAAGGGGCCCAAACCATGGCACCTCCGGCTTTCGGTTCACAGTCACACGAAACAGACCATTTCGCAGCGGATACACAACGATGAGGACATCGCAGAATTCCGTTGGCAGAATGTCGCGTCGATAGTCACGATAATGTTCGCTCCAGACAATGTGCACCTCATCGTTGCCAAGATGTCGCGTCTTTAGTAGCATTGCTTCCGATGAGTCCGATGGCATACGCGTTGCCACATGGTAGACAACCTCCAGGAAGGGCGTGGCATAATATGGTGCCGTAGCACCGCATCCCTGTCGCGGCAAACCACCGAGGAACCCATTATGGCTCTCCAGATCAATCTCCCAGCCCAGGGCCGATACAAACATTTCGTACATGCTGCTGCCAGTTGTATTACGCAATATACTCGTCTTATCCTCCTGCCCAGCTGCCACATAGATGACAGCCATTTTGTGTGTCTCGCGGCACTTCTGCAGATCCACGTTGCGCAGTTCCCGCATCAGTTTCTCACTGCGCTGTAGCAGATGCGTGCGTGAGCGTCGCTCCCAACCGGCAAGGCCAAGGTGTGCGAAAAGCAAACGACAGTATTGGAACGGTGTCTCGATGCGACCGGGCGTACCACCACCATTAAAGGAATCAAACGAAGCGAATCCGCTCTGCAACGAGCGCTGATCCGGTTGCAATAATGAGGAACTGGATGCAGATGTGGACGACGCCACAGCTGCTGCTGCCACAGATTGCTGTGCCACAAACTCCTGCTCTCGCACACGCTGATCGAGTATGATGGATATGGCCTGTGCCTCCTGGGCGCTACTCAAGGGACTGCAACTGGGTGCATTGAGTTCCGACACACAAGGAGGCACGCACTCCGGACTCGTGTGGCCAATGTAAGCTAACATATCGTCAAGCTGATCCAGATCGGGTGCCACATCCTTGGCGAGCGGCAACACTCCCGCTGGACGATGTCGCAATGTGTGTCGTGGCAGCTGCAGCTCGTGTGTCAACATGGAATCCATTGGTTGACACAGCTTCGTGTGTCTCGCGGGTCCATCGTAGCGCTCCGAACTGAATTGTGCTTGAGCTGGAGTTGAAGTTCCCAGCGATTCGCCTGTGCGCGGCTCCGAGTACAGTATGGAGGCATCCCAGCAGGCCTTCCCATTGAGGTCACGCATAAGTACCCGCACCTGCTTCTCTGCGGTAACCAGGCCGGCGGTAATGCCGCCCCCAGGCAACTTCAATGTAGGCAACTCAATGAAACTGGCCACCAGACCAGAGTTCAGCATAAACAGTTGCAGATTCTGAGCGTTGACTACAGATGGCAATTCGATTGAGTCGCGACGCTCCAATTGAGTTGAACCTCCTCCGCTGTTGCTGCTGTAAATATCATCTTGCTCCTCCACCATTGAACTGAGGCGTGAGGCACCAATGCCCATGGGAAAGTGACCTAAATGGGTGACCAAATGCATTGACACAGCTCGTGCACACAGACGTATGGCCGAGATGCAGGTCTGAATGGTCTCCGAGGTTTGAAAGCTAGCCTCCGGCAATCGTCCATCGCCTTGTAGATCATCGCCGGCAATATGCATATCGAAATCATCATCGGCCGTTAGCTTAACCCGCTCATGACGCGGCGCACCAGATGCAATTTGCAACAGGACACGCAGCACTTGCAGCACTAGCGTATCGCCTTGTTCGTTATAGGGATTCAACATCAGCGAAGCCGGAATTGCCATGCAGAACTCTCCGAGGCAGAGCATCAACGAGGTAAGCACCACCTTGTCTGCATCTTTGGGCTTTGTCACATTCTGTATTTCTAAAGCTTTGCACAGTGCCGTTATAATCAGCTGTGGCACACGCTCAATGGCCGCCAACTGTCGCCCTCGTTCCGCGCACAACTTAAGCGCATCCACGGCGATGACAGCGATGGTGTGATGCTTGAACTGCAGAGCTTGCAGCAGCACCTGCAACACTTCACGAATGCGTGGATGGAATTGATTGGCTTGCGTATCCTTGGGCAGTAGAATGTCCTTAGGATGCGGCACCGATTGCTGAAACTGACCACGTTGTGTTGCATTGTTGCGCAACGGTTGGGAGAGACGCAAGAGCAGCCACTGCCCCAACTGGCAGAGAGCAATGCAGCGTGCCTTCGCCGAGGGCTCTCGTCGTGCACAGCGCAACATTATATTGAGTATATGATCTTGCAGATCTGGACATTCCATTAGCTCGAACTGCTGTGCCGTCGGCTGTAGCACTGGGCGTGGCAGCAACGTGGGCGGATACGCGAGTAGTGAACCCAAGAGAGCAGCCACCTCAGCACGTGGTGTACTGCGAGTTACTTCCAGCGAGGTCAACAGTATCGCGCTGGCATGCACCAAATCCAGGAGCAGCAGTGTGTGACCCGGCAGCAAAAGACTCAGCAGACGCGGTCCATCCAAGTGCTTCATAATGGCATAGATAAGATCGCGATCCTCTCCAGTGAACAGTTGATGCAGTGCATGATAGAACAAAGGCAACTGCTGCATTCCAATCGATCCTTGGAGGGCCAAAGCGCAGAGCAATTGCATTGCCAGCAGTTTTCCCTTCTTGAAACTGCGATCCAGGGTGAGAGCCCCGTAGCACCAAGGCGCCACAATTGCAATGGGCGGCACCAGAGTCGGAGGCGGCGGAGTGCTTTGATTATCCGTCGAGATTCCCTGATTGAGCTTAATCTTTATCAGATTTTGTGTCATCTCCAGCAGATGTTTGAACACCTGCGCATGTAGCTCAGCTTTAGGAATGCGATTCACATCGCCCAAGGCGCCTAGCATACGTTTCCACATAATCGATGTGGAATCCGGCAGCCAACCAGTCGCTGTGCCGCCAAGCATTATCGAACGCCGCTCCGAACCATAAGCACCGCCGCCAGCACCAAAGCTACCCGAATTTCCATCCTCCAGGCTGCCCGAATCGGCAGCTAGGACATCTATGTGCAGTTGACCATCCTTGATGGAACCACCTTCGATGCCGCTGCTCGCCGTTGGCGATGGACTGCGAGAGCCAGCGCCCTCGCTCTCGTTGTCCCCAACCTGATCTCCATCTCCGTCCTGATAACCATCCACATCGTCTACAGCCTGCTGTGAGCCACGTCTACGTCGATTCTTTCGCACTGGTGCCAGAGAATCCAACGACATGGCTCGTCGCAAATCTTGTGCATTCATGCCGCCGCCTCCAACTGTGTCCAGAGTTTCGATCTTAGGTGATGCTGGCACCACTACAGTACGTCGATTACGGCGTCTACGCGAGTTACGTGCCGCCGAGGCCAGACTGCCTTCGCTATAACTGCGACTCAGCATGGGCGTCAATGGCACCGGGCGGGACAAGCCACCGCCAGTGCCTCCGCCATGCGATTGTGTGTGCTGGTGATGTGTTCGATGTGTGGCAGGTTGCAGCAGTTGTGCTTGGCTCGCGCTGCCTGTTTGAGAGTTTTCATCCGAACGACTGCTGCTCGACTCGGCAATGCTTTCCCGTTCTCGCTGCGCATTGGTGATCGAGTTGCTGGCACTTGCACTCGCAGCATTGCCCGATCCCTGCCAGACACTGCCAATGCGGCGTCTCTTGCCCACACGATCGAGCGGCAAATCCAACAGATTAATTCCATACGTGTAGCGTGAGAAGACTCGTGTCAATGTCTGTATGGTTTTATTCCATTCCACGATCAATTCCTCGCGATGTGTCAGCGATTGCAGCACAGTGAGGAACTTTTCCCACAGCACAACATTCACCGGGACATTGGTGTGCGCCCGTATCCAGGTGACAATCAGTGTTTGAAATATTGCCGAACCAAGTATACTGCCAAGACTGCCAGTCTTCGATCCATTTGCGGGCGGATTCTGATGCAGCACAACCGATGTCACTTGCAGCAATACAAGCAGCAACTGTTCCCATGTTCGTGACTCCATTCGGGTATTCATTACCATGGTGCGATACACGTTCAACACCTTCTTGCATATCTCTGTTTGCTCCTGCAGCGGCGTTGATCGATAATCCCGCGATCGTGTGGGAAAACATATGTTCAGATTGGCAGTGTTGACAAGAAACACATTTGCCGCATTGGTCACGAAAACCTGCAGCACATTCTGCATGCCAGCACGCACCAACTGCTGTTGCTTCTCCTTGTTGCCGCCGCCGCCACTCTGTATGGCGCCCACGTATGAGGGTGTACGCAGTCTCTGGCTACGTGGCGTGCCGCCAGCATTGGAGACTGCTGGCACTGCTTGCTGATCATCGTTTGGATCCAGCAGAAAGGGTGGTGGCGTGCTGCCTGTCATCCAATCCCGATAGACAGCAATTGCCGTGCGAATGGCATCAATTTGTGCCTTCGATGTGAAGTTCAGGAGGAACGCCTGTCGATAGACCTCGTGCACAAAGTTGATGTTCTCCCGGCTCACATAGAACACGTCGCGTACAATGAGTCCCTGCTGATAGCCCAGCAGACGCACATGATCGACGCCCTCGATGTGCAGGGCACAGTCCAAGCGATGGCTCAGCAAACGTTCGTGTGTGAAGCGTGAAACCCAATTGATGAGCACCACAACGCATGAGGCCATTACCTCCTCCTTTTTGTGTATAGAACGCATAACGGGCATATCCAAGCGGGGATTGTATATAGATGTGCTGGCATCGAAGCTGGGCGAGAAGACTGGCAGGAAAACATCCTTGAAACGCTGCAGCAGAAAGGCAAACGCACGATGATCCTTCTGCGCACGATTATCTCGCCAACGTAAACAGGCTGCCGTTTGTACCATGCTATTAAGGAGCACCTCAAGACCATCACGTGGATCTGGTGGCGCTGATTTTTCACTAGATGACGGTGGCAATAGGGCAACCACCTCGGAGCTTTGCACCGGATGTGAGAATGCATTGTCATGGAACACTGAGGCCATGCCTCCATCAGCCTTCATATTGGGATGCGAGAGAAAATCTGTTGAACTGAATTCCGTATCGGGACCCACAACTCCTTTTTGTGGCACAATCAGGCCAGGTATCAGGTCCGCATACATGGCGTGCACATAGCTAGGCGCATTCTCGCCCAGCGTTTGATACCACAGCAGGAAGTATCTGTAAAACCAAAACGGGAATCAGTTTCAAATTGCAACAACAATGTTCGGTTAATTGATTTCACTTACTTGACACCTTCGCGTCTCAGCTTAGGTGAGTTGCCCAAGTGCAGCAACTTTGCCATGATGCGACTGAGCGAATGACATTGCCAACGTCGTGCCAGCAGCTCTGGCAGCAGGCACAGTATCTTCTCCAGCAGCCATAGCGATCCGTCCAGCTCCTCACGGTGCGCCTTGTGCACTGTTAAAGATAAAACACATTGTTAATAAACATGAATTGAACCAATCAATCTTATTTCCGGGATTCCTAAGCAAGCAAATGGGGACGCGCATAGTTCCAAATGAATGTTCAAACATGTGTGAGATGCTGCGAGAGAAGGTGTAATTTTGAGTATGTGCTTTCATAAGGTCTTATGCAAGAACGTACCAGGAAGAGCCTAAGAATTAATTACAGCTAGGGAAGTCTTTAGATATTTCACATTCAACTGAAGCTGAACCAAATGCAGTTAATGAGATGATAGTCTATGTCTATACTAGAATTTACTTTCGGTAAAGGCTTTATCAAGATTTATTGCACATTTCGCTATTTACAATTTGAATATTTATGGCTTAATAATAAACCTGAAAATCTGAATTTGCAGCTGAGCCTGATAATCACGTCAGAGTTTATTAGAAGGCTGATAAAGAGAGATTATAAATGCAGCTATAAGTTCAGTTTTCAGCTTGCAGACAAGGCAAATAGAGTAAAGAACAGCGTGTAGAGGAGAGGAGAGGAAAACAAAATCAAGTCTATGAAAGAATAAATATGAAATGAATGCGACGCAAACAATGGATTGAGTTGTGGTAATCAAAGTCGATGATGTCGTAATGAATTACTCGATAAGTCAATAAGAAAAAACCACACATAAACTTACCAATGTGAAACGGAAGTTCTGCCGCGGAAAAAGGTATATATAAAATAGAGAGAGGGCAAAAAATAGAATAGGATGTGAATTTAGAGTACTTAAGAAGTATCGTATTTCATTAACCAAACAAAATAATTTGTACTCTAATCTCTGCTTTAAAAATAAAGGGGCCAAACGTAATAAACATAGATAAATGAGAATATAAAGAAGGAACTATTATTTTGAATACGATTTGCTATCTAAATTGGCAGAGAAAGAGATTAACAAAATTAGGACAAGTGGTAAAAAGAAGCTTGCACAGAGTAATAACTGAAAGAAAACAAATACAAAATGGAAATTACCTTTTTGCTTGAGATTCGCCTCAGCTTGTATGAAGGTGTCATAGAGTATAAAATAGACATGGCTGTAGTTTGTCTCGAACAGTGATTTCGACTCCTCATAGTCAACATTATCTGCAAAGAAAGAAGGGGAGAATAGGATATAGAAAATGGAATATAGTACAATACATAGAATATAAATATATGATTCACAATATACAAATATATATTTCAGATAATTAACTTGAGTTAGTTCAGTAGTAACTGAATATGTGTGGCAAGTTGATAAGGCAAGCACGTTTCTGCTTGGATCAACAGGTGGTGCCTGTGACGCAACGCGGCAATCGATTGGTCAATAATACAAAGAGCCACCATATGCAAGAATAACGATAACGGATAATGGAATATACGAATTCCATAACTCTATTCTACAACCACAGTTGGGAACATACATATACCAAACCACACAGAAACCCGAAGTCGGAAGCCGCAACAACATTTGATGAATCAGTGCCAAAGCGGGCAAAGCAAGTAGTAGAAAGAGAGGGGGAAGGGGGGCTAGGGAGGTGACTAGGCTGTTGCCGACTTTGTAGCTGTCATCAGCGAATTGCTGCAAAACAGAAGAAAGCTAAATATACAGCGAAAGAGTAGGCCAAGAAACCTTTAAAACTGGTTTGATAGAAGGCCAAAAGAACTGAACGCTGAATGTTGTTGATAAAGTTACAAACAATTTAAGACAAGCACACTGCTACTTTATGAGTGTTTGTGTGTGTGTGCGTGTGAGTGTGATTGTGTAGCAAAAACAGCGTGTATTTCCACAGGCTACAGCAACAAAAACAATGACAGCCTGAGCGGGTGTGAGGCACCTGTTGGTTGTTGTTGTTGTGTTGTTTTTGTTCAATTGCTTCGTTCAATGACACAAAAAGAAAGTTACACAGCAAGCGCGTGCACACACACACACACACACATACAAAGTAACCACTCTGTCGAGAGTTGCTGCGAGTTGAGTTACTCCGTAATATCTTTTTGTTTTCTGTCTCGTTTATCATCATTTCAAATTATGCGTTGTATGTACTGTATTATGTTTATGTATGTCTGTATAAATATATTTCAAATTTGAACATAAACTAGTGTGATTACTATTTGCTAAGATATGCTTTTTATAGAACCCACACTCAGAAAACTACTCCAGCTATCGCACTAACCACAAAAACAAAGGAAACTATGCGAAATCAAGTGCGATGTTTACAGAAAACAACAAAAACAGTTATATACCCCTGCAAAATAATGGCATACACTTTACATATCGTTCTCAAGGTAGTAAGTAACACTTTGTTAAGCTTGCTTCAACTTATATTCATCGTATAGCAATAAGAATCATGTATACCCATTTTCATTTAGAGAGAGAAAGAAAGAGTCGAATTTACTCGTTTATATCTCTATTTTATAATGAATATACCCTCAGTAAGGTTATAAACATGTGGCATTTGCTCTTTGTAGAAAAAGCATAACCGCATTATTTCAAATTTTTTTGTGCTTACCCCCGCCTTGGAAATATTTCAAGTGTTTAGTAGCAACAAGTAAAGAAAGTTATAGTCGAGCGCTTTCGACTGTAAGATACCTTACTTAGATTTCCAGTGCACTCTTTAATTGGTGTATGACACGGTGCAGTTTCTTATAATACTTCCTTGATTCAATTTGTTATATATAGATTTCCAGTGCACTCTTTAATTGGTGTATGACACGGTGCAGTTTCTTATAATACTTCCTTGATTCAATTTGTTATATATATGGATTATATAAATTATATTTATTTCTACCACAATATTTATTCCATAATCTATATATTATATACAGGAATCATATCATCGTTCCGAATATAGTGTCTTTTTTTAGAATATATAGACATCTGCACACAAGTAATATACCCTATTTAGCAGACATTTGAATTGGCGCGGGTATAAAAATAGTAAATTCCTGGCGAATGCAGTGCAAATGTTTTATTGTTCATGCATATGTATATAGATTTTGGCTTGTGTGTGGGTGTTCTCTGGTTCTGTTTCTATTGTTCCTCAACAGGAAATGGAATTAACCTTCGTGAATTAACATTTGCTTCATTTATATGGCAATGTACAGGTATAAACGCCCACCTGTCCCAGCATGAATATGAAATTAACCAGTTTTATTGTGTGTCTTTTAAATAATTTATAACTATTGTAGAGGCGGTTTCATTACCTAATATTGTGCGCAGGTGCCGCAGGCGTGAGGCCGAATCCTTCTTGCAATCCTGTAACTTGGCCGTCGATTTTTTAACATCTGCATGTGATTTCTTCGTAAACATTTTGCACTTGCGTTGCTCTTTTTGCTTAATATTCGCACACAAACATTATTAAACTATATTAAATTCTAATTGGTTTGATTCCGTTGCTAAACAACATAAATAAATCATCACACACACACGTAGTATGCACAGAAACACACACTTGTGCACACTTTCTTTTCGCACTTTGTCCAGCGGAGCACCACCAGAGAGCCCCCGGAGAAATTATTAGCAAAAGCGAAACATTCACGAAGTGACGTTGCTCTGGGTGCGCTGCCTTTTCTGTTGCTGCTGCTGCTGCTGCCACTGATGCTTTTCGCAGTACGTTGTAATTTTTTTCTTTTATTTCATGTCTATACAGCATTCGCTCTCCCAATAGCCCTCAATTGCACACACATAGTGCGGGGTCGTGTAATTGCCAATTCATTTGAATTAGTTATAGTCGGATCTATCGTTTCACTGCACATCATTGAACATTTTTTGCTGGAGCACGGGCACGGAAAGTAAAGTTTTATAAGTTTTTTGTGGAATTAAAATCATCTACGACGCGTTTGTGGTCTACAAAAATTTCGGCCAACTAACCAGGTGGAATGTTATTTAACAGCGACAATAACTTAACATTAACACAACAGAGTCTTAACAGCAGTAGCGATAGTTCATGTTTCGATAATCAAAATATCAAATTTCAATTGTAATAAAATAACTAATTATATGTTTTTTAAAACTACTTAAAAATATTATAATACAATATTATAATGCAATATTAGTGGTCTAACTCTAATGTTTGATCAAAACACAACTGTTCACAATTGACACAACAAATATAAATCGATATTTTCTTACTTTTCAGATATGCCCGTTTGCACATCGATATACATTTAAAAAATGTGTAACAGCTAATATCAATGGCTAAGTATTTAGTAAGTATTAAGTATAAATTAAACTAAGGTATTTTAATGATATTTACATATACTATAGTCACGTTGATCGGTTAAATTTAAGAAAGCCCAACAAATAAGAAAATCTTGTAAGAAATAAAGAAATTATTGTAATTGTAAGAAATTATAAAAATTTCATAAAGTTTCTAATACAAATAAATACCTGATTAACACGATTAAAATTGATTGGGCCACCCTGTTTTGTTTGTCAGTTGTACCATTCCATCGTATCATTTCATTCGAGAGCCCAAATTGACAGACGTGATTTGACATTTTTTGCCGGAGCTTGAGCAAAGAACATCTCTCTTCATCTCAATATAAATTTCAATAAAATTCAACGTCAATTGGCAAATACATAAGAGAAATGTCTAATCCAACTAGTTCATCTGGCCGTCCAGCAATGAATGCAGAACGTATTGCTGCATTAACCGCATATCGCAACAAACTCCTGGAGCATCGCGAGATCGAGTCACGTCTAAAGGCGTTGCGGGATAAGCATAAGGAATTGCAGTTGACATTTCAAAAGTCCGAGGATGATCTGAAGGCATTGCAAAGTGTCGGCCAAATGTTAGGTGAAGTCCTAAAGCAACTGACTCCGGACAATTTCATTGTGAAGTCGGCCAATGGGCCGCGTTATGTGGTCGGTTGCCGTCGCCAGTTGAACAAGGCCAAACTAAAGTCTGGAACTCGTGTGGCCCTGGATATAACTACGTTGACAATCATGCGGTACCTGCCACGCGAAGTGGACCCTCTGGTATACAACATGTCGCATGAGGATCCCGGTAATATCGACTACACGGCAATCGGCGGACTTAGTGATCAAATTCGCGAACTTCGCGAAGTCATTGAGTTGCCGTTGCTGAATCCCGAGATATTTATACGTGTTGGCATCAGTCCACCAAAGGGTTGCCTGCTCTACGGTCCTCCAGGCACTGGAAAGACCCTGCTAGCGCGGGCCATAGCCTCGCAACTTGACGCCAACTTTCTAAAGGTCGTCTCCTCGGCCATTGTGGACAAGTATATTGGAGAGAGTGCTCGGCTCATCAGGGAGATGTTCTCGTATGCCCGTGACCACCTGCCGTGCGTTATTTTCATGGATGAGATCGATGCCATTGGCGGTCGTCGCTTCTCGGAGGGCACCTCAGCCGATCGCGAGATACAACGTACTCTCATGGAGCTACTTAATCAAATGGATGGCTTCGATGCCCTGGGACAAGTGAAAATTATCATGGCTACCAATCGCCCTGATACCCTTGATCCGGCTCTGATGCGTCCCGGTCGTTTGGATCGCAAGTTGGAAATACCATTGCCAAATGAGGTAGCTCGCCTGGACATCCTCAAAATTCACGCAGCTCCCCTGGCCAAGCGTGGTGAAATTGACTACGAAGCTGTTGTCAAACTATCGGATCTGTTTAATGGTGCTGATCTGCGCAATGTCTGCACCGAGGCAGGTCTGTTCGCATTGCGCGAGGATCGTGAATACGTTATCCACGAGGATTTCATGAAGGCTGTGCGCAAGACTGCCGACAATAAGAAGCTGGAGACAAAACTTGACTACAAACCCCTTTGAAGAAGAACACAATGTGTTGCAAAGTAATATAATATATTGATTATATTCCATTCTTAATTATACCCCACAATAAATGAGGACAGTCCTCTGCTAACTTATCTTTGATCAACGCCTAATGCGTTGCATGTTCCACTAAATTGTATGTTATATCTCGATTATAATCATTAATAATTGTAGGGGGACCTCAAGTGATTGTAACCGTAATTTCTTCAGTATAATGAACTACCTAAAAGAAACCGCACGCCGCATAAGGATGAAGTTTGCCTGGCCCGTTGGATTTAGTTCCTGGACTTCAATCAGTAAAATAACATTCATATCCATATGGATTACCATGTTACAGAGTAATCTGTATGGTCTGTTGCCATGTCGATACAGTGTGAAACGTCGAAAGTTCATAATAAGTCAATCGTTGGCCATTTACTGTTTTTGTGCATCCACAACATTTGGCTTTTATTACTTGCGGCTCATCTGGATGGAATATATGGGAGGTCACTTCGATCCACGTGATCCTATAAAGATCTATAGCTACATGAATGTGTTTGTAGCAATATTGAATTACGTGACGCAATGGGCAATAATGCGACCTATTTTGGATTTCCTTAACAATGTACCGCTATATAGTACCATCAACTATTTCAGAATTTCCTTTGCTTCGGTGGGACATGCCTTGATGCTGATAGCGCTGAAAATGTTCGCCTTCCCATTGCTGATGCAGTTCACACTGGTGCTGTACCGAAAGCATAGATACCCGGACTCTAGTTGGATTCAAACGAGTGCAACAATGATCCCCATCGTTCTGAGTAATCAGATAAACAATTGTTTCTTCTCGGCTATGGTCATTTCCAGGGTATTACTGATGAAAATTAATGAGCAATTGCGCGAAATACTCTTGGATGTCAATCGGCTGCATGAGCCAGTGGATTTTCTAGTACAGAAATCATATTTCCGCATGCAACGCTTCTGTGACTTGGCAGACCGTGTGGATGAACTGGCTAGCAAGTACACCCTGGTGACCAGTTCAACAAAGGGGTATCTGCTAATCACATCCTTTTCTCTGGTCATATCGATGGGTGTTTATCTGTTCAGTACCACATTGGGCTTCTATACCCAATATCAGGCACTCGCCGATTATATTATGACTGAGGAATCCTATGATGTACCCCGAGCATTGGCGAACTTTGTGTTCCTAGCAGTTCCCTTCCTGGAGATTGTTTTGCTGGCGCGTGTTAGTCAGGAACTAGTAGGAGAAGTGAGTAGAAGTATTTATCTATAGAATATGTATAATTTTATTCCCTACTCAGGCCAATGTTACGGGAAACTTACTACAACTTATCAATTTGGAACGCGCTGATATTCGGTTCAAGCAAGTCGTGGACGCATTTTGGTTGGAGGTGTGCACTACTAAGTTCAAGTTAATGCCCATGGGTCTGCTGGAATTGGACGGTTCGGTGGTTAACAAGATGTATTCGACAGTAGCTGGATTTTTATTGTTTCTTATACAGAACGATCTGACGTTAAGATTTTCGCTTAAATAATCTATGCAACTAAACCGTTACATGTGACTTGTGGTGGATGGTCGATAACAACCGCGCAACTTGTGGCGGTCAAACGATAAATAAATACTCAACAATTGTGCCTTGCAACACTAAAGCTTTTTGTATCGAACGGCTACTGATTGTAAACAAGAGGGATGGGATTTTCGCTTAAAATAAAGTTAAGATAAAAGTGATTACTATGGCGCGAATTACCTGGCGTGCTAACTCTACACAGAGTGTTTAGTATGTATACACTCCGTTAAGGTGTAGTTATAGTCATTTGATTATTATTTTTACTTCGACGACAGCTCGACATTGCGGTTACGCTGGTCCTACATGAAGCATTGCTGGCACTCACTCACATTCAACGCCCATATGAACACCAGTTATGCCACCGATGTGTTCATGACGCCAATATTCTGGATCGTTGACAATTATACACACTGCCTGGGGCCGGTAAGTATAAAGAACACTTGACTAACTGCGAATTTAACTCATGCTTTGCCTTTCGCACTGTAGTTTTTTGTTGTAGGTGTTGCCCTATTGACTACATCGGTTGTCAGCATTGCCTATTGGATTGGCTTTCCCTTTTGGTGGGCCAAGAGTCAATTGATGACGGTGCTGTTGCTCATAATAGGTAACTGGATACTCCTGAACATTATATTCCACTATGTGATGGCTGTAATAACGCCAGCGGGAAATCCACCTGAAGGCGTCTCCCAGGTGGAGGCAGTCAGCATGTGCGCCAAATGCATTTTACCGAAACCGGCACGAACGCATCACTGTTCCATTTGCAATCGCTGCATACTTAAGATGGATCATCATTGTCGTGAGTTTACTAAGTTTCAAAGTCGGATTTGACTTTTATAGAATGATTTCCCTTATAGCTTGGCTGAATAATTGCGTTGGCTATGCAAATCATCGGTACTTCTTCCTGTACATGCTGTACACAACGATGGGTTGCCTGTTTCTTATTATTTGTGGCTTGGAGATTGGCCACAAATATCTTTGGCTGGATCATAGTGAGAGTTGGACAGAGCTGGAGCCACTAGAAGGACACCCAGTCAAATTCAATCTCAGTGGACATATAATACCTGTTGTAAGTTGTGCGCAGTCTATTTTATCTTCGGTTCTTAAATCATTTCTTATCTTACAGACACATCCACATGAATATGACGACATCCTTCTGCCACCCGCTGTTCACAATCTGCCCACTCCTGTTGAGGATCCAGAGACTTCTTCACCTACCAGACGGCGCGCCCTGTGGTTCATGGCCTTTACCAATGTTGCTGTAGTCATTGCCCTGGGCAGCCTTTGTACTTGGCACGCGAAGCTAATAACACGTGGCGAGACAAGTGTCGAGGCGCACATCAACGAAGCAGAACGAAAGCGTTTGTTGCAACAAAAGCGTATCTATATAAATCCCTATAATTTTGGAACTAAGAAGAACTGGAAATTATTCCTGGGGCTGGTGCGTGGCAGGTAAGCGAAAGTTAAAATAACAAATTTCTATAATTTATTTAACTTTAATTTACTGCAGATCCTTTTGGCGCACTGTGCTACTGCCCTCGTGGCACAAACCGGAAGGTAACGGCATTAGCTTTCACACTGTGCAAGATGCGCCCTTCGAGGATGATTGGCCATAGTCCTTGGACTGTGTTTGAGGCTCTTGTGATTTAGTGATTGCAATTAAACTAGCACAAATAAGTAATTAATTAATACTAGGAATTAACTAAAAATTCCATTACATTCCATACAGCACTTAGTTATATTTATTGCATTTAAAGACTAGGGAAATAACTTGCTGATTGGCAAATACTTCTACTTTTGGTACTTCTTAAATACTTATAATGCAACGCTCAACTAAGTTAAGTTATCGTGCTGTCTCTCTAGTGTAAATAAACCAAAGTCATAATTTATTTTACTAATAAACAAACTTGAAAGCTACAAGGTTGTTTACTTGTTGAATGGTTTCGTTGCCATGGAACCTTGTGCCGGTATGGCAACGTGTTACCCGGACGCCAGAACAGTATTCTCACTGGTTTAGTCGATCAAATCAGTCAAGGGAAGTAAAAGGAAAGGTTTTGAAAAATGTCTAAAGCTTCTGGCTCTGAGGATGAGCCGCTGGTGCCGGATGATTTCGATGACGACTTCTATCAGGAACTTGGCGATAAGATACCCGAGGTGAGGTGTAATTGTGATGCATATTTTAGCTAACATATTTGTATATTCTGTACAGGCCACTAAGGCGTTGCGGCAGAAGGATACGCCGAACAATGCTGACAATGTGCAGCGTCTGCTTATTTGTGGCACACGCTATAAGAATGATCTGCGAATGGAGGAGGGACGTTCGCAGGAGCTACGTGAACAGATCGAAGAACTCGAGGGGCGACTAGAGAATGCTGTGCGTTTAAGCAAATTGGATGCGGCAACCATTGAGGAGTTGCGTGGAGTTATAGGTAAGGAAAGTCCTTCTCCAATGTGGCATAAAAAGTATTGACACTTCTTCTTGGCAGAGGGTGCCTGGAAGCAAAAGGATGCGGCACAGATACGTGAACAAACCGCCCAAGACGAATGCCTGCGACTGCGACAGAAACTGGAGTCATCGGAAGAGATGGTGGTGCATCTTACCGAAAAGGGACAGGCTATGAGGAGTAAACGAGACGATAGCAAAGAATGTGAAAGGCTTAATGCCGAAATAAAGGAACTGAACAAACGATTGCAGCTGCAACGTGTTTATACTACGGAAGTTGAGGAAAACCTACAGGGACTGGAGGCCAAGAGCAAGGAGATGCTCAAACTGCTCGATGTATGTACAGTAATGTTCCATTTTTAATTTGAGTTTTAAATGAGTGTTTTGAATTGCAGGAAACCTCGAGCGATGCTTGCAATCTGAAGCGTAAGAGCGATACACTCAGCAAAGAGCTCAGCGTTATGAAGAGTGAGGAGACAAAGTATGTGGAGCACATCGCTCATATTAAAGCGAGTAACGAGCATCTGACAAAAGTCAAAGTACGTCAAAATCTTCAGATACTTTCGCTGAAAACCAATCTGGAGCATCTGAATACCTTGCACAATAGTACTTGCAATAAGCTGGCGAAGATTACGGTGGATCTGGAGTACACTGTACAAGACCGGGACAAGAATAAGCGCGCCCTTGTGCAGAAAATTAATTTACTTAAAATGCGCGAGGATGAGCTCATCAAGCAGCGGCAAGAGACTGCAAAGTTGGCCAAATCTCAAGAGACCATAGCACGCAAATATGGCGGACTGGAGATGTCCAAGCAGGAGGTGGAACAGGAGAACATGCGACTAAAGTAAGTGCTGCAGTTCTGTAAACAAAAGATCACTATGAATCACTTCACTTTACAGAACTCAGTTGGGCACGCAGGACAAGGAGCTGGAGTCTATGCGACGTGTGGTTCATCATTTCGAGAAAAACAATGAGAATCTAACGAAGGAACGTGATGTGCTCAAACGGGATCTACAAGCAGCAAATCAGAGCGCTGAGCAGAGCAGCGCATTGTATCGGGAATCACAGCACGAGGTACGCGCCCTCACGGACACCGTCAGTAGCATGGATATCAAAATGAAGAAACAGCTCGAAGATATAAAGAGACACAAAAAGGAGAAGTCCAAGAAGCTGGACGAGATTCAACACTGGATCGACAAAGTGGATGTGCTGCAAAGTAGGTAACCTGCTACTTCTTTTCAAGACCTAATAACACTTGATCTTCCACAGATGAAATTCACCTGAAGGAGAACTACGAGATCGAACTAAAGCGTACAATCAGTGATCTGGAAGCAAAGTGCTCCAAGTTTCAGCAGCAGCACGAACTTTTGACTAACGAACGTCAAGCCCTGCAGCGATCGCTACAATCGGCTGAAGATGATCGTCAGAAGTTGCGAGATCAGGCTAGCAATCTTCAGGCACAGATCGAGACGCTAAAGGGCAAGATAAGCTATCGCGATGGAGAGCTTAGCAAGCTGCAGCTGCAGATCGATCGCATGGAGAAGGAACGTCGCCTGTTGCGCAACGATATCAGGCATGCGCAGCTTGGCCAGCAGCACACCAAGGCAGAGCTCTTGGACAAGCGTAAGGAGAACGATCGTCATGCTAAATCGTTGCAGGAGGACGAACAACGATTGTCGAGATTGCGTAAGGATGTGGACAATCTAATGAACGAGAAGAACTCCATCAATGCTGCTCTGACAAAGCGCAATGAGGAATACGCACGCTTGCAGCACAATTTGGACAATTTACAGACTGCCTACGATCAGACGGAGCGTCAATGCAGCCAGTGCCAGGACGATATGCGTCTCATGGCCATCGAAATAAAGAATTTGCGCACGGAACGCAATGTGCTGCGTACAGATCGTGAAAGTGCCGCCGATTTGCGACAAGAACTTTTGCAAATGCAACGTCTGCTCAATCAGGAGCGGATCAAGGCACGTGCATTGCAGGATGAAATGATGACGCCCATGAATGTGCATCGCTGGCGTCTCTTGAGTGGCAAAGATCCCGAGAAAGTGGATTTGCTTGAACGTATACGCATATTGCGTCGTCAACTGCTCGGACAGAATGTGGCAGCGCTGGAGCAGGAACGCGCTCTCAACGAGGCACAGCAACTCTATGCGGCACTCAAGGAGTTTATGCTCAAGCTGCCCAGCCACAGGGTGCAGGCTGAGCTTAATACGGTCAAGGTAGGAGAGAGAGAGAAGAGGGAGATGTTTGTTTTTTAGTGTTTTAAAAGTTTAAAATGTTCTACAATTTTCCATTTGTGAATGACGCTTTTCCCTTTGCTTGCAGGCCTGTTTGTCAGCCAAGGATCGCAAGTTGAAAGTGCTTACGGCCGAGCTGAGTGCTCGTGAGGCAGATGATAAGTACAATGCAGCAAAGCTGGAGGAGATGCGCAGCAGTCTGGCTCTAACAAAGACGCAGTTGGTTGCAGTGAAGCGACGCAAACAGAAGCTACTGGAGGAGCGTCAACTGTTGGAGCAAATGCAGACGCATTGCTACTCGGCGCCGGCTCAGTTGCCACGTACACTTGGTGGCGGCTTCAAAATAGTCAGCAGTTTGCTCTAGAATATAAAATAGATATAAGAAGCCCTCTTAAAGAAAACCTTTCCTTATGTCTGCGACGTCGAGAAGAACGGTTGTTGGGCCAACTTCTCATTATCGGTCCTCGGGTCCTTTTGGTTTTTGAGTGCCTGCTGAAATTGGTGAATGATGACATCCCTGGATTCCAAATCGATCTCATTAATCGCTAGTTCAGCCTTCATTGCGCGTATTTTACTGATCCGACGTTGGTTTATGCGCTTCAGTTCCATCAGTTGACCCATGACATTGGCATCGGGTATATGCTTTAACTGCTGCTTCAGCATATCGTATAGACGCTGGACATCTTGCACCTTGTTCTCCAAATTGACGCGCTCCACACTGAGGCGTAGATTGCGCTTGAGCAACGCCTGATTCTTTCGGATGAGCTCATAATGACTGGGATCCTTGCCACGTAGCACACGCCAACGGTGTATGCGATACGGATGCTTCATCTCCTCCGTGAACACTGCAACGTTCAGTTTTTCACGAATGAGCTGACGGTCCAGCCGCACAACCTCCTGGCGTATGTTAGCCTGCACGGCCACAGCACGGCTCAGGCATTCGTTGGTCATATGCAAATTGCTGATTTCAGTTTTAAGCAGGCGTATATCATCGACTCTCTGATTATATTGGATTGTGCCACGAGTCAGTGCCGACTGCATCATCGACAGTTTCTCGTGTTGCACACGCAGCTCGCCGTTACGTCTCATCATCTGTTGACCCACCAGACTCTTCTCCTTGGTCACCTCTTCCAGGCTGCAGGTGATCAGCTTGAATCGTTTCTCATCCTCCTCAACTGTACGCTGCAGCTGGACACTACGCATCCGCATCTCATTGAGATCGGTGCGCATGCGCTTCAGTTGTCGCTCCTTATTGTGGATCTCAATTTGCTTGTGCTTAACCAAATTGTTAAGTTGATCAATTTGATTTTTTAAAATGGTCGCATCCTTCTCAAGCATTGCCACCTGATTGCACAGTTGACTGATTTGAAAAGATAGTTTCACATTGAGATTCTGCAGATTTTGTCGGTCCTGTTCGCATACAGTAAAGTTCTTTTGCAGCGCCAACTTCTCAGAATGCATTGTGTCCAATTGTTTATTCAGCTGCAAATAGGCATGATTCTTTTTCTGAAGACCATCCCTTAGATTCGATATTTCTTGTGATTTTTCCAATAGATCAGCTTAAATATTAAACAAAGAATTAATTAATCGGCTTACTTATGAGAGCATTGACCTGTATGCATGATGCAATGATTAAGTTGGTCTACACCGCATGCAGGTCTCGATTATCTTACCATCTATGCTTTCAATTTTCTTGTTTAAATCATTTGTTTCCAACTGCAAATCGTTTGTAAGCTTATTAAGCAAATGTATTTTTTGATCCTTATCACTTGATTCTTTGAGTACGACTTTAAGATCTTGCTGCACATCCTGCATGCGATTTCTTTGTATAACTAAATCATGGCGTAAGGTGGCCACATTATCGGAAAGATCCGACACCTTCCCTTTTAATAGTTCCCGAGAACGTTCGCTCTCATCTCGCTGACGAATTACTTCATCTAGTTTAGTATTAGTTGCTTCAAGATTCTTTGTAGTACTCGTTACTTCGTTACTGAAAGAGAATACGATACGAGAATACGATATAGAAAGATAACGGGCCCTATTAAACTCACGTCAATACATATTCATTATCTGAAAGCTCTGCGTTTTTCTTGGACAACTGATGGAAACGTCGATTGAGATTTGCGCGCATTTCTTGACATTTTTTCATATCACGAATATGATTTCGATTTTCTGTTGCAAGCAAATCTCTTTCATGTCGCAGATCTTTTTTGTTAATTTCCAGACTATTAATGCTTTTTTTCAGCCCTTGTATATCATCAGCTTGGCGAGAGAGAGTATTTATCAAATTATTGTTTTTGTTCGTTACTCGATCGATGACACGGTTCAGTTCTGCAATTTTATCAGTGAACTGCTTAAATTCTTTTTCAAATATCTGTAAGTCTTGATTGTTCTTGATTGAGTGTTCCTTCTGCAGAAGACGAACTCTCTCTTCACATTGCTCATTGTCAAGGCGAAGTTTGTCTTCCAACTTATAGTTCTCGTATTCAAGTCTCATGACTCGAGTTTGTTGCTGGTGTATTGTGATGCGATGACTTTCGATAATTTTCTCCATTGTTTCAGAGTAATAGCGCTGGGTTTCAAGTCGTTTCCTATACTCATTTAATTCTAATGCTACCCGATCTCGTTCGTGAAATACATGACTTTGGATACGATCTTTCCTACCAAATTTTAAGTAGAATGATTTATATTTATAGTTTATAAATGAATTGTGTAAACTTATTACTTATGTTTATCTTGGTCATGGCCCGTTTCCGCATCTGGTTTATAGGTCGGCTCACTTAATACCTCTATATGATGACTTCCCTGGAGACATTCACGCCTCTCCGACGCGTCTGTAATGCGCCACGCCTCGGCCAGAGCATCCTTTAGTTTTTCAATCATATCGTCGGAGGTGCATGTTGCCTCAACAGCTAATCTTAACTTCTGTTCGGCACTTTCTATCTTCGTATTGATCATCATTGAATTCTCAAGCACACTGACATATCGAGCATGCATTCTGGCCAATAGATCAACATAGCACTTCATTTTGCCCGCTACAAAATTGTTGATCAATGACAATTCATGAATCAGATCATAGGATGTTGAAAAGAATTCCTCATCCAGATCTTGAACTAGATCCAATTGGGCTACTGCTGTCGGATCATCATTAAATCGTTGTTTGAGGCCACCGAATACTGCAAGCAAAGAGTCTGCTGGTTTTAAATATTTTTTCTTATCGCGTCTTCCGTGGGCTTTCGACATTGCTGCTGGGTGTAAAGGAAAATCTGCAAACAATCTAAACAGACAACAGTGCAAAACAATCAAAGACAACGGATAAGGAAAATGTGTTTGTGTTAAATCAAATCATCTAATTGAAGTAAAATTCAAATGTTAACTGAAGTTAATGAATATTTAAACATAAACATATCGAGCGTGCTCGATTGTGAGACACCTTTGCAATTTAAAAAATAACTTTTTATATTATTTTATGTTTTATTGTGGTCAAAATCAAATGCTTGATAGCTTAAAAAACGTTTTAACATAATATGGATTTAAAGTAAGAACTGAATAGTCGAAAACACACCGACTATATATTTATATACCCTGTACTTCGAACATACTTATTATAGATTTAGTTTTACTTTGCATTGAATTGATTACATTTTTAGAATGACATTGATTACATCGTGGTTTGTCGATCTGTTGGGTATATAAATAACAATAAATCACAATAAATTTAAATCACAACAAATTTGTCGCTAGAATTAATATCTATCAATCAGCTTACTTCACATGATACAAAAATATATACATTTTTATACTCTTTGCATATATCGTGTTAGCTAAATAACAAAACAATTGCAATTAAAAGCATTTCAAATTACCTACGATCCTTTTATTTATTTTAACCCTAATGCAATCCCAAAACCCAAAAGATTTATTGAAATACAAGACTTTCGTATATAATATATATATATATATATATATATATATATGTGTATATCTGTATATTCTTAACATTGGATCGGTACAATGTACGTTCTATAAATGATATGAACTGAAAGCTTTGTTTTTCTCTTTCTATAGTTTTTGAAATGATTTAGTTACATGATTAGTCGCGATAATTATAATACATAGAGCGAAGTTTAATTATTGTACAGATTGATAAACATAATCAGTAAGATAGTCACTTTTTATATTTAATAATAGTAAGCATATGAAAGACAAGACAGTGTATAAGTACTTTTATATGTATATGTATATACGAATATAATAGTATATATGCATTAGCAACTTTAGTGCAGTTTGTCTAGGAATTATTTCTGTATTTAGGCTTTAGGGTTTTACGTATAAAATAAAGAAAACAATTTTGAAGAACGATTGCGATTCACAGTTTGCTTTTTCATCGATTTGCGCACCAAATGGACAAAGTATTTTTTGGTCATGATCTGCGCCTGCAAGCGCCGTTGGCCAGTTCTAAGAGGCGCTAGCTGCCTGTGGCCTATTCGTCTGGCTGTGAGCAGCAGCTGGCGACGTCGCTGTGACATGCACCGCTTGCGATTGACGAACTTCACGCACATAACACTCCCGACAGACACGCACCGCCTTGGTTAGACCATATTTGGGTAGCGGTGCAGATGCATTGGAACAGACGCCACAGAAGACACCACCACAGTTGCGACAATGATGACGTCGACGGAAGGCAGTGAATGCCGTTTTGCAGGACATACAACGTGGCGCTTTGCCATCCGGTATCCATGCTGGAGGTGACAAAGTTGCTGCAGCTGCTGCAGCTCCATTACCAGTTGTTGCCGTAAGCGTAGACGTGGGCGTGGACGTTGGTTGTTCGTTGCTTTGCATGCGACGACGAGTGCCATTTCGTGTGCTGACAGGCGAATTGTGTTCCGAACTGGAACTGGTAGAAGATTCACTCGATGGTGAATTACTGCCGCAGGAATTGTTGCGTTGACGTTGCATTTGCTGCAGCTGCTGCTGCTGTTGTCGTTGTTGCTCCTGTTGTGCGCTGCTCGTTGCAGCTCCATCCTGATCACCTAGGCTGCGACTCCGTGCCACATGATTGCGAGCTGCGTTTGTTGTTGTGGTGCCATTGCTAGAACCACTACTGCTGCTGCTGCTACCGTTGCTGCTGTGATCGTTCACATTGGCCAAATCAATGGTATTGTTACGCTGCATTTGCGCACCGGCAGAATGTCTTGCCGTTGCTGTGCCAGCATTGAACACATTGTCCAGCTCGGGATTGACTTCTTCGGCTGAATAAATGCTTTGGTTAGAGCCGGCACTCTCTTGTATCACATCGTTTTCGGAGGCCCGAAACTCAAATAGTTCCGACTCTTTTGTCTTTTCTGGTATATCAATGACCTCCTCTTGTGCCGAGGACATGTTAATAAGGAACACGCTGCGCAATATCTGGCGCAGGTCAGAGGCGAAATTTGTTTGCAATTGATCGGCAACACCGGCAATGCACACGAACAGGCGATGCAAGAGGTTCTCAGTGCTCCTGTAAGGTAAATACAACAAGTTGTAGGTAAATTTTGTTTGTTATTTACTTCAGTTTAATACTCACTTAAACTTGAGCCGCGCCGTGGTATTGCGCATAGCCAGGGAAACATCGTCTGAGAGCGAGGAGGCTGTACTAGTATCGCCACTGACCGGGCTACGATCTGGTAGCTGCTGCTCACTTGCTGTCATCGTCGTCGTCGTCTCGCAGTGTTCATCCTGGCTGGAACATTTACTGCGTCCACTGCGAATTGTGCGATGCGGATGCGCCTGATGGTGACGATTACTGTTATGACTGTACTCAGCGACCCCTTGTGCCGTTTGAGGCTGATGATTGTGATGATGGTGATGATGGTTTCGATGACTGTGACTGTGACGATGCCGATGCCGATTACCGCGTGTTGTAGTGGTGGTGGTGGTGGTTTCACATACCCCCCGTTGGTGATTTGATTGTCGTTTGTTCATTATCACTGCTACTGCTGGGCAAATGAAGACGTCGCAGTGTTCGTCTTGCAGCCAACATAGCGGCACTTGTACTGGGCTCATCCTCTGTCCATTGCGTCGGCTGCGTTTGTTGCTGCTGTTGCTGTTGATTGGTGGTTTGCTGCTGCTGCTCCTCCATTGCAGTTATGCCAAACTCATCGTCTTCGCTGGCCACGAAGTTGTCCGTGAGTGGCACCTGCTGTGGCTGCAGCAGATTGCCCAGATTTGTGTTCGGTATTAGATACCCAGAGGCACACTCGGCTGCGGTAACAATTGCATTTAATTGTGCCTTAATATATTCATCTATATCGCTATCGCTATCTTCATTAAACTCCTGTTCATCGCTATCCAAAATGCCACACTCTTCCTCATCCTCACCATCATGGCTACCATGATGATTATCATAATCATCTTCGTCATCGTCATCATCATCATCGCTCCAATTAGCCGGCGGGTTTGTTGATGTTGTTGCCGCTGACGAGGTGGATGCCGCCGACGAGGTGGATTCAATCGAATGCGATGGCGTTGGCGACAGTGCTGGTGAGTCTGTTGGTGTGCTGGTCGTCGATAGCGATCGCATGGATGGAGTGCTTGCTCTTTCCTGAGTTGTTGTTGCTGTTGTTGGTGCATTGCCGCTACCGCTACTGTTGTTGTTGTTGCGCTGATCCACAAGGCGTTCCGCCACCTTGGGAACATTTGTTGTGCTTATCTTTTCAGTGCTGTTGCTGTTGTTATTATTATTATTGTTGCTGTTGTGCTCCGGACTCGGCGCCTCAATGCTACTCGTTCCCAAAGGTACCTGTATATAACACAATAATAATAATTAATTAAATTAATTATATTGTCAATTAAGTTGTAACCAAACTCAACAAACCTTTGTGTTGATATCCTCATTTGTGCAGAGTATCTTCTCCAGCTGATAAAGCTCTTGTTTACTCAGATTGAGCAGTAAATCCCTGATCTTTATGAGAATGGTGCGAAAGGGACGAAACATCTCTGAGAGCTCATCCCCAGGCATGTTCATGTTGAGAGGACCCTCGGCAAATACCACCAAACCGGCAACAATCGCCAGACGTGGTATCGAGAACATTAGCCCCGGATCGAAGGCATCCACCATATCCTGATCAAGCAGTCCAATCTTTAGGGCTCGCTGCAGCGTCTCCGAGAAGAGTACACCAATCCACTGTTGCATTTCGTACTCGTGTCGCGATTTAACTTGAACCATCGCACTCACATAGCTCAATTCAAATTCAGCGAACAAATGATCGAAGATCTTTAGACTTTCGTATAGCTGCTCTGTGCTCGAGTCATTGAAGTCCAGATGAAGAGTCTTACTGTTAGGCACATTATTGCGCAGACATTGGTCCCGCAGCAGAACGCGCACATTGCCCAGACTTTTGGTCACCGCTTGAGCCAATGGACGCATCTCTTTGCTTTCCGATTCACGATTCAAAATCGATGAACCGGCAGCCAAACACTCAGCGCCAAACCACAGCTGCCCAGCAAGATTCTCTTGCAACACTTCCTCAGGGAATTTGGCCCGAAAAGCGCGTGGATCACGTTCCTCACCAAGCAGTTCCTCCATTATCAGATTTGTTATGGCCAAAACTTTGTCCTAAAATGTAGGAAAGAAGTAGAACTAAGTTGCCATTCTATGGAAGTGTAAGTGATATATTGTCTGCCTTTACCTGATTCTGGCGCAATCTGCTGACTAAACGTGTACAGCGATCAGGTTCGGCACGTCCATCGAAACTGTCTAGTTCGCTGGCCACCGCAGTCAGCGATCGGTCCGCATGGTAGAAACGTGCCAGCAGGGATTTGTCATCAGCCTGTAAAATGGAAAGATGATGCATTAGTTTAACAAATAACGAAGGTGATATCAGTTTATCAAAGTTAGATACACACAATCGATCAACTCTCGTCTGGCATAAAACCTTCGGCATATAATGTTAACCTTTCTTTCTTATTTCTCCTTCGTTCGTTTCTCTCTTCAGTTTATTTTCGTTGATATTTTGAAAGAACTGAACGGTGAACGGAAACCAAAACGTACCACATGTGTTTATTATAAGGGTAAACAAAGAGAGCAACCTCAAAAACGTCGACTTCACTTAAAAACTGCGCAATTCGATAAGGGGCAAAAGGGGCGGGGCACAAGCTCACAAGCAAGTGAGTGAGTGCGGTAAGCTTGAGGGAGCGCTGCCAAATAACCGAAAGTTAATTGTACAACTTTTAAACGTAAATTATTTAATGAAATTTGTTGCTGCAATTAAACTAATAAAAATAAAACCATTAAGCACACACAAATTTAACAGTTGGTTTTCCTTGAATTGCCAATATGAATCACTCATGCAGTTTGGTTTTTCAGTCAACTCTGCTGCTTGATACATGTGGAAATTTCATTTGTTTACACAAGAATTAAACGTGTAATATGCGAAATAACCTCAGAAGCGCACGCAAGTTAACTTGATACAGACATACAGTCACACATACACCCTCAGACATATCTATATATATACACCACTGGGTACAGTATTAGGTATGAGTCTACATACACGAGTTCATTTATTCGAGTGTGTATGCAAGGCCGTGAGTAAAATAGTTCAATGACTGCCGAACACGTTCTCACCTCACAGCTTTCTCACTCGTCGCTCTCATTCTCTTTCTGGCCAAAAAATATACAACGGAGTTGGGGGTTTTATTTGATTTGGGCTCAAACACAATGATTGCGACACTACGACGCAGTTCGTTTCTTAATCAGCAATCAAAGATTGCCGAAACTAGAGGGGAGTGTGAAATATGCGAGTACTTCAATTTTAATAACAATTCTGTGTTAACTAGTATTGTATTAAATATTATATAGAAGACTTCTCCTAAATGAAACAGTACAAGTTTTAAGAGTTACTACAAAAGTTTATTTAAGATTATGCAAGTGAGATAGCGGCGGCTTTTGAGGTCAAATTCATATCATTTTACAATTTGAAAGGCTCATTCCTCTAAAAACTATATGGATTAAAGGGATATTCATTAAGAAGGTATCCAGTAGGTGTGTATCCAGTAAAAGGGTATCCAGTAAAGGGCTATCCAGTAATGGGGCGTCCAGTATAACACGGTAACAGTAAGGGTATTCAGCAAGAGGGCATCCACTAATATACATATGTAATATACATACATGTCAATTTGATGAGCACACACAAGGTGCTCAAGTTGTGGTTAGGTCATTATCTAGCTTTAGGCGCACTTGACATTGAATATATGTACGTTGCGAAAGGTCATTTCTTTTCTGGCACTCAATCAGTCTATCATCAATTGGCAAAGAAATGCTGGGCAATTGAAAGGCTTGATTACTCAGAGCACAATGAGAAATTTGATTGCAAACGAGGTAGACACCATACTCATGTTTTTAAGCGCGAATCACACATTCATTCACAAACATACATATGTACGTGTGCGTATCTGTGTGTGTGTGTGTCTGAATATGCAAATGCACATCTGAACGATTGTGTAACACAGAGAACAAAGAAGCACTCTCCGGTTCCACGAAACGGCGGCACCTGCCGTGTTTGGTTAATTGCCAATTAGAACGGTTCAATTGTGTCTAAGTTGCCGGGGTTAGACTGTTTAGTCGATCGACAATTTCGACATTCTATACAAAAGGAAGGTATATTAGTTTTGTGAAACAGGCATTTGGTGTGACAGACCCCAACACGTGAATATATTTTTCCAATCAATCTGTTTTAGTTTGTCGATGTCACTTATAATTAGAAATACACCACACTTCGCATCAAGGCTCCATTATTCATATATTTCTTACGATATAGGGTATCTAAAAATCGAGTAGACGCCTCAGCATCAATCTGTTTCTTCTTTCAGACTTCTTTGATCAATTGAATTTGATTGCCGGTCAATTTGCCACTAGAGAAGTGTCAAATTTAATAGAATAACAGACGGTGAGAAAATAATCAGTCAAGCAACAGGCAGGCGGGTATAGTTCGTCCCAATTTCAATAAATTTACTGGCACATTATCAGACATTATCTTAGTATAGTATGCGAGGGTATATAATACTCATATATAATACATATGAATGTTTGTTTGTATGTGCATACATGCATACATATGTAAGTATAGTTATTCGAGTGTTTACGCTGCCTTCGAACACACATAAAAATTTCCACACGATACTTTGGAAATGCAATCTGCAATTATTATTATCTGGCTTTGTCTTTATTTCATTTTTTTTGCACTTTACCGTAGTTATAAAAAAAATACAAACAGGAAACAAACAGAAAATGAGAATAAAGTAAATGGGAATAAGGCAACAATAATATGAATCATAATTAAATGAAGGCAACTCAATAAGTAAACCGTAACGAAAAGCCATAGTGAAAATAATGAAAATATATCGTATATAGTAGTAATATCATAAAACGTATGATGTAAATAGTAAACAAATTATGTAAAATATACTTCAATACTACTGAAACTTCCAACTTAATCATAACACCCTTGAATATACATTAAAGCTTCATCACACACACACAAATACTAGAATAACCAAAAACCTATTTCCACCTCCGATAATTTCAATGCGAAATATTGATTATAAATCATTCTCGGAGTGTCGATAATTGGGGAATAAATGAGTGAAACATAAGTGAGTCACGGCCATATTGACAATTAATTAATTTATCAATAAATATATAATAAATAAATACGTAATTTCATATATACAATTCATCACGTTAAAGATTGACAAAGCTATCATCTTCCCACTCCCCACAGTGCTTATTCTCTGTGTGAAACAAAGAATATCTATACATAAGAGACAATGAAAATTAAATCAGCTCGTAGAATTATGACAAAGTCACAGTGGAACGTATACGACTATCAAATACTCTGCCTTATATTTTCAAAGCCCTAACCAGCCAGTTTATCAATAAGAAACAAGTATTATGTACTATATAAAGTACTTATGTGCGATGAAAGAAGTTTTTAATAAACTCGAACTGCACTTGGTATACAGGAAACTCTTCATGTTAATTGGTGTCTCCTCCATACAGGGTATAATAAGCGAAAACTTTTATTCGTAAATTTTGTACTTCCTGAGAATTAAGATGATTTTGTCCGCACATTTTAAAGTGCATTCAACTTTCAAAATTTGCTTTAAATTTCCGTAATACACTCGTAAAGCGTTAAATTTCTATATCCTTTCATATGCGAAAGGGAAATGCACTCGAATATAAATGTGTTTTTAATGCTTAATTTAGGTTCTACTTTTATGTAGTATTAACCATATGAACTGACGTCAAAAGCGGCATTTATTAGATAATAATTTGTTCAATTTGTTAACAAACAAACCAGAAAATTTGCATACGAAGAAAAGGCACATAAGAGACAACAAAAGAGATGAAGAGATAGCAGAGCTATAAAGCATAAAAGAAGAAAAGGTTCAATCAAGTTTTCTTGCGCTAATTATATTTAATTGCTGCATTTTCTTAAGAACAAACTAGTTCAGTTATTTATTAAGATCTTGTTATTTCCGTCGATCATTCATCAGACAAATTATGTAGATTATGATTACATTAAATATATGTACCTTATAGCGCCACGTACAACGATTGAAGGTTAAAATTCCCGAAACGCAGTTCAGACAAGCGATTAATAGTTCGATATTTCATATGCATATGTACGTTGTTCGTACTCGGAAGTGTCGCGGCTGGCCTAGCTAGGTGGGGGGCGTAGCTATACGCTTTTGCTTTTGTTTGCAACACGCGTAGCTTCAGCACGGAATTCCCTTCACGTCTATAGCCCCGTCTGTCCGCCTGTGGTTACATTCGCTCTGACTCTCTGTGATACCCGAGCTTCGTTTTTGTTGCGGACTCTCGACTTAAATCTCATTGATATTCCGGTCATCTAGAGCGTGGTCTTATGCAATGTTGACGCTTTCGAACTGTTGATAAGCAGCAGCAGTAGCAGAAGCAGAGCGACGCGCTCTGTAGGGCAGCGCTAAAGCGTTACTCTCTCGTCAATAGGATTAGGTAATACGAGTTGTTAAAATGTGCAATCTTTATTGGAAAGCAACAGAGTAGAGCAGCTGGTGAGACTGAGACTGATTGTCTGCTGACCAGTGTCGAGCTAGTCAGAGGAGGACAGAGACGCAGTAGACGGAGCATTGCACTCCTAGCGATGCAGACGACACTGCGACGAGATCGATTCAATGTGGGAAATGGGAAAGTTTCACCGCTTTTACTTTTACCATTGCACACAACGATCGCCAGACATTTGTTATGTTGATGTTATTTTGTGGATTGGAAAATATTGCTGTCAGCAAGTTGCACGTTGTCGAGCAAAAAGTGTTAACGACAAATAAACAAGAATTAAAATATTGGCGCAAACATGATTGCCCCTCAAACCACCTGGCAGGCGAGCAGGTAAAGCACCTGAAGATGCCTCTGTCTGGTTTGGGGGAGATTGGTGAGAGGGCGCCTCTAATCAGGCTCTAACGAGACTTATCAACAACTGGGCAAACTGACAGCTGTCGAAGTGCTGCACAGCAAACAGATAACAGAGGTGAATAGAAAGGTGCCAATAGATAACATTGTCGGATAGTTTTATTTATTATATATAGACGTATTTGAATATAACAATTTTTTTATAGCCTGTCTCTTGCAGATAATATATTAATTCAAGCGCGTTGCCTGTCGCCACAGATTAGGTATATAAGTACATATATACTTTATAGGGTCAGAGGGTGCCAACAAGGCAAGGCTGGAAGTGTCCGCAAGTTTTGTATTGTATGTGTGTTTATGCACAAGTAATCAATCCCTACAATATTGTTATAATATAAATTCTTTTTACTAGACTCACATGAGTTGTAAAGAAAGCCGAGTGGAATCTTTTTCATTGGTTTTAGTTTCATCACAATGTGGACAAAAAAACACTTTGATTAATTTACTTGGCATACCCCGCAACACAACAACAAATAAAATAGTTAAGCACAAAATCTTTGCGGTGATAATATCACGTGCTATCAATTTAGATTAGCACCTTCGCGAAGCTGAATTGAGAGACAAATGCAATGCTACAAATTTGTAATGGAAGTCCTCACTTAGCCTAGGTAACATGTCAACATGGCCCAAATTTTATAAACTAACAGATAAGAAAGGAGGACAAATAATTATTACAATTAACCCCTCTTAATTTCGAAGAAAATTTAAGATCAAAGGGTATAAGTCTGTCGTCAATTCAAAACTAACCTTTCTTTCTTGTTTTTCTCGTTTTACTCGTTTTCTTCCACTTTTTTCCATATTCATTCCATATTACATTACGAAATGTATTTGGCCAGTCGCTCAGTTACCGTTTTTGAGTGTCATGACAGACCTGCAAAGGCCCTTGTACTGTCTACTGCCACTCGCTGCTCTGAGGTTGCAAAAATGTCTTAATCTTTCATATTTTTTTCGTTGTTCCATCTTACAGCTTTCTTTAGGTCAGGCCAAATGTTTTGTAGCTTCTAATTATAACTCTATGAAATACTTTCGCCGTTTGTCCTACTTTTATGCCTGCTTTATGAAACCACAATTCACAAGGCAGAGAGATTAAATACCAAACTGTAATTGTATAGTGAATATAGTCACATACAAACAAACACATGTATAAATACATATGTATGTATAGTATGTATGTGGTTCATGTTTCCAGTCTGACTACTTGGAAGGGTTGTACAGTGCTGCTCACACAATAAAGTTAATTGTTTTTCTCCCAACTCATTATATTATAATCTAACATAACATTGCTAAATCGTGTGTTGGTTTCAAAGTATTTAGAAAACATTTTTAACGCATATTTCGTTCAGTTTGTTCCCTGTACAGATTGTGAAATGGGCAGCGGCAATCAAAACGTCAAGCTGATTGACAGATTGACGCATTGATGTGCGATTGTATTTCAAGATCAAAACAAGTAAGGAAAATTACAGTAGAGTTAGCTCGACGGTAAGATACTCTACTGCTAACCTCTAACACTAACAGAAATAAATACTCAAAAGAACTCAACAAATACGCACCTATACAGACACAAAATTCTGCAGATGAAATATGAAAACCTCCACACAAAATTAGGTATCTTTCTTGGTGAGTAATCTACGACAGGGTATTAAAATGTGTAATGGGGGGAATACCAGCACTTTATAGCCGTGGGGGAAAGACTTTTTATATTTTTGGAACAGTCCTAATATATTGGACGTGTATTTGTGTGCTAAATTTATATTTTCCATGAAATTTCTAATAGTATTTTCATTTCGTCTAACGTTTTAGGCTAAAAATACCCAAACATATATATTTTATTCAATACGTAATATCGGTTTCGTTTTATTTGATACGACCGCTTTAGATGGGGTATTCCATGTAATTTTCTACGGCCTTGCGAAATAATAGATTTCCCAGTAATTTCAGAGTCATCTCAGGGAATTACTGACTTATACACTCACATACAGTGGATCTAGTGAAAACCATACCCTTATTTAAAAAAAAAAACAGACTCTTCACACACGAACACAGTCTAACAGTCTAGTTGGACTGTTTTTGTTGTTGTTTCTATTTTATAGTGTGTGTGTTTAGCACATGTTTCCAATTTGAGTTGAGAGAAAATGTTAATGCAACTGAATTTGTGTTTGTGTTGCTGCTGTTGTTGTTGTTGTTGTTGTTGCAGTTACTGCAACGTATTTGCCAAGTTCTGCCAACCACAGAGAATTAATCATGCCAGCTCCAAACTACTACGACTTCAGCGAATGTGGAAAGTGCTGGTAAAACGCAGTTTGCCGCTGTGAACGTGTATGAGTGAGCAAGCAAGCAAGACGGTGAGCGGGGTCGGGGAAGTGGGGGAGGTGAAGTCAGCACTTATAGCCAGGGTCGAAGTAGCGCAGCAATGACGTCATCAGCGCACGAACTAGTCGTGTAGTTGCAGCAGCAGCATTTTATTTTGTCGCCTCGCAACCCTACATAATGTACATACATACATATGAACGTATGCTATATATAAGCTGTTGCTCTTAATTAATTACAGGTCTATCTTAGTCTTTATTTTCTTATTGCCTTCTTTGTTTTGATGATAAGGAAACCAATACAACTATAACTACAATTATCATAAATAAGCACAAGAGTTTGTGTACACACAAATGTAAATTAGGTTATCAGGCGCGATAGTTGTTTTTATGTAAGTAACACACTCACACATGCATACACATACACTTACATACATACTGTGTACTATATTCAGTGTTAGTTAACGCACCTTTGGTTTATTCAGCCACTTGCGAAATGTATCCATGGTTTAATTGTTGCAGCAGCCGTCACAGTCAGCTTTACAGCTGTTGACACGCCTTCTCTCTCTCTTCACCCTTATCCTCCACACTGTTGTCGTCTGGGTTAATCGTTAATCGACAAGTTGGCGCCGTTGATGTGTTCCAATAAATATGGCGTCGTCGCTGACGTTGTCGTCCTTGCCCAATGCTTGCTCGAAGCACCAACACAGACATACAGCTACAACAATAACATTAACGAAAATGACGCGTACACCAAAAACCAAACAAAACAAAAGAAACACACAAATAAGAGAGCACGACAATAACAAATGTGTACGTGTGTGCGTGTAAGTCTTTATGTGTGAACTACGTTCTGTTTGCTGCTTGGCCACACTTAGTTCAATATATCCACGTTGAGTGTGTGTGTGACTGAGTGTGCCTGTGTATGTTGATTCAACTTGACTGTGTTTTGCTACTGTTGCATTCGCGTTTGTTTTTGGTGGATTTTCACTTTTTGAGCATTCCAAATGAACTTTACCGAAATTTTCACTTTTTGTATAATTTAAAATTGCTTCCTCTCATACATTTCGTGTTATAATATACTTTTTGTGTACTGTCGAGTGCTAATTTTTATTTCTTATTTTCTTTTGCACTTTGCTTCGCTTTGACTTTTATTCGTATTTTGTATTCATATTGTCTTCATCACACACGCGTGACTTTTCTGAGCTCTAACACCATTCGTATAACATTATAACTACATTTCTCTGTGTAGAAATTGCGTCGATTTGTTAAAATTTATAAAATGTGTTAAAACTGCATCGTAACACAATGGGAATATTGGCTTTTCTATTGCGAAAATAGCGCTTTAAACTCCGCCCAATCTCGTCGTTTTCACAAGCGATGCGTGTACATGGCGTTCAACGATTTTTTTCGACTAGCAGCTGTTAAAGTTTTTGTTATTAAAAAAATGTTAAAGGTATGTAAATGGACTGCTCGATTACACCAGCGATACCACTATCGATTAATCGGCCTTCATTAAGTTCAGTATGCAGCACACTAACATTTATGTTAACAACTAATAATATTATTCGAATACAGGTGTAGTTTTTAAACGGAATCAATTTCCCATAAAATTGCAAAATGTTATTTTACTATTTTTTTTTTTTTTACGAAAATCTACCTGCTGCACAAATTTTCCCCGTTGTGCGTCGGTTGTTTTGCTTCTGCTCATTTTTGCGTTAACAGACTGTTAACAGTAGCCATTAAAGAATAGGCAGCATTGGCGAGAAATTCAAAATATTTAAATAAATAAAGAAACATGTGCTTTTTGGAAATTGAATTATTTGCTGTAGCTTTTAATGTACATATTTTGATGAGATATTTGTGTGTGCAAAATATTATGTAATTAAATTTGTGATTCTACTGTATGGCAATGCGTCGAAAATGATTGTTGAGCGGCCCCTCGTCCGAGTAGCCAGCGATCTCCTGAGGAATAATGCCGGACTCTTCAATGGAGGTGCATGGGCGGCACATGCATTCCAGCGGTGCCTTGGTTAAAACCTTCTTAAACTTTCGTTCACCATGTTTGACTTTAGGACAGAACAACGAGACGGCTGCCTCACGCTCTCCCGACTCCTGACAGCACATACAAGAGCGTTCCATTTGCCAGATTTTACTGCCAGAGACCTGAAAAAAATGAATCGTATAGCATATAAACTCCAATCTATATATTAATCTATTTCACTTGTATATAGCTTGCACAGCGTCCCACACAGGCGAATGATGGAATTGGTTTGGGTACACAGCCAGGATACTGTAGAACATGTATGACGGGCGTCACCTGACAATCGTCTCCAAGATGACCAATATCTACAAATGAAATGGATCATTTACAATATAGTAGAACAGCAGTATCGCCCACGTTACCTGATGATATACCGTTATCATTGGTGGCCACCGCGTTGTCAGCCTGTGCCGTGCATAATTTAAGCAGGCTGACTAGCACATAATATAACAAAATCAGCGCAACTATCCGATTGTTCTCATTGAGCAGCATCTTGTTATCACCCGCAAGTCCCGTTTCCCGGCTAAATGGAAAACCCTTCAGATGGCCTTACGCCTTTTATACATGCTCCACTGCATCACCATGGGCAATGCCCGCAACGGACATCACTCTAATGGCAATCCGTTCTACATGACTTATTGCCCAATAAAGCACGCCCAGCGCAACCTCTTTGCCTAGTAATTGCATACATGAAAACGGCATTTGTCCCGCTGCGCTTTTGGGCTATATTGCCCCCTACATACGCACAAATCGCCCTCCAAACATTGCTCCAGCCAGGAAAGTCTTTACCGACATTTGAGAATCTTCGCATTTCATTCGTTATTAGTCCCTCAGTCGGTCTAAACGTCCTGAAGCACGTTCCAATAATTTCAAATAAATAGTTCTTCAGATAGTTTCAAGAAAAAACATCGTACTATATCCCCCGGGTGAGTTACATGTTAACTTAACTACAATTCAAACTTATTTCTATTCATTTCTGTTTATTCAACTTCTATCTTGGACCATCTAGTGCTCCAATCTATGGTAACTATTATTTTAATCACGAACCGTCCATAGTCCATTAGTAAATATTTAATACAACCGCATATTGTATCTGCGGTCGAAACTAAACTTCGGAGGAAGTTGATATTGTACGAATTAAAGGTAAGTTTCCCTTGAAACCCTCCAAAAATATTGATAATAAAAAAACCCAAGTTTATCTGATTCCAATAGAAGAATGTAGGTTTTTATGATTTATATAAGTTCTCTAGTTCTTAACTGTTAAACTTATGTAGAAGATGCAGCTGCACCTTTGTAAAAGTATTATAAATTATATAAAAGTTTAACCCGATCCAAGCTATGGCAACTAATACATTTATATCGCTCCGATCCGTTCACGATCCATTAATAAATCAAAATTATAACTGACCGAAACTATTGTGCTTTGTCTGTCAAGTTGTCAGGAAGTTGATATTGTAAGAATTTGAGGTAAGTTCCACTGGAAGCCCGCAATAATATTTATAATAAAAAGTACCCGAGCTTATATGATTGCAATAGCTACTCAACTGAGTATTTTATATGGTTTATATTTGCCGTTGTAGCTTGCAGCCAGGTTATCTGAATAATTTATTAACCTTAAATGGGCAATATATAGACAAATACTTTTATTGCACTTATATTTATTTCAACTTAGCGCAGCAATGTGACCAGGGCCACAAGCAGGAAGATTAGGAAATTGAACGCGCCGATTACCACGCTGCCGTTACGTATGGACAGATAATTGCGGAAATGTGCCAGCTTATCTTCAGCCCAGGCCAAGTTCTGCTTAACGGTACTCTCCGCTGAGGTCAGCGTACTGGCAGCGGTGCCGAACTTGGAGGAATTTGCCGTATTGAAGTTTTGCAGTGCCACATACTGCGACTCTTCAGTAAAGCGCTCAGCAATGTCTGAAATGGCTGTGGCAACTGAAGAATAGCTACCCATACTGGCAAGAGGAAGAGAATTGTATAAATATGAAGCGAATAGTTTAAATTCATTTGACTTACGACTCTGCAAGTTTTTCGAATTGGCCCGTGACCAGTTGGAAAACGGTTGTCACATTCTCATTGGTGTAGAGTTTGGACAGCACGGAGGATTTGTCCTGGCGTCGAATCTCATCGGAGAGTACAAGATTGAAGACTCGCTCGATCAATGCCTCAGTCTTCACACAACCAAAGGAGTTCTGCAGTTCTATCTTCTCGGTGGCCACAGTTTCTGTCTTGAATTTCTGGTAGAGTGCCTCGAATTCAGTGGAACCACCTTCACGCAGGGCCACACAATAGACAACAGAACGTATATTCTTGGGCACATTAGACAGTGAGTTGAAGTAGCTCTTAGCCTGATTGATGCAATCGTTATTGCCATACCGACAAGACCAGGATAGCACCTTGGTACGCAACAAGATTTCGAGGGCGGTGTCATTAGCACTTTCAACGAATCCGAGTTGGTTGTACACCTTCGAGGTCAATTGTCTGATATACGTGCTGAACTCAGTGATATCTGTGCCCAGACGTATGCTCAGGTATTTGAAGCCTTTAAATGCTGATGACCATGGTATGTAATTGGTTTCCGTTTCCAAGTACTCCAGAACTGCCAATGTCAGATCGTATGCAATGTACCCGGCTCTGGCCAAGTTAAGCAGATCGTCAACGATCTGCGCACGATTAACCTCATGAATACCACTCCAATTGGCCGCCGCGAGTGCATGGTGAATTGCATGCCAATTGCTCTCAGTGTAGTTGACACGATAATATCCAGTCTCCTGAATATTGGCAATCACCCAGGTGGCATTGCCGCCGAAGTTCTCAGTGTGTGAGGTGGCGTTGTAGGCCAATACGAACTTTGGCTTGGTATTAACAAAGTTCTTCTCTATGCTGGTGGTGTAGCTAATGGGCACAGTGTAGCGCAGCGAACTATTCGATAAAGAGTCATTTGCATTGATCAGAAAACGTTGCTGGGTGAATTCCACGCTTTGTCCGTCAGTCGACAATTTGGCATTGATCAGAGGATAACCAACTTGGGTCGTGTAGTTGTAGAAGATCAGTTCGGCGCTGCTGCGGAAACTGTCCTCTGGCCAGTTGACGAGCCAAGCATCCAGAAGATACTGTGGCACAGAGGTTTCCAATTTGCTTTAGTAAAAAAAGAAAAGGAGAATTGATCAGAAAAACAATGATTTATATGAATACAGATACCTGAGTACTATCTACTTGTTCTTGAATAACTACTTTGATTATTATGCGATTTATACCAAATTTAGAAAGGAATGAACTTTCTAGTTTTAAGATTAGGCTTGCGATAAAATTTGGATGTCAACTTACTGTTTTTCTAGATATTCCTGCAGAGATTTCTGGAAGTTTGCAGTGCCCATGGTGTGTTCGATCATGCGAATGAATGTGGCACCTTTGTTGTACGAGATGCTGTTGAACATGCGACTCAAATGCGCTGGCGTGAATGTGTTGGGGTCGCTCAGTGGATTGGTGGCATTGGTAGAATCCATAGACATAACCGATTGTATTTGATCGACCACGAACTGTTTCTCCAACTCCCATTTGGTTTCAACAAAAGCAGTACCAAAGTATTGGAAGAAACGAGCGAAACCTTCGTTAAGCCAGGTGTAGCTCCACCATTCACAGGTGACCAGATCACCGAACCACATGTGCGCCTGTTCGTGAGCAACCACAGCGGCAATAGACTGACGAGAAGACAATGTCGTTGCTGATTCGTCAACCAATAGACTACGTTCACGATAGGTGAGCAGACCCCAGTTCTCCATAGCACCGGCTGAGAAATCAGGTATGGCAGCCATATCCATCTTATCATTGCCCATGCCATAGTAGTCCTTGTTCAGATATGAACTCATTGCGTCCAGTATTTCACGACCGACATTGAAAGGGTACTGGGTCTGTGCATAGAACTCGGGACGTGCGTACACACCGAACTTTTGGTCCTTGCGTGCTGTGAATTCCGAGACAATGAAGGCCAGCAAGTAGGTCGACATTTTTGGGGTCGTCTTGTAGACATCCAAATAATATTCACTGAGGGACAAGTGTCAAATAAATATGAAAAAGAAATTCACTTGAATATGAAGATAACTTACGACTCATTGCTGGGTGTTGAGGAAATTTGCCGTGTGTTGCTCACACTGCTGAAGGTCTGATGACGCTTGATGGTAACATCAAAGGTGGCCTTGAAGCGTGGCTCATCGAAGGAGGGGAAAGCACGACGAGCGTGATGGGTTTGGAACTGTGTCGATCCCAGCCACTTGGTCTCATTATTATCGTTGGTATAGTAACTGCGATAGAATCCCTGCATGTCGTCCTGCATGAGACCCGTGTAGACAATGTGCAAAATATACGAGGTATTTGCTGTGAGATCTTCGGCTGTAGTCAGATTCATAATGTCGGTATCAGTGTTGGTAGTACGCGAAACAGACAGAGCCTGTACAGTGGGTGTTGTAGCAGCTGATGCCGGCTTATCCCAGTATTCCTGGGTTATATAAGTTAGATTCTTCGAATGCAACGAGATGACACGAGTCGTTGTCTTAGGTACAAATTCGATAAAGACCTCGCCATCGAAGGTGAAACGTTTGGTGCCATCAGTTTCCAGCAAATAGGGACGCAGCGTTAGGTTATAATTGACCGGGTCAATATTCTGCGATAATCTGTATTCCTCGTTTGCAGTGGCATATGTTGTAGGCGGCTGCAGTGCCTTGGTGTCAGCAAGGACAGCTGGCAAGCAGATAGCTGCCAAGAGGACAGCCACACGCAGGACAAACATTTCAACTGTAAATTGAATAGCGGAATTTTCAATTAAAACCAAAACGCCTTATCTATAATAATTGCCTTGTTAAATTAGTCGTGTATTTCATCACGTTATACAACTGATTTGCACTCACTTCAGATTTACTGAACTTTGATGTTTGTTACACTTTTTTTTTCTTTTCTTTTTTTAACGTACACGTACCACCGGGACGCGATTGGGATACTAAGCCCCCCTGGTGATCGACGGGACTATTTATAAGCTTTGTAGACCAAGTCTATCAACGATTTATCTCTAGCCTTAATCATTTTATTTCAGTCAAGATAATGTATACATAGATTAAACGACGATTACGCTGATAACAGAACAAGACGGTGATTTACGTGCCCTGCACAAATACCTAGTATATAGTATAAGTATTATTTATATTTGTGTGAGTATAAAGGATACGGTTACTATACGGCGTCTCGCAGGACGTCCAGGGAAAAGGAAGCAGAAGCAGAAACTACGCATAGAGAAACTATATGAAGTGAAGCCTCGAAATGAAATAGAATTATTTAGGAATCATTTGACTTATTTGGATTATTTCGAAAGACAAAATTGTTAGTTTCTTAATCTTTTATATACTTTATATAAACATATGTACATACATACATATAAATCTTTGTAACTGTAATTAGAGGAATCGTTGATTGTGTAGATTTTTAAAATTTTTATATGTTTGCCGTTGCGTTTAGCAGAGATCAATGCCTAGTAAAAAATGCGTAAAAAAATTGTATTCTTGCCTCAAACTACATAAATCGTTTTATACAAGTTCTTGAATCATATATTATATATTTTGATATGCTCACGAAATGTCTAACAAAATTAAAACGTGAAAGTGCAAATTTAAATAAAAGTGAATTATAGAAAAATGTATTATAAATTGAACATTTAATCCGATCCAAGCTATGGCAACTAATACTTTTATAACACTCCGATCCGTCCACAATTCATTAATAAATATATTATAGCTGCAGATACAATTGGCCGAAACTATTGCACTTTGTCTACTCAGTCAAGTTCTCATTAAGTTGATATTGTACGAATTTGAGATAAGTTAAACTGGTAGCCGGCAATAATATTGATATAATAAGAAAAGCAACACTCGCGCCTCAGTGGGATACCCTTCGACCTATGTTCTAGTGTAGTTTAATTTGTTAATTTCATACATACATATGCTTTAAACATGCTTTAAAATTATTCCTGACCGATGACGCTCGCGCTTCGCACTCGCCTACCTCCCTTGCTAGCTGACAAAAGCACTTGTTTTTATGCTCATACTTTCTTAAATAACTTGTGTTTATTTGTCAGATTAAATTAAATTATTGATTTGCGGGGACGGTGGGCGTGCACCTAACATTTGAAATAAACTTGATCACAGGAGTCTTCCTGCCAAATTTGGTAAGTTCAGCTTTGATAATAGCTAAATTCTGTGTGTTCACACAGACAGATAGACATGGATCAATCGACTCGGCTAGTGATCCTGAGCAGGAATATATATACTTTATGGGGTCTTCCACACCTCCTTCTGCCTGTTACATACATATGCACAAAGTTAGTATACCCCTTTTTTGACCATTTTCAATGGTCGAAGGGTATAAAAAGTACCCGAGTTTGTATGATTGCAATAGATTAGTTGAGTATTTTATATGGTTTATATTTGCCGTTGTAGCTTGCGCTAGGTTATCTGGATAATTTATTAACCTTAAATGAGCACTGTATGGACAAATACTTTTATTGCACTTATATTCATTTCAACTTAGCGCAGCAATGTGACCAGGGCCACAAGCAGGAAGATTAGGAAATTGAACGCGCCGATTACCACGCTGCCGTTACGTATGGACAGATAATTGCGGAAATGTGCCAGCTTATCTTCAGCCCAGGCCAAGTTCTGCTTAACGGTACTCTCCGCTGAGGTCAGCGTACTGGCAGCGGTGCCGAACTTGGAGGAATTTGCCGTATTGAAGTTTTGCAGTGCCACATACTGCGACTCTTCAGTAAAGCGCGCAGCAATGTTAGAGATGACTGTGGCAACTGAAGAATAGCTACCCATACTGGAAAGAGGAAGAGATTTGTATAAATATGAAGCGAATAGTTTAAATTCATTTGACTTACGCCTCTGCAAGTTTTTCGAATTGGTCTGTGACCAGTTGGAAAACGGGTGTCACATTCTCATTGTTCTCGGTGTAGAGAGTGGATAGCACGGAGGATTTGTCCTGGCGACGAATCTCATCGGAGAGTACAAGATTGAAGACTCGCTCGATCAATGCCTGAGTCTTTACACAGCCAAAGGAGCTCTGCAGCAGTGTCTCCTCGGTGGCCACAGTTTCTGTCTTGAATTTCTGGTAGAGTGCCTCGAATTCAGTGGAACCACCTTCACGCAGGGCCACACAATAGACAACAGAACGTATATTCTTGGGCACATTAGACAGTGAGTTAAAGTAGCTCTTAGCCTGATTGATGCAATCGTTATTGCCATACCGACAAGACCAGGATAACACCTTGGTACGCAGATAGATTTCGAGGGCGGTGTCATTAGCACTCTCGGCGAATCCGAGTTGGTTGTACGCCTTCGAGGTCAATTGTCTGATATACGTGCTGAACTCAGTGATATCTGTGCCCAGACGTATGCTCAGGTAACTGAAGCCATTGAATGCTGATGACCATGGTATGTAATTGGTTTCCGTTTCCAAGTACTCCAGAACTGCCAATGTCAGATCGTATGCAATGTACCCGGCTCTGGCCAAGTTAAGCAGATCGTCAACGATCTGCGCACGATTAACCTCATGAATACCACTCCAATTGGCCGAAGCGAGTGCATGGTGAATTGCATGCCAATTGCTCTCAGTGTAGTTGACACGATAATATCCAGTCTCCTGAATATTGGCAATCACCCAGGTGGCATTGCCGCCGAAGTTCTCAGTGTGTGAGGTGGCGTTGTAGGCCAATACGAACTTTGGCTTGGAATTAACAAAGTTCTTCTCTATGCTGGTGGTGTAGCTAATGGGCACAGTGTAGCGCAGCGAACTATTCGATAAAGAGTCATTTGCATTGATCAGAAAACGTTGCTGGGTGAATTCCACGCTTTGTCCGTCAGTCGACAATTTGGCATTGATCAGAGGATAACCAACTTGGGTCGTGTAGTTGTAGAAGATCAGTTCGGCGCTGCTGCGGAAACTGTCCTCTGGCCAGTTGACGAGCCAAGCATCCAGAAGATACTGTGGCACAGAGGTTTCCAATTTGCTTTAGTAAAAAAAGAAAAGGAGAATTGATCAGAAAAACAATGATTTATATGAATACAGATACCTGAGTACTATCTACTTGTTCTTGAATAACTACTTTGATTATTATGCGATTTATACCAAATTTAGAAAGGAATGAACTTTCTAGTTTTAAGATTAGGCTTGCGATAAAATTTGGATGTCAACTTACTGTTTTTCTAGATATTCCTGCAGAGATTTCTGGAAGTTTGCAGTGCCCATGGTGTGTTCGATCATGCGAATGAATGTGGCACCTTTGTTGTACGAGATGCTGTTGAACATGCGACTCAAATGCGCTGGCGTGAATGTGTTGGGGTCGCTCAGTGGATTGGTGGCATTGGTAGAATCCATAGACATAACCGATTGTATTTGATCGACCACGAACTGTTTCTCCAACTCCCATTTGGTTTCAACAAAAGCAGTACCAAAGTATTGGAAGAAACGAGCGAAACCTTCGTTAAGCCAGGTGTAGCTCCACCATTCACAGGTGACCAGATCACCGAACCACATGTGCGCCTGTTCGTGAGCAACCACAGCGGCAATAGACTGACGAGAAGACAATGTCGTTGCTGATTCGTCAACCAATAGACTACGTTCACGATAGGTGAGCAGACCCCAGTTCTCCATAGCACCGGCTGAGAAATCAGGTATGGCAGCCATATCCATCTTATCATTGCCCATGCCATAGTAGTCCTTGTTCAGATATGAACTCATTGCGTCCAGTATTTCACGACCGACATTGAAAGGGTACTGGGTCTGTGCATAGAACTCGGGACGTGCGTACACACCGAACTTTTGGTCCTTGCGTGCTGTGAATTCCGAGACAATGAAGGCCAGCAAGTAGGTCGACATTTTTGGGGTCGTCTTGTAGACATCCAAATAATATTCACTGAGGGACAAGTGTCAAATAAATATGAAAAAGAAATTCACTTGAATATGAAGATAACTTACGACTCATTGCTGGGTGTTGAGGAAATTTGCCGTGTGTTGCTCACACTGCTGAAGGTCTGATGACGCTTGATGGTAACATCAAAGGTGGCCTTGAAGCGTGGCTCATCGAAGGAGGGGAAAGCACGACGAGCGTGATGGGTTTGGAACTGTGTCGATCCCAGCCACTTGGTCTCATTATTATCGTTGGTATAGTAACTGCGATAGAATCCCTGCATGTCGTCCTGCATGAGACCCGTGTAGACAATGTGCAAAATATACGAGGTATTTGCTGTGAGATCTTCGGCTGTAGTCAGATTCATAATGTCGGTATCAGTGTTGGTAGTACGCGAAACAGACAGAGCCTGTACAGTGGGTGTTGTAGCAGCTGATGCCGGCTTATCCCAGTATTCCTGGGTTATATAAGTTAGATTCTTCGAATGCAACGAGATGACACGAGTCGTTGTCTTAGGTACAAATTCGATAAAGACCTCGCCATCGAAGGTGAAACGTTTGGTGCCATCAGTTTCCAGCAAATAGGGACGCAGCGTTAGGTTATAATTGACCGGGTCAATATTCTGCGATAATCTGTATTCCTCGTTTGCAGTGGCATATGTTGTAGGCGGCTGCAGTGCCTTGGTGTCAGCAAGGACAGCTGGCAAGCAGATAGCTGCCAAGAGGACAGCCACACGCAGGACAAACATTTCAACTGTAAATTGAATAGCGGAATTTTCAATTAAAACCAAAACGCCTTATCTATAATAATTGCCTTGTTAAATTAGTCGTGTATTTCATCACGTTATACAACTGATTTGCACTCACTTCAGATTTACTGAACTTTGATGTTTGTTACACTTTTTTTCTTTTCTTTTTTTTAACGTACACGTACCACCGGGACGCGATTGGGATACTAAGCCCCCCTGGTGATCGACGGGACTATTTATAAGCTTTGTAGACCAAGTCTATCAACGATTTATCTCTAGCCTTAATCATTTTATTTCAGTCAAGATAATGTATACATAGATTAAACGACGATTACGCTGATAACAGAACAAGACGGTGATTTACGTGCCCTGCACAAATACCTAGTATATAGTATAAGTATTATTTATATTTGTGTGAGTATAAAGGATACGGTTACTATACGGCGTCTCGCAGGACGTCCAGGGAAAAGGAAGCAGAAGCAGAAACTACGCATAGAGAAACTATATGAAGTGAAGCCTCGAAATGAAATAGAATTATTTAGGAATCATTTGACTTATTTGGATTATTTCGAAAGACAAAATTGTTAGTTTCTTAATCTTTTATATACTTTATATAAACATATGTACATACATACATATAAATCTTTGTAACTGTAATTAGAGGAATCGTTGATTGTGTAGATTTTTAAAATTTTTATATGTTTGCCGTTGCGTTTAGCAGAGATCAATGCCTAGTAAAAAATGCGTAAAAAAATTGTATTCTTGCCTCAAACTACATAAATCGTTTTATACAAGTTCTTGAATCATATATTATATATTTTGATATGCTCACGAAATGTCTAACAAAATTAAAACGTGAAAGTGCAAATTTAAATAAAAGTGAATTATAGAAAAATGTATTATAAATTGAACATTTAATCCGATCCAAGCTATGGCAACTAATACTTTTATAACACTCCGATCCGTCCACAATTCATTAATAAATATATTATAGCTGCAGATACAATTGGCCGAAACTATTGCACTTTGTCTACTCAGTCAAGTTCTCATTAAGTTGATATTGTACGAATTTGAGATAAGTTAAACTGGTAGCCGGCAATAATATTGATATAATAAGAAAAGCAACACTCGCGCCTCAGTGGGATACCCTTCGACCTATGTTCTAGTGTAGTTTAATTTGTTAATTTCATACATACATATGCTTTAAACATGCTTTAAAATTATTCCTGACCGATGACGCTCGCGCTTCGCACTCGCCTACCTCCCTTGCTAGCTGACAAAAGCACTTGTTTTTATGCTCATACTTTCTTAAATAACTTGTGTTTATTTGTCAGATTAAATTAAATTATTGATTTGCGGGGACGGTGGGCGTGCACCTAACATTTGAAATAAACTTGATCACAGGAGTCTTCCTGCCAAATTTGGTAAGTTCAGCTTTGATAATAGCTAAATTCTGTGTGTTCACACAGACAGATAGACATGGATCAATCGACTCGGCTAGTGATCCTGAGCAGGAATATATATACTTTATGGGGTCTTCCACACCTCCTTCTGCCTGTTACATACATATGCACAAAGTTAGTATACCCCTTTTTTGACCATTTTCAATGGTCGAAGGGTATAAAAAGTACCCGAGTTTGTATGATTGCAATAGATTAGTTGAGTATTTTATATGGTTTATATTTGCCGTTGTAGCTTGCGCTAGGTTATCTGGATAATTTATTAACCTTAAATGAGCACTGTATGGACAAATACTTTTATTGCACTTATATTCATTTCAACTTAGCGCAGCAATGTGACCAGGGCCACAAGCAGGAAGATTAGGAAATTGAACGCGCCGATTACCACGCTGCCGTTACGTATGGACAGATAATTGCGGAAATGTGCCAGCTTATCTTCAGCCCAGGCCAAGTTCTGCTTAACGGTACTCTCCGCTGAGGTCAGCGTACTGGCAGCGGTGCCGAACTTGGAGGAATTTGCCGTATTGAAGTTTTGCAGTGCCACATACTGCGACTCTTCAGTAAAGCGCGCAGCAATGTTAGAGATGACTGTGGCAACTGAAGAATAGCTACCCATACTGGAAAGAGGAAGAGATTTGTATAAATATGAAGCGAATAGTTTAAATTCATTTGACTTACGCCTCTGCAAGTTTTTCGAATTGGTCTGTGACCAGTTGGAAAACGGGTGTCACATTCTCATTGTTCTCGGTGTAGAGAGTGGATAGCACGGAGGATTTGTCCTGGCGACGAATCTCATCGGAGAGTACAAGATTGAAGACTCGCTCGATCAATGCCTGAGTCTTTACACAGCCAAAGGAGCTCTGCAGCAGTGTCTCCTCGGTGGCCACAGTTTCTGTCTTGAATTTCTGGTAGAGTGCCTCGAATTCAGTGGAACCACCTTCACGCAGGGCCACACAATAGACAACAGAACGTATATTCTTGGGCACATTAGACAGTGAGTTAAAGTAGCTCTTAGCCTGATTGATGCAATCGTTATTGCCATACCGACAAGACCAGGATAACACCTTGGTACGCAGATAGATTTCGAGGGCGGTGTCATTAGCACTCTCGGCGAATCCGAGTTGGTTGTACGCCTTCGAGGTCAATTGTCTGATATACGTGCTGAACTCAGTGATATCTGTGCCCAGACGTATGCTCAGGTAACTGAAGCCATTGAATGCTGATGACCATGGTATGTAATTGGTTTCCGTTTCCAAGTACTCCAGAACTGCCAATGTCAGATCGTATGCAATGTACCCGGCTCTGGCCAAGTTAAGCAGATCGTCAACGATCTGCGCACGATTAACCTCATGAATACCACTCCAATTGGCCGAAGCGAGTGCATGGTGAATTGCATGCCAATTGCTCTCAGTGTAGTTGACACGATAATATCCAGTCTCCTGAATATTGGCAATCACCCAGGTGGCATTGCCGCCGAAGTTCTCAGTGTGTGAGGTGGCGTTGTAGGCCAATACGAACTTTGGCTTGGTATTAACAAAGTTCTTCTCTATGCTGGTGGTGTAGCTAATGGGCACAGTGTAGCGCAGCGAACTATTCGATAAAGAGTCATTTGCATTGATCAGAAAACGTTGCTGGGTGAATTCCACGCTTTGTCCGTCAGTCGACAATTTGGCATTGATCAGAGGATAACCAACTTGGGTCGTGTAGTTGTAGAAGATCAGTTCGGCGCTGCTGCGGAAACTGTCCTCTGGCCAGTTGACGAGCCAAGCATCCAGAAGATACTGTGGCACAGAGGTTTCCAATTTGCTTTAGTAAAAAAAGAAAAGGAGAATTGATCAGAAAAACAATGATTTATATGAATACAGATACCTGAGTACTATCTACTTGTTCTTGAATAACTACTTTGATTATTATGCGATTTATACCAAATTTAGAAAGGAATGAACTTTCTAGTTTTAAGATTAGGCTTGCGATAAAATTTGGATGTCAACTTACTGTTTTTCTAGATATTCCTGCAGAGATTTCTGGAAGTTTGCAGTGCCCATGGTGTGTTCGATCATGCGAATGAATGTGGCACCTTTGTTGTACGAGATGCTGTTGAACATGCGACTCAAATGCGCTGGCGTGAATGTGTTGGGGTCGCTCAGTGGATTGGTGGCATTGGTAGAATCCATAGACATAACCGATTGTATTTGATCGACCACGAACTGTTTCTCCAACTCCCATTTGGTTTCAACAAAAGCAGTACCAAAGTATTGGAAGAAACGAGCGAAACCTTCGTTAAGCCAGGTGTAGCTCCACCATTCACAGGTGACCAGATCACCGAACCACATGTGCGCCTGTTCGTGAGCAACCACAGCGGCAATAGACTGACGAGAAGACAATGTCGTTGCTGATTCGTCAACCAATAGACTGCGTTCACGATAGGTGAGCAGACCCCAGTTCTCCATAGCACCGGCTGAGAAATCAGGTATGGCAGCCATATCCATCTTATCATTGCCCATGCCATAGTAGTCCTTGTTCAGATATGAACTCATTGCGTCCAGTATTTCACGACCGACATTGAAAGGGTACTGGGTCTGTGCATAGAACTCGGGACGTGCGTACACACCGAACTTTTGGTCCTTGCGTGCTGTGAATTCCGAGACAATGAAGGCCAGCAAGTAGGTCGACATTTTTGGGGTCGTCTTGTAGACATCCAAATAATATTCACTGAGGGACAAGTGTCAAATAAATATGAAAAAGAAATTCACTTGAATATGAAGATAACTTACGACTCATTGCTGGGTGTTGAGGAAATTTGCCGTGTGTTGCTCACACTGCTGAAGGTCTGATGACGCTTGATGGTAACATCAAAGGTGGCCTTGAAGCGTGGCTCATCGAAGGAGGGGAAAGCACGACGAGCGTGATGGGTTTGGAACTGTGTCGATCCCAGCCACTTGGTCTCATTATTATCGTTGGTATAGTAACTGCGATAGAATCCCTGCATGTCGTCCTGCATGAGACCCGTGTAGACAATGTGCAAAATATACGAGGTATTTGCTGTGAGATCTTCGGCTGTAGTCAGATTCATAATGTCGGTATCAGTGTTGGTAGTACGCGAAACAGACAGAGCCTGTACAGTGGGTGTTGTAGCAGCTGATGCCGGCTTATCCCAGTATTCCTGGGTTATATAAGTTAGATTCTTCGAATGCAACGAGATGACACGAGTCGTTGTCTTAGGTACAAATTCGATAAAGACCTCGCCATCGAAGGTGAAACGTTTGGTGCCATCAGTTTCCAGCAAATAGGGACGCAGCGTTAGGTTATAATTGACCGGGTCAATATTCTGCGATAATCTGTATTCCTCGTTTGCAGTGGCATATGTTGTAGGCGGCTGCAGTGCCTTGGTGTCAGCAAGGACAGCTGGCAAGCAGATAGCTGCCAAGAGGACAGCCACACGCAGGACAAACATTTCAACTGTAAATTGAATAGCGGAATTTTCAATTAAAACCAAAACGCCTTATCTATAATAATTGCCTTGTTAAATTAGTCGTGTATTTCATCACGTTATACAACTGATTTGCACTCACTTCAGATTTACTGAACTTTGATGTTTGTTACACTTGCTTTTTTTTTTTTTTTTTTAACACGTACCACCGGCACGCGATTCGGCTACTAAGCCTAGCTGGTGATCGACGGAACTATTTATAAGCTTTGTAGACCAAGTCTATCAACGATTTATCTCTAGCCTTAAACATTTTATTTCAGTCAAGATAATGTATACATAGATTAAACGACGATTACGCTGATAACAGAACAAGACGGTGATTTACGTGCCCTGCACAAATACCTAGTATATAGTATAGTACCGCACGGGTAACTAACTATCATATAACGGTCATATAAGTGAATCGAGTTATATATTGATTGATGTTTGCCTAAGGCCAATAATCCATAGACCATAAACATCATGACTCATCACATCGAATGTTCAATGAAAAGAAACGGAAGTTTAAAGCAACGTATATATGTATATGTATATGTATGCACTATTAACAAATATGTATAGTACATGCCTAAGCTTACTCATATGCGATTTTCTCTTTCACAAGGCGGGTATTAATCGGCTATCTTCATCAAACGATCTAAGCATATCATATCTCAAAGAGGCCCAAAGAAATTTGGAATTTACTTTTTGACTTAAATTTCGAAACATACAAATTTTGAACTGAATGTACACAGTTCCTAATGCAAAGAGATACCTTTAAGAATAGTGCACTGTCTATTCATTGATACCCATTGAACACAAATAAAACTCTAACCGTGGCATCTAGAAATGAAACTGTAGAGCTGATTATTTTGGAACTTTATGCTAAAAGCAACGAGCAACACCATATTGCACGGTGTATCTTATCTAATCTGAGATACATTCGAAACAAAAGTCACAGCATGTAATTGACAAAACAACGTTTACTTGGAAATAATGAATGTCTTGAATTGCTTTCAATGACTTGTCGACTACACTCAAGATGGCGCGTCTCAATGGCGGATTAATCAATTGCTGATTTCAGTTGATTGCTTGTTATAGATAAGTTAGGCACCTCCCTCCCCTATATCCCCTATATTGTTGCCATGTGATCGATCTAATTTCACATATTGATAAGTATTTGAGATATTTACGATAGGAATAAAAAGTAAATAATCGAATCGCATTGGACCCTAAAGAAACCGAAAATTTCATAACAATCATAAAGTATTCGCATTATCGCGCCATAAAGCCCTAATAAGCCCAAATAAAAAATTAAAGATAATAATTTTGTGGCAAATTTTATTATTATCGATTGGAGCTATAAAGAATGTATGTGTGTGTGTATTATTTAGGATGTTATGCTAGATTACCTTGCTGCTTAGAATAGTTTTGCAGCCAAAAGACACAGAACCATAGCAATCATAGATACGCCTGCAGCTGCGGGGCTACCGTTGCGGAGGTTGGACACCCACGAGATGATGGGTTCCCGATTGGCTGTCAGCCAGTCCTGGTTAGCCTTTACGTTGGCATCCACGCTAGCCTGCAGAGTTGAGGGTACGAATTCGGAATCCTTGACAACATCAATAAGTTTCTGCAATCTTTCCTTCTGATTGTCGTTGACAACATATGCAGACATGCCAACGATGTCGGAATACAGGGGGTTAACGCCACCAAAGCCAGCATTCAGGTTTCCGTATTTCTGCCAGTTTTCAAGTAAGAAATCAATGCAGACGAACAGACCGATCTCACCTCGCGAATAGGTCGGACTGAGGAGGGTGTAACGTTCCTGGATACGCAATGTGTCGGTTATACTGCTCTCAACAAACTTCTTCAACTGATACTCTGACTGGGCACAACCCAGTGCTAAGATGAGCAGACGTCGTTCAGCCTGATCATTGGAATGGATCAGTTTGTTGTACACAAAGTCGAAGGTCTCATTGCTGGCCTGCTTCAGACCATTGCAATAGACTGGAGTCTGCAGATTAGGTTCAATTGGTGTGCCATTCTCGACCAAAGCGTGCAGCTTGCTCCTGGTTTCACTCAGACAGCTCGTCAGGCCAGCCAAGCAGGCAATGTTGATGACAACGTTGCGTGTGAATTTCACCAAATGCTGCTCACCGGGGAGATCGTTAATGCCAAACTTATCGTACTGCTCGCTGACCAATTCCTTGACATAGGACTGGAAGTGGCCGTAGGACTCGTCACTGCCCAAGTAACGATTGAACAGAGTGATAGCCGTATTGGCTGCAGACCAGGGTGCATATTGGTTCTCCTGTGGCAAATAGGTGAGCAGCTGCAGCAGTGTGGCATGTGGCACGCGTCCGCTGGTACTGAAGCGATACAAGTCACTGATCAGCTGGGCACGATTGCGTGGATGAATCTTGTGTGGACGATTGATCAATCCATCGATGATGAGCTGCCAGTTATCGGCATCATAGTTAATGCGATAGTAGCCAGTCGATTGTTTGTTCAAAATCAGCCATTCATCCTTATCCAGCTGTGTGTTAGTAACCGTAATATTGTTCTTCAGCAAATAGTGCGTGGCTTCTGTGTTACGGAAATCAGGATCCGATGAAATGGCATAGTTAATGGGTATGTGCCAGGTGTTGGTGCCCACGGCATCTTGGTTATTGGTATACTGTTCCTGTTGAACACTGAACGATCCATCGTTGTAATTGCGCACCACATTCAGTAGGGGCAAACCACCCTGGCGTGTCCAGCTGGTCATCATCTCATCAACGGTTTCCGGTACCGAGTAGTTCTCCTCAACAGCAGCCAGTGCAATTGCGGCGAACAGAAGTGTCTCGTTGGCAGCAGAATATTTGCTATAAAATTCAATTTGATTAATTCACATTGGTTTATCCTAACCTACAGTGAACCTACTTTGTCTCCAGATAGTTGTGCAGACCGCGCTGGAAGACGGTATTGGTCAGAGCATTGCGCCACATATCCAGCACAGAACCAGCCTTGGCATAGGCAATGTTATCATACAGCAGAGCGATCTCAGCTGGTTTCTCCACAGAGTATGTCATGGGGCGGACACTGGGATTGCCATCAGTAACCATAGCGTTCTGATAGGAACCAGCATGGAAGGTCTGGAAGATGTCCCACTCGGGGTAGGCCTATTAAAGAAAGTGAGAGAGCGACCACGAAGTAAGCAAAAGCAAAGAAATGTATGGCTACAAGCGAAGGCTTACCAAGTCGACAGCCAAGTTCTCGAAGAGTGTGGCGAAACCCTCCTTCAGCCAGAGATAGCTCCACCATTCGATGGCAACCAGATCACCAAACCACATGTGCGCATCCTCATGCGACTCAATGGTGGCGATATTTGTCTGTGTGTTTGTGGTAGAGTTCTTGGTATTGTAGAGCAGATACTCCTCACGGTAGGTGGCCAGTCCCCAGTTCTCCATGGCACCGGCAGCAAAGTCAGGGATAGCTGCTTGATCCAGCTTGGGCAGGGCAAACGGCACACCAAAGTAACCAGACAGACGCTTCTCCACAAGCATGGCGGTGGTCAAAGCCCATTCCTGGTCATTCTCGGTACCCTTGCGGGAGAAGACACGCTGGGGCAGGCCATTCAGCTCACCGTCGGTGTGCACAAACTCCGATACAATGAAGGCAACCAAATAGCTGGGCATATTCACTGTAGTTTGGAAGGCAGTCACGCCAGAGCTGTAATACATAAGGGTCATTAAGTCTTTTTAGGAAACCCTGTGGAATACTTCTTAGGCTGTGAACAAACCTTGACTTGGACGCGTCAACGGGCATGTTGCTGATGGCATTGTAGCTGGGATCGTGATGAATGGTGATGGAGAAGTTGGCACGCTTCGCTGGCTCGTCATAGCACGGGAAGGCGTGACGGGCATCGGTACTCTCGAACTGTGTGGTGGCAAGGTATTTGGTAGCACCTTCTTCATCCTCATATGTGGACAAGTAGAATCCACCATTGTCCTCGCGCAAATTACCCTGGTAAGCGATTGTCAGGCGCCAGGTGGTACCGGCAGTAAAGCTGACGCCGGTGGCATGCAGCTTAAGGAATTCACGATCGGTATCCTGAGTGTATTCCAGTTTAATTTCAGTACTGGTAGTAACATCAACCTGAATAATGGACGCGGTGAAGTTCTCCAGCTGACGTGTATGCACCACAATGGTCGTTGTGGTCTGAAGGACCTTCAGCAAGATGGTAACACTTCCATTGAAACCCTTCTCGCCCGTATGGACATTCGTCCACAGAGTCACATCGTATTCCTGAGGTTCGGTGGTGTTTGGCAAACGGTAAGTGTCCTCATCGGCACGTGGAGTAATACGCTGATTAGGTGTCTCGAGCATTTGCAGTTGCTCGAATGGGGGAAATTCGCGTACCACGGCTGCTTGGGCCACAAAGGCCGCAAGTCCAAGGATCACAAGTGAGGCGAGAGCGCGTGCCATGTTGTAGTGCACGAGGTGACGACAACTGGACAATAACTGAGCAACGATCGCTTGGTAAGGCACTTATAAAGCATGTCTATCGTAACTGATAACTGTCAAGGCATTTCAACTAGCCGAGCGCCATTTATCAGATAGCCGAGTATAAAGATTATTTTATCACAGTTTGACGCTAGCATAACCACGCCACGCCCCCCATTAACAATAAATCATAAGGGCTGTAAATCAAAGAAATCGATCCTTAAAAATGCGCTGTGCTACACGCTTCAGTGATACCTTTAATTATATTGTATATATGACTAATCGCACATGGTTGTCAACTGGTATTAGCCAAGTTAAGTTAGATAACCACAATTCGAGTGAAAAGCATTTTTTAAGATGCTGATTTGATGATAAGAAGCTTAGCACTACCACGGCAGGTGAATGTGAATGAAATTTTGAGTGTCGAAAAGGTTCCAAATATTCAGGTTTCTTCAATGCTCTGGTAATCCCATTCATTCATTCAGATAGGTACTATATGAGTAGTTACAGTTATTGATGCGATAAAGACAGGTTCAGTTTGATGCCTTTAGAACTTGGCTCTGCATTTGTATCCTCCCGAAGACGATCGTATTTGAGTCTATATACAGAAAGAAATGAGCAGCTCTATCCCAATTTTATTCATACTGATTTCATACTGATAAATAACTACTGTGGTAATAACTCTTAAGCAATATTATTGCGATCTTATCTCACCCCATAATGTATTGAAAAATGTTTTGTGCATACGTCACTTTATTACCTTTTAATGACAGTCAAGTTTTATTTGTCGAAACACTTGTAGGTAATATTGCAATCTAAGGAAAAGTATTAAATTATAGACTTGCTGAGGTAAGCACTTAAAAAGCACTATTATGGGGGCAATGTGCAATTATAAAATCGGGAGAAATCAAAAATCATTTTGTATTATGACTTTTATCTGGATCATAGGCATGTGCGGTTCATAAATATTTGTTTTATAGGGATCATGACAAGGCAAATGTCGTAATGATATATTTTACGTGTGGACATAACTTATCTACGATATTATATTGCGATCACGTTGCGTATATATCGAACATAATGCAACTCCTACTATATAGAATCTGTATTTTTTGTATTGCATGAAGAGTATGCATAGATTAGGGTAATTACTTTAAACTAAGTTTAATAGGGATAGTGGGAACATTATTCAATGAACATTGCACAAGAGCAAAGCAAGGGAGGCGAGGAGAGTCAGCAGAGAAGCACCGAGAGCGGAGCTGCCACTGCCACTGCCACTGCCACTGCGATAGGAGATAAGCCAGTTGATAACAGGATCGCGATGAATATCCAGCCAGTCGAAGTTCGATTGAATGTTGCTACTGACTGTAGTGTTCAGGTCGCTGTTAACATAGTCCGCGCCTTTGGTGTTCACCTCCTGAACAAGAGCATTGAGCTGCAAGTGAGGTAAATATATATATAGTTAGTCAGATCGACAGATATAGTTTTGTTCTATTTTCAACTTACCCTAGTCCTCTGCGAATCGCTGACAACATAGTTGGCAATGCCGCTCAGTGCTGAGTCCAATGGCTTAGCCGTGGTTGTGCTTAGCTCGGCATATGCCTTCCAATTGATCTCCAGGAAGTCCAAACTGGCGGTCAGACCAGCCTCGCTTCTGGAGTAGGCAGCATTCAAGAGAGATGTGCGCTCTGAGTAACTCAGTGAGTTCGATGTATCGATGGAGCTCTCAACGAATGTCTTCAGCTGTGAGGCATTCTGCGAGCAGCCCAAGGATGAGATGAACAGAGAGCGATCGGTAGACACAGTGGAAGCGAAAAGTTGCGTGCGCACCAAGTTGTAGGTGGTGTCATCAGTCTGGCGCAAGCCGGCGCAGTAGGTCTGGGTGCGGACAGTCGGCTCTATGGCAACACCGCGCTCCAGGTAATCCTTCAACTTCTGAGCAGAGTGTGTGTAGCATTTCTCGCTGCCCACCTGGCAGGCCAGACTGATTAGAGTAACGCGCAGATAGTTGTTCAGATAATGCTCTCCGGGTTGCTCGTTGACGCTCAATTTTAGGAATATATCCTCGACAAGCTCAACCACAAACTCCTTGAAGTGTGCGTAGTTGGCATCGCCTCTAAGATACTGATCGTAAATGGTTAGAATGCTATTGGCAGTAGACCAGGGTGCATATTGATCCTCGTTCTTCAAGTAGGCCAACAGCTGGAACAGTGTAGCCTGGCTAATGCGGCCGGTGTCGACAAATCGGTAGGCATCGTGCAACAGTTGAGCCCTGTTACGTGGATGGAACTTGTAGGTTTCCTCTGCCAGACCCTTTGCGATCAAGCGATAGTTTTCGTCATCGTATAAGATACGATAGTAACCAGACGATTGTTTGTTCAACAACAACCAATCATCGCTAGCGATATTTGTGCCTGTGATCGAGGTATTTGCCACATTGAGCAAATAGTGCGATGCAGTTGTGTTGCGATAATCATAGGCCGAGGACACGGCATAGTTAATCGGCACATACCAAGTATCGGTATTCACGGTATTCCTGTTATTGATGAAACGCTGCTGGCTGACACTGAACGTGCCCGATGAATAGTCACGTGTCACGGTCAACAGGGGATAACCTGCCTTCTGGGACCATGATGAGAAAATGGTGGCAACAGCGACGGGTAGTCGGTGATTCAGTTCATCCGCGGCAGTCTGCAGCGAGGCAAACAGGTACCATTCATCGGCGGAGGTGTATTGACTGAAGGGAATGAAATAATTAAATAATGATACATATAGTTATCAATTGACTTACTTTGTGGTCAGATAATGGTTCAGACCGCGACGGAATACTGCATCTGTCCAGGCATTCTTAAACATGAACAGCACACAGGCAGGCTTGGCATACGAGAATGTATTGTAGCGATTTGAAATTTCAGTTGGCGTCTGCACGTAATGCGTCATGGGGACTGCTGAGGTTGCGGCATCGTTGATCAAGGCGCTGTTGTAGTCGCTGACCTGGAAGATCTGATAGGTATTCCACTCGGGAAAAGCGATGTCGTTCGATTCGTAAGAGAAGAGTGTGGCGAAACCCTCCTTCAGCCAGAGGTATGTCCACCATTGCACAGAGACCAGATCGCCGAACCACATGTGCGCATATTCGTGTCCAATGATGTTGGAAATACTCGTCTTCAGATTGATTGTAGAGCTCTCCTTGGTCCACCACATGTACATTTCGCGGTATGTGGCCAGACCCCAGTTCTCCATGGCGCCAGCTGAAAAGTCTGGAATACCAGCCTGATCGAGTTTTGGCAGCGGGAAGGGTACCCCAAAGTAACCGGCCAGACTGTTTGCAACCACCAGACCCGACAATAATGCCCATTCCTGTTCGTTCTGTTTTCCCTTACGTGAAAACACGCGTTGAGGCAGACCATCCAACTCGCCCGAGGTATACTCAAAGTCCGACACAATAAAGGCTATCAGATAGGTAGACATCTTTGGTGTTGTTTGGAAAACCGTAATGCCAGCACTAAATAAACAATAATATTGGTAAGCACATAGCTTGGCATCTGTTTGATGATCAAACAAACCTTGATGCTGCCTCGTTCACTGGCATGTTGCTGATGGCAGTGAAGGTGGCATTGTGGTGTAAGGTAATAGTGAAATTGGCACGCTTCGCAGGCTCATCATAGCACGGGAAGGCGTGGCGGGCATTGGTGCTCTCAAACTGAGTTGTGGCCAGGGGACTAATGATGGAGAATAGATGAATTAAAGAATAGATGAATTAAGTAACAGGTAAGGAAAGTCTAAGTAGAAGGATCATCAATACTTAGATAGACTTAGTACTTACTGCACAGTACCGTCATCATCGGTATATGAGGAATAATAGAATCCACCCTGATCAGTACGTAGCAGTCCAGTGTAGTTGATGGTCAAGGTGTAATTGCTGCCAGCGGTCAAAGCGGTTGTGCTCGTTAAAGTCAGGAATTCACGTGTAGCCTCTGTGGTCACTGAAAGCGTACTTTCCGTACTTGTCGCAACATCAGTGTTGATAATGCTAGCCGAAAAATTAGCGGTTTGTCGGAAGTGCAGGGTAATTGTGTTGGAAGCATCCACAGCGGTAATATTGATCTTCACGCGGCCAGTAAAGTTGAGTACCCTTTGGTCAACCTCTGTCCACAGTTCCACATCGTAAGCCACTGGTACCGTATTATTAGGCAATCGATAGTTTCCTACGCTATTATCATCGACACGCGGTTGAATTGCGGTAGATTGAGATTGGTATCCTTTTGTTTCCAGCTGCGATCCATCAATATCATCTATATCCAGCACCTGTGTCCTTGCCTGCAGGCTACCCACACGCAATAGCAGGAGCAGCAGTAGGAGAGACTGCAGCCTCGAGTTACTCAGCCAATGCGCCATGTTGAGCGCTCTGGAATCACGAGAATATAACACGTCCGCTGCGTAACATTCGCATATTTATTGAAAATTTTATATCTTATCCTGAAGTGACCCAATAAAGATAATTCCTTTTGAAACAAAACGATAATGTCACATAAAAGTGCACTCTGGGTTTTTACTCTAAATAGTTCGCATTGAGCCTAAGTAGAGCTATAAACTCGTAAACCGTAGTAAACTGTCGATCATTCTGCCATCTAATCTCTAGACATTGGCTATAAATGTTTTCAATTGTTTCGCATTTCGAATATCAGATAATACAAGTACTTTTATAGTGCAGTCCACCTTACCAGAGTATACTAAAATACTTTGTACAATATTTACCCCTCTCACTCGCACGACCTTACATTCTTGTTGTGTGATAAGAAACAATGACTTTTGATTTCTAACAAATGCATCCAACTACTTCAGCTGGCCAAATACGAATCGTATCAACAACGTGTAAGCAATTTGTCCCGTGGCCATCATATTTTCTCATCTATTATTTATCAATTTAGTGCCGTGTAGAAAATTTAATCAAGATAACAAAGATTCGTACTGGAAATACATGAAAGGAAGTAAAACTGAATTTTAGAACATGACGAAATTCAAACATTTTTAAATATCAGGAACTGTTAAAAACATTTTTTAAAATCAGTATACTTATATTCTACTATAGAATATAATCATCCGAAAAGGTGTCCACATGGAAATCTGAATTTGGAATTGCTTTGTTTATTAGAAAATAATTTAGGTTTAAATACAAAAACAATCATTTCAGCCGATCATTTCTTTGACATCTTTATGTTATAGTGGTTTCATTTAGTTTTCATTCTATTATAAAGATAAGAAGGGACCAATATGCCTAATTTGATAGATATCCGATAGGTTGTATGGTAGTTAGACGATATGTCGGTCAGATCAAGCGCATTTTGACTTCTTTACAGTGTGCATCAATATGAAGGATGTATCCCAAATCTTAGATATTTCATAAACTGAGGAACTGGCGAGTTCGACTGTCTTCTTAAACCTGATTTAGAGTATATTGTGTGTACGTTATAGGAAGATATTTATGTATCTGGGAAACATTATAAATATGAACTAATAAATAAATTGTACATTATTGGTTTATACATTTTTTTTAGTTAGCTTTCAACTTAAACAATATATGTACATAATACAAAAAATAACAATGCATAATTGACAATTCGAGTGTTACGTTAACTGTTTCATTTGTAACGCACTTCTGACCATTTTACTGGCTGCACCGAGCAGGCTCTGGGGACGACTTGAACCGTTACCAATATTGAGCGATGCGGCATATACTGCTTCGTTTTCGATATCCGACTGGGGCAGTTCCTTGAGAAGCCAGTTGTGGATTTGATGCTCAAACTTTTCCAAAAACTGTTGATTCTTTCGTATCTTCTTGCCAACTCGGCTTGAGTTTTCGGCTATTATGTGCTCCCTGTATTTCAAATTCTCCTCTTGTATATATGCTTCAATAGTGTTTCGCAGCATGGCAAACTAAAAGAAGTAGAAAACCGAAGGATGATTACAAATAATAATAAAAGGAGCTCTTAACTTACATATGGTCTCTGATGTTCGTGCACATATTCGGCAATATCGTTGAAAACCGATACGAAATTGGCTGCTCGTGTGAGATGCTTGTAGTTGTGTTCGATAAAGATCCAGATGACGGATCGTGATGCCTTATTCGATTTGAATATATAACTCAAATACATTAGGCATTCACGGTCTTCAAGTAACTGGAACGTTAAGTTATCGCCCATTAGCATATTCAGAAGATGACGCATATGCTGAGGGTTTTGATTGCAACGCAGTGAGTAAATTATATCATCGAAGAAACCCTCATTACGATCCGTAGCCTGTAATACTGCGATGACCTTGGCAAAATCTTCATCACTTTGGTTGCGTAGACCCATGCAGAGAATGGTGTCGTGTATGGCATAATAATCGGCACAGTCGCTCTCGAAATTAATTTTCTTGAAGATATACTCGTGGGCCAGGTGTTGCGTAAAGTTCTGGCACTCGGGCATTTGTGCTTTACATGCAATCGGTACTATATCGGAGACTGCGAACTTCTCCATATGATCGTGACCAACATCGTGTTTGCTCGAGAGACGCATGAATATTGGTCCTACGAGACGACGCACAAACTGATTGAGTAGCGAGTACGATGGGGTGCCGAAGAAAGTAAGATCCAGAAGGTCAAGAATATTCGATACCTGATGCCATGGCTCCATATGAGTCTCGAACTCCAAATACTTAAGAAGCTCAAAGATCACATCAATAGACTCGATCTCATTGCGTTCGATAAGTGGTCCAAGATCCTGAAAGAGTGCTGCACGATTCATGGCATGTATAACCGTATGATTCCGTTGCAATTGTTGAGCGATTGCTCGCAGGTTGTCTGTGTCATAGAGTACGTGATAGAAGCCCATCTGCTGTTTGTTCACGATCAACCAATCGTGTCCGTTTAACTGCAGATGCAGTTCATCTAAACTGAGTGTATGCTCTGTCTCTGGCGGCAAAAAGTACTCAACATGTGTCTGCTCAAAGTTGGGGGACTGCGGGGTGGCAAAATTCAATGGGATCCACCAGTGCTCTGTTTTTGAATGCAATGAACACTGTCTAAATGTGATCGTATTGTTCTCATGATTCCGTATGACCGACACAATGGGCAGCCATTCGCTGTGCGTCCACGATGTCATTATTTCAGGCACCTTGTGAATCCAATCCTGTTTCTGGAACTCTGTATCCTCCAGCAGTGCCGTCTGCAGCGAGTCGAACAGATTCATCTCGTTGACCACACTGTATTGGCTGGAAATACGTTTAAACTTTGGGACATCAATTGCAATTAACCAGTTCAATGTTGGTTGGTTTCCGATCGACACTTACTATTTCTTTAGATACTGTCTGATGCCGTGCACGAAGGTCTTCTGGTGGAAGGCGTGATGGAACATCCTAATGACGCAGGCCGCACGTTTATAGCTGATTATATCAAAGACGTTCATTATATCCGCTTCGGTCTCCACGTAGGAGGTCATGGGACGCACATCGAAGAAGTTGCTGTAGCTAATAGCATTATCAACCTCGTCGCGAATGAACAAATCCATTACATGTTGATCGGGATTGAGCTGAAACAAAAATATACAACATATTTAAAGTTTATCTCAACCAATACATTCAAAATGAACACCTACCAAGTCCGTGATTATATAACCAAAGTATGTAGCAAATCCTTCGTTAAGCCAGACATATGTCCACCATTCCGGCGAAACCAAATTGCCAAACCATTGATGTGATATCTCGTGATTTTGCATGACAATATCCTTTAATTTTTTATAAGAATCTGATGATTCTCCCATCGGCATAATACTATCCTCCTTGAAAGTGATCAAGCCCCAATTCTCCATGGCTGCACCTTGATTCTTCTTCAGTTCCACATGATCCAGCTTGGGCAGTGAGTAGGGTACATCAAAGTAATCCTCTAAAGCGGCAATTGTCAGCACAGCATTCTTCAGTCCACTTCGTCCCTTGTTCTTTCTTGTGGGCGATGAATACATACTCTGAGTAACACCTCGATATGTTTCCGAGATTTGCTCAAAATTCGAGATGACAAAAGCCATAAGATAGGTGGACATGACGGGTGTAGTCTGGAAAGTGGTTGTTGTCAGCTCGCTGTACTCAATGAAATCGCATTAAGCTAGATACGTAGGATCAAATTTGATTTGTAGATGTGTTACCCTAGAGTTTCGATCTTCTGCACCGGCATATTAGATACCGATGTGAGGCTGCTGCTGTGCGTCAGGCTAATGGTAAAATTTGACTTGATGGCAGGCTCATCATAACAGGGAAGTATAAGGCGAGTATAGGTCGGTTCTGCTTGTGTGGCGGCCACATAGCTGTAGAGAAGATATTGGAATATAATTATAATGTTCGATTTTCACTTTTTAATTGCAGTTTAATATAATGAATGTGCTAAATAGCCCCGATATTGACAATCCAAACTGTACACTTCGATAGTAACGCTTCACAAACAAACCCATTGCTTTGTTGTGATTGTAGTTCATTCAAGAAAGTTGACGTCTAGATACCCTGCACTTAACTTGCAACTTATTCATTCATTAAACTCTCTTTACTAAACTACTCTGTTCATGTTTATGCGCTTCTCTAGCCCCCATAGTTGACCGATTCTCTTGTCTATAGAAACTGAATATATATACTTTGCATGCTCTGTCAATTGTACACAGATGTACGCATATACCCATTCTTAGCATTATTAATGGGTGTAGGTTATACCCGTTAGTAATAAACACAATGACATTTTGTGTTGACGCGTTATCTTGCTGCTCTGCACTGTCTCAGCTGCCCTAGATAAGGGGCCGCCAGATTTCAGTGTACTCACAGTCATGCCCCTTTATAGGGAAACGTCAATGCATGGTCTACCTATAAATATACTATGTATGTACATATGTATGAACAATACGTAGGTTTGTTTACATGCAACGAAGTGACTCGCATGGTTAATCCGATAAGCCAGACGATCGGAAACACAAAACTTTACGGTCTACTCAATCCAATTCTATTGGAACCTAGATCATGTACTGTTAATTAATTTTTGGAAAAAACAAAACTTGTGGTCTTGCTAAGTAGTGTAAAAGTCACATGAGAACTTAAAAAAATCCCAGTATACCTTATCTGTTTTGAATTATTTGGAGCAAAACAATTAAAAAATAATGTTAAGTTTAAGTAAACAAACAGTTGTATACAATCGTGTTTATACAGACAATCTCACAATGTTGATGACGTCTGTGAAACCCCTTCTCTGACGTACAGGGTATTCACAGCAAGACTAAAGAAAAGCAAAAGTTTATTTCAACTTGATAATGCAAATACGCGAATGATTATCTATTCACATAAAAGTATCGCTTATATAATGCGAAAGCACGCGCGGCGCGCACAATTCAAGATTAAGTGTACAAGTACTAAGTTTTGTAATGCAATTCCGGCATTGAACTTAGCCACTTTTATGCTCTTATCAAACCGGAACAATAACAAAGACAAAAGTGGCAACACAACAACTCACGTTGAACGATTTGTGATTGGATCCTCATATTCCATGCAATACAAGCCCTTTGGTCGTTTTCCCATTACGCCCGTATAAAGGACTTGTAGTCGATATCGTTGACCCGCCTCGAAGGCCTGATAATTCTCACGAGGATGGATCACAAGAAATGTACCATTTGGATCGTATGTGTGCGTCACATCATCGACAAGCTGACCAACAGCCTCTGGCCTGGCGTTGTCTAGAAGTCGCAGTGTTATCTGTATATCGCTCAAGTTTTTGGCATGAAGCACAATCTCATTTGTGGAAGTCCTAATCTCAATGTCTACGGTGGCATTTCCGCTAAATTTAAAATCACCGTTATGTATATTGCTGCTGATATGCAAATGATATCCCAATGGAAATGTATCGTTTGGCAGCCGCAAAGATCTTTGCGATGGCAAATGTGGCGATGGCGTCGTCGTTGTTAATTGAGTTGGAATTGGACTTGGCCCTGACATCGTCAGGCGCCAGTCCAGTGCCATAATTAAAAATATTATAACCGTCAATGGTGGCTTATGCATTTTACGGCCGTTTTAAGATTACGCGAGCGAGCACGTTGACTACCGAATGTGGACTAAATGCTAAGGCAACTTGCGCTGCCCTACTCACTGTGTCGCTGTCGCTGTCGCGTTAAGCCCCTTGCTGATAAGATATGTGCTGATCGATAGTATAAGAGAGCATTTAGAAAGTAAAATCAAAAGCAAACGCAATGCTCTTCGAAACGGCCTCGTACAATCCAGACTGTTTGCACCCATATGCGACAGACGATCAGGTTATGGAACTCTCTTTTATGTGGGTACAAATAATCTCCTACTAGCATCATGGACAGACCCCACAAATAATAAACATATGTACTTATATCCTCGAACAGGAACAAAAAGGTAGTCGATTTAGACTGATCATATGGCACTCAGTTTCTTAAAAGATCCACATGTTTTGAAAACTTCTACCCGATCTTCTTATACATAGAAGAGCCATTCCCAAATCAAAAAATGTGTAAAAATGAGAAAGCAATAACGAGCCAGGGTATTTTACTTATTATACTCTAATTTTCTTTCAAACGAAATGAGAAAGTTATGGATATCTCACAGTCGAGATCGGTATGGGGAGTATGTAGTATACGTCACTGCGCCTTATCGCTTTGACTTTTCGGTCATGGCCTGCAGTTGGAAGCCGCAGCATACTATATAGCATCAAGTTGCGAAAGCGAAACGTTCATTCGTCGCTTGACTTTCGCAGTGTTAAAATGTCGATAGCTCGTCGCCTTAACTTCCTTTTGTTTTGCGTTATACTAAGTGTTTGTGTCTCACAAACATTGAGTTGTCGCAAAAATGGACAATATGTGAGTAATGAATTTGACAGAAATCTATCTGAACTCTTTAACAATTAATCTCTGAATTTTAGTGTCAACATCATTTTGATTGTTGTTCTGGGAAATGCATGACGTACACCTATTTTTGTGCTCCTGTCATTCATAGTGATGAAGATTTCAATATGTTACCACCGCCTTTCAATCAACAAAGCTGGAGATACAAGCGCAACGAGAATCCAGTTGAAGTAGAGGTAGAAGTTGTTACGCTGCCTGATGACAAGCCAAATACTGGTAACCATGCTGTGGAGAGAGTGGATCACATAACCAATGCACCGTCAGTTCGTCCGACAAGCAATACTTGTAAAGCCATTGGACTCGATGTAGGTTGATTTCATTTGAGTACCTAAACTGCACTTTCTCATGTTCGATTTAAACTTACATATATCTTACAGTGTTCCGAGAGCAGGGAGTGTTGCTCCAATCGTTGTCATACTTATCTCCATAGATGTGTCACCTGAAACTCCGCGAACTACATACGTATACAATCTATATACATTTTGTTGAATATAATTAATAAAAACACTTAAGTGACTTAAACAAAGGCTTGTTGATATCATTATATTCTTTATATACTACGTACGGCTCAGCCTAATTGGGTTTTCATGCATATATGTACATAACAAACCACAACAGTATTCATATAACTATACAGTTTCGCAAAAACAAAATATAAACAACAAATATGTACAGTACATATTTGTTATTCATAAGAAAAGCAATAACATTGTAGAGTTTGCTAACAATTGTAAAGAATTGTTCATCGTAATGTACGGTTGCAGTATGAACTTTCCAGAATTTTAGTTGTGGTTTGATAAGAGTTAATCATTACTTATTTATAAGTATATATACATATAAATGATATATATGTATGTGTATAAAATAACGAAAAAGTGCAGAAACATTTATATGCCACAATTTACTATGGTTTTTTACCGAACCCGTATACTCTTGAATTACCATATGATAAAATTCACAGAAAGGAGGCCGGAGTACGAAATATATTTGGAAAAACGAAAATACCCGAATAAATTTTAATGTTACATGGAAAGTTTACTTGGAAAAGCTTCAGATAAATGATAAAAAATACAAACCTATGCTGGTTAATACTTTCAATAGGTATTTCAAGGTCTATGACGCGAAATTCTCAGTTGAAACGGCCTTGGCCCACTCTACATGCTCATTGCGAATCGGAAAGTTCTTAAGGTCAAACAGTACTTAAACATTGATTAATATCTAGAGAACAGTTATCCGTTATCTTTAGTGGACACGTTTCGTATCTATGTTCACTTTAAATATTTGCCAAGTAACTTGGCTCAGTCAACATTTAATTAACTAGAACTCTTGACACAAATGTCGCCAACCCTTCTGACTTGACATGACAAATACTAGAACACTGATTGCCAAGCAAGCTAAGTAAAGTTGCCAATTAATAAGTCGCCCGGGGTCATCTTGTACCGAATTTCTATTAAAATCAGATTGCTGACAGTTGCTCACCTCAGTTAGAAGCCAAGTTAGACAGCCAAGAAGAACTCAAAATGATGCTAGTACTCATAGTACTCCTTGGCCTCCTGGCTGTAAGTAACTTTTGATTGTTATCTATTTGACAAAGACTTTTATAATCCTACATTTCAAAGACTTCCACAACGATGCCTACCAATACCACGGAGAAAGTCTTGTCCAATATTGGCCTATTGCCGCCGCCTCCTCCACAGAAACGTCCACTTCCCCTAAATGCAGAGAATATAACACTATACACTACCATGTTCCTTAACTTACTGAAAGGTGTTGCCGAATGGCGTAATGTTGTGGCCATCGATACTGTTCAGAGTGTCTGGCAAAGTCCACCTATGATTGACTTCAACCAGCGTCTCTTTGGTATTTAATCAATAACATAGAGTACGCTTTAATTGTAACTGATATAATATTCAATAAAACATTGAAACAAGGTTGAGAATATCATTAACTCTGGACAGTTACCTATTTATAGTATATGGATGCAATTGTGTATTAGACTTAGTAGAATTTTAATATTTGTATGTTCAGTATGCAGGCGTGGGTGACTTTAAACTATCAATAAGTCATATGAGACAATGGAAGATCTCGATCTTATACCTTTCTCCCCCTGACATATCACAGGTTTCCTATAGTTCTACTTAGTAAATAGACTTGCTATTTATATGGCTCGTCTGGAGTTATTGGACTCTTGTCAAAGCATCAATGAGAATTGTACCCGACCCAAAGAGTGTTGCACCTTCATTTCATATATGGTATTTGTGTTATAAATCACATTAAATATAAAAGTAAATAGAGTCTAATATGGTTAATATGTACGTCTTGCAATCAACGGATTTTATATCAAACATAAAGACAGATGAGGTATGTGCAACATAAGTTTTATGAAAATTCAGCCACCTTTCCAGCAAGGTTGCAGTGTTCTGTTGTCTACATGTGCTCTTGATTTGTTTGATAATGAGCCAGGTTACATCTCAATCCTGACTTGTTGTCAGCATTCCAGTCAGTTGGCAATAATAAAGTGTATCGACGGCCACGCCCATTCAACTGTACGCCTTTCCATCGAAAGTAATGTGAAGTGAAGTGTTTGCCAGCGCACAATCAAATGCCATCTTGTTCTATCTGTCTGTGTGTGTGTGTGTGTGTGTATGTGTGTTGCACACTAACGTACTCATGCAGTCAACACACAGGCACACAATGCTAAAGCAGCAACAAACAATATTTCCGCTATTGCAGACAATGCGACTGAGACGTCATTGAAATTTGTATACCCAGTATATTGGGCACAAGGTTATTAGAGCTTTGCGAAATGAGAAAGAATTATCTGCGACCCTATACTGTATATATATTCTCAAAAAGCCCGTCAAGATTAAGCTCATTCAATTGCCACAGCTTGATCAGTTGATCGATTTGCACCACCGTTTCCATCTGTTCCCAGTACAGTATCTTGCAGTCAAGTTGGAGCTACTACAGTTCCATTTATATTCATAGACGTGCATTGACACATCTACAAAAAGACAGACAGACACCCTACACAGTCGCGCACATAAACACCCATACAGACACACACATATGCACACACACCAGAACAGACACGTATCTCAAATGATCCGTTCTTTGCAACGCACACAAAGCGAGCACAATGAATTTAGACAGCAATTGTTTGGGTTTGTTGCTACATCTATTGGTAGATTCCTTTGTGCTCGAATCGGCTTATTCAATATGACAACGTTCTCCCGTTTGTTATTACAACCGTAAATATAAGTGTCGTAAGCCCAAGTAAAGTTTTTCTAAAGCCGCTTTTAGGCTTTCCAATGGATCAGATATTCCCTTTACTTATAAGCTTTTAATAACTTTAAATGAACCACAAATGCTGGGACTGGTTACAAAAAATAAACAAGAGACAAAAGAAAGCAGGCTTTCTCTAACATGCTTCTTCTTTTATAAATCTTTGGTCTATTCTATGGAGTTTTAGTATTTAAGGTATTTATACTCGTATTCTACCCTCACAGAGGAAGACATTAAAACTCAGGAAGTGTTTAATATATCCGGCATGCATCGAATACCTTTTTCAACTTCCACAACAGAATCGTCCTGTACTTACTTCGACGCACAACATTACACAGTGCGTGTGTGATTGTTCGTTATAACGACGCAATTTTGAGAAGATTTAGTCGACTTGAGGAAGGGGTTTGGCATAAAAATCGATTAAAGTTACCCATTAAAATATGCAAGGTTTAGTTTAATATTTATTAGGAGATCTGTTAAACTGAGAGACTAGTTAGGTAAATCAAGAATGATGAAGAATACATACATATATTTTATTGGTTCGAAGATTTATTAAACCCTCTGTATGATTTGATATGCCTATACGCCCAGGTGGTCCCTGTAAGGACATCACCAGATACGCGTATGTGTGTATGTGTGTGTGCGAGTACAGGCAACTTGGCTCTTCTTTCAATCCACTCACCTTCTTAAACTCATCATACTTTCTTGCCCACCATCTTAGCTCGGCACTTTATTGAGCATTGCATATGACGACACTCCCTTTTAAATGTACTTTGGGTTTTGGGGTTTGGGCAGAACATATTCTTCTTTTGCGGCTTTTGCGATAAGGCGCATAAAACTTTTACATTTCGCCTTGGCTGCCGACATGCTTGAAGATACTTAAAGGGCCAATGAATAATTTCAGTGTGCCACGCCTACTCTTGAAACTTTTACCGTTATGCCGTTGATGCCGAAAGCCCACCCGAACGAACTGTTTAATTAAAGATGCGTCGGGCTGTGCAACTGTGAACTGTTTGTTTGAGAATGCTTCAAATTTGTTATGAACTTTCAACTTTCAGCATAAGTTACAACCTGGCCAGTGCCAGGGCCTCAAGCAGCGTGTCAGAGGGAAAGTCAACATGACCCAAATAAGCTACTGCTTCCGCCTTGTCGAAACCAGGAAACGTTCACGCAGTGCGTTCAACTTGCACCATGTTGCAATGTTGCATCTCATCATCATTTTCTATACTCGACTGGCTTATCAGCAATGACCTTCATATCGGTCGCAGACTACGGAAGCTGCCGGGTCCAATGACATAGAAAACCCAGAAAGAAATGAAACCTTTGCAATACCGAAGATTTAATACCCTTTTCTATATTATAGAATGGTACAGAATTGAAGAATTGTAATGATATGGAAAGGATAAGTTGACTCTCCTGTTGATGCTGATTCAGAATATGTATGATATAGTCGAAGATGTCTCTTATGGTTCGTTGCACACCTCTTTTTACAATTAAAATTTATCCTCTACAAAGGTATAAAAAAGCAGAAAAAAAGAGATTTATATTTGCATATTGCTAGGCAAGTGTGTGTGATTCATTGAAGTTGACAAAGAACAGACTGGTATATACAGTTTTTATTTATATTTTCGTGTGCGTGTCTGAGAAATTGATTTGAAATGTAACATAGCCAAGGGCAGTGTCAATGAGTTCTTATGAACCGCAGCTTAAGCACAGTAAAAATCCTAACGTAACCAGAAGAGAGAAGCATGCAAAGGTGGCACGGACAGCGAGATTAAGTCAGATATATGGCTAGGCACTGCGAGGATGTCCTCGCAACCACACACACAGTATATATGTATGCATGTAAGTATATATGACATCAAATGGCAACTCGTTAGTGCGGCTTTGCCCGGCACGAAAAAAAGAGGAAAATAAAGAGAGGGGGCTCGACAGCAGCAGCAGCGTATGCCGTGTTAGCTCTACCAAATCAAAGCGAATGTCCATCAACATTATGAGACTTTGAACAGCAGCTTGGCAGTATAGAGGCCCGTGAGCGTACATATACATATATGTATACGTATGCATATGTGTGTAAACACACTGACACCCGCACTGTGAGATACACGCAGCAGGCTGATCCCAATGCTCGGGCAAAGTGTCAACGGTTGTCGCTTTGTTTGCACGCTGCGGCTTTGGCATGGCCTGGCCTCGCCTGTCCTGGCCTGTCCTCGCCTGGCCTGGCCTGGACCACGTCTGGCTTTGAGCATTCTAACGAAACTCATAATATGGCGTAAAAGTACTTGTACGACTCGGCGCGTGGTTTCCCTTTTTGCTCAATCGAGTCTCTGTACACTATGATACAGATATTGCATTCTCAATATTAGGCATGAACTTTTTTGCATAAAGAAGTTTATTACATATAGGCAAACTATGCCTAATTGTTTTTAAGTTCTTTCCAGAACTTTCAATATACTCAAAATATATTTGTTTTGAAATCACAACATAGTTTTTATCCACAACCTTTTGTTTTAGACAACCTGTGAGTAAGTTAACCTAGTATCATATATGCTCGTCCTCAGTAGACCTTATTTAAACTTTATTATTGAAATAGACAACTTTAAAATATGTTATGTCAATTTATAATCAAAGTGAAGTGTATTGCATGTTAGTTATTTCGTTGAACTCTATTAAATGTCTTGCTTTGTAATCTTTTGCATGCATATACAATTTCTTTATTAATCGCTTTGATGTTCAATAAACCCGTAAGCTGTGTGCAAATTTAATAATGGTATTCCAACACAGACAGGTATATACGCACACACACACTTACAAACATGCACACACATTCAGGCAGACACCGATAATTGCACACCTTTTACAAATTTTAAATTTATCTCTCTCCCCGATCGTATCCTGCTGGCTTGGACTTTCGTGCAATTTAAGGTTTAGTTCCAGATTTAATTGGATGTAATCCACTTAAAATGCACGCACTTCCAATTAGCATTTCTATAGTTTGAAGTATAGTTCTCGTTTAGCGCCACATAAAGTTAAATGTGCCATTTAACGGCGGACAACGGCGCTTGTCTCCTTCACCTCCCCATCTTCCAGCTGATGCGAGGCACGATTTGGCAGTGTTACTTGTTCAGTTTCAGTTGTTCAACCTCTTGGTTAATTGAATTGGCAAAAAACCGGTATTCCCGCGAGCTGACAACCAAATGGAACATCAAGTGTGTGCTTAAACTGCTCAGGCTATAAGTGCTTGTTGCGTATACGCCTCGTGTGCCAAACAAAAGTTTATACATTCGCTGACAACGCTGACAAACAGAGCATACAAAAGCAGTTTGAAGAGCTCTCGTGATTTTGGTTTTGTGCGTTCATACACACACACACACTCGGACATAAACCACACCCACATTTTGACCATTTAAATGTGAATTATGTTCTCGTGTGAGTGTGTGTCTTTGGTGCCAACGGCATCAACAACTTTTTTGCGCTTGCTGTAAACATTTCGCTTGGTTTGTCACTTTTCCAGGATGACATTTTGATCCAAAGTAGTTTGACCCTTGGGAATTCTCATGCTACAATCAGCACAAATACAAAAATAAATATTTAACGGTTCGTATACACTTGCAAAAGTTAGAGTACTACAAAGTGTAACTAGACGTTTGTAACGCATAACTCCACAAATAATATGTAATATAATATATGTATCTATGTCGAATAATAAAGAACAACTGTTTTGTTATAAGTGCAACTTTAACAATCTATAAAGGGAATGATAGATGTTACCTAACATAATATTATAAACATTTCTGAAGTTTAAGAAGTATAACTCACAATCTCTTAATTTTAAGGCGAGTATTAAATTTGATATTTCTTCTTCTCTTAAGTAATATGATATTTTTTGTAAAATTGCCACAGAATTTCTTCTTTTATTATTGCAAATGATTAAAATTAAATGGTTTAAGTTATACGTGTTTATACGTGCAGTAAATAATTTGTTTAAGAGGTGCTAATGCAAATGTTAATGAGTTAAAGTATTGTACTGCAATGTAAATATGAGAATCAAAGCACGTTTTTCCTGCCTTTAAAATTGTATTTTAGATAATTTCACAAATTTTATTGACCTGGGGAATAGAAAGTTTACCATATTCAAGTTTGAACGTGGCCAACACCTTTTTCGACTTTATAAATATTTTAACCTAATTACGACCGCAATGAACAAAAGTTATTTACCGCACAGGAAACAAGAAAGCATAGGCAGCAGCATCATTACCAAAGGCTGCGACACCAGCAACCACAATAATAATAACAACAGCAGAAACAACAACAACAACAACAACAACAACAGCAACAACTACAACAACAACAGCAGCAGCAACAGGAACGACAACAAAACTCGATATGGTGTAAAAGGATTTTCTTGTCAAGGCCTATGGCAAAGCGAGTCAAAGCACATACACGCACACAAACACACAAAACACACACACACACACACCGGGACACAAGGAGACACAGAGAGATGTAGACAAACACCCGCATTGCGTATACGCAGCGTGTGGTCAAGTTTGTTTGCGTATTTGGCTTTAATGAAATTATTTAGTGCATCTTGCCAAAAGCTGGTTGCACTTAAAGCTTCACACATTGTGGCATTTTATTAAATTGCAGTGCTAATTTACCTACTGGTTGCTGTAATGCATTTCTGTGCTATGCATTGATTGATATTATTAACCAGTTCTTGTACCATCCCATTTTCCGTCTGGCTAGCTGACGATAAGATTTACTGGCCCAGCCACATGTGGCAAAAACACGCACACACACACGCACACGCACAAGCCATTCGACTCCACTCGGCTCAGTTGCATGTGTAGAGCATGACACGATGTAGAGGAAGCTTCGATGCATTTATCAAAGCACCGTTACACCGACATTGTTATGCCATATAATTAATAGCCAAATGTGTCTGAACAACGAGTGAAACCGTGCGAATCTCTGTGGTTCCATTGCCAGTTGCAAGTTCACTCTAGTTCAATTTGCAGCAGATAACTTATCAGATTTATTTCTAATCTGCATTCCATGCGATTTGCCACAAAAATATCGAATTCATTTACAATTTATGCCAATCAGCTGGCAGTGAATGTGCCACATAGATTTAACTAATGCATGCCACATGTAGCACACGCAACTGAATTGAAAATTGACCAATAATGTTTGAGGTTATGTAAATTGAGTATATACTGGAATTTATTGGTTTGCATTTGGGTTTGGGGGGTGGCCAAGTGTAATGAGTGCAATTAAGGGTGAATTTGTTAACTGCGAATTAGAGAGTGCAAATTCGAATCCATCTCTGACTTTGGCCAGGAAAAGGAAATCGATCTGTGCCGCGCAATCTGCTGACCATTTATCCTGGTGGCAGCTGTTGAAAATGCCGTGCGCCAATTCGCTATGTGATTAATGACCACAGTGGGAAAGAGAAGAGGGAGGGGGTGAGGTGGGAAGCGAGCAAGGGTGGCTATCAGACAACTTGAGGCGCTCAGACAGACTCACACAAGTGTCATTCAATGTTGGCAAAAGATAAATGTCATAAACTTTAATTATATTTTCATCATGACAACGGCGACAACGACAAAAACTCGCTCTCTTGATGAGTATGATGCATGTCCATGCCCCTCCTCCTCTCTCTTTGCCCAAATAATGCTGATATTACTAGGACAGCCCGCACGTGCCACAGGCACTTCCAGCTGGCAAAGCAGAAAACTGAAAGAAAAAAACATAAAGTGAAAGTGGAGAAAAGCATCTCCAAAGTGCGGAACGTTTTCGTTTCGCTGACGCAGCGCTGAAATATTATATCTCCGTGCTGCATTGACAGGCCAACTAGTTGCATGCCAATAAAATTGCCATTCAATTTCAATTGTTGCTGCCACATTGCACTGTGGGTGGCACATAAACCAAATAAACCTGACAGAGTATATTTAAGTTGGGCACTTTAAACGGCTTGCCTGAAATTCTTTAAGAACTTACTTCGAGTTATTCTAATACTTATTAAGAGTATTTGGATAAAAAGTCGTTTATTACCACTGTACATGAGTGTGCAAACGACAGCCCCTTTTGCTATTTTACCCTGTAATACTCTTGCAGAGTGTGTATTACTTTTGTACTGAAAGATGCAACGAAGTGAAGAAGAACAGCTGTGATTCTTATAAGGAATTCTATATATGTATATATTCTTGATAAATAGAATCCTGTGTTGTCAGGTTATCTATGTACTTCCGTACTTCTGTACTTATCTATGTGTATCCGTCCGTAGAGATTTCTTATTGCTAAATACTGTTGATAGGTCCGAACAAGCCCCCATAAAACGTACATATTCATGGAACCTATACTTAGATTATTCTTTGCATTTTTTTCTTCTTCTAGTTATGTTTAATATACATCCCAACAGCGTATAATATCTTCGGTTTGCCAAAAGTAACCTCTTTAGTTTATTTATATTTCAAATTGAAAACGATCCACTTAATCCTGCACATGCAACGGCAAAGTCAATTAAAGGAAATAAAATAAGAGCACCAAAAGAAAGTACAGAAATCAATTGGAAATGTTCACATTTTTTTTTTTGTATTTTTCTTTTTTGAAAACCATCGATTTTTTTCAATTTGTGCGCTCAACAAGGAGCAAATTATTTCTCGCTTAAATGCACGCCGTGTCTGGAGCATATATACATACATATGTATGTATACATGTATGTGCTATGTATGTTTCCGTAGGGGTCGGCGAAATTGATTGTAATTTAAGTGACTTAACGAAATTATTTATGGAGTGTGGAGAGCGCAACATATAACGAGACTAACGACTATTTAACCGAAATTCAATTGAGATTTTAAACAAGCCATACAATCGCTTCATTTGCCCAGGCTAAATCGCTTGACAGTCGTCAAGCAAACATTTCGGGTGATGTCAGTCATAAAATGGGGAAAAACAAATGAGAAGACAAGAGAAAAGAGAAGGACACCAGAGTGGCAAAACAACAAAATCCAATTAACAACAAGTGCGATAAATAATGGCCAAGACATGGCATAGCGAATTGGTAAGAAGCTCGTTGATTGAGTTTTCAAATTAGTTTACTACGTTTAGTGGCCATGCAAACAGACACACACCTCACACACCTAACACACACATACTAGCACACATCCATTGAAGCAACAGGCAGCAAGAAGGATGTCGCTGCAACTTGGGGCAATATGTGCTAGCGACGCGCAGGTTAATTGCTTTGGAAATTACACACGGCGAACAGCAAATGGCAATTGGGATGTGCAACTCAGATGCCATATAGCCTAGCCTCCCCACCCACCATCTCCCCGCTCCCCTCTTCCGCGCTAATCGATTTATAGAGCAATTTCGAGTGCGTTCAAGCAAATTGGAAGAGCGCGGAAAAAGTTGCAGCGATTCTGTGCCTGATGTTCGTGCCTTGTTAGGTTTTCTTATCAGCGCAATTTTTTATATTTTAATTAAAGACACGCTTATTAGATTGTTTTTAAGTGAATAATCTTAAGACATTGAGATTCAATTAAAAGTTGCTATTATTGTTTTTAAATAAGCTATTTGTGATCTTTTATTTGTGCAAGGTTAGTATTTAATTTACTGCACTTATGGCAGTTTGGCAAAGAATACAAATATTCAAAAGTAACTGAAATTAAAATAGTTTTGGGCATATACAGTATAATATATTCTGCAATATCTTAAATTGTTTAATGAGGGCATGCTGTACATATTTATAGCATATTTACTTTAAAATCTAATTCTAAAATGTTAAATAAATAAGTTCAACAAAATATTCGTTTAGAAAGTTTGTGAAAATTTAAAAAACAACTTTTCACAGTTAATGTGACAACTAATAAACTAACGAATTTAATACAGTTACACTGTAGATAGTTGGCAATATATGTGGAGTGGGAAGGGGAGGATTCTGCTGTCATACGGCTCAAATGATAACTGTCTGGTGATAAAAATGACAATGGTTTTAGCGCTGTGCTGACCATATTTGTTTATGCGTCGTTAAACTTTTCAGCCACACATACACGCACACACACACACACGCACACACATACACACACACAGCCGCGCATACACGCAAACTGACACGCTGACATAGACACATAGTGGCATCCATAAAAGCCTACAGGGCACATATCAATGCCTTATGTAGCATGCATGGCAGTGTACGGACCTCGAGCCTCTAGTCTATGCAAACACTGCTACCAGAGCAATACTGGGGCTGAAATTGAATTATGGCGCACATGCAAACACGCACACACACAAACACACAGAGAGTCACACGCACACCGATACAAATACAAGCCCAGCATGACATATCGAGCGAGACGTAATGAAATATCTGACTCTCCGACTGCATAACGCAGCTTTGGCTTCAACGCTCGTTGGTCTGTACGCTCGTAACGGTAAGTGAAATAGAAATGGTGGCAGATCGAAGGGAACACTTGGAGATGAAGAAGGGGGAGGGGTAAGGGGAAGAGGTGGCGTAGGATACTATACAAACAGCAGCAGCATTGTTAGACTCTTTCATTTTCAGCTTCGCATTTATATGTACAATGTCTCGCACGTTTTTGTTGTTGCTGTTTTTGTTGTTATTGCTGTTGCTGCTATTGCTGTTGCTACTGTGGCTGCTGTGATTGTTACTACTGTAAAATATGGCCACGGCCGCAGAAAACAGAAAATAAAGGAAGGAAGAAAAAAGAAAGGTAAGGCAAAGCCAAAGGTAGAACACACAGGTGGCAACAACCTGTGCTGGAATCTACAGCCTGGCTCTGCTCCTGCCCCGCTATTGCTGACATCCACCGGCACCAGCACCGGCAACATCAGCTTCAGCTACAGCTACAGTTACAGCTACAGCCTCAACGTCATCGGCATCGGCTTCGTTTTATTCTATTGTTTCATTTCATTTTATTGTCGTATGTCATACAATGGCGCGTTACATTTACATTTCCCATTAAACTTTTTGCTATCAGTTACTCGGTTGCGGGATTCCTCAGTTGGTTTCTTTGTTATTGTTGTTGTTGTGTAATAAATTTAAATGCTTTGTAAGCCATTCTTATGAAATATGTTAAGTTGTTGTTTTTTTGGCAGTTGAAAAATGTGCCTTATTTCGCTTGAAAAGAAAAGGGGGATGAGTTTTGGAAGAAATGATTATTTTTGCAAATTCTAATAGCTGAAAATTAACCTAAAATTGTGACCAATTTGTAATTGAATTTAAAATCTATGAAAATTGAATTTTTAAAAAAATTTATTTTATATATTAAAATTAAAAATTGTTGTTATTCGCACTCATTCCCAGATTAAGATCCAACAGCATAAAGTCTGAGGCACAAACAAATTGACTATTGTTAGAATTAAGCTGCAAATCTGAATATATTTTATGCATACATCATATAAATAATCGTTTTCGATTTAAGTTGAAAATCGAAAAAATATTACTTCTTATTTTTTTTTTTTTTGTGTTTTTGTGGCTCAATTTAATGTTTTTTCTAGCCCAGCACGTTCATTATTAAGTGCCTTGATGTTCGACGCTGAAAAGTATGCAGTGAAAAATAACCAAAAATCAGTGAAAACAATTTTTGTATGCAAAACATAACAAAAACCAAATGAAATTCCTGCAACTGCAAGCGGAATATTGATTTAAACCAACACATAAGCCTTCCTGACATGTTTACCTACACACACGCACGCACCTATACAGCAACATATCACACATTCCTCTACACACACACGCGATGGCAGGTCGCTTCTTGCAGATGCAACAATTTGTCATTGAAGTGCAGCGCAGGCACAATACAGCCAAAAAAAAAAAACCTGGAAACCAACCAAAAAATAGTGGCCGACGTCGCTTGTTGCAAAGCTGTTGCTGCTGCGTTCCTAAGTCCACGACGAAGAACCTCGCACATGGCAACAACACGAAGAAGCAGCCTTGCAAGCTAAGCCAAGCCAAGCCGAGCCGAGTCGAAACGAGCTATGCCGAGGTGAACACGAGCCGAATGCTTTACCGTTTACGATAAACGCACGACCAACAGTTGCTCGCAGGATTCGCAGCTGACGTTGGTTAATAGGCAGCGTTGCGGCCAGGCCATGGCACAGTCCACACTCGTCCGTTGGGCTGCTCAGTAGCGTTGCTCGGCAGTCCACAGGCAGTTCTATCTTTCTCCCAGGTGTGTGTGTGTGTGAGTGTGTGTGTTGTGTGCATTCATGCCACATGCAAAGTTAGTTAGCGGACGCATCACAGATTTAAAATAAACTCAAACTAAGACTAGACACAAGTGGCAAGTGGCAAATATTGTTTGCAAGTTAGCGTGTGTTGAAAGTGCAGGTGCATCGCTGGCAGCATCGAATGGCCGTGGCGCCTGCGTCGAGAGTGTGGCAACTGTTGCTGTTGCACCGCGTTGGTTAAGGTTGAGCATGTAAGTTGCAATAAACATATGATTTCATACAATTCTAGTATGCTAAGTATGCCTCATCAGACTTGACATGAGATTAGATCAATCATACTCGATGCCATATGTGAAATGTTATCGATTTGGTGAGGCACAACCACCATGGCCAGACACCAAGTCAGCACAGCGACAACAGCCAGCGACACAGCCAGACAGGTGCCACTTCAGCGGCGCAGACATCTGCCTAGGAAAATATGCTAAAAATAAATGCACACAGCAATGAACGACAGCAAAGCTCTGCTCTGCTCTGTCATGGTCTGCCCAGGCTTGTCCTATCGTTGCTTGTCCTGTTCCGCCGGCTTCTACACTCGACTGGCGGGATTAAAGCTAAAATTGAGTAAAATTGAAATTCGAACTAACGACTTATAAATAAATTATGTGAAGCAAGCTGAGAAATTCAGAAATAGATTGCACATTGAGAGAACGTCGTGCCGCGGTTAGCCTTATCTCGTATGTACTTAGATGTTAAGCTCTTAACTGAGTTCTCAATTACAATTTTAATTAATCATAAAAACAGTTGATCTAAAACAGTATGCAGTTTAGCATATCTACTGCAGATACATTTTATATTAATTGTATATTTCATCTGGATTGAACAAGTACGACAGCTAAACATATTTAACATAAGATGTTTCATGTTTAGCAACGGTTCATTATATAAAAGTCCTTAAATTAACAAACAAAATAAAAGAGAAATATTCTAGTGTATTGTGGTTTATATTGTATATAAAAACTTCAATGTTCCCTTCCCTATCCAAACGCAACTAAAACCTTTTGAATACACTTAAAATTAATTATTTTCTACGGGATGCGGAAGCAGCCAACAACAGGTTCTAAATCCAACTTGCAATAATAATACACATATTCATAAAATTTGGTAGTCCTAGCTCTTAACTTTTTTGAGATCTAACTGTTCAAACAGACAAACATACAGTAGCGTGCGT